>OZ022564.1:29491595-30116595 GCA_963991005.1 Barypeithes pellucidus | reverse complement strand
ATCGCCAAGATAGCTTCTCAGAAGCTTGGTGTACTCTTCCGAACCAGAAAGTTGTACACACTTCAACAACTTTTGACACTATACAAAGCCCAGATTCGCCCATCACTAGAGTACTGCTCTCATGTCTGGAGTTCTGCACCCAAACATACACTTCGTCTGCTGGATTCCATCGAAAAGAGGGCCATTCGTCTGATTGGAGACCACGAGTTGACGAGGAACCTCGACAGCCTAGAATATCGAAGACAGGTTGGGGATTTGACTCTCTTTTACAGATATTTTCATGGAAAGTGCTCGGCTGACCTTGCCCTCTTAATTCCGCCCAGAGCGGCGAATAGCAGAAATACACGACGAACCACTGCCGCCCATCCATATGTGGTTAAGCTTAGTACTCCTCGAACTTTATTATTTAAGAATTCCTTCATCTGGAGGACTTCATCCTTATGGAACGACCTTCCCGGGGTCATTTTTCCCAAGGAATATAACCTCCAACGATTCAAAACCAAAGTGAATCGCTTTTTGCGCACACGCACCACTCTCAGAGTCCCCTAAAGGATTTTTCCTATAGTGCTTGTGTTTGATCATAAAAAAAACGGTTCCTGCTCTTGTCCATGTATCCTTTTCACCGTTCAGGAACTGGTTTGCGAACGATCACAAATTTGGTTGGAACACACACTGGATCGCCCGATACACAGTTTTGTGTCAGTTGGAACGGCTTTGGACTACTACGCATGTGCGTGACCGCACATTGTACGATTTTTAAGGTGGTTGGAACGAACCTATACCTTTAAACCGACTGAAGATTAAAAAGAAACGGAGATTCTAGCTATAGAATTTTATTGTGTTTATTCTCGTAATGATAGGCGGCACATTGACGTGTACAAAGCAAACAGAAATCCGGGTCCATGTTTGTTTCAAGTCCATGACTAATACAAACTATATAAAATGTCTCCTGACATTTTTGGAACGCGATATCTTGGAAAGTACTACTAAACAAATTTTAAAATTTGAAAGCGATTTAATTGGCCTTCAAAATGATCCGTCACTTGACCCTCTTCCCATTTAAGATTTTAAGGGTAACATCTACCTCTCCCAGGGGGTAAACTACGAAGGCTGCAAATATTCTTTAAAAGCGCCACCCTATTGTCGTGTTTTCCGATTTGTAATATTATTTAGTGTAACCGGGATATTATGAGTAGAAAGTTGACACCTATATTTTAATAACTACAGCAGGATACCTATTATAAAAAAAAAAATGTAAAAATTTTTTCACGTCACTTATAATAACAATAATGTTAAAATAAAAGTTTTATCTTAGTTTATTGAGCTAAAACGGTTGCGTACCTGTTTTTGTCCTCTGGCATGCCAATTTGTAAAATTTTTTTTTATCTCGGGCATTACCACTGGACCGCTAGATTTATGACCATATAAAATAAAATATATTACTTTTCTTTGTGCGTAATATCCGCAGAAAAGTTACAGAATCTGCCAACATTTTTTTTTATTTTCAATATTTATGGTCCCATAGTGTTGGAACCTTTGACTCTTTAGCATTTGAGGCCGGATCTGAGGAGGCGTTCCATTGTGGTTTAAGTGACTGAGGAAATGGAATGAAAATGGAAAATCAGAGAAAATTATATTGAAAAATAATTTACCATGATATAAAATAAATTATAAAAAATAACCAAAATCTTTTTATTCAGAATTAAGTAAAAACAATTTAAGCCGGAACTAGATGGTAAATAGGGAATTTAATGAAAAAAATTTAAAACTATTAAGACAGTCAATTTTTCAAATTGAGTCCACAGTGACAGTAACAGTGATAGTGATAGTGACAGTAACCAGGTCGAATTTAACGCTAAGAAATCCCAGGCAGTCGTTTTCTCTAAAAAGGTTAACATTACAGAACCGGATATAGTCATGGCAGGATACGCAATTCCATTGGCTTCATCTATTAATTTGCTGGGCGTCAATCTGGGAGGAAATATGTCTTGACATAACCATGTTGTGGCAATCGCCAAGGTTGCTTCACAGAAACTTGCTGTACTCTTCCGGATTAAAAAGTTGTACACACCTCAGCAACTGTAGACACTATACAAAGCCCAGATTCGACCATCACTGCTCTCATGTCTGGAGCTCTGCACCCAAACATACTCTTCGGCTGCTGGATTCCATCTAAAGGAGGGCATTCGTCTGATCGAAGACCACGAGCTGAGGAAGAACGTCGACGGCCTGGAACATCGAAGACAGGTTGCTGATTTGACGTTCTTTTACAGATATTTTCATGGAAAATGCTCGGCTGACCTTGCCCTCTTAATTCGGACCAGAGCGGTAAATAGCAGAAATACACGACGATCCACTGCCACCCATCTATATGTGGTTAAGCTTAGTACTATTCGAACTTCATTATTTAAGAATTCTTTATCTGGAGGACTTCATCCTTAGGAAACGACCGAGGTCGTTTTTCCCAACGAATATAACCTCCAATGATTCAAAACTAACGTGAATCGCTTTATGCGTACATGCACCAATCCCAGAGTGCCTTAAAGGATTTTTCCTATAGTGCTTGTGTTTGATCATAAAAAAGAAATTGACCACAAAACTGTTTCTCACATATTTTAACATCGGTTTTGTCTAACAAATACATCTATGCCTTATTCCATAAATTCCTGCATAAAATAATACAATTTCGGACTACCATCGATCCCATCCTTCTATCGTCCACGTTGTTCTTATTTAATTTGCTTCTCTTATGGTTTATTACTTTAAGACATTTTCTTAGAGACCTAGTTGGATCTTATTGTGCATTAGATTCCTGCAAGTCAAATACATAATAAGGTAGATAAGTAATAACGTTTCCTTTCTGAAAGCTTTTCCTAGTTTTATTGGACGTAATATACCAGGACGAAATGTAACATATGCTGTACTTTTTATTTTTTCCTACAACAATACTATTTCAGCCTTGTGCCAGAATTAATTTTCGCAGCAAGTCGAGCAAGAGGCATACCTTCATCGCTGTCATCATTACCTTCAATATTATATTCAGCATCTATGCCTCCTTAGAGTAGTTTATATAGCTTCTCTGTCATTAGTAAGCATGTTCCTTTTTTTGGATTAATGTGCCTGTAATTGCTCCAGCTACGCTCAATTAAAAATAGAATTTAATTTATTGTTTTAACTAAACCAATTAGAGAGATATCTGGGTTAGACACTGGCCCAAAAGTATCGCCATGCCTCTCGAGGTAACAAAAAAACTAGCATTTCGTCTAAATACGTTATATTGTTGAAAATACGTTTAGTAAACAATCAATGCGACATTTCATAGGAAGAACCAGTAAGAGATATTCGGAGGATTGGTAGAGAAATAAAGCTCGACGCATGGATAGTGTGCGCTGATCCTCGGCAATAAACCAACAATAAATAAGGAAATATTTGCTTGGATGCTGGAAAGCAGGAGGTCATTAGAATTTCGAACAGAACGGAATGCTACATTTTATCACTTTTGTTAAATTTTTGCTAAATTAAAAATAAAAACAATTTCAACAAATAAAGTATATAATACAGAGTGCTACTCAATTGTCTTTTCATTTAATGCATTTACTTAACATTAAAAATTCGTCGAGCTTTGTATTTGTATAGCGATTTTCAAACTTTTAATGTTAAGTAAATTAATTAAATGAAAAGGTAATTGCGTAGCACTCTGTATTATAGACTTTATTTGTTGAAATGATTTTTATTTAGCAAAAGGTGATAAAATGTCGCATTTATTGTTTACGAGACTTTTTTCGGTAATAAAACGTATTTAGCAGAAATGGTAATTTCCTTGTTAGCTCGAGTGGCGTGGCGATTCTTTTGGGCCAGTATCTAACCCAGATATAACTCTAATTGGCTCTAAGTAACTTATGTAAATTCAATTTTTAGTTAAGATATCATATCAAAAATTTAGTAAATTTACATGTATCTAGGTTTTATGCTCTATCCCGTATAATTAGACGTGTCAAGGCGTAATCAGCTCTGCCCTAAACTCTAGAATCGATTTTCTATCAGCTAAACAACAAATTAGAAAAATTGGTTTATTATTAACGAAATAACAGCTTATTCATTAGTACGTGAATATTTCATTATTAATTGGCCTAGTGTACAGGGTGTTATGGAAATGACGTATTATATTTAAACCAACAAATCCTGAGATAAAGACAAATTGAAGAAAAATAGCCATAAATGGCACTTTCAATTCATTCAGCGATAAAAGTGACCTGACGTCAAACCAGAAAAACACCTATGTGGCACTGCGATACATGTAAACAATCAAGGAATTCTGGCCGGTGTTGTCTTATGTAGTACACCTTAAACTCTTTAGACAAAATAAAATAATTTAAACACTTTTCCATTCTGTAATACCTTTTTGTATAATTAAATGAAGAACATTTACGACGGACTATGTTTTAAACAACCCGAAAAAACATATGGAATAGTAATAGCCACGTACGTCACTAGGTCAAATGCCAATGACCTCTTGACGCCTTACATCGGCTGAGCGAAGTAGTTTCATATAGCGCCGCATGCTTGCGTCTGTTAGTTGAAGACCAACCAACGGCCGGATACGTTGTGTCTCGTCGATCACCAACACACTCTCAGCAATTCGCTATTTTTTCGGTTTACGCGTGTATCTTGCCCGTCCCTAAAATATCTTTGAACATTGTTTTTATTGACGCGTTTCTTCTTGATGTCAACTTTCGTCGCGTGTAATAAAATCTAATAATCTGTAGTATAATCTGTATTATTGTATTTTCAAAAGCTAACTATCGGTTCTGTTTCACTATTACTGTGTGTACCGGGTGCCCCACTAAGAATGGCTCTCGGCCATATCTCTGAAAGTGCTAGTCGTATGGCTTGCGGAAAATTTTTTTAATAGGAAAAGTGATCATAAGAAATTGCTGGAAATTATTTTCAAGTTTCTCAGTCGAGCGCTAGAGGGCGCAACCGTAACGGTAAATCCGTAAAGCTCAGTTTTTTCAAAAGTTGCCGCGTTATGGTATATTGAAAATAGCATTTTCGTATACTTTAAGGTTTTATGAAGAAAATTTACTTATGACATATTTTTGTCACTTTTAAAATAAAGTGGTGGGGGAAGTTTGCACATTATTTTAAATAAATTCCTACAACTCCGGGTTGGCTCAACAGAATTTAGTGAACTTTGTTTTGTTAAAAAGAGGTTCCGTTACTCTATACTTTACTCTATAAACTATGACAATATGACTTTTAAAGTAGGCGCTAGAGGGAGCTCTTTTACAACTTAACAAACATTGCGCAATTTTTCAAAAATTTTAAATACAACAGTATGTTTAATTTTACTTCATCACAAAGATTAATAAAAGCCTAAAAAACGGGCGGAAACCACAACTTGATATCTTTTTTCAAACCGGAGATATTAACAAGACCATAAATAAACACGGAAAAATATGATTATATTTAAGTTTCAACGGTACGGTCAAAGCCTGATGGAGCACAACATGGTAGGGATGTAGCCTAAAGAAAAACAAAATACCATCGGTTCGACCTCGACTTCGTCTGCGATATATAGGGCGAAGAATACGAACAAACCCGTAGTACGAAAACGTTGGGCTAAACGATTAAACATTCTACTCTCATATCGACGCCTTTGGGGGTATCGCATTGCATAAACCCTTGCAGCAATACTTGAATTGCTTAAACATTCAAAATACACCGCGATGATATCAACCGCTTCTTCAAGTAAAATAGGCATTTTCAAAAATTAATACAACGGCACAACAATAAATACAACGGCACATTACTTTGGACACGATGAAAATGTTGACGTAATAAAAACCTTGACGTGAAAGCATCTAATTTTAAATTATATTTTGTTTTTCCAATGCGTATTTGACTTTTGAAAAAACCTGTACCGTTGAAACTTAAATATAATCATATTTTTCCGTGTTTATTTTTGTTCTTGTTGATATCTCCGGTTTGAAAAAAGATATCAAGTTGTGGTTTTCGCCAGTTTTTCAAACTTTTATTAATCTTTGTGATGAAGTAAAATTAAATATACTGTTGTATTTAACATTTTTGAAAAAATGCGCAATGTTTGTTAAGTTGTAAAATAGCTCCCTCTTGCGCCTACTTTAAAAGTCATATTGTCATAGTTTATACAGTAAAGTATAGGGTAAGGGAACCTCTTTTTAACAAAACAAAGTTCACTAAATTCTGTTGAGCCAACCCGGAGTTGTAGGAATTTATTTAAAATAATGTGCAAACTTCCCCCACCACTTTATTTTAAAAGTGACAAAAATATGTCATAAGTAAATTTTCTTCATAAAACCTTAAAGTATACGAAAATGCTATTTTCAATATACCATAACGCGGCAACTTTTGAAAAAACTGAGCTTTACGGATTTACCGTTACGGTTGCGCCCTCTAGCGCTCGACTGAGAAACTTGAAAATAATTTCCAGCAATTTCTTATGATCACTTTTCCTATTAAAAAATTTTTCCGCAAGCCATACGACTAGCACTTTCAGAGATATGGCCGAGAGCCATTCTTAGTGGGGCACCCGGTACATAAAATGTTTCCAGGAGTGTTCCCATGAAAAAGAAAAAAAACTGATTGTGTTTGTGCCTGAATTTCCTCGCCCTTTAGGTATAAAGATAAATACAAGTAGGTAGAAAATAATTTACTTTTATAATTTTATATGGAATTTCAGTTTTACAAGTTTGGCTACATTGCCATTGGCTCCGGGTGAAATGTTGTACGGTAGCGCGGACTGACCTGTGAGTAAGAAAGAGTGTTTATTACCCCATTTTTAAAACGGTCGATTTAAAAAAAATAAAATATGTAACGCTCCTCTAGGACATCCAAGGAGTCACCCATTTAAATAAACGTCATTTCCATAACACCCTGTATATTAACCTTTGTTTGAACTAATTTAAAACGCATTTAAAAAAAAAATTTTTCAATATGTTTTTCCATTTCCGTGGAAATATTTCCATTCGCAACACTAGTCACAATTGTCTCATATTTATACCGACTTTTACCGTAGTCAATATATTTTAAGGCAGTCATGGCAGTCAAAAGATCAACGGTCTAATGTAAACTTGAGTATACGACTTTTATTTTAACATGTAGAATGACCTCTCCAAGTATCTTGATGCACCCTGTATAAGGCGAGTCCGGGTCGAAGTTGCTGGTCTGTAATAATTTAGTAAAGGTAGAGCTTGCACTTAATGCACAGGATGAATAGAGCCATTAAGATGAAAGACATCATACTAGATGGCCAGAAACTCCCTTTAGAGCCGGATATAATGTAGAATAGCATTCAGAGTCGAGGAAAATTACCATTATCAGTGATGTAGCTGAATGGACGGGACTACAATTAGTGGCTTATGGAGTTCCGATAATATAACTTAATAATTGTTGCTTCCGGAATGGAATAAATGTTTTCCTAAAGGAACGAGGAACATTCGAATAGTTCCCTAACAATGAAACACAGTCCAGGCCGCAGTTGTCCCAAAAAAGGTTAACATTACAGAACCGGATATAGCAATGGCAGGACAAGCAATTCTACTGGCTTCGTCCATTAAATTGCTGTCCGTCGATCTACGAGAAAATATGTTTTGGCAATCGTTAAGGCAGAAACTTGGTGTACTTTTCCGGACCAAAAAATGGTATACACCTTAACAACTTTTGACACTACAGGGTGTTATAGAAATCACGTATTATATTTAAACCGGCAATTCCTGAGATGAAAACAAATTGAAGAAAAATATCCAAAAATGGCGCTTTAATTTAATATGCCCTGTACATTACCTGACGTCAAACCAAAATTAAGCACGTGGTGACACTGGGAGAAAGATAAACAAAACAACATATGGCGGAAAACGTCAATGAATTTTGAGCATTGTTGTCACTCTTTAGAAATTCAATAACCGTTTGACAGATTGGAAGTTGTTTATTTTTCAGGGTACATTATTATTAACTTTTACGTTCAGTTCAGTTCGCTGGGAAACAATCTCTGATTTATAAACTTGAACTGACTCGAACAAACCGTCACGGAGTTTATAATGGTCAGGTATGTTCTCACTTGTTCAATTCGAATGACACCCCTCGGATCTGAACAACGGAGATGCCACTTTACCATTTAGAAGAAAAAAATGCAATTTTATTTACCTTTTCGGCCTTATTTAAAACCAACTTAATTTATTAAAAAACACCAGGTATCCGGAACAAAAACCGGCACAATATCCTCACAAACACATAAGAACAAAAGCACAAATTCACATTAGTTTTTGCGTAAATTTGTATGCATCTCATGAACACATCTAAGTATCATTCAATCTGAATTAGTATTTTAAAGTGCTACTGTGTAGACAAAAATACGCCCCTATTGTATAAAGTTTCATCCAGTGATGTATTTAACATCTAAAAATTTCTAGTAACTACACGTTTCAATCTGTTTCGGGTTTATTCGGTCGATCGATATTGTTTTATTTGGAAATATCTAAAAACACAGAGTTGCCACTTTCGATGTTTTATAAGATTATATTCATAAATTGCGGAATTTCTCTTCCGTAATATTACTTTCCTGTATAATTATTGTCTCGAAAATGGCACCCGCGCTATTTTTCCGAATATGTACGAAGCACTCGACCCTTGGTTTGACTCGTCTATATTAAGACTTAAGGGGAGGTCCTGTTGTTGTCAATATAATTATTTCATCATTCTTCATTAAAGGATTAAAAATTGTTTTAGGCCCATTAGAAATTAGCGTTTTTACTATATCTGACTTTCTATTGCGAAATAATTTGCATCCTATCTTCTGTGTGTGCTGTTGTTCTATGTGTACGATAGTGTAATTATGCGTTAGTGTTTAGTGCTTGTGTAATCTGATAATAGGTGCATATCTTCAAAAAAACTAATTTGAAGCTCGTAGCTGTCTGTCAGTTTCTTTAAAGTGATTTAGTGTAATTTGTTCTGTTTCACAATGTATTTTTTTCTCTCGACATTATGCCGGTTATGTTCTGAGATTGGAAATAAGAGGCTGAATGGGGTTTAGTGAGTATAAGCTTATTATGCAGTCGCACACTATCATCAGCGCACGTCTTCTCATAGAAAAAATAACTGAAGGTGTCTGTGCCCTGGATCCCTTACTCGTGTCGGCGGCCTGGATTTAATTTCTAAGTAAGCTAAATATTTATTTTTATAAGATTCTAAAGTTTTACACTTTCTACAGTTTGGCAACATTGCGCCAGAACATGTGTTTATTACACAGCTGGGCAGTGTAATATGATTGTGCCGCGGAGTGACCTGTGGGTTTATGGGTGAATGACCCCACTTTTCAAACGTACGTTCGATTTAAAAAAAAAATATGTAGCGCTTCTCTAGGACACCCCAGGAATCACCAATTTAAATATAATACGTCATTTCCATAACACCCTGTATAAAGCCCAGATTCGACCATCACTAGAGTACTGCTGTTATATCTGGAGCTCTGCACCCAAGCATACTCTTCGGCTACTGGACGCTATCGAAAGGAGAGCCATTTGTCTGATCGGAGACCGCGAGCTGATCAAGAACCTCGAAAGCCTTGATCATCGAAGACAGTTGGTTGGTGATTTGACTCTTTTACAGATATTTTCATGGTAAATGTGCAACTGACGGCTTAATTCCACCTAGATCGAGGAATAGCAGAAACACACGAAGAACCACTGTGAACCATCCGTACTCACTTAGAGGAAGATGATAGGAAATTTGTGTATCATCTGCATTTATGATAATGTAAGATCGAATAAGAATGGCTATTTCTGGTTAACATTTTGTAGGCATTCCTTTAGAATATACATATATAGCTGTTCATTGTATTTCCCAAGCTCTTATAGTTTATATATATATAGTTACTTATAGTTAGAGTGCAACTTTATGAAGTTGTTCAGTTAGCCGGACTGGACTTTGAAGTGTAAACGTCCGCAACACAAATAATTTTATGAACTGTCAGAGAGGTAGATAGATCAGTTTAAATTTGCACGACTAACTTCTCTATTGTGGAATAAATGCATACAGAAAATCAACTGAAAATAGAAAAAACCACCTAAAACAATAATTATTCTTTACATCAACAGTAAAATTTCAAGTCAACTAAAATTCCTTTACTAATAAATACATGTTATCATCTGCCTAGTTAAAAAAATGATTACTTTGATCATTTCTCGCGTTAAAATCATAGACTTCTTAGCTTGATGCCCAACTGAATATTTTTTTAAATTAGGGGCCATTTTTAGAAACTTTCGTATATCCTTTTTTTCCTTCATATTACACTTAACTACTTTCGTTGATTTTTTCAAGATACACAAGTAAAATATTTTCGGATACTTTCCACATTTTTCTAAAACACCATGTTTTAAATTGTTCATACTGCCGTCTGGATTTTCCGGTAGAAGATTCAGTGTAACTAGTTTGGCTGCATCTGATATTTCTGGAGGGGTACAGGGTATAAATTATCTTCACTTTCGATACTATTAGTTTCCATAGTTATATCTGGGAGAGATTGGACTACTAACTAAGTTTCTAAAAAGTAATTTACATTAAATATTATAATACAAAATATCGTTTTATGGTTCTAGTTTAATGAGTTTGAAGTCGCAGTACGAAAGACTCTTGTACGAAATTATTTGTTGATCTCGAACAATTCCACATTCAAATTATAATAGAAAATTTGCGCGTGTTTATGTTTTATGGTGATGATGCTTCACAGGAAACAAACAAAAATAACAAAATATTCCCGATTACATTAAACACAATTGATGAATTTAACTATAAATACAAATTATTCTGTCGGTGTCCCATAAAGACAATTTAAATGCACCCGGGTCACAAATAACAAACTAACTCGCCCTTTATCTTCTAAGTAATGTTCCCAGTACGCATTATATTTCCTGTGGAATGAGTTAAATGTTTGAATTTCGTGAAGTTAAACAGCAACTAAACCCTAATGGCATTTATAAAAAATAAAAAATTAACGTGGTTTTTGTTTTACTTAATTACATTAAATATTACATTGGCATTCACTGATATGTTAAAGCATGGAATATTCTGACCAAATCGTTGATATCTTCTTTGTCTTGGCATTTTCACTGAAATAAGCTAGTAGCGCCGACTCAGAACCAGGATTTTGAACTTTGTTTCCCGTACACCATTCTTTGCAACAGTTATATCCTTGTCATATCTCGGGAGGCTTTTAGTTGGCAGAAGTTCTTCTTCTACTATTTTTGCTGCTTCTCGAATTTCTGGTGGAGTAGCAGCAAATTCAAATTCCTTATCTGCATTTTTCTGTTGTTAAAATAATATATTGTTTAGTGACATGGAAACCATATTCAAAAAATGATATTTCTCATCTTGATGTGTATTATCACCTGCTGTTATTTGAAATTTCTGTCTAATTTCTCAATGGAAAAGTCAAAATGACATTAATCTTTTATTAATAATTTTAATTCAAAATAATAAGAAGTGGATGTTGTGGTTGTAAATAAAATAGTATACAAACCTCGGTGAAAAGTTTCATTACTGTCTCGAGATTTACCGACTCGACAGGAATGAAACACTTGGAATTTTTTTGGTGGCACTATAATTTTTTTGCTAAACCTGTGCTCACCCGTAGTTACGTGCCTGCTAAATACCCGACCTGATCACATGTAAAGGGCTAGGCAGCCCGTTAAGCAGTCGGTGACGTCATCGCTTGGTAAGTTGGAATTTCAGGCGATTCACTCGAGCGATTAACTAGATTATTAAAATCGCTCGAGTATCAAGTACTCGATTATTAAAATCATCGGTTTTTCCCAACACTAATAATACCCACAATTAAATAATAATACCAGTAAGAAGAACATTTTGAGGAAAAAAACTATAGTTTTGAGGAATGAACTAATTGTATTGGTGGTAATACGCTTTCAAGTAAGTATGTTTCTCTGCTCGATCTTCAAATGGAAACGCTCAAAACCCGCTGGCCAAATAAAAGTTTCGCCCAGCTCCGCACGGACTTACTGCATTTTTAATACATTTGATAAATTCAAATATTCAAATAAATTGTCCTCTCGGCGTCGCACAGGAACAATTTAACTGCACCCAGGTCACAAATAACATAGTAAATTTCCCTTTATCTTTTAAGTAACGTTCCCCTGTATGCATTATATTTCTTGTAGAATAGTTTAACTGTTCGAATTTCGTAGAGTTGAAACAAAGGCTGGCGAATTTCGATTATCTTTTGAAATTTACGAGGGGCCGGGGGCTAAACGTTTACAGAACGGAGTTGTATTAGGAGAATTGTAGAATGTGTAAATGCGACGTCATTTAAGCATAAAAGTTCGTGCAATATGAGGACAAACTTTTACTATAGATTAGGCGACATTTGTCGTCGCTATTGCCAAAATAACTTTCAGTAGAGACTAAATTTCATACGATAACATTTATTTATAGGCATTTAAAATATATCATATTATTTTATACAGGGGTACCAATTGGATCCATACAGGGTGTCCCAGAATATGTGGGCAATCTCCCGAATTCAGATAGAACACTTAAAAATAATAGGTGTTTTCTTCCTACGGCCTTCCCTACGAAGATACGGGCCCATAACGGACGTCCCTGGAAATCATTGTTTTTTAAATAATTTTTTAAGTACTAGGTGTAATTTAATAATTTTTTAGTATAATGGTTACTAGATGAATCTCCTTAAAATTCGCCCTTTTAAATACATTTGGCTTATTTAGTTTGCCAGGGACGGACTAGACGTAACACTAAAATGCTTTTTTTTACACCCTGTATGATGAAGGAACGACAATAACATAAACTGACACTGGCATAAATATTCTTATTTAAAATCGGTACATGTGAAAAATACCATAGCAACAATGAGGGAATTTTATGAACATGAAACAACAACCAATGCAAATAACAATATTGACCAATAATTTTTTTTTTCGAAAACAGTTCATTTTATCGACATTGATCAAGAGTACCTTTTTTCAGCTTAAGGGTTAGAGTATCCAAAAAAAAATATTATTGTCGTTCCTTCATCATACAGGGTGTAAAAAAAAAAAGAATTTTTGTGTTACGTCTAGTCCGTCGCTGTCAACCTAAATAAGCCAAATGTGTTTAAAAGGGAGAATTTTAAGGAGACTCGTCTAGTAACCTTTATACTAAAAAATTATTAAATTACACATAGTACTTAAAAAATTATTTCGATTTCCGGGCACGTCCGTAGGAACGAAAAAAATTTATAGGAACTTATTGTTAACTTATGTGAACTTCTTACTGTTATTTTTAAGTGTTCTACAAACCCGTAGCAACAAACCCGGGAGATTGCCCACATATTCTGGGACACCTTGTATATGGAAAACAATACAGAGAAAAATTTTGAAAATTGTACAATATGCTAATATTAATAGGGTCAACTTGGCTAAAATATTTTCAATATGGTGGCGCTTGCGATTACACCGAAAGTCGGTGTCAACTTACTTATTTTAAATAGAAAGAACATCCTATACAGGGTGTTTTTTTAATAGCATGCTAATCTTTAAGGAAGTTTCCTTGTGTCCATTTTCAGACAAAAACTTCATAATATGAACATATGTCCTAAACGTCTTAACTTTTAAGATACATGGTGTTAAAAATTCTCATGTTTTGTTAATAATTTGTTAAGGATAATGACTTAAATAGGTGACAGCTAGACTATAATGTAGGCAACTGTCAAAACTGTTTATGTTGACAAAACACATTGTTTCTTACCTACTAGATCCTTTATAATCTTTGTTAATACCAAAGAGTTAATACCTAATTTCATAATATATTTTCATTTTTTATACGAAAACTGTACGTCAAACGACAAAAAAATCAAGAGGCGACATTTGCCCAGCAAGAAATGGGAATTTCAAAAATAATTTTTATTAAAAAAAAGAAGTGGCGTACCATTCTTTTCATCAAAAATACCGAGGGTAATTCCCACATGAACGCCACTGGTCGAAATAAAAAACATGTTATACATCATAAAATGCATCTCAATGAATATAAATTATGTACCAATTTTCACAAAAATATCTAGAGCAGTATCACAGATATTAATAAAAAAGGAGATTTTTTTGAAAATCTTTAACATTATGTATCTCAAAAGTTATGACATATTGATAAAATTGACCCAAGAATAACCTCATTAAATATTAGCATGATATTAAGAAACACCCTGTATATTATTACATTTTTTGATTCTACGCAAGATTTCCATGGACGTCCGTTATGGGCCCGTGTCTCCGTAAGGGAGGCCGTAGGAAAAAATATTATTGAACTTCTCCTGTTATTTTTAAGTGTTCTATCTGAACCCGGGAGATTGCCCACATATTCTGGGACACCCTGTATATCGGGCCACAAATCTGTCGCCCGAAATGTATCTCAGATGTCTAAGTGACATACATTTCTTCGTATCTTTACACCTTGAATTCTAGACTTGCATGAACCCAAATGTATATTGTTGTTAAGAATTTGTAAAACTTGATAGAGTTAATATTTCTCAACCGTCAAATTTTGATTCTTCGGCTTCGAGCTGACGTCCACTCTATAAGGCCCCTTTTATGCACGCGTTTTTTAACGTATGTCGCTCGGCGTAATCAATGGCTGCGTTTTCTAAACACAAGATGAACGCCATCGTTGCTTGCTCAAAGCTCACATTTAAAATAATGTGGTTAGAAAACGCTGTGAGTTTTTACGCCGAGCGACAGGCGTCAAAAAAACGCGTGCATTAAGAGTCCTAAACTTTGCATTTGATGCCTTAACATTTTCGAGGTGCAACGCAATCATGTATATAATTATCACAAGCCCGCAATCCGGATATCTCACCACGTGACCTGCCCTGTCTCTATCCTCAGTTCCCGAACGCGTAAAGCTATGATTTACATAATCCGGAAAGCTGTTTGTTACATAGTTGGAGTCCCAAAGTTAGAGACGACGCACTGAATCACCAATGATAAGAGAGGACATAATTAGTAGACACTGGAAACAGATGTTATCAGGGGCCGCTTCTATTTAAAGTAATGATGTTAACTCGGAGAAAAACTACGTGAAATACGGACAGCGATATTTATTGCAACGTCAATGGTTGTTTTTAAAAAAATGTATTGTCACAATTTTGTTCTAAATTTGCTTAACATTGATATTGTCAGGAACACTCGTTATAATGTTTTGAGTATTGAGTATATTTTTCTTACCGACTGCAGGATATTCGCTGCTTAAGTGGATTCCGAAGTATCTCTAAACGACTTTTCTCCCCAAGCGTTTATTTCTGTTTTAGGAAAAAAATGTTCAAGGAAAAAAAACTTTGTAATGTAGCTAAAAATGGAGGAAAGTATACAGGGTGTTCCTTAATGACGTGCTAATATTTCAGGGTGTGATTCCTTAGGTCATTTTATAAAGAAAAGTTTATATGAACATATTATGTCCGTAACGGCTTGAATTTTTATTCTTTAAATGGTTATTTTTGAATATCTTATATAATTTTTAATAAGTACTTTAGATATTATTTTCAATTTTGGTGTGTTAATAGGATATAGAACCACAAATTTTAGAAAAATTATTCAATTGTTCCACCAGGGGCGTCCCTGCAAACATGTCCTCTGATTTTTTTTACAAGAAATATGGTACGCCACTGACATTTTTCCATGTGGGTATTTTTTCTGATTAGCCTGATCAATTCTACATGAAAACGGTATCTTGAGTTTTTCTCGTCAGTTCTTGATTAAAACCACTAAATTCATATTGAAACTCATTATTATTAACATTGATAAAATAATTAATGATAAATTTTGTTTTATAAAAATTGTTGGAGTGGGCAATTCGATGCGAAGACGAGCGGAAAAAGCCTTTTAAGTGAAGGTAGCCATTTCCAACAATTTTTATAAAACAAAATTTTTCATTAATTATTTTATCAATGTTAATAATAATGAGTTTCAATATGAATTTAGTGGTTTTAATCAAGAACTGACGAGAAAAACTCAAGATACCGTTTTCATGTAGAATTGACGAGGCTAATCAGAAAAGATATCCACATGGAAAAATGTCAGTGGCATACCATCTTTTTTGTAAAAAATATCAGAGGACATGTTTGCAGGGACGCCACCCACTGGTGGAACAATTGAATAACTTTCCTAACTAAAATTTGTGGTTCTATATCCTATTAACACATACCGAAATTGAAAATAATATATAAAGTACTTTCGGAGATATTAAAAAATAACAATTTAGAAAATAAAAATTCAACAACCTGTAGCAAAATATATAAGCAGTTGCGGACATATGTTCATATGAACTTTTCTTTATAAAATGACCTAAGGAATCGCACCCTGAAATATTAGCACGTCATTAAGGAACACCTTGTATATTTATTTGTTACAAAAGATTTTTAGATTTAATTTTATTTATTGTTCCATGTGAAAAGAAATTATGGCTTTTCCCCGAATTATTAATAAAATTTAGACATTTTTTGTTCAACAATTTTTTAAAAATAATGCAGCGTTTTTATAGAAAGAGAAAACTCCGTTTTTCAGTGCTAAAAAGTCTGGACCCCGATCGCGTTCGCTCTCTTTCTTCCGATTATCGTTGTTTCTGTCGGCTTACCGATTACGGGCGGCGTATTGTTCTAACGGCAAGGGAAGATCCAATTCGCCTCGTGGCTACAAAGCGCAAAATGAACAAGGGTCAAATCGGACATTTCGCATTCGCATCCGCTCAATATTCAAATGCCAATTAATTATCGAATATACAAACACTCATTCCCTAATTAATGAGCTGTTATTTCGTTAATTATGAACCAATTTTTATATTTTGTTTTAAACTGATAGAAAATAGATTCTAGAGTTTAGAGCAGAGCAGGTGACGTCCTGATACGTCTAATTGTACTGGGTGGTATCGCAGAAAACCTAGATGCATGTAAATTTCCTAAAATTTACATTTGCCATTATCTTACATAAGAATTAACTTTAATTTATTTTTTAAATTAAACCAATTAGAGATATATCTGGGTTAGACACTGGCCCGAAATAATTGCCATCCCACTCTAGGTAACAAAATAAAATCATATCTTCTAAATACGTTATGCTGTCGTAAACAACTAGTGAGACATTTTATTCCTTTTGACTTTAATTAAATTAAAAGTAATTTAACATTGAAAATTCATTGAACTTTGTATGTATTTGAATTGTTATTTTCGAATTTTGAGGGTGGCATGACAATACCTTTGGGCCACTGTCTAGACCAGATATAGTCCAAATTGGTTTAGTTTAAAAAATAACTAAAATTCAACGTCAAATTTAAATTTCAGTAAGTATAACACGCACATAGATAAAACAGTTTAGCTATCAGTTCAGCTCTAAGCTAAATGACCCTAACACTCCGTACTAAATGATTTAGAAACAATGATAAACAATGATGAATTGATTTCAATCACGTCACCTATCCATGGGCGTCGTTAGAAAGTTTTGTAGGAGGCGGCAATGATAAAATGAGTAACTTTATAAATTTAAAAACTAGGACGCTAGTGGTACCAAAATGGGGAAAACGCCTGCGAAAGCACCTTGGGTGACATTTTTTATGGGCCACGCCCCGCAACCCCAAAATACACACCTAAATTTGGACAATAATTCATAGTAAATTCTAGAAACATCGATGAGGTAAGGTATCAATTCAGATAACTTGACAGAAATTTTGACGAATTCTCGCTATACTTAATTTAAAAAGCGCGACATTTTTACTTAAGCCACAATACAACAGACGAACCAAAGTAATTTTTTTATAAAAACTTGAAATACAAAAGTTGTAGAGATCATTAAGTAAGATGTTATAATATAAATATCGGAAATTAACAATGAAAAATAAAGAAAAATAAAAATATGTTGAAAAGTATTAAAAATAAACATATGATATATTAAATAAAAGTTAAAGAAAAATGGGTTCTTAAGTTCATTTTTCAGTTGAAAAGAATCAAATATTTTATATTGCTTCAATACACTGTCAAATACTTCTTGCGGAAACAATTTTGAATAGGATTAAAAATTATTTTTGATCAATAAATCGAAAAAATTTAATTCATTGGTGTCCGAAAATCTAGTTTTAATTTCATTAATATCGGTGCCTAAAATGCCTTTATAAATTTGTTTATACAGGGTGATTCACGACGAGCGTGCATTAGAACTTTATGGAGAACTACTGAATATATGTTCCTGAAACTTTGGGGATTTGGGTTTATCGATATGCTCTCTTTAACTAAAATATTGACATGTTTCTGTCATTTCCGGTTATACCGGAAGTAGCTGCCAACTTTCGTTTTTTAAATACAACATGGTAATTTTTATTACATTTTTCGATTAAGCATTAAATACTAAGCACATTTTATAGAAAATGTTTTTGTCAGACTCTATTAGTTTTTGAGATATCTGGACTTTTTGTAATTATTTGGCAAATGAAATAATCCATATAATTTTTTTACCTTAGCGCTTGGACTAAAAAAATTTTCTCACCGAATAGCTAGAAGATCATCAAGTCTCAAAAACATTTCAAATTCGGCATAAAATGTACAGGGTGGTCACAATTCAAGCCTCATTGTGAATGAATTCAACCATTAAAAACTTTCTTATTTTAAATGGAACACCCTGTATATTTTTATTTAATTTGATAGCAAATTAGTTGTTCTTTATAAATAGTATTTACTGTCCTATACTTATATCAAAGCGTTTTCTCAAAATATCCAATTTTATTCCAAAAATACTATTTGTTCAAGTGTGCTATGAAAACAATTGTACTTAGGGGCTGTATACTGAGGAAAAGTGATTGATTGCTTGAAAATACAATATTCTAAAGTGTTTCTTAATAATTTATAAATAAAATGCAGTTGATTGTTTTAAATTTAATGGTTTAAATGTTATTTTTTTTAAAATAGCAAGGAAACAAGTTTATAAACTTTAAATTCTTTAATTAAAAATGTGTTTGAAAATTATACCTAATATCTTTTGATCATATTTTTAAAATATGTTCGAAATGATTGCCATTTACTTCCAAGCATTTATGTATTCTTTTCATCATGTTATTTCTTGTAGCATTCCTAATTTCTTGTGAGAGATTGAAATGCTGCCTTCACCCTTTCAATTAGATTTTCCTTCGTGGTGATGGGACGCGCGTAAACTTTATCTTTAATGGTTCCCCAGATAAAAAGTCCAGTGGAGTTAAGTCTGGCGAACGAGCTGGCCAGTGGAAGGGACCTTGGTTTGCGATCCACTGGTCATGAAAAAATCTGTTTAGGGCAGTCTTAACAACTTGGACGTTGTGTGCTGGAGCCCCATCGTTTTGATACCAATCACTTTTCCTCCATATAGACATCAGTATACAGGCCCTAAGTACAATTGTTTTCATATCACACTTGAACAAATAGTATTTTCGGAATAAAATTGGATTTTTTGAGAAAACGCTTTGATATAGGTATAGGATAGTAAATACTATTTATAAAGAACAACTAATTTGCCATCAAATTAAATAAAAATATACAGGGTGTTCCATTTAAAATAAGAAAGTTTTTAATGGTTGAATTCTTTCATAATGAGGCTTGAATTGTGACCACCCTGTACATTTTATGCCGAATTTGAAATGTTTTTCAGACTTGATGATCTTCTAGCTATTCGGTGAGAAAAATTTTTTAGTCCAAGCGCTAAGGTAAAAAAATTATATGGAATATTTCATCGTCATGCATTTGCCAAATAATTACAAAAAGTCCAGATATCTCAAAAACTAATAGAGTCTGACAAAAACATTTTCTATAAAATGTGCTTAGTATTTAATGCTTAATAGAAAAATGTAATAAAAATTACCATGTTGTATTTAAAAAACGAAAGTTGGCAGCTACTTCCGGTATAACCGGAAATGACAGGAACATGTCAATATTTTAGTTAAAGAGAGCATATCGATAAACCCAAATCCCCAAAGTTTCAGGAACATATATTCAGTAGTTCTCCATAAAGTTCTAATGCACGCTCGTCATGAATCACCCTGTATAGCAGCTTCGGATCCGCTATATTAGATTTTTTCTTCGTTTGGCTTCGCTTCGATTAAGAGAAATAGTTTCGAAAACACCATGCACCACCACGACTGTCGGGGGGGGGAGTGCCCCGTCTTGCCCCTCCCAAACGACATCCATGGACCTATCATTCATTGCTTGGATAAACTCATAGCGAGCGACAATACAGGAATCAAGGAGCTTATAATTTGAATAGAACTATACCACAGAATCCAAAAAATGTAATTTGATTTTACTTTATACGGAATCAAAATGCAAATTTTATTATGGCTGATTAAACCCTCTCATTTTCCCAAATTCACTTAGCATTTTTCCCGTTGGAAACGGTACCTACCAGACGGCCATCGGAATTATGTAAAGTGGATTGTTACACGGCTAGCGATTTTAGTTGGAAACGGATAACATCGTGAGGGATAATTCCCTATTTGGTTAAAACCATTAGATGCCATTTTAATTCGGCGCAAATCCTACCGGTCCAACAATGTGGGTTAATCATTTGCGTGCACGGAAGAAAGACTATATTAAAATTATTATAGTAAATATTTTCTTGTAAAATTTCCTATAAAATATAGTATCAATTACATTTTTCATTAGTAGTCCGTACCAAAATAATGTTGTAAACATAATTTACAAAAACTTAGCATTTCTAAGAAATTTAGTAATATTAAGTAACTAACTAACTAAAAATGGGTGTTATGGAAATGACTTATTATATTTAAATCGCAAATCCTGAGATGAAAATAAATTGAAGAAAAATAACCATAAATGGCGCTTGGAATTATTAAGCGAAATATACACTTTATATGAAATCTCAAAATTTACGTGGACGCTCCTGAGGACCCTCGCAATCAATAGTTTATCGAGACAGTCTCGAGGTTCAATAGAGGTTAGCGCATTATAGGCGGTGCATATTGCAACACAGAATTGTAAACGCACGTGTTTAGTTTTTGACAACAACAAGGCGTCTTTGACGCGCGTTATCACTTCTTTTTCAAACTTTTTAGAAAAAAAAACTACAATTTTAAGGTACCTACCCTCTTACTTTCGATCTTATTTTTAAATAATACGTTTTATAATTAAATTCCATAAAATAATAAAATACCAAAAGTGTGTTTTGTAACAGAACCAACAGTAGATAATATCACACAAACTTGAAATCACATCACAACATTTATTATTTATAGTATTTCACAACAGAAAAAAAATCGGGTAATGCTACAACTAACAAATCGTTTAAAATTCGTATATGTCAAGCACATGGAACCCTCGTCGCCCCAGCGTCGTTCAATCCCCGGGTCTCGAAACATACTGCAGCAACAATAGTGGCGCTCACCGGATATACAAGCAAGGACGAAACACGCGGTGTGATCTGACAACACTGTTAGTACACTCTAGTGACCCACATTGTTGCTAACTGAATCCAAATGGAACGGCGCGACAGTATGTGGATAAAAAGGGTTTTTACCTTAGTATTTAGATATTCGATATAAAAAAAAAGTATGTAGACTTTCTCTTGGACACCCTAGGAGTCACCTATTTAAATATAATAAATCATTTCCATAACACCCTGTATATTGTAAATTTTACAACGAATGTATGTGCACGGAACAAACACGGTAGCAAAATTATTATAATCAAGATGTTATTGCACGATTTCCTATAAAATATCGTATTAATTATAATTTTCTTTATTAATCCGTACACAGTAATATTTAGATACACATAATTTCTAAAAAAGTATAATTACAATTTCTAATAAATTTAGTAAGTAATTACTAAAATATGTTATAAATTTTACAACGAATGTATAGTGAAAATAATTTACTTATAACTCCAGTTTTTAAATATTTTAAAATGCCATTTCATTTATGTATTTTTTATTGTAAAAATGACCAAGTTTAAAAGTGTTGTAAAAATATTTTTATTTAAAACCATAATAACATTTCATCTATCTTTGAAAGGTGGAAAGTTGACGTTTTTTTAATTTTACTTTCTACCCGGGTGGAAAGTAATAGTATGTTACAATACAAGTACGGTAGGTACGTCTTTACCGCATGTGCGTGACGTTCAACAAAATGAGCCGAAGGCGAGTTTGGTAAATTACGCAAATGCGGTAAAGACACCTACCGTAAGTGTATTGTACGATATCTTATCTACAAGCGTGTTTTATGGCACCAATATTAAAAACTAAAAGAGCATTGTTTTAATTTACCCCGTAGATGCCTCGTAAGTCGTTATCAACAATACATTAATATCAAGTTGCTAGGGAAATAAATTATAAAAATTTAATAGTTGGCTTTTATATGACAGATGTAAAAAACTTGTCAACAGAATAAAAAAATAAAAAATATACTATTGACTAATATAAAAACAAAAAATGATATTTGCCATCTTGATGTGTATTATTACTTACGTTATTTTACCACCTGCGGTTATTTGAAATTTGTGTCTAATTTTTCAATGGAAAAGTAAAAATGACATTTGACTTGTAAATTTATGGTTGTAAAAAAAATAGTATACAAATCTCTGTGAAAAGTTGGAAGGAATGAAACACTTTCCACCTCGGTACTTAATATCCTATTATCTTACATGGTACAAAGAAATTTACTAGAAAAAAGTTATTATGAATAAAATTTAATGGTAAAATATAAAATGACAGCAATCTACGAAAGAAATATATTTTCATCTATTTTTTCTTTTCATTAAAAAGAAATGAGGAAAAAAGGCTTCTCTATTATTAAGCTTCAGCTGAGCAACCATCAATTTCAATGCATTTAACGAGATTTTTTTCTAAATCTTCGAACAGCGTTTCCAATTTCAAATCCTTGTCCTTTGTTGCAGACTTGCGTAATTCTGTTTTTTAATTCATTGGTAGTTCTTTCCCACAATAAGCACACTTTCTACTTTTTCTTGGTTTTTCACAAAAACATTTAATATAATAATGAGACAGAATTGTTTATATTCATACAAAGTTTCAAACGGAAATCAATGATGTCAAGTCTGCACTGAGAGTCGTAAATCTACCGCCTGCGTTTGAACACGAAAAGTATAATATTAATTATATTGAATGCATTTCTCATGTGTATCTATTAAGTAAAAATATTATACTAAATATGTGTGTATTTTTAAAATTTTCTACTCGTAAAGTTGTTTATAGTTTCCCAACAACATCAAATTGCAATGTTTTAGGGAAATCACTGTGGCAACGCTGTATGGCCCTTTTTACAGGTTATAGTATACGTGACCCTGAAGTTTAGGATTCTCATTCATTTCTCGGCGGCGGTGTTGTTCACGCTTATTCGCTACTACTTCTGTGACTATTTGTGATCTATTATATTTTTGGATTAATTTTTAGTGTTTCTTCGAACTAAAACTATTTAGAGCCATTTATTAACTATCTACGATGGTTCTTCAGTGCGTGGTGGATTAATATTTCGTCGGTAAGTGAGAATAAGGAGGTTATGTTTTTTTAGGTAAAGCAGTGGTGTAGCTAAATTTCTGTAAAAAATATCTACAACGATTACCTATTTATGACTAATGTTCTAAACGTGTACCTTATTACAGCGTTGCCATTTTTTAAAATCATTTCTTGTTTCTTATTTGAAACTGTTGAACTGTGTTTGATTGTAAATAAATTGTGTTTTATGAATGGAAAGTTTGTCTCCCCTTTTATATTACATGTCTATGGTGCCAATATTTTCACACACGCTGTACAGTAATTCATTAGCATTCAAAAGTGATTGACAGCAACAAGGCGATGTATACATGGAGTTTCTTGTATATTAATTAATTACTGCTTCTAAATTAGCCTAATTAGA
Organism: Barypeithes pellucidus; assembly: GCA_963991005.1. NCBI lineage: Eukaryota > Metazoa > Arthropoda > Insecta > Coleoptera > Curculionidae > Barypeithes > Barypeithes pellucidus. The sequence goes on along the minus strand of OZ022564.1, from coordinate 30,092,664 downwards.
CGTACATCAAACATCACATGACGCAGTAACATGTTGCCTTCACGTAATCCTTATATGTATAGAGAATTAAGGAAATGGCTTATCGTATTTAAATGGGTGACACGTTGGGTGTCCTCGAGGCTTACCCTTATATTTTCTTTGTTAAATATTATCTCTAAATTAATGTTAATAGAATGTATAATACTAGGTAAATGTCACTTTATCCCACGCGCTGTTCCGCAATACACATCTGTTTTCAGTTAACAACAACAGTGTATGTAGGTCAGTAGGCGAACAGTGAAAATAGGGAAGAGTGAATAAATGTTTTTTTTTTATGATCAAACACTAAAAAATAGACTTTTCGTTAATTTCAGATTCAAATACTACGCGTTTTTTTCCTATCTAGTCGGATTGATTCGGTCTTTTCACCAGCATCCTCCAAATTATTTACATTCTCTCACCGGCCTATCGAGTCTTTTTTTTGAGGTTATTGTTGTTGGCCACCTTGTGAGGTTTCTCGCTGATGAATAGGATCTGGGTGGCCCCCTTCAGCATAAGGAGGAACCAGTATATTTGAGGGAATAGGAGCAGGAGGGACAGGAGATGCTTATCAAACAGTTCCTAGGTAATTTTTTTGTTACCGCCTAAAAAATATACGAGAAGATTAATATTATTAATGGTCGAGTGCGAGTCCGACAATGGAACTAAATAGGCTGTTTTTGATCATTTAATTGTTAACAAGTGATGGGAAATTATTTTCTGTTGTGAAATTATTCGTTTCCAAGCAAGTGTGCTTGACATTCGTTTAAATGCCTTTGTTCATGTTATTTGCAAAAACTACATTTTTCATTATAATTTTTATAGAAATTGTGCAAACAATTTATTAATTATTATAGCAGAGGATATTTTTCCGAGTTTGAACTTTGAAAATAATGAGTAATTGACCAATTTGTAGTAGCGTACGCAGCTTTCGATTAAAATAACATAAGGTTTAAATATACGATGTCCCACAAGGAACCAATTCAATCTATATATGGAAAAATGTATGAATTATATTATTATGAATTATACGATTCGCCGCTCTGGGTGGAATTAAGAGGGTAAGGTCAGCCGAGCACTTTCCATGAAAATATCTGTAGCAGATAGTCAAATCCCCAACGTGTCTTCGATGTTCTAGGCTGTCGAGGTTCTTCGTCAGCTCGTGGTCTCCGATCAGACGAATAGCCCTCCCTTCGATGGAATCCAGTAGCCGAAGAGTATGTTTGGGTGCAAAGCTCCAGACATGAGATCAGTACTCTAGTGATGGTCGAATCTGGACTTTGTATAGTGTAAAAAGTTGTTGGGGTGTGTTAATCTCCGTTAACTCCGGATAAGATCGGATATCTCGTGGGGATGGCATGCGCTCCCCAATCGGTAGGTCTTACCGCAATGCGAGAGGATTAATAACCCATCGAGGGTCGCGGGTCCAAGTCCATGTTATGTTGTGGCCCTATCAGGCGATCGAATGGGAAAAAAATGAGAAAAAAGAAATAGTAAAGAATAAAAATATAATTTTTTCTACGATCGTTATAAAAACTATATTTTTTTACGGAAATGAACAAAATTGATATTTTTGAACAAATTGAAGAAAGTAATTTAGGGTTAAAAAAGTGCCGTTCGGCGGCCGCATTGTTATTTTTAATTTACAAATATTAATTGAAAACATCAAAAATAATTCCGATTCCCAAGAAGAAACATTTCAATGCACTCCAGACGAAATAATTAATAAAGCCAATGAAGCAATACAAAATTTATTGCCTGAAAAATCGAAAGAAGCTTAGGTAGAGGAATATAATACGTTTGTTAAATTGCATTGGACCAAAAGCAAGTGAATAGTTTCAGCGAATGGGTATTGTTAACATATTGTCAAGAAGGGTAATGGGATGTTACATACTGAGAGTCGTAAGAAGCCTATTTACACACGATTCCGAAACTTACGGTAAGGGCGAAGCAAGTACCTTACTTGGACTTCATATTTACTTTTATGTTAAACTATCGAAATAGGCTAATAAAACATTTTCTGAGTCGGTACTCACGTGGTTATCAGTACACCAGTCAATAAGTTTTTGATACACTATAGTATTTCATGCCGCTCCGTGCATTTTTTTCTAGTAATAAATTATTTGCTGCGGATGCAGCTTGTAATGTAATTTTCCGTGGCGTTCCCTCAATCTGAATATCGTAGTCACTCATACTTTACCAATATACCCAAAAATAATATCCAAATTAAAAATGTTGACGTTTAAAATTGTCTGACATTTAAGTTGTCAAAGCGACGCCATGGATTTTACTGCCAACTTTGCATAAAATCTATTGTAAACATTCACGGTCTTGGCATATCACTGGTAATGTGATTTGTGGTATTGTGGCATTTGTGGATATACAGGGTGTTATGGAAATGACGTATTATATTTAAATGGGTGACTCCTTGGGTGTCCTAGAGAAGCGCTACATATTTAATTTTTTTTAAATCGACCGTTTTAAAAGTGAGGTAACAAACACTCTTACTTACAGGTCAGTCCGCGCTACTGTACAACATTTCACCCAGACCCAATGGCAATGTTGCCAAACTTAATGTAAAACTGAAATTCCATATAAAATTATAAAAATAATTTATTTTCTACCTACTTGTATTTATCTTTATACCTAAAGAGCGAGGAAATCCAGGCACAAACACAATCAGTTTTTTTTTCTTTTTCATGGGAACACTCCTGGAAACACTTTATGTACACACAGTAATAGTGAAACAGAACCGATAGTTAGCTTTTAAAAATACATTAATATAGTTTATACTACAGATTATTAGATTTTATTACACACTACGAAATTTGACGTCCAGAAGAAGCGCGTCAATAAAAACAATATTCTAAGATTATTCATGGACGGGCAACATACATGGGTAAACCGAAAAACAGAGCGGATTGCTGAGAGTGTGTTGGTAATTGACCAGACACAACGTATCCGGCTGCTGGTTGGTCTTTAACTAACAGCCCGCAAGCGTGCGGCGCTAAATGAACACAGCCGATGTAAGGCGTCAGGAGGTCATTGCCATTTGACCTAGTGACGTACGTGTCTATTTCAAACTTATTTAATATTATTCCATATGTTTTTTCGGGTTGTTTAGAACATAGTCCGTCGTAAATGTTCTTCAATTAATTGGACAAAAAGGTATTACAGAATGGAAAGTGTATAAATTCTTTTATTTTGTCTAGAGTTTAAGGTGTACATATGACAACACCGGCCAGAATTCCTTGATTGCTTACATGTATCGCAGTGCCACACAGGTGTTTTTCTGGTTTGACGTCAGGTCACTTTTACCGCTGAATGAATTGAAAGCGGCATTTATGGCTATTTTTCTTCAATTTGTCTTTATCTCAGGAATTGCCGGTTTAAATATAATACGTCATTTCCATAACACTCTTATATTACGTAAGAGTCATTAAGTAACAGTATACAGTGCTAAGAATAGAAAAAACATTTTTAAATCTTCGACTTTATGGTCATGCTGTTCGAAGCTAAAATCAACATTAATTCTGAATAATCAAGTCGATATAAGCAATCATCCCAAACTAATTGCATTCTTAAGTGACAGTGAGTGACACCAATATATATTTTTTAATTTGGAAAAAGAAAACTGATACGATCTTAGAAAGAATATTGTATGAAACTTATGTAAAAAGGTAATTTTTTTCACATACGAGATTGAGGCACTCGCCTTCAGCTCGTGCGCTCATATTCCCATTCGTGAAAAAAAGTAGTATTCTATCAATTTGTTATATAAATAACTACTTTCTTTATTATGAACGGAGGTCAACGAAAAAAATTATTTAGAAATACTGCCGAGACGGATGTCATAACGAAAATTATCGGCCTAAAATAATTTGTGAAGTGAATCTCCCCAAGATCCACAGTTTTTGTGCCGCACATTGAATACTTAAGCCTATGATTAATAACATCTACCGAAAAAAACGTCCGTTAACCACGACCAGCCATCAATCTCCCGGGCTTAATAAAACGCGGCATCTTACCCCAACCAATTATCTCTACAACAACAGCTCTGACAAGAGCTTGAGTGGAAATAATCGGGGTCCTTTATTAGGAAAAAGTGGATACACAAACTGATAAATATTTTATATCGTGCGATTTTCATATTAAAATTATTAATTATATTTTATTCAGACGAATCAGGTCATTATCGACGAATGTTATTTATAACCTATAGGAGGACTGAAATAATGTAATATTTCATGGTTTGACTTTGAGTGAACTTTTTTTTATGATCAAACACAAGCACTCTAGGAAAATCCTACCTATCCTACTACCTATTGTGACCAGGGGAAAGTGTCCTATGATGGCACCTCTAAGAAAAATTTAAATTTAAAATCTTTAGTTTTATGCTACAAGGATAGCCATAAGTCATATAATTGGCTGTGTTGAAACACTTTCAGGGAAAATTAATTTAATAAAATAACAAACTTATTTTTTAGAGTAGATTATTTAGTTTTTCCATTTGAGCCATCATAGGATGAATGTTCCTATGATGGCACGATACTTGTGCCTATGCCGATTTTGAAAAATGGATATTTTTCTAATATATGTTTATTTAAAAAAAAGTAACAAATATATTTGAATCTGTAATAGAAGTGAGGAAGTAACTAAAAATAAGTTAGGAACTTGCATTACCCAAAAATATGACCTAAAATAATTTTCACTATAAACATAAGTAACATAATATCGACATTATTTAGTCTAAACAAAGTTCACAAGTAAACATTTTTGTTTATCTACGCCTGCACATTAAGCATGGCACCACTGTCTGCAGAGTTGACACCTTATCCAACACTCTCTAGCTCGACCTAACTTAAACATTTCATTACAGTAACTACAAGCCGCATCAGAATCATCATCGTCATCTTCTACTGCGAAATGATTTTCCTTTATTTCATCCTCTTCCTCGTATGAAATCGTATAAAAGGGGTTTTATAGATTTCGTTTCTATTTTTAAATATAGCCTTTCCTTCTCGACATTTTTGTTCACATCTTCATTATCGGACAATATTTTCCATATCTTTAACTGTTTCAACTATGAGGTGATTTTTTTTATGATCAAACACAAGCACTATAGGAAAAATCCTTTAGGGCACTCTGGGAGTGGTGCGTGTGCGCAAAAAGCGATTCACGTTGGTTTTGAATCGTTGGAGGTTATATTCGTTGGGAAAAACGGCCTCGGGAAGGTCGTTCCATAAGGATGAAGTCCTCCAGATGAAAGAATTCTTAAATAATGAAGTTCGAGGAGTACTAAGCTTAACCACATATGGATGGGAGGCAGTGGTTCGTCGTGTATTTCTGCTATTCGTCGCTCTGGGCGGAATTAAGAGGGCCAGGTCAGCCGAGCACCTTCCATGAAAATATCTGTAAAAGAGAGTCAAATCCCCAACCTTCGATGTTCAAAGCTGTCGAGGTTCTTCGTCAGCTCGTGGTCTCCGATCAGACGAATATCCCTCCTTTCGATGGAATCGAGTAGCCGAAGAGTATGTTTGGGTGCAGAGCTCCAGACAAGAGAGCAGTACTCTATTGATGGTCGAATCTGGGGTTTGTATAGTGTCAAAAGTTGTTGAGGTGTGTACAACTTTCTGGTTCGGAAGAGTACCACAAGCTTCTGAGAAGCTATCTTGGCGATTGCCACAACGTGGTTATGCCAAGACATATTTCCTCCCAGAATGACGCCCAGCAAATTAATAGATGAAGCCAATGGGATTGCGTGTCCGGCTATGACTATATCCGGTTCTGTAATGTTAAAAGTCCAGGTCTTTATCAAAAACGGTTGCTGTCCTCCTAAGGTATCTTTTTTGCTCAATTTTCCTTGCTTTACTCTTCTTCTTAGGGTAGTGAACGGAACCCTTTTTGAGGCCAAACGCCAATCCATAGTTTTACTCTGGATATATTGTATAGCTTGTTGCATGTCTTCTTCTCTGCATGTCTGCCTTGCACCGACTTTTTGTTTAGGTGTCATTATAATATCTAGAAGAAAAATACATTTAAATAGTCATTAACCGATGACGGAATACCATGCCATTATAGGCAAGTCGATTGTATGCCATCATAGGCAAAAAAACACTTAACAAAATAATAATAAAAAATAAATATTCGTTGTTACAAATCACCCGAACATAATATGGCAGATCTATTATTGGATATGCATGAGGTAGAGTATGAGGCTAGAAGAAGAAAATAAATGTCTCATAAAAATCCAAACTATACCAATCAGAAAGACATAAAAAAATTAGATCAAAACTTACCTAACCACGTTTTACGTTGCAGCACTCACAGAAACGCGTGCACCCTCTCCAAACTTTGTCTCCATACTAAACAAGAGATGCGGTCTACCGCCACTATAAAAATGCGTTGCCATGTTTTAAAGACATCTTCTTCTAAGTTATTTGAAACTATCCAACTGTGCATGATTGTAAATAAATGGTGTTTTATGAATGGAATGTTTTGTCTCCCATTTTATATCATATATAACTTGTAAGTTGTAAGAATATACTATTATTTATATATCTGTTCTTCTTATCAAAAAGTTGAAATTGAAATTACATCCTTACCATTAAACTAAAATTATAATTTAACTTGGGAGTGTTTATTATAAGGATTTGTACAATTATAATTTGCCTTCAGATCGTCACAAATTCCGACAAAATTTTCAGGAAACTGCAACCAATTCTAAACCAGAGCCTCTCCTTTAAGCTAAAATTTTCCTAGTTAACTTCATTAAAGTACAGTGGCTTTCTGAAAGCGTCGAATGTAACACCATTTTCTATGTGTTCATTAGCACCTCAAGTCCCGTTGTTGAGTCTGCCACGTTCCCTAAACAAACGGAGGTGGTTTGTAGTTTTGTTTAGCTTGTTTGCGGCATAATTGACTTGGGCGATCTCCATCGCGGGTTAAATAAGTAGTATTTATAAATTTAACAGTGCTGTAATTATGACCGAAATAAATTAATAATTATTTATGATGTTAGTGTCATTATACACATAGATTCAAAAGTTTTGCATCACTCTGATTTTAGCATGTTAAGATAATTTCAGGAATGCATTTTCTTCTAAATGTTTATTTATGTTTATCAGTTAAAACGATACCATTAAATACCAAAAAATATTATCAAGATTATTTATGACCGTTTGTTATTATTATGTAGAAAGGACCGGATTGTAATAATTATAATTAAATATAGGCACATCAGGTAGGTTAGGTTGCTTAATTTATATTTAAATATCTTTTTGTGGTAAAATTTGTTAGTTTTTATTTCTTGCTGGAAGAGTTTAGTTGTATTACCGATATTATTTTACCAAACGTATAAAAAAACAGTATGTGGCGTCCATGGAAAACATTGATTGTGCTTCTTCTAGTGTTGCAGTGAAGAAAATGCTCGATGCTAGGGAAATTGCAAAAAGAATATACTTCTTTACTCAACAGAGGACTTTATGCTAGTGCTGCTGCGACTGAAACGTCTGATTTGACTAAGATACCTCTGACTACAGTGAAAAGAATCGCGTCAAATCCCATTAAATCTAGAAAGAAGCGTAAAGATGCCGGTTTCACCAATTGTTTCGACGAAAGCGACAAGGACTTGATAAGGCGAAAAATCTACACCATGTACGAAGAGCAACGCGTACCTACATTAGATTCTCTGAAGCAACGGCTCACCAAACATTCCTCAGAATAGCGTGATAGTAATGGACAATGCGAGCTATCACAGTCGCCAATTACATAAAGCTCCAAGCTCAAATAATACAAAATTGGAGATTCAGAACTACATGGCGGCGAATGATATATATTTTGAAGAAAGTTATAAAAAAAGTGATCTTTTAGAAGTTTTAAAGACATTTTGTATAAAAAAAGTATATGTTTGTGACACATTGGCAGAAGAAATCGGACATACAGTGCTACGGCTCCCACCCTATTATTGCATTTTTAAAACACGACATTATAAATATGACTAGTAATATTTAAAAAAAATGTTATTTCATTTGATTACATTAATATAGTCATATCATTACTTGTTTTCCTTAGTCCGTCCCTTCATACTTCACTTGTTTATTGCCAAGCTCTTGTCGACATAATGGGACCGACCCAGGAAATCATTAAGTCGTATCCAAATTTCGTGAAACGAACTCTACCATAACGTGTAGGTATTCGTTCCTTAGAATTAAAATATTGTTTCGCCACGGTAAACAAAGTGTATTTTACATATTATATGAGTTAATATTTCGTCCATATTAATACAAACTATCGCAACCGCCATTTTCACAACATTACAGGAGACGGAGAATATATTTGTCGTGTATTTCTGACAAATTTATACCAATTTTATATGTTTAATGTTGAGTAAAAAGCAATAACTTATGCGGGCTTCGGTACGACAAAAGACTTTAGTCGTCTGCAATGTTTTTGATAAACCTACACTGTCAAAATGGAGATTTCCTACTTTTATAAATTGATGGCGTATACGATGCAAGATATGATTTAGTCTTTTTGTCACTTAATAAATTTTGTAAGTTACGATGTGTTATTTTATCGCCGCAGCTCAGTGAGTCGGTGTAAATGACATTAAACACCTATATTTTTAGGTCTGTATACAGGGTGTTTCAATAAACATGTGCATTCGCTGCTCTGCTGATCCGTTGCCCAAAATTGAGACAAAAAGTTCCTGTCAACATGGGTATGCTTTTGTTTCATACAAGATGTTTAAATCAAATGCAATTTTATTATCTGTTGAATTACAAAAATAAAGGTAAATCACTCAAAGTAAAAAATCTAAAATAATACATACTTTAGCAATCAAAAGTAATGAAGAAAGTTATTAACCAATATCTTCTAAAGTACCTGGAAGGCTTCAACATTATCAGCGATCATCAATATGGTTTTCGGAAGTTCAGATCAACTTGAGATCTTCTTGCCTATGTCACCCATCTTTGGAACAACGCAATCGAACATCATGGGGAGTCTCGGGCTGTTGCACTGGATATTTCTAAAGCCTTTGATCGTGTTTGGCATGAGGGACTTCTAAGTAAACTGCGATCCTATGGTATGCCCAGTCGATACTGTGCATGGTTGTCTAGCTTTCTTAAGGACCGCTCTCTGCAAGTGGCGATTGACGGATTTCTCTCAGACACCTTCACCATCAATGCCGGTGTTCCTCAAGGGTCCATATTATCTCTTCTTACTCTACATTAACGACCTTCTAGTGAAAACGAAAAATCCGATATTTAGTTTTGCTGATGATAGCACACTTATCTCATCTTTCTCTTTGAATGCACAAACATCGGCTGCCGACGCACATCTTCGCAGACAGCATGAAGTATCACGCCTCAACAAAGACCTTGAAGAAATTTTGGCTTTGGGTGACAGTAACCAAGTCGAATTTAACGCTAAAAAAAAACAGGCAGCAGTTTTCTCTAAAAAGGTTAACATGACAGAACCGGATATAGTCATGGACGGACACGGAATCCTATTGGCTTCATCTATTAATTTGCTGGGCGTCAATCTGGGAGGAAATATGTCTTGGCATAACCACGTTGCGGCAATCGCCAAGATAGCTTCTCAGAAACTTGGTGTACTCTTCCGATCCAGAAAGTTGTACACAGCTCAACAACTTTTGACAATATACAAAGCCCAGATTCGACCATCACTAGAGTACTGCTCTCATGTGTGGAGCTCTGCACCCAAACATACTCTTCGGCTACTGGATTCCATCGAAAGGGGGGCCATCCGTCTGATTGGAGACCACGAGCTGACGAAGAACCTCGACAGCCTAGAACATCGAAGACAGGTTGGGGATTTGACTCTCTTTTACAGATATTTTCATGGTAAGTGCTCGGCTGACCTTGCCCTTTTAATTCTGCCCAGAGCAGCGAAAATCAGAAATACACGACGAACCACTGCCGCCCATCCATATGTGGTTAAGCTTAGTACTCCTCGAACTTCATTATTTAAGAATTCTTTCATCAGGAGGAGTTCATCCTTATGGAACGACCTTCCCGAGGTCGTTTTCCCAACGAATATAACCTCCAACGATTCAAAACCAACGTGAATCGCTTTTTGCGCACAAGCACCACTCCCGGAGTGCCCTAAAGGATTTTTCCTATAGTGCTTGTGTTTGCTCATAAAAAAAAAATTAAAATGTGTGAACAGGTTCTTTTAGTCAGTTAAATATCTCGAACAAATTGACTATTAAAATATGAAAAGTCGGTTCGTAACTATTTTTTGCTTAAAATTATTAACGTGTCTGATCTCGTGCTCGCTCCAAGTAAACCTGGATTCTGTCAAAGAATGACTCTAGACTTTTCTAATACACATTTCAAAGCAATAATAGACAATGAGTCTGTCTCACTTAATCCATTATATAAATTTTTTTTATGGTCAAACACAAGCACTATAGGAAAATCCTTTAAGCCACTCTGGGAGTGGTGCGCGTGCGCATAAAGCGATTCACATTTTATTTTGAATCATTGGAGGTTATACTCGTTGGGAAACACGACCTCGGGAAGGTCGTTCCATAAGGATGACGTCGTCCAGATGACAGAATTCTTAAATAATGAAGTTCGAGGAGTACTAAGCTTAACCACATATGGATTGGCGGCAGTGATTCGTCGTGTATTTCTGCTTATCGCCGCTTTGGGCGGAATGAAGAGAGCAAGGTCAGCCCAGCATTTTCCATGGAAATATCTATAAAAAAGAGTCAAATCACCAACCTGTCTTCGATGTTCTAGACTGTCGAGGCCCTTCGTCAGCTCGTGGTCTCCGATCAGTCGAATGGCTGTCCTTTCGAGGGAATCCAGTAGCCGAAGAGTATGTTTGTGTGCAGAGCTCCAGACATGAGAGCAGTACTCTAGTGATGGTCGAATCTGGGCTTTGTATAGTGTCAAAAGTTGTTGAGGTGTGTACAACTTTCTGGTTCGGAAGAGTACTCCAAGTTTCTGCGAAGCCATCTTGGCGATTACCACAACGTGGTTACGCCAAGACAATGACGTCCAGCAAATTAATAGATGAAGCCAGTGGCATTGCGTGTCCTGCCAATAAAAATCATTTCAACAAATAAATTTTATACGCAATTATTGTATCGCTAACCTCTATATTTTGATGATTATTTTCGAATATTTATTGTTAAGCAAATTAAATCAATTAAATTTTATAGATAATTGAGTAGCACTCTGCATCAAAGACTTTATTTGTTGAAATTATCTTTAATTGAGGAAAAGCTAAAAGTGATAAAGTATCGCATTGATTGATTGTTTACGAGGACGTTTCTCGACAAATAACGTATTTAGAAGAATAGTATTTAATTTTGTTGTTACCTGGAGTTGTGTGGTGGTACTTTTAAGCCAGTATGTAACCCAGATATATCCCTAATTGGTTTAGTTAAATTAAATTGTTATGTAAGATTATGTTAAATTTAAATTTTAGGAAATTTACATGCATCTAGATTTTATTACAGACAATCAGGACGTAAACTACTCTGCCCTGACCTCTAAATACAGGGTGTTATGGAAATGACGTATTATATTTAAATGGGTGACTCCTTGCTTGTCCTAGAGAAACGCTATATATTTTATTTTTTTTAAATCGACCGTTTTAAAAGTGGGGTAATATACACTCTTACTCACAGGTCAGTCCACGCTACTATACAACATTTCACCCAGAGCCAATGGCAATGTTGCCAAACTTAATGTAAAACTGAAATTCCATATAAAATTATAAAAATTAATTATTTTCTACCTACTTGTATCTATCCTTATACCTAAAGAGCGAGGAAATCCAGGCACAAACACAATCAGTTTTTTTTCTTTTTCATGGGAACACTCCTGGAAACACTTTATGTACACACAGTAATAGTGAAACAGAACCGATAGTTAGCTTTTGAAAATACAATAATACAGATTGTACTACAGATTATTAGATTTTATTACACGCGAGAAATTTGACGTCCAGAAGAAACGCGTCAATAAAAACAATATTCAAAGATTATTTATGTACGGGCAAGATACACGCGTAAACCGAAAAAATAGAGCGGATCGCTGAGAGTGTGCTGGTGATCGACGAGACACAACGTATCCGGCCGCTGGTTGGTCTTGAACTAACAGACGCACGCTGCGGCGCTATACGAAACTACTTCGCTCAGCCGATGTAAGGCGTCAAGAGGTCATTGGCATTTGACCTAGTGACGTACGTGGCTATTACTATTCCATATGTTTTTTCGGGTTGTTTAACACATATTCCGTCGCAAATATTCTTCAATTAATTGTACAAAAAGGTAATACAGAATGGAAAAGTGTTTAAATTATTTTATTTTGTCTAAAGAGTTTCAGGTGTACATATGACAACACCGTCCAGAATTCCTTGATTGCTTACATGTATCGCAGTGCCACACAGGTGTTTTTCTGGTTTCACGTCAGGTCACTTTTACCGCTGAATGAATTGAAAGCGGCATTTATGGCTATTTTTCTTCAATTTGTCTTTATCTCAGGAAGTGCCGGTTTAAATATAATACGTCATTTCCATAACACCCTGTATGTTTCCGATCCGTTAAAATAAAAATTATTAAAATTGGATAATGAAATAACAGTTTATTAATCTGGACGTATATTTTGAACGGTTTCTATAATTAATTTTATCGTGCTAGTGTATTTTTAACATAGTTTTAGCAATAAATTAATATATTTTTTCTTTTTGTTACAGGGGTTCATTTCGATACATCAAGTCAAAGCCTTGTCAATGAAATTACCGCTGCTATAAAAGTAAGTACCTAACTTTATCTAAACTACGATATTAATTGGCACACAATTAAATTTAATTCCGGACTTTGGTTCCGTATAGGAGCTGTGAAAAAAATGTTTGTAAAAAATTCTGTATTCCTAAAATTTATTTTACACATTCATAAGGGTAGCGAAACATTATTTAAATTATGTACGAATAATTCTGCCATACCATTTATATTTTTGTAAAATTGACTAAAAAATTTTGTTAAATTTAATAAAAATTTTTGTAAAATTTACTATAATCTTTTGTGAAATTTACTAAAGTCATTTACTAAAATATGCAATATTTTTAATAAATCACATTAAAATAATAGGCCATGGTCAATTTAATTGAAACAAATGCAAATGATCAAAACTTGACAGATCTCTCATATTTTTATTATTTATGAACTACTTATTTTTTTATATTACGGTTTTTATTTAATTATTGGTTATAATGCCCGTTTATGATAATAATTATAAAAAGATATGATATGAGGGGGTAGGGTGTAGATTAAAAACAAAGAGAGCCATGACAAATTTGACACTGAAACCTTTCGTTTCGTTAAAAAGTGAGACACTAAACCGCATCATTATACAGGGTGCCCCAAGTAAAGTGGCCTATTAGAAGTATCTCGAGAACTAAATGAGATCTTATTTTGAAAATTTGGCTGTGGCTATAAGAGATGGTTTTCTACGTTTATAAAATATTTTCGATGGTGCGGTGTTGCTGGATCATACCGAAAGTGGTAGCAACTTCGGAATTTTAAATGAATTACCCTATATATTATATTTTTTGGAATCTACGCAAAAATTTAGAACAGTTTTCTGTATAATATCATATACCTATCTTTAAGAGTTTTTGAATTATAAATAATTCTGTGATTTTTTAACGCCGTATCGGGACCTGAAAAGAAAATCGCTAGAAAGCTAAAATTTTGACAATAGTTTCACAAGACCATCGAAATTTTATAATTTTGAACAGTATTTAATTAGTTTTATACAGGGCGTCTCCATAACAATATTTCTGAGGCAGATGAATTATTGCAAAAATCTTCTTTTTTTAAATGGGACACCCTGTATTTGATATGTTTTGCTAATGGAGGATCGAATTTTCTATCTAATGATATTAAGTGTTCCTATACCTATCTTCAGTATTTTCTGACTTATAGCGAAATGTAAAAATTATCTTATAAAAATATATTTTTGGTAGTTGGCTGTGGATTCATAGAAACAAAATAATGAAAAATCCTTGTGACGTTATGTCTGTGTTGTTGTAATAAAAATGGCTAATTCACATTATTCGAGCTTAGATATTTTAAGTTTATTTTATATTCATGAGGAGTGTGGTAGAGTTTTATCTAGAACTTGCAGAAAATTTAATGATGCAGTTCAAACAAACCTGATCCTATGACTCCAAAAAAGTTGATTGGCCGAGGCGGTCCATGGAAATGGCCCCAAGGTCTCCGGATCTTACCCCCCTAGATTTATATCTATGGGGTAGGATTAAAGAAATAGTATACAAGACACCCGTCATAACAAGGGAAGATTTAAATCGAGTACGAACAGCTTTGGGGTCTCTAGACGGGAAAGAAATAAAAAAGGTGACAAATGAACATGTTATAACCACAGTTTATGAATGTTTAAGAGCCAAGCATTTTAAACAATTTAGTTATTAGTTATTTTATTGGTGTTGTCGCGTAATTTTCATTTTGTTTATTTATTTATTAATAAATTCCCTATTGGTTAGCCATTTTTTTTACAACGACACAGACATAACGTCACATGGATTTTTCATTATTTTGTTTCTATGAATCCACAGCTAACTACCAAAAAATATATTTGTATAAGATAAGTTTTAAATTTCGCTATACTCCGAAAATACTGAAGATAGGTATAGGAACACTTAATATCATCAGATAGAAAATTCGATCCTCCATTAGCAAAACATATCAAATACAGGAGTCCCATTTAAAAAAAAGAAGATTTTTGCAATAATTCATCTGCCTCAGAAATATTGTTATGGTATGGTATGATATGTGGTATTATTAATTAAATACTGTTCAAAATTATAAAATTTCGATGGTCTTGTGAAACTATTGTCAAAATTTCAGCTTTCTAGCTGTAACCGCTAAAAAGATACGATTTTCTTTTCAGGTCCCGATACGGCGATAAAAATCACAAAATTATTTATAATTCAAAAACCCTTAAAGATAGGTATATGATATTATACAGAAAACTGTTCTAGATTTTTACCTAGATTCCAAAAAATATATAATATATATGGTAATTCATTTAAAATTCCGAAGTTGCTACCACTTTCGGTATGATCCGGCAACACCGCACCATCTCTTATAGCCACAGCCAAATTTTCAAAATAAAATCTCATTTAGTTCTCGAGATACTTCTAATAGGCCACTTTACTTGGGGCACCCTGTATATTTGATACAAACTCCCCAGAAAGTGTCGAAAATAGGACACCATGTTGTACTAGTCGAAAACAACAGAATTAAAGTAAATTGCAAATTGAAATTCGGATTTACACATTTTATATAAATTTTTCAGATGACCCTGCTACGCCTTCGTAGAAATGTGGCTATTCTATATTTTCCAATGTGTCATTTTTAATAAGTTTTAAAGTCGTTTATAAGATTCCCAAAATACTTCTTTTATGAAAAAAAATTCCCGTTAATTAAAGTCCAAATGTAACGGTAAATATTGCTAAATTAAACGTAAATTTCATTACAAATACAAGTTAAATTAGGCAAGTCATTTTTCGTTGGAAAATCGGATCATTTGGGCAAATGTAATATTATTACAAACGATTTCTCTGTTTATGAAACCATTCCATGTAGAATGCGTTCATAAAACAAAAGATTTTAGAGCAGCGTGGCATAAATAATTGAGTCGAATTAAATTTTCTTTGCATTAAAGCATTTTTATTTCGAAGTTAAAAATTAGGGTTTGAGATTTTTGAAATTAATTTATTGTTTGCCGCTTTTCTTTTGTCTTCACAAATGATTTTTTTTTATTATGGTACACTAGATTGAATATGTTTCTTAATTTTTGATGAATGATTTTCTTGTAGCTTGATATATTATTTTAATTTGGCAACAAAATATAGAAAAGAATTGTATCGAGACAATTTCAGTACATTCTTACTCTGTCATCCCCTACTTCTATCTTCTAGACCTAGGCGACTTTTTAGTGTCGATATTTCTCTGTGCCACTATAGTGTTTGTTCCGTGCATATATATTCCTTGTAAAATTTACAATATATTTTAGTATTTACTTGATTTTACTAAATTTATTATTAAATATTCTACTTACTACTTATTCATTTTACTGTAGGTTAAAATAAATCAATCTTGTTTTAACAATTTTTCACCGATTTTCTTGAATATACAAGGTGTTATGGAAATGATTTAGGGGAAGAGTGGGTAGCTCCGGACACTTCAATAATACACATTTTAGGGATATAATTAACATATTATCCATTCCACATTATTGGATTTCTACATATGCTTCATGAGCCCAATCCTCTCACTTGTGACCAGGGTTGTTAAAGTAGTTACTGTAACATTTACTACGTAATTTACTACCGTAGTATGTAATTAGCTACATGCTTTTACTACATATTTTGTTACATTTACCACATTTAACACTACTTTCACGTTTCATTTTTAAAATATTTTTATTTAAATCAAACCGTAAAGTAAAAAGCAACAATAGAACAATAATCAAATACTATTTTCTACTTTTCCACTCGAATTTCCAACTTTTAACACAAAATTTATAATAATAAAATTGAGGTTATGTTGTGTTCAGTGCTGCCAGATCGAAAATGATAAAGACGGTAGATTTGACATGTAAAAAATGATAGTTTACGGTAGACGGTACACGATCTGTCTGGTACCACATTTTACAATAAAAGCTTTACTATATTAATTTTACTATAATCTTTTTTCCGTGTAAGGGGTAAGTTTGTTACTGTATTTGTCTCGCACAAAACTCAACAATGTAACTGTATAAAGTGTTAAATTGTACAAATGATTTCTTTATTTGTAGAAAATAGTTCATGCAAAATCCTCTCATAATGCAAACCTTTATTGTTTTAGAGTGGCAAAGCATGGTAAATTGCCTCGAGTTTATCCACTGCGAATTCAATCTTTTGTTTTTATTGCAAATTGTAAATTATTGGTAAATACAGACGCCGTCGCTTGACGAAGAATAAGTTACATGCAAAAGATTGATAATATTATATTTCAACATTATATTATGAATTCTAAATGACACCTCAGATGACGTTATTTTGCAGACTACACTCTAAAAATGCATGAGTATCTAAGACTAATTTTATCTTGCTGTAAAAGTTTTATCTTATGCAAAAGTAATTTCTAGTTAGCAAAACAAATTTTCGTTATAACTGAATTACGATGAATAAGATGATCTAGTTAACAGAACTCTTATTTTTAACTACTTCCTACCTTCCTAGTTAACATTATCATGTAAACCAACACTATTTTATTACCTAGCTCCCTATACTAATTTGCCTAGTTATTGCTATTGGCCAGATAGAGGTAGTAGTAATAGGTTGTGGTACGATGTGAAACCTGACGTCACTGCAACAGCCGCCATTTGCTGCTACGGGAAGGTGCTGCGCGCTGTATTTTCTCGACTACCATTGATAATACGGCGTGAAGAGAGTTTTCATTGATGATGGGTACTATATACAACTACCCTGTACTGACGAGAACAAAGGAGTTCCATACCGGTCTGCAGGTGGTTACATCCTATCATTGGAAAAGGCTTCATTTTCTACCATTTAACCTGAAATAGTATTTTAAAGTGCTACTGTGTAGACTAAATACATACTGTATAAGGTATCATCGGGTGGTCTGGAAAAATAATAATTTTTCCATACATTGGTATTTAATATTTCTTTGCTCTTTTAACAATAAAATAGGTAATAATTAACAAACACAATTGTTGAAACAATATGACGTTGTTCCTAATAACTAACTATATTGGTTACCGTAAGAATATTCATTCTTTCAGGTACTAGAAGTACTTGGTTGTCTTAAAAAGAGTTATTAGTGACTCAACTGGAATAATAAAAAGTAGCAATACAATTTGTCCTTCGATATTAAATTTCCTCTTATCGCCATTTTCACTAAATTTTCTTGTTATTGAGACTAAGATCTTGGTATCCCAAACTAGACCATTTTTTAGAGTGTATAACCAATTAAAATAGTATATTGACATCCATACTTTGATTTTTTTATACATTGTGCAGTTTAAACCGACATATCTCGAAAACGGTTAAGATGTTAAGATTGATCTCGTTTTTAGTTTAGAAATTGCCCTTCTTTGAGAATCTTTCGTTAAAAATACTTAATAACAGGTAAGAAGGTTTATTAAACCCAGAGTATGTAACCAGCGCCCTCTAATATGAAAATTAAAAATTTGTTACAAATTCATTCATTTCTTACTTATAAAAAAAAACATCATACCGCCGATTTCAAATTATGGCTTATTTTCGAAAATAAACTTTCACTTTCTAGAATGAATGAAACATTTCGAAAAAACTTATATAACTTAATTGGTCTAGTTTGATGTTTAATATCTCCAGTTGCTCAATGGCCCAGAAGTAATGGGACACCCTGTATAGAGAAGAACATAACATGAAACATTGAAGGCAAAAAAAGCGTTTCAATTTTAAATATTTAAAACTGTTTCATAAAGCACCAAATGCGGAACCAACACGTTGGATTATAATTTACAAAAATCACTTTCTTTCAGGTTTACGCCTATGGGGTCGAAGACTTCCTCGCCGATCCAGGCAACAAGCATCGTTCTCTCACTACTCAGTTATCTTGTGAGGGTGAAGGGGCAGCTAGATGGGATACCGGCGATCAATTCTTCCGATACCTCCGTAACGTGAGCGTAGAAGCCGAAGCTGGTAGGCCATACTTGGAGTTTACTCAAGATGGTGTGCTCAAAGCTGCGGAGTTGAAGATTATGAATTTAAGACCGGGAGTCAGCAAGCAGCTGGTATGGGAGGAGGTAAGATCTTTTAATTGGAGGGCGTGCCGTGTGATTTAAAGGCAGGGAATTGGTTCTCGTGATGATCTATAAAGTCGTTGTACAATCCCGGCCACAGTATTACAACACGAATTTATTAAAAGCGACTATTTATTTCTAGTAGTGTGATTGTAAGTCTAGTAATAGTACTAACATAGCGGAACCCCACGCAAAATTATTTTTTAGACCCTATAAAATTTTAGTATGTCGTTAAGCTAAAATAACATAAATTTGAGAAGTGGTGTCGGTTAAAATTTAAAAAAAAAGATGTATTTCCATGAGACTCAAATTTTTATTCCATTTTAAATAGAAGAAAAGATTATAATAAAAAATAATATTTATCATAAATTATAAAAAAAAAAAAACAGTAGGTACAAAGTAATCTTTTGCCAAGAATGTAATTACCAGCATCGACTAGACTGTGCAGTGGTTCAATATAATGTCAAATATCTTCAAAAATGATTGTTTAACATGTTTGGTTAGTTGGTTAAAGGCGGGTTTGTTTAAAGACCCGAACTTCGATCACACTACCGGCTTATTGTGTACCCCGATCTTGTTAGAAGATGTTGGTTCCTTCTATGAGGTTCAGTAACCTTCTACCTATCCGTTGAAGGTGTTTTCTCAGGTGGCATTGGCCTGTTAGCAGACCCATCACCTGTTTCAGCTGGGGTCGCGTCAGTGTTAGCTTCCCCTTCGATAGTATTTTCGATGATTTTCCATTTACGGCCCGTGCGTGTATTTGACGAGGTAACCCTTGATATCGAGATAGGTGTTGTTTTTTCGACCCTCTATCTAATGTTGTTTTTGTCGCCTGTTTTGATATTCCAAAGGCCGGTTCGGGGCCCCTGAGATTTTGAGCGGATCCGGCTTAACATAAATAAATTAATAATATTTAAAGAACGTTAAGAAAACTAAAGTTATTAAATATTTACTATTATTTCATTCTTAACAATAGTTTCATTACATATTATTCAAACTAGTAGGTATGTGAATTAAGAGTTAATGCAAGCAAAATTATTTTTACCTTTTAAATCGCATTTATCCCATAAATGGTCGCTATACGCGATTTTCTTCAATCTTTTCAAATGGACGCCAAAATGCCATGTATCTCACTGAAATCATAAAAAATAATAAGAAATAGAACTAAAACACAAGGTAATATTATTATAATTGGGAACATATGACTTTTTTCAGTAATTTAAGAAGATTCTGAATATATAGTATACAATAAATTTTGGGTTAAACTTAATTGCTCCAAAAACAAACGAATTTTGACATATTTTTCTTGAAAGGTTTAAGAAAAATTAGAAATAACGAGAAACTTAAAGTTTCGCCAATATTCCAAAAGTAAATATTGAAAAGAACTTTTGAAAATAATTTGATATATTCAATCCTAGTCTCTTTACAGGGTAAGACAAAAAACAAGTATTTTTTTTTGGTTTTTGAACACGGATATAACATTTAATTCTAAACAACTTTTATAAACGAAAAATAGGAGTA
Source organism: Barypeithes pellucidus (assembly GCA_963991005.1). Taxonomy (NCBI): domain Eukaryota; kingdom Metazoa; phylum Arthropoda; class Insecta; order Coleoptera; family Curculionidae; genus Barypeithes; species Barypeithes pellucidus. The sequence continues at coordinate 30,072,265 of OZ022564.1, read as the reverse complement.
CTTTACTCTCGAGCAACTTTTAAAAAAATTGAATCTCCCTCGTATGCACTACAATTGTCTTTCATTTTAATGAACGACCTAAACGAACTTCGCTCTCGGGATTTAATCAGAATAAACATACGAGGGTGGTTCAAATATGATCGAGACAAATGCTCTGACACGTTTATTTACTATCGAAGAAATTTACAAAAATTCACAGTTTTTCTAGGTAGTTCCCCTCACTAGTTACGCATTTTATCCGCCTTTCCGGAAGCTTTTTGATGCCGGTATCGAAGAATTCCTTGGGCAATTCGGGCCGCCATGTACGCACGAACTCCTCGTCGTCGGTGTTGAATCTGTGACCTCCGAGGTCTTCTTTCAGTGGTCCAAACATGTGGTAGTCGCAGGGTGATAAATCCAGACTGTCGGAAGGGTGTTCCAGTACCTCCAACCCCAATTCCGATATTGTATCAAGCGTGAGACGCGCGGTATGAGGGCGCGCGTTATCCTGGAGAAGAATCGCACTTCGTGCTGGAATGCTCCTCCGTTTCGAGCGATAAGCGGGTTTCACGTGTGTTTTCAGAAGGTTAGCGTAGGATGCAGCATTGATGATACGTTGGGTGCGCAGGAAGTCGATGTACAGCACGCCCCGCCGGTCCCAGAATACAGTACACATAACCTTACCCGCGGACCTGATTGTCTTCGCTTTGACTGGCGCCCCTTCTTCTTCCTACCCTCTTTAGACGACACCTTGCTTTCGGGAGTATAATAGTGTACCCTATTTCGTCTGTGGTGAAGATTCGCGTTAAAAAACCATCCCCCTCAGCCTTGTATCGCGTCAGCAAGCGGCGACAAACTTCCAACCGCGTGAATTTTTGCTCGAAGTTCAACAGTTTAGGAATCCATCGCGCCGTTATTTTGCGATATTGAAGGTGTTCGTGGATGATAGACTATACACTACCAATACTGATGCCGAGTTCAGCCGAAATGTCTCGAATATTCATCCTACGGTCCTCCAAAATGAGTTGTTCTACGCGGCAAATGTTGTCTGGTGTGATGCTGGTTCATTCTCGACGGTTTCGCGGCCATTCTTGAATGCTTTAAACATAGCAGCCCTACTCAGGCACTCACTACCGAACTGATTTCGCAGACGCAGAAAAATTTCCGTGTTTTTAACGCATTCCCACACTAAAAAACGAATGACAATACGTTGCGCAACGGCGGTCGGCACTTGACGTTCACTCATGGTGGTTAGCACGCGCGTGAAACATGCGCTCCCGACGAAAACTATGTCACCCTGTTCGTAAGGGATCCAGCTATCACATACTCAAGCCACGACCTTTAAAACATACATGCGCGCCATCTACAGTATTTGTCTTGATCACATTTGAACCACCCTCGTACCAACGAGATTTCGTAAAATTTCCAAAAAACAAAACTTTTAGTATTACAATGAAACATTTAATCGATAATTAAAACGACGCCGGTTTCGGAGGCCCTGGATTTCGAGAAATTTCAAAACCACTGCTCTAGGGTGTTCCAAGTTCTTTCCCTAGATTCCTTCAGCGTTTTATTAAACAATCTTCAGCCTCAGTGTCGCCACAGTCTCTTTATTTCGCACCTCTTAAGCTAATTAGACCTCTTTAATAAATCCTCTTTAAATCTCTTGACTTTGACGACTTTTGTTGAAAGTAACTCGAGAATGTTGAAAGTAACTCGAGAATTGTTCTGCTTAAATGTACACACAAAGAGTGAAGTTTCTTGAAGCAATTAATAAAGTTTTTTTAAGGAAATGTTATTTGTCAAGTTATATTGTAAAATAATAGAGGCCTAATTAAGATGGGTAGGATTATTCTCGAGTATTTAAATCCTTGTCAGAATTTAACGGTTGTAGTTTGCGAGTTTTATTTACAAGTATACAGGATATGTATGTATTTCATGTATTTCAAGCTTGGCACATGGATTTATAGTATTTGCAGAATTATACCGTTGATCTTTTGACTGCAATAAAACCTCATTATCCCTTCGATCATAAAATAAATAAGGAAATTCCAAATTTTAAAACCTTTTCGAGCAGAGCCGGACCAGGTATACAAATTCAATTTATACCTATGCCTGATGCATATATAAATACAAAGTGATTTTTAATAATTTTAATCTTTAGTGGTTTTCCGGCGAGTAATTTTTAGTTAGGCTTATTAGTGGTAGAATGTGGCGTCCTTGGAATTGTGCTGATAGGGGGGCATCTTCAAGTGTCAATTTTAAAAGAAAGCATTTATCTACCGATGCCAAACTAATAATTAAAAATGTGTATCAATCGTTGTTGAGTAGAAATTTTAATTCGATGGATGCTACTTTGACAAAAGCTCCTTTATCTTCGGTAAGAGACATAGAACTTAAACCTGTTAATCCTAGAAAAAATCGGAGTGATTCTGGCACATTTAGAAGCATTGACGAAAATGACATGGATTTATTAAGAAGGAAGATTTACCAAATGTATGAGGCACAAACTGTACCCACTTTGATTTACCTCAAAGAGCGGCTGATTAAAGACGAAACAAATATCTCTTGTAGCCTTTCAAGCCTTAGGAAAATATTGCGTAAAATGGGTTCTAAATACCGAAGCATAAAAGACAAACATTAATGGAATCTCAACGTTTACGGGAATGGAGACTTAAATATTTAACAGCTGTTAAACAATTTAGAGAAGAAAATCGTCCAATTATTTACCTTGATGAAACATGGTTCGATACCCATGACACTCCAAGAAAAGGGTGGGATGATTCTTCCAAAAAATGTCAAACCAAGGCACCATCAAATAAAGGCAAAATAATTACAATATTACATGCTGGTTCAGAGAACGGGGTTGTTCCAAATTGTCTGTTGCTTTCAACTAAAAACATAGCAGATTCTTCTTTAGATTACCATCAAGATACCGACGCAAAACTTTTTGAAGATTGGTTTAAACATAAACTCCTTAAAAATATACTTGAAAATAGCGTCATTGTAATGAACAATGATAGTTATCATAGTCGGCAAGCAAAAATCATTCCCAATTCTAATAATACAAAAGCAGAAATAGTGATACAGAGATAAATTTTTTTAATAAATTATCAATAGTTTCTTAGAATTTAATTAATTTTTATTGTACTTGTTATCCTAATAATTATACTTTTAAATTATATTATTTTCAATTATCATTAATTGTTATCATTATTTTACATGTATTATAGGTACCTAAAACTAAAAATACCTATCTATTTATTTTAAATTATAAAAATAAATCATTTGGTGTGGTATACATTTTCAAGCCGGCCCTGATCCCATTTATTGAGCTTTGAAGAGGTTTAGGCGTATACAAAAGGATTTAATCAGGTAGTTTAATAGTGGCAGTAAGAGTCAACGGTATAATTCTGCAACAACTATACCAAGAATTCGTAATGTAGTTTTTCTATAAAATCTACAGGGGAGTCGTTATTCAGCTACCTTAAACATTATCTGGAATTTCCTATGTTTAACTTGCATCACCAATTATATGTTTGAACAATTTGAATAAAAATTATTTTAATTATTCAAATTTCAATATTAGAAATAAATAAAGCTACTTTATTGCATTAGTACAATAAAATGCCACTTTATGTCCGGTAAACTGTATAATAAATGTCCGTTAACGAAGCAATCGTACATAAAAATTGCTAATCAATTTTAATATTAAAAAAGCTTTGTCCATGTTTAGAAAAAAACAGAAAATTAATGGCGTTGATTCAGGTACGATTTATACGTTATTTGCGACAATTTTTGGTTCATTGGAAGCTTAATTCAACCGGTCAGTAAAAAAAATTGTACACTAAGTATTTAAATTTTTGTCGAAGTTTAAATTTAAACCCCTCTTAACCTGAAGGATATACGATAGAATTCGCATCAAATATATACCATTCCAATTGAATAGAATCCGTCTGGAGCGATCATATTTTCCGGGAAACGCCGCGCCGCCGGGCATTTATTTTTATTGCGACATTATTTGTTTATTGACAAAATATATATGCATACAAATAAATATATTTTTAGAATTTTTAGAATATTTGAACTAAAAACAATTTTTTATTATGTGCTGATATAGAACAAAACCGCTATAAAATCCTGTCATAGTTGAAAGTAATAAAATTTATTTTCACACGTTGTATGATGAAAAGGGGCTGCTTGAGAGATTTTGTATGTCTGGAGGGTTTTATTGGGTTCTCGGGGCCCTCTGTGTTACTCTTGGAGCATATTTTTCCCGGGAAAGAAACTTGGAAGCAATCGAGATACATGTTGCATCGTCATGTGTTATTTCTTCCAAATTCTTAAATTTGTTGCCATTTTTTTTTTACCATTTTTGAGATTGCAGCTGTTCTATGGCGAGAACCACTATGAAAAATTACCAGCTTATTCTCGACACATTTATCAAAGTTTTCGGCCTAAGTGGAGCGATTTTCAAATGGGCGAAATTATGGTTTTCCCTATTTTTCCGGAAAAAACGCAATATTTAGGTTATGCTTTCCGGCCAAAAAAAAATTTCCACCTCGGGATCTTATTCCTCTATTCAAACCGAACAACTTTGCCATTTAACATTTTCTCCTAAAATACGTTAAGTTATTTGGAGACGAATGGCCGAGAAAAATGGGCAAAAACCCGGATTTTGCTTTACTGAAGCGTGGATATCTCGGGAACGAGGGCGAAAAAAATCTAAAAAAATTCACGGTCATTAGGGACACATAGACGAACATTTTGGGCTACTCAGGAGGTCAACTTTAATTTTGAAAATAAATCTCTCGCGGAATGCCCCGTATATAGGGTGTTATGGAAATTACTTATTTGGTGTCCTAGAGAAAGTCTACATACTTTTTTTTTTAACTCGAATATCTAAATACTAAGGTAAAAACCCTTTTTACCCACATACTGTCTCCCCGTTCCATCTGGATTCACTTAGCAACATTGTGGGTCACTAGTGTATACTAACAGTGTTGTCAGATCACACCGCGTTTCTCGCCGTAGCTTGAATACCGGCCGCGCGTCGCTTCATACTTCAGTAAGTTTCGAGACTCGGGAGTGGAATGACGTTGGTTCCACGACGTCGAGGGTGCCACATGCTTGACGTATACGAATTTTAAACGTTTTGTTAGTTGTTTTGCCCGATTTTTTTTTTGTTGTGAAATAATTCATAATAATAAATGTTGTTATGTGATTTCAAATGTGTGTGATATTATCTACTGTTGGTTCTGTTGAAAAACATACTTCTTGTGTTTTATTTTTTTATGGAATTTAATTATAAACGGATTATTTTAAAATAGATCGAAGGTAAGAGAGTATGTACCTTAAAATTGTAGTTCTCTTTGTCTAAAAAGTTTGAAAAAGAAGTGATAGCGCGCGTAAAAAGACGTCTTGTTGTCAAAAACTGAACACGTGCGTTTAGAATTATGTATTGCAATATGACAACATCGCATATAATGCGCTAACCTCTTTTGAACCTGGAGACTGCCTCAATAAAATATTGATTACGAAGGGCCTCAGGAGCGGCCACGTAAATTTTGAGATTTCATATAAAGTGTATATTTCGCATAATAATTCAAAGCGCCATTGATGGTTATTTTTCTTCAATTTATTTTCATCTCGGGATTTGCCTGTTTAAATATATTTCTAATACGTCGTCTCCATAACACCCTGTATATATATTACATAACAGTCCCACAAATCACATTATATATCTATATTTTTATCCAGTTTACGGTAGACGTGGCACAGTCTTATCATTTAGTATTTTTTCCACAAACAATGTTAAAATTTGAGATGAAATGGCCGAAATGAAAGATGGCCGTTCCAACAAGGGCTCTATAAAAAGTACGTTCTGAACGCTCGAAGGCGACGTAATATCTTTGCGAGATCAGAAACCGACAAAGAAAAATTATACAAATTTTCAGAGCTTCCCGAATGTTTTTCTTAAAAGTTGTTTACAATCCACCTAAGAATGTGAATTGTTGATTCCTCAAACACTGTGAACCAAAGCCGTATTCTCCTTGATTACGACGTAAACTACTCTGTCCTAAACTCTAGAATATGTTTTCTACCAGTTAAAATAAAAGTTATTAAAGTTTGTTCATTATTAACGAAATAACAGATTATTAATTTTGACGTGTATTTTTCAATATTCGATTATTAGAATAGAATAATTCAATACAGACAGTCTAGACGAGGTCAAAGTTCATAAATGTAGTTTAATATTGCCATTCGATGCAAACACACATTCACATATCAAAATACAAGAAGGCGAACAAAACCTTTAAAGGTACAGCGCATCGAAATAGCTTCCGGCGTGGAATGGTATTTTATGCCATTATTCGTAAAATATATGAAAATGTGAACGACGTTAATGTTATGATAAATGGGAACCAACTTCAGAGGAAACTTGTTTCGTATTTATTTTAAGGAAAATGTTGTTTACAGTTTTATATCGGATGTCCTGTTAAGACTGCACCTTGGAACCAACAGGAACACCTGCAGTATACCTACCACATTATTAAATATATCCCTTAGGTAAAAATCTCATCTCTCTCACAAAATAAATGTATAACTTATTTGAGTTGCGCTAGTTGGTGAAATGGATTTTCCATTGTGCGGGAACTGAAACTATCAAGCAACTGAATCAAATTTTGTGAAATATAACAAGTAGTTAATTTTATTTCCCGCACAAAAAAACAAATATCTCTTTTCTAGCTTTGTAACAGAAGATCGGTCTGGCACTAGAAAATTTTTCCGCAATAAAGAAAGAAAATACTATTTTTTATAACTTAATATTTAAACTTAATCTTCCTTAACTTTAACGCAGTTTCCTTAAAAATAGGTATAACTACTACATAAGCCCTGGTTTTTATTACATTTTGTTACGATATATTTCGGTGGATTGGAACGGAAAAGTTCGGCGTTGGTCATTTGGTCTTTACTGCAGTACAAGTGCGTAGTTAAAAATGGACGATATTAGTCGATTCATTTGTACAGGGCGATCACGTATTATGTCCCCCCATATTAACCTTTTTATTTTACGTAGGTACTTGAGAAAAATTAAAACGATTGGTATACAAGGTTTTTAAAGTAGTATTTGAAATGGGAAGAAATATCATTTAGGTGTGTTGATTTACAAGTAGCGTTGGTTTTACTCAGCATGATGTTGAGGCCCTTTGTTAGATATCAATATTATAATATGCAACCAAGTAATTTACGAAATAACCGACGAATTATGTACAGGATATGTATAAGACGACACTAACTTGTGATCGTATGATATTAGTAAATCGTAATAAATTACTGTTGCATAACTTATTAAGGAAAAAATACTTTTTGAAGTGACCCCGAATTGCGTAACGGGCCTAGAATAGGCACATTGTATATTCCGATTTATTAATAATAATAAAGTCGGTAAAAGTAATGAGCGCGTTTAGTTACGCCGATTCTTTATTCTGCCGTAGATTTTCTTGCCCTGTTGCCAGTTGGAGTCACCACGCCATTTGTGTAAGAAAATTCGATGCCTTATCCATAAATTTTATATCCTTCGAAAAATACTAAATAAAAAATTAATTGTTATGATTTATGAGGCAATAGTTGAGCCCTTATTGAGGTAGGGAATCATCGTTTGGGGAGGAATGTACAGTACTGATTTAGAGCATCTAAATATTGCCCAAAACTATATTGTGAAGGTAATCCTAAAAAGACCCAGGCTGTTCTCTACTAATATGCTATACTCGTCAGATCTTTGCAATATTAAAACATTGTATGACCTATCAGTTTCTAGTTACGTATATTCAAGATATTATAACTTAATCGATGAATATTACTATCATTATTTAAGGACGTATGTATGTATAATATAACTGAATGAATAAATAAATAATAAATAAATAAAATATTTGTATAATTAGAACTTACCTGTTTTATTTGATCCAAATTCTACCGCAATTTTTTCCCAAATATTCTGCTTCATTTGTATGTCTTTAAAAGTTTTTAATTTTTTAGCATATATGGGTGGATTTTCATTTATCCTTTCTATCAACATTTCATCTTCTAAGGCACTAAACTCTAGTTTATGGTATTTTACACTCATAGTTAATAAAATAAAAGTTCACAAAAATAATAATCTGCCGCCGAAAAACTCCGTTCAAATCCAAAAGGTTGGATACCGACGAAATTAGGTCAACGAAAAGTATTCCGCTTGACGTGTGTCATTATTAAGTGACACGGGTTATCGGTTCCTTGTTTCCATAGCAATCACGTTTTTCAACAATAATAATCTGCCGCCGAAAAACTCCGTTCAAATCCAAAAGGTTGGATACCGACGAAATTACGTACGTCAACGAAAAGAATTCCGCCTGACGTGTGTCATTATTAAGTGACACGGGTTATCGGTTCTTTGTTTTCGTTTTAATCTCTATAGGCATACTAGGCTCTAGCCTACGGCCTCATATTTAAAGGGGCCTCGATAAGAACCAAAAAATAAAAGAGTTTAAATTAAAAAATACGATTTTAAATTGACAAATGAAATTAGGCCTCAAACTGTCAAAATTTACGACAGAATAAAGAATCGGCGTAACTAAACGCGCTCATTATTTTTACCAACTTTATTATTATTAATAAATCGGAATATACCATGTGCCAATTTGTGGTTATAGGGGGCCCTAGATCCGTTACGCAATTCGGGGTAACTTCAAAATGTGTTTTTTCCTTAATAAGTTATGCAACAGTAATTTATTACCATTTACTAATATCAAACGATCACAAGTTAGTCTCGTCTTATACATATATCCTGTACATAATTCGTCGGTTATTTCGTAAATTACTAGGTTGCATATTATAATATAGATGTATGTATAACAAAGGGCCTCAACATCATGTTGAGTAAAACCAACGCTACTTGTAAATCAACACACCTAAATGATATTTCTTCCCATTTCAAATACTACTTTAAAAACCTTGTATACCAATCGTTTTAATTTTTCTCAAGTACCTACGTAAAATAAAAAGATTAAGATGGGGGGACATAATACGTGATCGCCCTGTACAAATGAATCTACTAATATCGTCCATTTTTAACTACGCACTTGTACTGCAGTAAAAACCACACATGTGACCAAATGACCAACGCCGAACTTTTCCGTTCCAATCCACCGAAATATATCGTAACGAAATGTAATAAAAACCAGGGCTATACAGTTATCGGCATAATTCTCGCACCATATGGAAAACTTTTTTATTATTGATTTCTCAGAAAATTTTATTCTTGATAAAAGTTTCTTCATCCCCTTAAACTAATAAAGCGCTAATTGAAGAAAACTGTAGTACATTTTTTTAAAAAACTTGCTCAACAGTAAAGTACTCTTACTTTTCGGTTTAGCTTCATTTGTAAAAGTTGTTTAGAATTAAAACCTATTTTCGAATATGGATTCACGACCTTCTCGTTGTCTTATCCTATACAGAGACTAGATTGAAGAGATCAAATTATTTTTAAAAGGTCTTAAGTAATATTTACTTAAACAATATTGGTCAAACTTTAAATTTCTCATTATTTCTAATTTTTTTAAAACCATTCAAAAAATTCTGCCAAAATTCGTTATTTTTTAAGCAATTAGGTTTAAACCAAAATTTATTTTAGACAATATATTCAGAATCTTCTTAAATTAGTTTGAAAATTTTAAAAACTTTTTTATTGTCTCTCAATAATAATGGCATTAGTATTAAGATCAAAGTTGTCCTGCTAAATTTGCCCGCAACACGACAATTGTGTTCTAGAAATTCCACTAGAGACGTCAACCTATCCTCAGCTAGTATAACTTTCATGCGCTGGACTACCCGCCGTATAATCCAGATTTGGTTCCTTCTTTTTATTTAAAAATTTAAAAAATTACTTTAGGGGAACGTCATTTTTCATATGACAATAATAATGTCATTAGTATTAAGATCAAAGTTGTCCTGCTAAATTTACCCGCAACATGACATTTGTGTTCTAGAAATTCCACTAGAGACGTTTTTATTATACCTAAACTCTATCTTCGTTGGTCTAGAAACAGGACCAGTAATCCCTTTTAACTGGCTCGACTTTTCTCATAAAATTGTAAAACCCTAGAGCGAAGTTGACAGCTTGAAGACAAGTTGTTGCTACCCTGTCGCGTAAAATCACGAAGTTATTATTTGCAAAGACAAGGTGTTGAGCGGGTGACATGGAATAGAAAAACGATTTTAAATTTAAGGGTTATTTTCATATTTTATGAAATTGATTCGGAAATGTCAGTGTTGTCAATATTGTTTCTTAAACTGATTAATCTACACTGAGCTATAACAATACAAACGAATCCATAAAAAATTAAAGGGGTTTATGATCAAAAACATAATAATGAGAAGAAAAGACTCCTACTTTAAAATTTAAGTCACGTCGTTTACGATATTTTGTCAAAAATCCATCGAATACAAAGCGAACGATACATTTTTTTGTTCCACTAAAACTCACTTCGAAATACGTTGGAAAAGCATTTGCCTTACACATAAATATCCACCCCCTCCCCCCTGAAGGGGATTATAAAGAGGAGGTGAATTATGAAGTTTAGAAACTATTCGATTGCTTTGTTCATTCCCTTGGTCCCCTTGGTCGCCCACTCTTTTCTTACTCTACATTAACGATCTTCTAGTGAAATCTAAAGATCCGATATTTAGCATTGCTGACGATAGCACACTTGTTTCATTTTTCTCTTTGAATGCACAAACATCAGCTGCCGACGTACATCTTCGCAGATAGCATGAAGTGCCACGCCCCAACAAAGACCTGGAAGAAATTTTGGCTTGGGGTGACAGTAACCAAGTCGAGTTTAACGCTAAGAAAACCCAGGCAGCAGTTTTCTCTAAGAAGGTTAATGACAGGACTGCACTTCCAGTGGCTTCATGTATTAATTTGCTGGGCGTCAATCTGGAAGGAAATATGTCTTGGCGTAACCACGTTGTTGCAATCGCCAAGATAGCTTCTCAGAAACTTGGTGTATTCGTCCGAACCAAAAAGTTGTACATACCTCAACAACTTTTCATACTACACAAAAGCCCAAATTCGACCATCACTAGAGTACTGTTCTCATGTCTGGAGCTCTGCACCCAAACATACTCTTCGGCTACTGGATTCCATCGAAAGGAGGGATATTCGTCTCATCGGAGACCACAAGCTGACGAACAACCTCGATAGCCTAGAACATCGAAGACAGGTTGGGGATTTGACTCTCTTTTACAGATATTTTCAGGGATGTGCCTGACATTGCCCTCTTAATTCCGCCCAGAGCGGCGAATAGCAGAAATACACGACGAATCACTGCCGCCCATCCATATGTGGTTAAGCTTAGTACTCCTCGAACTTCATTATTTAAGAATTATTTCATCTGGAGGACTTCATCCTTCTCAAACGACCTTCCCGAGGTCGTTTTTCTCAATGAATATAGCCTCCAACCATTCAAAAACAAAGTGAATAATAGATATTTGTGTTTTGCGTTAAATAGATAAAGAGAGATTAGGTTGCCTACGAGCATTCAGAATGTGCTTTTTATCAAATCAAAATCAATAGTAATTCTTAACTCAATATGGTAAGACTGTTGCAAATCTGCCGTAAACTGGATAAAAATATAGGCTTTTGAGTCACGTTCGTAAATTGTTTGTTCTTCCTAACCAAGAGATATCAACCCGATCAGCTGCAGCTTATTTTTGTAATACCAGGCGTCAGAGTGACGTGTACAAAGCAGATATAAATACTGGGTCCATGTTTGGTTGAAGCCGATGGGCAAATTATTTTTTCATTGATTTCCATGAAGTTTGGAAATACTATACAAATGTTAATGTGTTGACTGACTGCTTATAAATGTTGTTTATAAATGCCGTTTGTAAATATAATTATGTTACTTCTATGCCTGATAAAATAAATGTCATTTAACACCCTTAAATGGGGCCAAATAGAGGAAAAACTGCTCGCATTCATTCTAAAAAAAAAACTTCTCTCCCCATACACGGTTGTAATGGATTAATTAGAATTAGCTTCTGAGTTCTAATTACTTTACAAAAGAGGGCTTCTCCCCCCTGTATTTGCTTTGGTTAAGAGACAATTCCTTGTATTTAAGAGCTACTTTGAGGACGCTGAACTAGAGGGATTAGCAGAAGAGCTAATAAACGACCGGTCCTTTGTCATTATCAGAAAAGTTTTTCGTGTTTCCCTTTGCTACGAGAGCGGTGTGTGATAAGAGGTGTCGCGTATAATAGAGCGCCGCATTGAACTTTTTAACGATTAGAACGAAAATTTTAGCGTACAAATTTGTATTGTATGTAAATAATAATAATAATAATAATGTTTATTTGATTCCCAATGAGCTATTTTAGTCCATTACAGGGAATATTATAACATAGAACATAAATAAGTAATTAATCAATATAAAAATTAAAAATAAAAATTATTATAATGTTTTTTTAAGTAATTTGTATATTTTACATAAAAAATTTCTTTGCATTTTTTTTAAATAATTTTAAATTAAAATTTTTTTTTAATACTTTAAGTAACGTATTATAAATATTTATTCCATCAAATAATATTGATTTCATCCCTATGTTACTTTTAATTTGATTTTTTTTAAATGGTCAATATTTCTGGTATTATGATTGTGTACCTATATCAGTTGATTTTACAAATTTTATACAAAATTTTTTATTTTGATTATTAATTGCATGAATTGGTATACTAATTTTCAATTTATTTAAACGATTCAGATCTAGATATCCTCTTGTTTTATATAAATTTTTTGTCGGTTCCAAAAAATTTAGTTTGTGAATACATTTTATAATTTTGTTTCATACTTTTTTTTAAAGGGTTTAATATTGTGGCACATGCAGATCCTCAATCTGATATTAAATATTAGAATTTTGAATAAACTAATAAATAATTAATATTTTTTAAATGTATTAAAGGTATATAATCTCGAATTTTAAATAATATTCCAATGAGTGGTGATACGCTTTTTCGAAGGATTTCAACATGTTTTCTCCAATTAAAATTTTCGTCTATACAGGGTGGTCCTTAAGTACATCAAGAAAATCTAGGATATGATTTCTGACATCATTTTAAGACGAAAAGTTCAAATAAACATGGGTCCGAAAATGCTAACCCTCTAAGATACAGGGTGTTAAAATATTTTTAAAAAATAATTGTTTTCTTAAAATTTCGGAACTCCTTGAAGATACGGTATTGAAAATTGATGTGGATTGATTTCGTATTAAACTGCACTTTTTGGTTAAAAAAGGGTTTGCCTACTTCCACCAGTGGCGTGCGTGAAGGTACCATCAATATTTTTTTTGTGAAAATATGTGATACGCCACTGATTTTTTTAAACTCTGGTGCATTTTTATGCATTACTGATATAAGCGGAACAAAAGTTGTCTCTACTATCTTTTTGAAAAAAATGGTAGTTTTAAATGAAAATGGAGAAATATATAAAATTGTAAAAGATAAACTATCTCGACTGTGATTCTAGTTTTTTCAAAGTAGGCTTATGTCACATATTGTGCAAATAACAAAAATTAAATGACCGAAAAATAATTTAAGTTTTAGTGCGTCGTTTTTGTGAGTTATTAGTCGATCCAAAAGTTTTAGAATTATGAATGATTTACAAAACAGTGCTCATTTGGCAGATATGCATTTTGTTTATGGTCTTGCTGATGGAAATTCATACGAAGCAAAACGCATTTACCAGGCAAGATATCCGAATCGTGTAGCACCGTGTACGCAGACCTTTGTAAGTCTCCATCACCGTTTATCCGAAACAGGAAGTTTTGCAAGAGTTTCTGATATTCTCGGCAGGCCAAGGACAGTAAGAACACCACAATTAGAAGAAGCAGTATTGAATAGAATTGAGGAAGATCCAGAAACTAGTACTCGAAAAATTGCGAATGAGGTAAACGCTAGTCATCAAACCGTATTGAGAATCCTTCAGGACCAACAAATGTATCCTTACCATATACAACGGGTTCAGGCCCTTTTACCACGTGATTATCCTCAACGCGTAAATTTTTGTCAATGGTTTTTGGAAAGGTTGGCCAGAAATCCACAATTTTTAAATAATTTTTTTTTTACCGATGAAGCAAATTTTTCTAAGAATGCCATAACAAACTTTCATAACAATCATGTTTGGAGTCAAGAAAATCCACACGCTATTAGCGAAAGATATTTTCAGTACCAATTCTCGTTAAATGTATGGGCAGGAATAGTTGGTGACAGACTAATAGGTCCTTTCTTTCTTCCCCAGCGGTTAGATGGCCAAACCTATCGCCATTTTCTAGAAAATGAGATGCCAACATTATTGGAAGACTTGCCATTAGCTCAACGAACCCAGTTGTTTTTTATGCATGATGGAGCTCCCGCCCATTTTAGTGCCACAGCCAGAGAATATTTAAATGTTCATTACGAAAATCGATGGATCGGTAGAGGCGTCGCAGTACCTAATCAACCGTGGCCGCCAAGGTCCCCAGATTTAAATGTATTGGATTTTTATTTCTGGGGTCATTTAAAATCGATAGTTTACAAAACTCCCGTTGAAAACCAGGAAGATCTTAGAAACCGAATAATAATGGCTTGCGAAAATATTAAAAACACCCCAGGACTTTTTAGAAATGTTAGAAATTCAATGATAAGACGGCTAGATGCTTGTATTTTAGCAGAAGGTGGCCACTTTCAACAATTTATTTAAATCAAGTTTGTTTGGTGTTACATAATATTATGTTTAGTTATTATTTAATTAATAAATTAATTTTGTTTAGTATAATATACTACGAGTTATCTCTAAAACTACCATTTTTTTCAAAAAGATAGTAGAGACAACTTTTGTTCCGCTTATATCAGTAATGCATAAAAATGCACCAGAGTTTAAAAAAATCAGTGGCGTATAACATATTTTCACAAAAAAAATATTGATGGTACCTTCACGCACGCCACTGGTGGAAGTAGGCAAACCCTTTTTTAACCAAAAAGTGCAGTTTAATACGAAATCAATCCACATCAATTTTCAATACCGTATCTTCAAGGAGTTCCGAAATTTTAAGAAAACAATTATTTTTTAAAAATATTTTAACACCCTGTATCTTAGAGGGTTAGCATTTTCGGACCCATGTTTATTTAAACTTTTCGTCTTAAAATGATGTCAGAAATCATATCCTAGATTTTCTTGATGTACTTAAGGACCACCCTGTATATAAGCCTAAAAACTTTTTAACTTTTTAACTCGGATTTTACATACTTAATTTCGTTTCCATTAAAAATTTTTGTTGAATTATTGCTCCCAATTGCACATTTAGAAATAAACGTGAAAGATGACTTTTGAAAGTTTAAAGGAAGTTTATAGGATTGGAGCCATGGAAGTATAATTTTCAAATCATTAGTAATATCAGTTTAAATATTGGCAAAAGACTCGCCAAAGTATAAAATTGTAGTATCATCCACAAACAATTTGACATTACCTCTAAGATTTAACTTAGAAATTGAATTTATATATACAGGGTATTCATTTGAAAACTTCCCACCACGGATTTATCGAAAACCACTGATTAACAGAAAAAACGCCGAGACACGTCAAAAGATTTGCCAAAGGGGACAACTTTTTAACCAAAAACTACTTCACCCCCTTTTACCCTCTGGCCCCTGGGGTCATTCCCTTAAAAATTTTAAATGACAAGGGGTAGCAAGTAATAGCTTGTTTGAAAGGTCTTTCAAAGTGCTTTGTTTTGACGTTTGATTTTTTAAAATCGGTCGATTCGTTTTCGAGAAAATTAGAAAATTTTTTACCGTCTTCTTTTTATCAACACAGATAACATGGGCGAACTGTTTTTATTCTTATACCTGTTTAGTTTTTTATAGTTGCCAAGGGAAAGAAACAATTTAATTTGCTGTCAGTTACCTTTGCTTGGGTTTGTTCGGGTTCGGGAAGATGATTTCGATAGGCGAGTTGAGTGTTGTGAACAAATGACTGCAGCGATTAATGATAATACCATTCATCTAAAGAATATCTGCTTCAGTGATGAATGCACATTTTATCTAAATGGATTTGTTAATAAGCATAACTGAATTTGTTAATAAGCATAACTGCAGGTATTGGAGCAATGAAAATCCTCATGCTTTTGTAGAATGGCATACTCAGTACCCCCAAAAAATTAATGTATGGGCAGGCATTTAAGGAAACAAAGTGATTGGGTCATTGTTTATTAATGGGAATTTAAATGGAGGCATTTATTTAGATATGTTGGAAAATACCATCAATCCGCTTATCACTGAAACCATTGAAAACCAAATCGAAGACGATGGAAACCCTATACTTGATGAGGCTGAAATATATTTCCAGCAAGACGGCGCTCCTCCTCACTATGTTCTTCCGGTTCGGCAATGGCTAGACGACGAGTTTCCAGATAAATGGATAGGGCGAAGAGGGCCTATAGAATGGCCGGCTAGATCTCCTGACTTGACGCCATGTTGAAAACTATTGTGTTCACTCCCTAATCTAACAGTTTGGATGAACGCATCACCGAAAGCTGCCATGATCTCCCACAACATGTTTTTGAAAATGTCCGTCAGGAATTTGAAAATCGCCTATATCATTGTTTGGCCAATAACGGGCAACATTTTGAACACTTATTGAAATAAAAAGTGATATTTTCGTGTGCTTTTTTTCTATCTTGTCAAAACATGAGCAGCTACCAATATATTTTAATGCTTTTCTTAAAAAAAGATCAAATTTTCATAGTTATGACATTCGCTCTGGGCAACATTATAACATTGAGTCAGTTAAGACCACATATCTACAAAAGTCGCTATTTTTCGAGGGAGTTCGTCTCTCTAATGACCTCCCGGAGGGCATTAAGGAGGCAAATGGGTTAAATGTTTTTAAAAGAAGATTGTTTAGTTATTTGAAGGAGATGTAGAGTAGAGTAGGATTTATCATTTTTGTAACTGACATATAAACACTGTTTTGTAACTTTAATGTTGTATGTAATGTATGTTGTAACTTTATATATTATTATTATTATCTGAACAAATTAAGATAAATAAAGATTTTTCTAATTTTCTCGAAAACGAATCGACCGATTTAAAAAAATCAAACGTCAAAATAAAGCACTTTGAAAGACCTTTCAAACAAGCTGTTACTTGCTACCCCTTGTCATTTAAAATTTTTAAGGGGATTACCCCGGGGGCCAGAGGGTAAAAGGGGGTGAAGTAGTTTTTGGTTAAAAAGTTGTCCCCTTTCGCAAATCTTTTGACGTGTCTCGGCGTTTTTTTTAATCAGTATTTTTCGATAAATCCGTGGTGCGAAGTTTTCAAATGAACACCCTGTATATAAGGAATAACGTAGGTCCTAAAATTGATTAAAAAAAATATAAAATATTAATTGAATCTTCCCATACTAGATGGAAATCCATAACCATAGGATTATGGGTTACAGAGAAACAAAGTTGAACTTGTAAATTTCCACTTCAGGGTGGGTTTGTATTTGATATTATGTTACATTTTATGGCATGACGGACTTCATTCTGCCTCTTCCGGTTTAACCGGAAATGATCTCAACTTTGGTTTTTAAATGGAACACCCAGTATGTTTTTGGCTATATCGATTCAGAACACCATTCCAAATTCAACGACACCCCATACGTCACTTTCCGACACTTTAAATCATTTTTCTTCTTATTTTTCCATCTAGATTCTAGATCGATATGAACTCCCTAAAATGTTTAAGCCAAATTATGGCGGATTTTAAATTTATAATTATGTTCATTTGGAATGATTTTCTGTTTTTTTATTTTTTTTATTTCTATTAAAAATCCAAAGTGGAGGAAATTTCCGGGTAAACCGGAAGTAACCAAATGGAGTCCAAAATAATATCACGTATGTGATATCACAAAATTTTATTTCTGTAATTTAGAATAAAAAAATGTTTCCTCCTGAAGCACCCAGTATATTAAAGAATAACATAACATGTTCCGCTATCACTGTAGCTTCGTCAGATGACACTGATATAATAACGATCTAATGGAAGGTACATTAAAAATCACATTCTTGAAAAATATAAAGAAGGAATGTCGGCAAAATCCAAAAATATGGTCGATATAACTAAATTAAGTGATTAATTGTGCAGTTTTGTTTTTGGTAAAACTATTGTGATTCTCTTGTATTGTTTTGTTAAAATATCTACCTGTTTTCGGAAAATCTTTGCATTTTAATTTATAGACACCAGATTTTTTGTTTTTATCGTTTTTAGTTTTACTGTTTTTGATAAATTTAGTTATTAGTTTTGTAAGCCACATAAATTTCAAGTTTATTTAGAAATTGCCAATTGTTTTGCTAGGTTGTCCGAAGAAAGCTCTCATGTCTGGCCTGCACCCAAACATACTCATCGGCTACTGGATTCCATCGAAAGGACGGCCATTCGCCTGATCGGAGACCACGAGCTGACGAAGAGCCTCGATAGCCTAGAACATCGAAGGCAGGTTGGGGATTTGATTCTCTTGTACAGATATTTAAAGGAAAGTGCTCGGCTGATCTTACCCTCTTAATTCCGCCCAGAGCGGCGAATAGCAGAAATGCAAGCCGAACCACTGCCGTCCATCAATATGTGGTTAAGCTTAGTACTCCTCGAACTTCATTATTTAAGAATTCTTTTACCTGGGGGACGTTATCCATTTGGGACGACCTTCCCGAGGTCGTTTTTACCAACGAATATAACCTCCAAACATTATAAACCAACGTGAATCGCTTTGTTCGCACACGCATCACTCCTATAGTGCTTGTATTTGATCATAAGAAAAAAGAGAAAGTTACTAGTTTAGATTTGTCTTGGAATCCAGTAGCCGAAGAGTATGTTTGGGTGCAGAGCTCCAGACATGAGAGCAGTATTCTAGTGATGGTCGAATCTGGGCTTCGTATAGTGTCAAAGGTTGTTGAGGTGTGTACAACTTTCTGGTTCGGAAGAGTACCCCAAACACCGGCATTGATGGTGAAGGTGTCTGAGAAAGATCCGTCAATCGCCCCTTGCAGGGAGCGGTCCTGAAGAAAGCTAGACAACCATGAACAGAATCGACTGGTCATACCATAGGATCGCAATTTACTTAGAAGTCCCTCATGCCAAACATGATCAAAAGCTTTAGAAATATCCAGGCAACAGCAAGAGACTCCTCATGATGTTCGATTGCGTTGTTCCAAAGATGGGTGACATAGGCTAGAAGATCTCCAGTTGATCTTGACTTCCGAAAACCATATTGATCGTCGCTGATAATGTTGAAGCCTTCCAGGTACTTTAGAAGATGTTGGTTCATAGCTAGCGTCTGAGGAAGGTTTGATTTTAGGATAAACAAAGTAAATTGCTTTTTTGGAAGTTTTTTTCTTAATATTTGGTCGATTAGATTTGTGCTCTAACTATTATCTTTGAATTTCAAATTATAAGAAAGACGGATAGATATGACCAATTCATAATGCGACGAACTCCCAAAGCGACAGCGGGCGTTTCATTTTGTAGCGCACGGATATCCAGCGCAGTATGTCTGAGATAGACCGAAATTCGTGTGTAAACCAAGCGTTTGTCTCCCAATATAAGTTGTTAGATTTTTACATTCGTCCATTTTTCTTTAACCTTCGATATTCGCCATTATTTATTGCTGGTTATTTATGATGGTGTTTTGAAAGTTAATTTTGTATAAAGGAAAAGTTACTAATCTGTGGATCACACTGTGAAAGGATGCTAATTTGCGTTGTTTCGGGTGGCAAACAGAGTTGTGTATGCCAGTATCAGGATGGGAAGGTTTATGGAAAACGGAGAAAACATATATATAACATTTTAATATTTAAATCAAGAAATATAGTTGTCCATTTGCTCTATTGAAGATTTAATATTTTTATATAAGCTGTTGATGTGTGAATACATGGACGCAAGTATCGAAACGATGGTGATAAGGACTTGTTATTAATTTAGACTGTCAGAACAACATAACATCAAATGAAGCATAGGACATTAGTTTTTATTTTCCAACAAACACGTTGACATCTAACAGGTGTAAAGTTCTGGAAACCGTCCAGGACCATTTAAGAAGCGCACAGAGACGCACAAACGATGATTTATGTCGTCTTTGGGAATGAGAAAATGATAAGATATGAGTCTTTTCCGCCGCCGTGGTTAGAGCTTCGCAGGTGACTGGGCCTGGGCCTTACACGCTCAATATGGATATTTATCATCTTTACGATGTTTAGCTTATGTAGAATATAAAAGAAAATACCCAAAGAAGCTGTAGGAAAGAGATGTTTACCTCGGGGATAAGAGTTTATATTTAAAATTTTTATTATACCTTATAACTTTTGAAAACCAGGACGTGAGCGTTTTTTAAAATATGCGGGGTTGCTGCCAAGCGAAAAGTTATTAGTTATTAGTATATCCAAACTGAGAATATGAGCATTAAATTGCATTTTATTTCCAAACAAGATAATTTTATGTGTCAAAATACAGGCAAGTTTCAGTAAATCGGAATTTAAAAATAAATAATCTCAAACACACCTGTTATTTTTTAATATCTTTTAATTAGAAGAATTATATATGTCCGCGCAAAAGATCATCGTCACAAAGATTTTGGTCTATAGCATTGATTTTTTAATAATTTAACGCCCGTCACTTGGGTAATTTTACTCTTCTGAATCATATAACGCCAATATTTGGAACTGAGTTATTTTAATCAGTCACTATAACCATTTTCCTATTATTTATAACAGCCCTGTCTTATATTGGCTTAAAGTTTTGGAATGTTCCTTATAGAATGTTAAAATACTAAGAAAATTAGTCATATTTTTAATCTACTTAAGGTGTAAACGAAACTTGCACATCAAAATATATTTTTCCTTAATGGTTTATAAATGGTTAATAAAAAAATATTGTATATAGCTTCGGATAACAAACCGTCACATCAATGTATCTCCTGTAACATTTTCATGAGTGGCCGGTGTTACTGTGACCGGCGATACAAAAATGCACAAATTCGTGGATAACAGCTAATACAAGCTATTTCTTAAACTTTGTTAGACTGAAATGAGTATCTGTACTCAAGACAATGACTTCGTGTAGTAGTTTTCCCTTAATTAAGACTTCTATGTCTAAGTTAACCCTGTGACCGGCGATACAACATGAAAACATACGCCTGGTAAAAAGTAGGCAATGTTCTAGTTATACCTAAATAAACATAATAAGGAACTTATCTAAACAGGAGCACGCTTTACACAAATTCAAACACATACCGTCATATTTGTAAAACTATTAGGCCTACCCCTAGTGGCGTTATTTATAAGCAATTTTGCCGTGACCCGCGATACATGCAGCTGCGGAACTTCTGGTTAATAATTGCGTAAGAGAAACTAAACTGTTGATCTTTGAACATTACTTTTTCAATACAAATTGTAGTAGGAGTGTAAATTATTTATATATAAAAGTCACTTTAGTAAAATGACGTGAAATATAAAAGGGTAAAGTAAGAAATTATTGACTGGGGACACGTGATCGGCGATACATTTTTAAATTCATTTGAATACTGAAGCTATAATCTAAAAAAAACCTGGTAGGTAGGTAGGTTAAAATTTTACATCAAGTTCAAAATTAAATAATGCATTATATTTATTTTATTTTATTTTATTTTTTTAAGAAAACGTTAATTTTGAATTATTTTTTTTATAACCTATAAAGGGATTTTTTCTTTTCCTGCTTTGCTTAGATAAGAAATGGATCTTATACTTTTTACTCTCCTCTAATTATACTAAATCATTTAGTCAATTCCATTACCTTCAACTCTCTTATTTTTACTTAAACTCGACTTATATAAACACTTTTCTTTTTTCCTTGCAGTTTAAATAATGTCATGAGTTTCTTTTCTTCTAAGGTCCTTGTATTTTCTACTGAAGATGAAGGTTTAAACCTTCGAAACATGTATGGTTTTTAATTTTGTCATTAAACTAGTGCAGCAGATTATGAATTTCTATACCTACCTATAACTTCACTCCACTTCGAGATGGACTACTTCAAAAAAATTTTAAAAAAACTTTTAAAATTGCTTTCTAGTGCAGGAAGTAACATATTTTTTTCGCAAATTATAATCGTTTCTACAGGCAAATAGTTTATTTTAGTAAGTTATATGCTAAGGACTGAAAGTTGCATGTAAAAAAATGTTTACCCTTATTTAAGCTATCGACTATACAGAACTTCAATTTGTAAACTTCTGTCTCTTAATATCTAGCTTCCAGTAAATAATATTATAAATTGGAAAGACACGTTACTTTTATTGTGAAGCGCGGGGACTCTGTTAAAGCGTATTTGCAGCTTTCGTGGTTTAACTCCCTGGAAGGGGTAGATGTTACCCTTAACATCTTAAATGGGAGGGAGGGGGATCACGTGGCAAATCATTTTAAAGGGTGTTTAAATATCTTTCCAATAAGGCGAACAACCTTCCATGAATGAAATGTATTTTATTTGACACAGAACAATATCGGAAGTATCACACTGCTTGCTCAACATGCTCGTATAAAGTCGATTATCAGCAACCTGGCATCTAAATAATGCTACAAGGAACCTTATACCGTCACATAAAGCTCCGTTTTCCTGTTTATTTACTAACTTGGAGCGAAATGCTTAAGCTCATTAATTCCGGGCAACTAATTTATCGAAATTATACTACCATTAAAAGTTTGTTGAACGTTTGTTTTCACTTAATCAATCTAATCGGCTTAGTTTCCCCAGAGGAATGAAAATTAATTAATAATAATTGAACATGCTTAATAAATTTTCCTGAATATTAATGTCCTAACTTATTGTATCGATTAACAATTCGATATATAGCTCGAAATTCTTATATGCCGGTTTTAACTAGCGGCGGCGCTCTCGAGACCATATCCCGATATAAAAGGGTTCTACCATTCCGCTGGACGATCTTACTGCGAAGGGGACGTTTTTAAAGAATATTTCCAGTCTTCGTAGTTTAACTAACCCCCTGGGATGGATAGATATTATGGATAGCTATTGCCCTTAAAATCTTAAATGGGGAGGGGGCCAAGTAATACATCACTTTAAAGGTCGTTTAAATATATTTCCAATAATACCATAATTTAATATTTTTTTGAGTAACACTTTCTTTGAATTCACGTTCCAAATATGTACAGGGTAATTAATTTAGTTTGTCCCACTTTTAAGAGCCTGTAACTGTTTTGTAATTTGAGTTGGCGCGTTCAAGTTTTTATGAGTGTTGTCAAAAATGACAGTAGGTGTCATATGTCACACCGAAAAGCAATTATTATGTTTTTTTTTAAATGTGACACTCTATACAGGGTGATTCACGACGAGCGTGCATTAGAACTTTATGGAGAACTACTGAATATATATTCCTGAAACTTTGGGGATTTGGGTTTATCGATATGCTCTCTTTAACTAAAATATTGACATGTTTCTGTAATTTCCGGTTATACCGGAAGTAGCTGCCAACTTTCGTTTTTTAAATACAACATGGTAATTTTTATTACTTTTTCGATTAAGCATTAAATACTAAGCACATTTTATAGAAAATGTTTCTGTCAGACTCTATTAGTTTTTGAGATATCTGGACTTTTTGTAATTATTTGGCAAATGCATGACGATGAAATAATCCTTAGCGCTTGGACTAAATATTTCTTCTCACCGAATAGCTAGAAGATCATCAAGTCTCAAAAACATTTCAAATTCGGCATAAAATGTACAGGGTGGTCACAATTCAAGCCTCATTGTGAAAGAATTCAACCATTAAAAACTTTCTTATTTTAAATGGAACACCCTGTATATTTTTATTTAATTTGATGGCAAATTAGTTGTTCTTTATAAATAGTATTTACTGTCCTATACCTAAATCAAAGCGTTTTCTCAAAAAATCCAATTTTATTTCGAAAATACTATTTGTTCAAGTGTGTTATGAAAACAATTGTACTTAGGGGCTGTATACTGATGTATATATGGAGGAAAAGTGATTGATTACTTGAAAATACAATATTCTAAAGTGTTTCTTAATAATTTATAAATAAAATGCAGTTGATTGTTTTAAATTTAATGGTTTAAATATTATTTTTTTAAAAATAGCAAGGAAACAAGTTTATAAACTTTAAATTCTTTAATTAAAAATGTGTTTGAAAATTATACCTAATATCTTTTGATTATATTTTTAAAATATGTTCGAAATGATTGCCATTTACTTCCAAGCATTTATGTATTCTTTTCATCATGTTATTTCTTGTAGCATTCCTAATTTCTTGTGAGAGATTGAAATGCTCCCTTCGCCGTTTCAATTAGATTTTCCTTCGTGGTGATGGGACGCGCGTAAACTTTATCTTTAATGGTTCCCCAGATGAAAAGTCCAGTGGAGTTAAGTCTGGCGAACGAGCTGGCCAGTGGAAGGGACCTTGGTTTGCGATCCACTGGTCATGAAAAAGTCTGTTTAGGGCAGTCTTAACAACTTGGACGTTGTGTGCTGGAGCCCCATCGTTTTGATACCAATCACTTTTCCTCCGTATAGACATCAGTATACAGCCCCTAAGTACAATTGTTTCCATAGCACACTTGAACAAATAGTATTTTCGGAATAAAATTGGATTTTTTGAGAAAACGCTTTGATATAGGTATAGGACAGTAAATACTATTTATAAAGAACAACTAATTTGCCATCAAATTAAATAAAAATATACAGGGTGTTACATTTAAAATAAGAAAGTTTTTAATGGTTGAATTCTTTCAGAATGAGGCTTGAATTGTGACCACCCTGTACATTTTATGCCGAATTTGAAATGTTTTTGAGACCTGATGATCTTCTAGCTATTCGGTGAGAAAAAATGTTTAGTCCAAGCGCTAAGGTAAAAAAATTATATGGATTATTTCATCTTCATGCATTTGCCAAATAATTACAAAATGTCCAGATATCTCAAAAACTAATAGAGTCTGACAAAAACATATTCTATAAAATGTGCTTAGTATTTAATGCTTAATCGAAAAATGTAATAAAAATTACCATGTTGTATTTAAAAAACGAAAGTTGGCAGCTACTTCCGGTATAACCGGAAATGACAGGAACATGTCAATATTTTAGTTAAAGAGAGCATATCGATAAACCCAAATCCCCAAAGTTTCAGGAACATATATTCAGTAGTTCTCCATAAAGTTCTAATGCACGCTTGTCGTGAATCACCCTGTATATCAGAAGCGCATTAGATGGCTCTTTTTCTTCCGATCTCAAAAATATAACACACATATGCATTCTTTTCTTCAAGTGAGTAGTAGAAAAACAATTTTATTAATATTGGCATAACTAGAAAATAACAAAAGTTTATAACATTAATTTAATAACTAGAATTATATAATAATTGTTTCATAATCTGTATTGCTCTACCTGACCAACTCCATTTTCGATACATTTACGGAACAGTTTTACAATGTGACTATTAATATTTAATAAAACTACTCTATTAGTTTGAATCTGAAGGATGGCGTTTTCAATTCTAATATACAGTTTATTCAACGAATATCACGATATATTATAAATAATATTTTTAATATAACCCCAAAAGAAAAAATCACAGGGTGTTATGTCTGGACTGTTCGGCGGCAATTTTATAGTACCCGATTTTCCAATCCATTGGACATACATATTATATACAATACCAAACACTTTTCCCCCACTGAATAATAATATCTCATATTAGTTGTTTTTTTCATACAAAATATCTTTTCTGCAAAATTTGGAACGATTAATAATGCTGAGCATGACACACTGAAATATAAATAGAGATAAAATGCATAGCAATAAAAACAATTGCATAGCTATCTTGATGCTTTTTAACAATAATATATTTTTACAAATCTTTGTCAATGTTTGATGGAAGAAAGAATAGAATGCATATGTGTGTTATATTTTTTAAATCGGAAGAAAAGCCGCCATCTAATGCGCTTCTGATATATAGTGTCCCATTTAAAAAAAAAATTGCTTTTCGGTGTGACATTTGATACCTACTGTAATTTTTGACAACACTCATAAAAATTTGGCTAAAAACGCTACAACTTGTTTTTTGAATGAACGCGCTAACTCAAAATACAAACAAGTTACAGGCTCTTAAAAGTGGAACAAACTAAATTGATAACCCTGTACCTACGGACCCCTAATTATTTCATTAAAAGGGGAGTCAACACAATAGTGTTTTTTCAATAATAACCTGAAAACCATGAATCCCAATGCAGATAAGTGCTAAGTACGTCCATTCTTGAACGCGACTTCTTGGAAACTACTACTCAAAAAATAATAAATTATAGTATTATTACAAGGAGATTTGAACGACCTTTAAAATAATGTTCCACTTGACCACCCTTCCCATTTAAGATTTTAGGGGTAAGATACTACCTCACCCATGGGATTAAACCACGTAGGTTTCAAATGTGTTCCAATTTTTCAAACTAGAATTAATAATTAATTGAGAAAATAGTTCACATAATAAACAAGGATTGTTAGTGAAAAGTAAATTGTACAATAATAAATGAATTTTATTTCCGGACGAGTGCGAACAATTTCTAAACGTCTCTAAGTTTGAAAAGGTTATTTTATATTGTCAAAAAGGACAATTGAATTGGTAAACTTAAAATTTTCGAAAGGAGTATAGATCTCGTCGCGACATCTCGCGGTGCATTTGTCCACCCAACGCAGCGTCTTATAGAAGACCAGTGCAGAGGGTCTGTTCTGTAAAAATAGGAAAACATAGCAAATTCATCTCTCAACGGTTTAGTGGCCGTAACAGACACTTTGTTTTCTTTTTGGTCTTCTATAAGGCGCTCCCATTGGGTAGGCAAATGCACCGTGAGATGTCGCGATGAGATCTGTACTCGTTTCGAAGCATCGAGCTTTACTGACGAGCCGTAACAACGGCGAAAAGCGTCTAAGGATAAGTTTGATAAAGGGAAAAAATTCTATTTAAAATTTTAGTTTTGTGTCATATTTATTTGTTGTTTTCAGATTGGAGCTTGGAAATCCTGGCAAAGAGAGGGCTTGGATATCAAAGACATCGTGTGGCCTGGCAACAGCCACACCCCTCCACAAGGCGTCCCCGAAAAATTTCATCTCAAAATCACATTTTTAGAAGAACCACCCTATATCAAGCTGGCGCCACCGGATCCTGTTACAGGCAAATGTTCCATGGATAGGGGAGTGTTGTGCAGAGTTGCCACCGATGAAGCAATAACTGAGTAAGTTTATTTTCATTTTACGGAAAGTAGGTGTTGTAATGATTAAGCGCGGATCCAGGGGGGGGGGGGGGGTCGTGGGGTGTCATGACGACCCCCCCCCCCCCCCCACCATCAATTTAACACGAAAAATACCATATATATAACGGTTTGACTAACGCGGCAGGGTATTACTTTTCGTAACTTTTCCATGCATGACCCCCTCCCCCCCCAAACAACCCAACAAACCCAAACCGAAGTTCTGGATCCGCCCTTGGTAATGATATGGTACCTATACTTATTTGTATCCGAGCGAAATCAAAGGATTTAAATAATTACAATTAATAGGAGAAGTACCCATTTTGTATTAAACATTAAATAATCTACTCCGCTATATCCGTAAAACATTTTCGAGATAATTACGGCAATCATAAAACGATGTTTAATATGAACATCGAGTTGTGGAAAAACAAACGTGATAATTACTCTTATAAGATCTATTCCGCCCTAAGATACTTCCACTCCTGTTAAGTTAACATCTCCTTTAACTCAATAACCCCGTTGACACAATAGGACATTAGGTATCAAGGGCCGAAAAGAGGCTTTTACGGACGAGATGCCGGAAAAGCCTCCGACGGGTATTTTTTTTTACAAGTGATCCGAAGCTTTGATGCCAAATAAATAAAGAAATTCTTCAGACAATTTTCCTGTCTACATGACATGAAAACACTCGCGCATGGAGAATGTAAATATCTATTTATTATTTTTGACAAATAGGCTCGGTGGCCTAGTGGTATAGCTAGTGATCTAAGAGTCGCGGGTTCAAATCCCGCACTCGACATCTCTGGTTTTATTTATTTTTTTACAAGTGCCCGAGTCTTTGAGGCCATATGAATAAAGAAATTCTTCAGACATTTTTCTAAAACATCTTTGAAAAATTAACTGCCAATTTAATTTATATATAGTCCGCTACTTATTATCGCTTGTAGTATGGCTCGGTGGGTAGGCGATCTGAGGGTCGCGGGTTCAAATCCCGCACCGACAATTCTGGTTTTATTTATTTATGAGCACATGGTGACTCGAAGCGGGCGGGAAAAATCTTTCCCGCCCGCTCTCTTGGAAAACGCCACTTTCGGTGAAGAGAACATGCATGAAAAGAGGCACCTTCGGGGCACATGTAAAAAAAAATATTGTATGATGCTTCCACTTTCCGTCGAGTTAACAGGCCATTCTTTCCTGTTAAATACTTAGCAGGCATCGTCACGTGATCCTGCGAAGAAAAACCGCACCGCGACCGATTCCGACAGCACCCGAATGAGACTGTCAATCACCATGTCATTTGCGTACACTTGTGTCAATGAGTGTTTATTGAACGTTGTTAGATGGCACTGGTTGTCAAATTAAAAATTGTTCTGTAAAGAAGTGACATCTGATGGCATATGTCCATATATTGGCGACATTATAACCATACACATGTTGCCTTCTATAAATTTGAGGGGGGGAGCATGGAAATTAACATGGTTCGTTTAAAATAAACGGTGTCGTGTCTTTAATGTTTCCCTGTTTAAAGAAGCCCACAGACTGCGGTGTTCGTGACTGTTTTGTTCGACAACACATTGGATGTCGAGTTTAACGACAAGTGTCATCGACCAAGAACGTGGTAAAACTGCAGTGTGTATGCGAAACTCGAAATCTGTCGTTCATGTTGACAGATTATATACATGTTAATATAAATGGTTTCCTGTTATAATTAAATTGGCCGTTTGAACATACTTTCTTAAAAATAAGGTACCGATTTGTGGCGATGAACTTCGATTACCTCAACGGTACCTTCACTAGAGATAATTGTCTTTTAAACCATCTACGCTCGTAACCAGATGGGATGGCATCTTATTTGCCATTGTAGAAATAATTTTTAGGTGCACAACAAATTTAGGTGCACAACAAACGGAAACTAGACACATAATAATAATATGTCTTTATTTTTCTACATATGCTACAGAAATAGGCGTAGTTTAGTCAAAGCGGCTACTCTGTCCAACCTTTAACTGCTATGTGTAGTATATATTACTTCCTGTAACAATCGGCGGCCGACGCACATCTTCGCAGACAGCATGAAGTATCACGCCTTAACAAAGACCTGGAAGATATTTTGGCTTGGGGTGACAGTAACCAAGTCGAATTTAACGCTAAAAAAAACCCAGGCAGCAGTTTTCTCTAAGAAAGTTAACATTACAGAACCGGATATAGTCATGGCAGGATACACAATCCCACTGGCGTCATCTATTAATTTGTTGGGCGTCATTCTGGAAGGAAATATGTCTTGGCATAAACACGTTATGGCAATCGCCAAGATAGCTTCTCAGAAACTTGGTGTACTCTTCAGAACCAAAAAGTTGTACACACCTCAACAACTCTTGATACTATACAAGGCTCTGATTCGCCCATCACTAGAGTACTGCTCTCATGTCTGGAGCACTGCACCCAAACATACTCTTCGGCTACTGGATTCCATCGAAAGTAGGAACATTCGTCTGATCGGAGACCACGAGCTGACGAAGAGCCTCGACAGCCTAGAACATCGATGACAGGTTGGTGATTTGACTCTCTTTTACAGATATTTTCATGGAAAGTGCTCGGCTGATCTTAATCTTAATTCCGCCCAGAGCGGCGAATAGCAGAAATACACGACGAACCAGCTAAGCAACTAAGCTTAGAACTTCATTATTTAAGAATTCTTTCATCTGGAGGACTTCATCCTTATGGAATGGCCTTCCCGAGGTCGTTTTTCCCAACGAATATAACCTCCAACGTGAATCGCTTTATTCACACACGCACCAGAGTGCCCTAAAGGATTTTTCCTATAGTGCTTGTGTTTGAACATAAAAAAATCACTGCCAAATGAAACCAAGCTTTTAGAGATTAAATGATTGTCCTTACTAATTACAGAAAAGGAAACCAATTTGTTAAATAGTGCTTATAAGGACTGATTTTGATGATTACATTTTTTTACAGAAAATAACTTTTGTTCAGATGCATTTGTTAACCACACGAAACCGAAAATATAATAATGACATGTCAACATCTTAATATTGCCATTTCCGTATAATATATTGAAATTGTATTTCGTTTCCAAAGAAAAGCGTTGTCTGTTATTCCTTTTAATTAACTAATAAGATAAAAAAAAAACATCAAAAAATAACAAGTCTTTGCTATTACTGTATGACTCACTTTCATTCTTTTCCCGATCCAACTGTATACCATTTCTTATAAATATTTAATTTTAACAGACACATTTAAATAAAGTCTTTTATCTGTTATCTGGGACATTCAATTTCATCTCGGGGTTATTTTCGGCAAAGCAAAAAATGACACATCGCACCAGACCAGCGAAAAATAAATCGAACATGACTGAAATTGCAAATTTAAATTCGGTTTGTGGGTGACAAGGGTATGTTCGTAGATGTAAAAAGTTTTATGAATTGCTGGTCTGAATATTAGTTTGGAGCTTAAAGTCATTTAGAATAATTTTGAATTCATAAAAAAATATTGATTGTATGATATTAACATAAAATATATACAGGGTGTTATGGAAATGACTTATTATATTTAAATGGGTGGCTCCTAGGGTGTCCTAGAGAAAGTCTACATACTTTTTTTTAAATCGAATATCTAAATTCTAAGGTAAAAACCCTTTTTACCCACATACTGTCGCGCCGTTCCATCTGGATTCACTTAGCAGCAATGTGGGTCACTAGAGTATACTAACAGTGTGGTCAGATCACTCCGCATGTTTCGCCCTTGCTTGGATACCTGCCGCGCGCGACTATCGTTGCTTCAGTATGTTTTGAGACTCGGGAATGGGATGAAGCTGTCAAGGGTTCCACGTGCTTGATGTATACGAATTTTGAACGTTTTGTTAGTTGTAGCAGTATCCGATTTATTTTCTGTTGTAAAAAAATAATTAATAATAAGAAATATTGTGATGTGATTTCAAATTTGTGTGATATTACTTACCTACTGTTGGTTCTGTCGCAAAACATACTTTTTGTGTTTTATTTTTTTATGGAATTTAATTATAAAACGGATTATAAGATCGAGGGTAAGAGAGTATGTACCTTAAAATTGTAGTATTTTTTTTTTCTAAAAAGTTTGAAAAATAAGTGATAACGCGGGTCAAAGACGTCTTGTTGTCAAAAACTGCACACGTGCGTTTACAATTCTGTGTTGCAAAATATGACAACACCGCCTCAATAAACTATTGATTGCAGTAGCGGCCACATAAATTTTGAGATTTCATATAAAGTGTATATTTCGCTTAATAGTTCAAAGCGCCATTTAAGGTTATTTTTCTTCAATTTATTTTCATCTCAAGATTTGACGGTTTAAATATAATAAGTCATTTCCATTAGACCCTGTATATATAAAATTAGTTTGCTAAAAAAATCCTTACATTCAAAATGTTCCTATATCTATCTTCAATGTTTCAAAGCAGTCTATTCGACGCGTCAATGGATAAATTTCTCCACAAGTGATACACAATGTATAACAGGAATTGTTAAGGCGGAAGTCCACTGATGCAACATGTGGCATGCTGGGATGACGCAAGTATTTTAACCGAAGGAACATAAAGAGACATCGTTGACAGTTTACGGGAAGGTGGCAGGTCAGGGAACTGGTAACAGGAGACGACTTGTAGCATGCTACATGTCGTCTACTGTTGCCTAGGCGAAATTGCGCCTTTAGACCGATTGATCTTCTGCAGAACAGTTAGTTGTGGACCTCTTCTACATCTTGTAAGATGTTTTGTTTGATATTCTATTTTCTTTCCTTGTTTTCTTTCCTTAGTTTCAACATAAAACAGGTAGAAACTTTCAAAATGAAACAGGTGCGAACTTAAAAGTGTTAACATTTCGAAGGAAACTTCTACGGATATATCAGACAAACAGACTACGTCATCCCCTGATTCACTTACTAAGCGGCAGATACGTTGTTTATCGGCCTAATGCATTTATGTGGCATTTATTCCAAGTTCCTCTCAAGAAGTTAACTTTATTAGTTTCAATGCAGGTCAATGAAAAAAAAAATGTACTATACTAAAGTAAAACTTATTATTGTAGGGAAATAGTCCACATATGAAATTTTATCACAAGGTTAGAACAGCTGGAGATAGGTATAGGATAGAAGGAATATCTAGAATTGACTAAAGTCCAAGAATATAAAAATATATAAGATGTTACATGTAAAATGAATGTTAGTACACTTTTTTGATCTACTCTGCATAGTTATTTATATGCTAAAAAAATACATTTCAAAAGAATTTGATTGTCGGATTTGTTCGGATTTATTCGAATCTATTTCAACTAAGCGATATTTCATATACAGAGTGTTATCTAAATGGTTTATTATATTTAAATGGGTCACTCCTTGGATGTCTGAAGAAATTTTTGGACTGTTGGGTAAAATCCCTAATACAGGGTGTTATGGAAATACCTTATTATATTTAAACCCGCAAATCCTTAGATGGAAATAAATTGAAGAAAAATTACCATAAATGGCGCTTTGATGTATACGAAATATACACTTTATATGAAATCTCAAAATTTATGTGGCCCGCTACTGAGGACATTCGCAATCAATAGTTTATTGAGGCAGTGTTGTCATATACGCAGAATTATAGACGCACGTGTTCAGTTCTTGACAACAAGACGTCTTTGACCCGCGTTATCACTTCTTTTTCAAACTTTTTAGGAAAAAAAACTACAATTTTAAGGTACATACCCTTTTACCTTCGATCTTATTTTAAAATAATCCGTTTTATAATTAAATTCCATAAAAAATAACACAACACGAAAAGTATGTTTTGCAACAGAATCAACAGTAGATAATATCACACAAATTTGAAATCACATCACAATATTTGTTATTATGAATTATTTCATAACAAAAAAAAATGGCAATGCTACAACTAACAAAACGTTTAAAATTCGTATATATCAAGCACGTGGAACCCTCGACATTCAATCCCCGCATCTCCAAACATACTGAAGACCTGTTTGAAGGTTGTAGACAATGGTGTTTCTTAAATAATAGAAAAGTTTTGGACTTGCATTGTCTTTATTTGTTATATATCACAACGTTTCAACTGGTAAGTATCTCCAGTCGTCTTCAGGTGAATATTGAAGACGACTGGAGATACTTATCAGTTGAAACGTTGTGATATATAACAAATAAAGACAATGCAAGTCCAAAACTTTTCTATTATTCATACTGAAGAACGATAGTCGAGTGCGGCGGGTATCTAAGCAAGGGTGAGGCACGAGGTGTGATCTGACATAACCGTTAGTATACTCTAGTGACTCACATTGTTGCGAACTGAATCCAGATGGAAAGGTGCGATAGTATGTGGGTAAAAAGGGGTTTTACCTTAGTATTTAGATATTCGATTACCAAAAAAAATATATGTAGCCTTCATCTAGGACACCCTAAGAGTCACCCATTTAAATATAATAAGTCATTTCCATAAGACCATGTATAAGACCACATGCACCGAACTCTCTTGATAACCACGTGTTTACTTGACAAGTGTTGCAATTCTGATTTGTTTACAAATCTATCACTGACGCATACTGCTGTAAGTAGAAAATGCATATAGTGATTTTTCTCGGTTATTATCGCACGGTGCTGATTTGCCAGTTTAAAATATAATAAATAATTTCCATACCACACCCTGTATAAGACTGATCAAGTTTTTATCATAACCCTGTATACACTATACAATGTAAGTGTTGGATACCCCGGAATGTAATTTACTTCCTTTTTCATGAAAAATTAAGTTGATGTTGGTGACCAAAAGACGAAATAGTCGCATTAAAGCTTTGATGATGCCATCTTGTGGAGAATAAAAAGTGCCAATGAGAAAGTGAAATTTATTTTTGTACATCTCTTCCAACAAAGTCAGGAAAAAATAAAAACCTATATGCAACATTTTAAATTTTTCCAAATATTTTGAAAGACCCTGTATTTATTTACGATTTTTTGCGGCATATTATTGAGCCCATAAGTATGCAACTTTGCCCCAATTTAACCGACTTCATATCTTGCCGTTTTCGAAATTAGAATGGTGGAGGATGAATTTGTTGCACCCTGTTATGTGTTTCGTAACCAAGTTCTTAGTAGGAATTTAACTTGAGCCTACTTTCGGGTTACAAACTTTTAAGTGTACCCCCATTTTTCTTCTTTAATGGATATTTCGAGTTTTCCCAAAGAGACATTGCGTAGACGAAAATAAATATGAGAATTAATCTTCTTAACGACTTTTCTGATATTTTTTTATAGATAACATTGTAGTCATAAATAACGGCCCTTAAGGCAAAGAGCTATAATTGTGTAAGTTACTTTGCGTCTTCATTCGTATAAAAGTTTGCTGAATTTCTTTACTGACTGAACTTTAAAAAAGGAATAAAAAAAATATTAAATTAACTGTATTGTTCAGCTATAAGGCTGCTTTTTAAAAAATAATATTTACTATTTTTTTCTTTTGTTATTTTAGTTTAGATTTTACAGCTTGGCCTAAAGCAGTTGGTCGATCCTTACTTTCTGGGCGATTAAAGCGATTCACGTTGGTTTTCAATAGTTGGAGGTTATATTCGTTGGGAAATACGACCTCGGGAAGATCGTTCCGTAAGGGTAAAGTCTTCCAGATGAAAGAATTCTTAAATAATGAAGTTCGCTGCTCTGGGCGGAATTAAGAGGGCAAGATCAGCCGAGCATTTTCCATGGAAATATGTATAAAAAAGGAGCCAAATCACCAATCTATCTTCGATATTCTAGGCTGTCGGGGCTTTTTGTCAGCTCGTGATCTCCGATCAGACGAATGGTCCTCCTTTCGATGGAATCCAGTAGCCGAAGAGTATGTTTGGATGCAGAGCTCCAGCTAGGAATGTCTGAGAGAAATCCGTCAATTGTCACTTGCAAAGAACCGTCCTTAAGAAAGCTAGACAACCATGCACAGAATCGACTGGGCATACCATAGGATCGCAATTTACTTAGAAGCCCCTCATGCCAAACGCTTTAGAAATATCCAGTGCAACAACCCGAAACTCCCCTTGATGTTCGATGGCGTTGTTCCAAAGATGGGTGACATAGGCTAGAAGGCCTCCTGTTGATCTGGACTTCCAAAAACAATATTGAGGTTTCTCTGATACTGTCGAAGATTTTATTTTTAATATAACTGAAAGTAATGCGACTGGTCGATAGCTGTTAGGCAGGGTTCTCTTACCTTTCTTTGGTATAGCTGGACTCCGCTGCGCCATCTTCCAGTACAATGGAAATATTCCGTTTTTGTAGGATAAGTTGAAAAGTCTACAAAATACTGGTGTTAGTTAATCGGCGCATCTCTTGAGAACTATAACAGGAATTTCTTCTGTATCATTAGCTTTTTTGACGTCAAGTCTTTCAGGATTCGTTTGACTGAACACGAGTTCGGTCATTTCCGTTTGAAGTGCAGGAATGTTATTGGGTGGTGTTCTTTCCGCTTGTTTATGCCAAGCTATAAAATCTAAACTTAAATTAATAAAATAAACATTTTGCTCTACTAACACCGAATTTTTGGTCAGTGGTCACAAATTTTGCTGTAGTTTGTAACTATCAAAAATAGGAACTATAGCCAAGGCAAAGGTAAAATGCGATAACATTAAGTTCAGTGGGCAATGTTAAGTGTGGGTAGCGATTATGTGATACGTCACTGGAATACATAAAATTTTGATAATATGATGCCGCAGATAAATCTGACACTAAAATAATGACAAAACTTTCTAACATTATAATGTTCGTTACGATTGCATGTCGTAACAGAATGAAAAGCTTAATAAATCGTATGCGAACTGTGGTCTGGAAGTTAGCTTCGTGAACATTGCAGACAGTTTATTGTCTACACTTCATTAAGACCTAATTTATATCATATATATTCAATGAGAATATTTTGTTATAAATTAATGTTGTTGTATAGCACTGCACAGGCAACAAAAACAACATTAGATAGATGGTCGAGAAGACAACACCTATTTCGATGGCAAAGGTTACCTGGTCAAATACACGCATGGGCCGTAATTGGAAAACCGTGGAAAATACTATCGAATGAGATGCTAACACTGGCGCGGTCCCAGTTGAAACAGGTGACTGTCACTTGCGAAAGTACCTTCAACGGATAGGTATAAACAACGGGGTCCATTGAATGCAGATTCTGCGGCGAAGAGGATGAAACTGTCTCACAACAAACATCTTCTAACAAGATCGGGGTACACAAGAAGGCTGCAGTGATGGAAGTTCGGGCCTGAAATCCGACCCCCGCCTTTAACCAACCAAACAACCATAGCACTGCTATTCAAATCTAAAAAGTTGTACAGTCCATTTCATTTCCTAAAATATATTTTTTTTACATGTGCCCCGAAAGTGCCTCTTGCATGTTCTCTTCACCGAAAGTGGCGCTTTCCAGACCGGAGAGAAGAGAGCGGGCGGGAAAGTATCGAGGCGCGAAGTATCGAGTCACCATGGTCTCCTCAATAGTTTTTTAACTGATAAATAAATAAAACCAGAGATGTCGGTGCGGGATTTGAACCCGCGACTCTCAGATCGCCAGGCGTACACTCTGCCACTAAGCCACCGAGCCATACATATCAACGATAATAAATTCTCCATGAGAGAGTGTTTTCATGTCATGTAGACAGGAAAACTGTCTGAAGAATTTCTTTATTATTTGGCATCAAAGCTTCGGAGCACTTGTAAAAAAAAAGACGGTACATATCTCGGGCCGTCGAAGGCTTTTCCGGACTCGTCCCTAAATGCCTCTTTTTGGCCCTTGATACGTAATGTACTATTAAATCCATATCAGGGTATATGGAACGAACGAATATTTCTCCGTAGCAATAGGCGACGTTTGGTAAGGTTGAAGTGTACTACGTTTACTAATCTAAAATATTTTAACCTGGCTAATATTCTTTTTGGAAGATATTTTTAATGAGAACTTGAATGGCGATATTTAACGTCAGCAGAATAATGTTAAATTTTGTCAAGAATTATTCGGAAAATTACTAAAAAATCTTAAGAAAAAAAGAAGCAGTATTGGGTGTTCTAAGGGTAAATACATAAAAACAAAGGGTAAATTAACTAAAAAAATTTCCAAATATATTAATGTAGTTATATCAATATGAACAATTTGGAATCTAAAATATATTGAGCGAAATTGCTTTGCAGCTGAAAATTTACATTAACATTTTCAAAAGAGTTCCAGTAAATTCAAATTTCAAAGGGTTCTTTTATCATTCTCTTCTTAGTTACGTGATTAGGGTTTATGCTCTATTTTCTTCAATTGAATCCTTATCTTTCTATCTATCTTATCTATATATAATTTGTGTGAAGCTTTATATTTGTTCAAATTATAATAAAAGGAGGAGGAGCAAGCCGATCTTCACAGTCGTCCAGGAATGTTAGGCATTTTCTAATCGATAAACAATGTACTATTATTTGTTTACATTTCCGTCAATTAGACCTAATTATTTCTTGTTGGCTTAATGGATATGGAAAAATCTTGTATGGTTTTTTTGCCGTTAACAAGAAACATATCGCGACTACAGCGTTGCCATTTATCTGAAGACAATGAATAGAGATTTATTAATTTTTTATTAATTTAAATATTGTGAAAATGATAATTTCTACACATCTTCACGTTTATCAAAGAGGATTTGATAATATTATTTTAAAATTTATTATAATACTGCAGAGTTTAGTTGTTTTAATTGGAAATTACATTTAGTGTCTTCTTTTAAAGATTTTTATTACACAACTAACGGCAGCATAGACTAATTTTTTACCTGCATTCCTTCCGACGTTCAGAGACGGCTGGAAGTGCAATACTTACTGATTTGACATACAATATGCATAAAATATACGGCGGATGTGATGAAGTTAAGGTTAAGACTATAATGTGGAGCATAACGGAAATCATTTAATAAATAAATTTAATGAATATCGTAACAAATTAATTGATTCAGCCGATACTTGGATGAAATCCATAACTAATATTATGAGAAACAATAAAACTACGTTATATTTCTTTTCCACTATATTCCTAAAAATGACATGTTTCGCTGTCACTGTAGCTTTTTCAGATTGAGAATGAATTAATATTTTTCTATATCTAACAAAGTGTACAATCTTAAAATATTATTACAGATATAAAGATGGTTTAGGGTATAGTGTGATTATATAAATAATTTTATAGATTTATTTATACATATAATAGCGGATTAGTGAAATAAATTTAACAAAGGAGAATTGTTAAGGTCTATTTGATCATTCAGTAAAACATCGGTATTTTTAAGTTTATTTATTTCCATGGATTCTAACAGATTAAGTTTTATGCTTTTATTTTCAGTATGTAAGATTTTAATATTTGAAATGAAATTATGTTGTTTTTCTTTTAAATGGTTGGAATAATTAGAATCTGTTTTGTCTTTTATGTAACTATCATAATGTTCTTGTATTATTTTTCCAAAATGTCTCCCTGTTTGGCCACTGTATGTTTTCGGACAATCTTTACATGTTAGTTTATACACCCCTGATTTTCTATTTTTATGATTTTTAGTTTTATTATTTTTCATATATTTCCCTAAAGTGTTGTTAGTTTTGTAAGCTACCCTTAGGTTGAGCTTATTAAGGACCTTACCCATATTGTTACTAGGTTTTCCAATGAAAGTAACAACTTTAAATTTATCTGCTGACGTTTTACTATTTGGGAAAACTAAATCAATAGTTTTTTGTATGTCTTTTTCTTTCAGATTTTGTTTATTAAATTCGATGAATAACCATTATTGACTGCTATTTGTTTAATGATATTTAGTTCTTTCTGGAAGTTATTTTTGTTAAGTGGGAGAGTTAATAGTCTACAGTATGATTCATAGATGTTACTTTCATTGGAAAACCTAGTAAAAATGTGGGTAAGGTGCTTAATAAACTCAACCTAAGGGTAGTTTATAAAACTAACAACATTTTAGGGAAATATATAAAAAATAATAAAACTAAAAATCATAAAAATAGAAAATCAGGGGTATATAAACTAAAATGTAAAGATTGTCCAAACAGGGAGACATTTTGGAAAAAGAATACAAGAACATTATAATAGTTACATAAAAGATAAAACAGATTCTAATTATTCCAACCATTTAAAAGAATAACAACCTAATTTTGATTCAAATTTTAAAATCTTACATACTGAAAATAAAGGCATAAAACTTAATCTGTTTGAATTCATGGAAATAAATAAACTTAGAAATTAGACCTTAACAATTCTCCTTTTTTAAATTTATTTCACTAATCCGCTATTACATGTATAAATAAATCTATAATATAAACAAATAATTTATATAATCACTTTACTGACCATTTGGATAATCCTACTGTTACTATTATATCCCCTGCACCCTACACCCGCTTTATACCTGTAATAATATTTTAAGATTGTACACTTTGTTAGATATAAAAAAATATTCATTCATTCTCAATCTGAAGAAGCTACAGTGATAGCGAAACATGTCATTTTTAAGAATATAGTGGAAAATAAATATAACGTAGTTTTATTGTTTCTCATAATATTAACATCGTAACAAGTTCGATCCATTTGAAGCAATCGAATATAAGCAAGCACTGGTACATTCTCCATTTTTGAAACGCGATTTCTTGGAAACTGATACTCAAACTGTAATACATTTTGATATTATTGCTCTCAATTCAATGATGTGCGACGTTACATTTACTTATAGTAATACTATAGCCCAGAGAATGTACAGTGCAGCGTACTGTCAGCAGAATTCTGCCTGCTTAACAAGTCGCGTAGTGATAAAAATTTCATTTTAATAAATTCATGTACAGAACGGCTCAACCAAGTTTGCAGAGGAAAGGGCTAATTTATACTGTCAATCATGGAAATGTTCAGCAAACTTCCTAAATGAACTGACAATGAGACGGCATTATCGATAAATCCCTGACTAGTCTAGGATAACGGTTTAATTTCCTAGTTTCGAGTACGATATCCTTAAACTAGAAAGTACATGCCATTAAAACATATTCTGGAAAGGATAGTATTAGATAAGTCCATTAACTGGAGCATAGTAATAAGGATGTTGTAAAATTACTACTATCTTTATTGGTTATTTACTACCTTGTATATGCAAATGAATAATTACCCAAGAATTAAGTTTAAAACGTTTAGCCTGTGTAAATTTCAACTGCAAATCATAATGTGTTTGGACTTCGAGTTTCCATAGCGAGGTATCGATTTCTATGTATTGATTACTAGAAGAGTTAGAAGGATCGTTAAATAAAAAAAATTCTGTAGATATACAGCTGCTTTTAAACATCCCTTCGAAATTTTTTCCCAATTTTTTATTCTAAAATACAGGGTGTTATGGAAATGACTTATTATATTTAAACGGGTAACTTCTTAAGTGTCCTAGGGAAAGCCTACATACTCTTTTTTTAATTCGAATGTCTGAATAATTGGGTAAAACCCCCTTCTCAAGATGCTGCCGCTCCATATACATCTGTTTTCAGTTAACAAGTATATTATGTAGAATAGCAGTGATGCCAGATTACACCGGGTGTCTCGACATTGCTTGCTCAAACGCCGCACGGTTTTTGAAATGCGCTTTTAGTATTTTTGATACTCGCGACGGGTGTCTCTTGAATTCCTACGTGGTTGTGTACGAATTTTGAATTGTAAGGTATTTCTGGCTTAATAAATAAGGTGTTAAGTACACCAGTTGTAGCCTTACCGTTTTTTGTTCTGTTGCGAAATACTTTGTAGTAATAAATGTTGTGCTGTGTACTATTTGGCGACGTTTAAATATGACAACACTGGCCAACATTCACCGACTTCTTATGAGGCTTAACCTACCCTATTAGATTGTTGGCATATCTCATCAGTGCCTAACACGTGGTTCTTTCGGTTTGACAGAAGGTGGATCTCGCAAAAATATAGTTTAATTTTTTGCGCGTAAACTGTTTATTTCACAGCAATCTAACTGTCGCCTTATGAAGAAAATATTGGTCATATTCGAAATTGCAGATTGCCTTCTGTTTCTGAATTTTTTGTCAGAAATGCACTGTGTATAGGTGCGTGCGTTAATACCTGCATGCACAACCATATACGTCGTACATGAACGACCATGTGTGACGCACATGTGTGTGCATTCATGTGTACGTACATGGGTGTACACTCATGTGTGCGCCAAATGAACATGTACGCCGCGTAGCTTTATGGCACATTTCGTTCGATATAAGAAACCTTGGAACATGTATCTTGCATGTACGCTCATGTATAGGTAAAGTACGTTTCACGAAATTTGGATACGACTTAATGATTTCCTGGGTCCGTCCCATTATGTCGACAAGAGCTTGGCAATAAACAAGTGAAGTATGAAGGGACGGACTAAGGAAAACAAGTAATGATAGGATTATATTAATGTAATCAAATGAAATAATATTTTTTTTAAGTATTACTAGTCATATTTATTTACATTTATAATGTCATTCTATAGATAGTTCTGTTTCGCTATCCTCATCAAAATTAATTACAATTGGATTAATTATACGATCCAGACTAATATACGAATTTGCTACAGTTATTACGTGACGGACTGAATTTTTTCAACTACCTGGGGAAATGTCATTAAAGCATTTTCGTATTAATTCTACAACACTAGAACTTAAAGTCGGAGAAATATTTTCAGACCTAACCAGTGATTTTAACTGGTGCCACATATGCTCTATGGGGTTAAAAATGCAATAATAGGGTGGGAGTCGTAGCACTGTATGTCCTTACAGAAGTTATATATTCATGACGCCATTTTTGTAAACGGTGGGATTCCATGAGTACTTGCTTTTTATCAATTTTGCGGTATCTGAATCCCATTTCCGACAAAACTCTCCAAAGGCTAGTGCGGCTACAACTTATTTGGGTTTCATCATTGGTGAGCCGTTGCTTCAGAGAATCTAATGTAGGTACGCGTTGCTCTTCGTACATGGTGTAGATTTTTCGCCTTATCAAGTCCTTGTCGCTTTCGTCGAAACATTTGGTGAAACCGGCATCTTTACGCTTCTTTCTACATTTAATGGGATTTGACGCGATTCTTTTCACTGTAGTCAGAGGTATCTTAGTAAA
Organism: Barypeithes pellucidus; assembly: GCA_963991005.1. Lineage (NCBI taxonomy): Eukaryota > Metazoa > Arthropoda > Insecta > Coleoptera > Curculionidae > Barypeithes > Barypeithes pellucidus. The sequence continues at coordinate 30,029,756 of OZ022564.1, read as the reverse complement.
ATCAGGCATTTCAGTCGCAGCAGCACTAGCATAAAGTCCTCTGTTGAGTAGAGAAGTATATACTCTTATTACAATTTCCCTAGCATCGAGAGATAAATGCATTTCCTTCACTGCAACACTAGAAGAAGCACCATCAATGTTTTTCCATGGACGCCACATACTATTTTTTTATACGTTTGGTAAAATAATATCGGTAATACAACTAAACTCTTCCAGCAAGAAATAAAAATTAACAAATTTTATCACAAAAAGATATTTAAATATAAATTAAGCAACCTAACCTACCTGATGTGCCTATATTTAATTATAATTATTACAATCCGGTCCTTTCCACATAATAATAACAAACGGTCATAAATAATGGGATCGCCCCCAGGTACTTTTACTGCAGTCATTAAGTTATATCCATTTCTCGTGGAACAATCTTTACCTTTCATTGTAATAGACCAACTTAAATTGATTTAAAAGTTTATTTTTTTATCCATCCATTATGCTGTTGAATTTAAACGTTGCTCGAAACTGAACAAAAGTAAGCATTGTCAATAAAAAGTATTTAAAACTTGGTTCGAATAGTTGGGAATATTTAAAAAAGAGCAATTGTAATATAAGTTTTCCGACAAGGGCTTAACTCTATGTAAACTTCTATAAATAGGTCGCGCTATTCAGAATGAAATATTACTAGTTTTCCGGTTATTTGTGGAAGTTTTATGCGATTTATGAGAACATAAGAAAAGTCTTTTGTAAAACTGTTTCCATGACGATGATCTTTATGGCATTTTGCAAGAAGTTCTCTATTACGGTCATCAAGATATGAAGCAGTTTACTTTCAAAGTGTAAATGACATTTTTTATGACCATAGTCCTAAAATGATGTCGATTATGTTAAATATTAAAAATCGGAAAGACATGTCAATTTTAATGTGAAGGGGGTGCTTTTAAATAATATTTGCAGCCTTCGTGGTTTAACATTCTGGGAGAGGTAGATATTGCCCTACCTTAAAATCTTAAATGGGAAGGCGAGTCAAGATATTTATTATCAAAGTAATTATAAATTTAAAATTTCCATAAAATATTTTACTAGAAATATGACCACCCAAGTACCAAACAGTTGTTACGCTTGTACTGCCTAATCCCTTCCAAGATGGAAATGCTTCCGACATTCGTTAGATAAACTACAAGCCGATGATCATATAACCAATCAGCGGAGGTTAATCGTGGTCAGTGGATCGACATATACCTGTTAAATCATCACAGCGATAGGCAACTAAGCATTGATGCCGATGGAGGAAAGTTTTTACGCTTGTGCTGCCTAATCCCTTCCAAGATAGAAATGCTTCCGACAATAGTCGCCCATACACCAACATATAAGTTGGACCGATTTGATCCGTTCGGATTTGGCCTGCCAACTAGGCTCGGCACATACCAAAACTCTCGTCAATTTTGGGCAGGCGAGTCTAGCTCGCCGACCTAATCACCCGATTAGATTTGCCTGATTAAATCGTCTCGTTAATGGGACTTGATGCGCCGTCCGCTATTACCTACCGATCTACTGATGAGTTGCGACCTGCTGATTTCATCCGTGGCCGATAAGGCACGGCCCGATGAAGCTCGGCTCGCCACATACACACAAAGTTTTTTCCGCATATTTGGCTCGTGCCATATCAGATTTGTTGAGATATCCGCTGGTGTATGGCCCGCTATTCGTTAGATAGCCTAGGAGCCGATGATCATATAACCAATCAGCGGAGGTTAATCGTGGTCAGTGGATCGACATCCATCTGTTAAATCATCACAGCGATAGACAACTAAGCATTGATGTCGACGGAGAAAAGTTGTTACGCTTGTGCTCCCTAATACCTTCAAAGATAGATATGCTTTCGACATTCGTTAGATAAACTACAAGCCGATGACCATATAACCAATCAGCGGAGGTTAATCGTGGTCAGTGGATCGACATCCATCTGTTAAATCATCACAGCGATAGGCAACTAACCAATGATGCCGACGGGGGAAAGTTAATTTTTTTAAAGCGCATTATTTTCATCCAGGCAGATGCGTGACGCGGATAGTAAATTTAAACATTTTTAGTTAATAAAGGGGTTAGCTACTAAGTTGTTTCCTAACACTCCCGATAGTTCATATAATGGTAAAATAATTTTGTTCATAAACTATCCATAGAGGAACTGGTCCTGATATGGGCCCCAATTTAATTTTTTTGAAATAATTATTTTATTTTTTCCTTCTGATGATAAGGGAAAAGGTTTATGTACGTTGTAAAAACCTAGAAATTAAACCCAAATATTCATTTTTCTCAAAAACGTATAATGTCTTTATAAAAAAAAATAATAAAATAGTGCATATTTCTGACATTATCTCAGATGGTTTGGAATATGGGCCCCCTCAAAAACTATAATAGAAACGTTTTATATTATGGCGACAAATGAATAAATACTCCATAAAATAAAAAACAATCCTCTCAGCAAAAAAAAACAGAAGGAATAACTATCGGCAAAAATCGCACATAATCCTTCTCCGCCCCAGAGCACTGTTGATGTGCCCATAAAAGACACATACGGCACTGGACCCAGAGTTCTACTCTAGTGGCTTGACAAAAGTTTTGACCACAAAATAAGCATTTTGCGTCATAATTTTCAGGGGCGAATTGTCCAATTTGTCCAGGTCAAGGTCAACGTCTGCAGGCGCAAATTCTTGTTATTCACCCTCTTCCAAACTTGATTCTTATTCTTTAACTCTAGTTTGTTTTTTGGCCTTCTTCTGAATTACACTCGATTCTACTGAAACTTGGCTCCCCTTTCCCTTTCCGTTCTATGTTTTGGTTAATTTGTCGATTGATATTTCGAGGTCTGCTTTGTAAGGAGATAGTTATAATTTGGGATTTAAAAGACTTTCGTCCGCTTGTAGTCATTCGTTTTCTAACCAGTGGTACAGGTGAAATGTCAAATGGAGTGAAAAAGGTTCTCGGACAGTCATCTGATTCCACATGCCTTGATTCCATCGTGTCTGGAGCCTCCGACTCTGCTCCCAATCTTGGGTTAGAATCTAGGTCTTTCAAACAACCTGGTTGAGGATCCAGGTCTTTTGAACAACCTGGTTGGGTATACAGATCTTTGGAACAACATGGTTGGAGATCCGGACCTTTGAAATAGTGTGGTTGGCAACCTAGATCTTTTGAGCAACATGGTTGAGAAGCCAGATTTTTTTAACACTTTTGTGTGGGTGAACCAATAGCAGTAACGGTGGATTGAGGTCGTGGTTCTTGCAGCTGACTTCCTGATCCTTAACTACATGATTTTTCGGCTTCAATTTTTTCGACAATAAAATCAGCATCCAAATCAGCAAAAAAGTTAGAATAAGATTGAATACTGAAATCCAATGTTAAGCTTTCCCTCTATCGCATACAGCATAAGCAAACAAAAAATAATATGAAGAAATATGAAATTACGCTAATTAAACTTACATAAAAAAGTTATGGGAAACAGCGAAACATATCAATCGCAACCGTTTAATAACAACATGTGAGATCAAGCCGGGAGTCGGTAAAAATAGGTATCGACAATGTGTAAGTGTAAGTTTACGCTTCACCTGGCAGATAGAGTTACTTGGTTTTTAGATCGACAGGGGGGGCATATTAAGTGCCTAGTCCATATTCGGACCAGTTCCTCTAATGAAAGCTTTTTCTTAATATGTCTTCGCCCGCAATGAATAACTTACATGCCTTAACATCAAATTAACTATTCTATGGCAAATAGATATAAATGACACTTCTAAACCTAAAATATTACGTCGACAACGACAATAATTATTATTTCCGTCTAGGCTTTAAGTGACAAATGTCGTACGTCACTCGTAATAAATCTACGGAAATAATTAATGACCAAACTTTTCAACATTGATTCCAAAGCAGCGAAGCCTTGCTATAAATTATTTTAGAAAATATGGGAACAACAAACTTTTTGCATTTATATATTAAAAAAGTTATATTATTATTAATTATTTAGCAATGCCACAATTTACTTGAGACTTATTGTATCTCTTGACTGATTAGCTTCATTTATCTCATATTCTTAAATCATCTGCTTTTTAAGGTGAATTATCTGGAATGTTTACCAGAATTGTTTCTTATTTTAATGGTATTTTGGCTGTCTGTTGTATATTTTTATGAAATTAATATACGTAAATAACATGATATTATTATTTCGTTTCACCATCTACGTAATTTTTTCTAAACTATTTTACTCAAAACCTAGTCCTATCGAGAGGAACTAATCTTATTTTATATAAATAAGATTAGATACTTTGAAATTTGATAATTTTAAAGAAAATTTCGCACTAACATTCTTCAGCCAATCAGGAGCTTGCTTTTTGTTCCGTTACCACGGCAAGTAAGAAAATTTCCGTAATTTTTTCTCCTCCTCGAGGCAGCGGGAAGTGATTACAGTGGAAATTTTTTGACGTTTGTGTATAGAATGACATTTGGCTTGACTGTTCGACCATACAGGGTGCTCCAAAAGGGCGGTGTGATAGAAAAATTCATATTATTAAAATGGGACACCATGTATATTTTGACATATTTGAATTCACCGTAAAATTCTGTACATAGCACCGTAATTATTTGTACACATTTTTGCAACGTTGGAAAATTCTTAAAATTTGTGCAAAAACACGGTTCAATGAAATGTGTAAGTTATAATAATTTGAAACAAAATATTTTTATGCCGGAAAGAGGAATGTTGACAGAAGTCCCCTATGATAACACATATCAATATTTTTGTACAGGGTATTTTTTTTGGATATATTTCGAGCTTGAAACCTGAGTTTCGTAAGTTTTTTAAATGAAACACCCTGTATATGATTAGTTTATATTGTAGATATTTTAATCCTCTCTCATTTTTATTAAGGTCTTTCTATACCATCTCTACCAATCTTGGTGGTATTTCAATTTTTATTTAAACTCGAGCAAAAAAAATTGGATGTATTTTACCATTGTCTTTTTTCTAGTCACCTATGACTATGTTGTGTTTTTTATTGGCGTATCGTGTTCTCAGACCAAAAACAAACATCTTTTGTTCGAATTTTTTTTTTATTCTGGCCCATCCTTCACCTTCAACTATTTTTTTTGCGTTTTTATTAAATAATCAACAAACACTTTTTCCATACTGACTTTACTTATTACTTAATAACTTTATTTATTACACTAAATGAAACCCACTATTTTATTTTTTTAAAGGTCATGTGTTAAGCAGTAGAGCACAACTTTTCGGCCAGTCAAGATATACTGTATTATGTTGTATAAAATTCCCTGTTAAGATATATTTATATTAATTATGAGATTTAAAAAATGTTTAATTACTTATTTAACAACGAATTTACTTGTTTATTATAGAAATCATGCCAATCAATCAAATAAATTAGCTCCATTCCTGAACTAAAATTGCAGTTTGGAATAATTCACGCCCAATGTTATTTTGCTCAAGTCTTCAATAATATATGTAAATATTTTGGGTATTTAATAGACTAACTTTACTTTTTGTTAGAGTTCGGACAGATAGTCCAAAATTCTGCTGAATATTTATGACAAAAACCTATGTTCTAAATGTTGGCGTATGATTTATGCCCTAATTTAATAAGAATAGAAGGAAAAGGACTCATTATTTATTTGTTTCCTATAAAAATTAGATTTTAATTTCTCTTTAGTGGCACAATTGACTCTATATTCTCTAACTTTATATTCTAGACCTAACTCTGAAGAAAAAATACGGCTATATATTTTTAAATTTAACCCTCTGTTTGAAAACTCGTTACCCTTGTCAGTGTGTTTAGCGCATGAATGATCCTTGCATAACTTTTGCTATGGCTTTTACAAGCCAAACCGCTGGAAATTAGACCATTAAACGTAAAACTATAATAGTACATTATTAACCAAGTCACGGGCAATAATAGCGTCTTTCCTAACTGTGATTAATATAATATTTTTTTCCACTGATAAGTAATTTACAAAATCTTGCTGTAGTTATTAATTGTATTCACTTACATTATTTAAGAATTCTTTCATCTGGAGGACTTCATCCTTATGGAACGACCTTCCCGAGGTCGTTTTTCCCAACGAATATAACCTCCAACGATTCAAAACCAACGTGAATCGCTTTTTGCGCACACGCACCACTCCCAGAGTGCCTTAAAGAATTTTTGCTATAGTGCTTATGTTTGATCATAAAAAAAAAATTATAGATTCTATTAACTATTTCGGTCAAGCTATCTATGATTTGAACTTTTACAGTTTTCTGTCACATTATCATGAGTTGCAGTAATCGGATTGCCTGCTTTCGTAAGTTTAATAGTTGGTTTTGCCAGATGCTTCTATTATTGATCTAGGTAAATAATGGAGGTAAATAATAATGATTTCAGGCAGGAGGTTTAAAAAATGATTTCTCAAGCTGAAAAGCGGTTAATAATACGCGATTAAATGGTTAGTAATCGAAAAAATTATTTTTTCTCCTCGGCGATCCGCCTAGCCACGCCAACACAAAGCCGAACGTTTGGCGTATTTTGCGTCCTTGCACAACTTTTTGTTGGGGTTCGGGCAGATAAGCCGAATTGCTGGCGAATTTCTCCGAGATAGCACACGCTTTTGAGAGCCACTTTGCGGCAGGCAAAGTTTGTTGTGTAGGGTTTTTGTCAAACATGCTTTATCGTTGCAGTTTCACGTTCGCGTTTTGAAGTTTTGGGTTGTTTATAATTAACAGTCGAGTCTGAGGGTATTTTTAAAGAGAAATTATAAAACTTTAATAAACGGACATTACGCACTATTGTATAATTATAGATATCAAATTATACATGTTATCTGCGAACAAATATCTAAAAGTCAGAGTTTTCAAAGATTTAGAAAATTGACTATGTCAATATTCTCGTAACAAATAGATTACATTTTTAAAAGTTTTATTTATATTTTGTTTCAATTTTGTAGGTAAATATTCTTTATCTATTCGCGTGTGGTAAGTAACTACTTACCGCACTGATTTGAGTGCGGTAAGTAGCACTTTACCGCACTAATGCCGTAAGTAATTACATACTATAAAAACAAGTTTAACAGTCAACTATTAAATTTTTATAATTTATTTCCCTAGCAACCTGATATTAATGCATTGTTGATAACGACTTACGAGACACCTACGGGGTAAATTAAAACAATGCTCTTTTAGTTTTTAATATTGGTGCCCTAAAACACGCTTGTAAATAAAATATCATACAATACACTTACAGTTGGTGTCTTTGCATGATTTACCAAACTCGCCTTCGGCTCGTTTTGTTAAACATCACGCACATGCGGTAAAGACGTACCTACCGTACTTGTATTGTAATATACTATTATTTACTACTAAGAAAATTTTAAATCGGAAATAATTCATTGAAAGCACATAAGAACAAATAATGTTTTCTCTATACTAATACATGTCTTAATAAGGAAATATTTTAGAATATACAATTTATATAATAGTTTCATTCTCAGCAGTTAAAAATAGTTACAAACTGCCCGCTGACAAAAATTCGGCGTTCCTAAAGCAAAATGTATCGATTGTCAATTGATTTGCAACTATCGGAATAATCCGCGTACTGATATGGAATTGTGGGTTTGAATTCTCCGCATTCGCTCGATCGGCTGTTTTTTTATTTCTGACTTGTTGTTTTTACCGATTCGTTTTATTTTCTTTAGCTTTGGCATGTTTGTTAAACTTATGTTCCATAATTCTTTAAATACAGTGTGTTATGGAAATGACGTATTATATTTAAACCGGCAATTCCTGAGATGTAAAAATGACCTGACGTCAAACCAGGAAAACTTCTGTACAGCACTGCGCCACATCCGAATTCTCACCGGTGTTGTCAGAATTACACCTTACACTCTTTAAGTTTGAAATACGCAACTACGTAAGTAGGTCAAATGGCAATGACCTTCTGACTTTTGATTGGCTGATTGATTTTTTAATGTAATTTTATTTAGGCCACACACATACACTTACCTTATCGGTCTTATTTAAAAATTAATGTCAATTTCTATAAAAACTTATACAGCATTTTAGTAAAGAAACCGGCACATCACATAACCCATAACCATAATCGAAAAACTTCACATGAACACTGGCCAAAACACACACAAAATTCACTTGGAGACATCGTTTTTATTAACATTGGGTTGTCTCGCCTAAATTTGTATGAACTTTTGTTTTTAATTAAAAAACACATTGTAAAATGTAAATAACATTTCTTCGAAGTAAAAATGACATCTGAACTGAAACATTTAAAACACGAACTGTCAAAATCTAGAAATGTACTAATGCATGTTTTCCGGTAGATTCCAGCGCATTCACCAAACAAGGTTGAAATAAATAATTATAATGATCTACAGCACTTATTTATTGTTATCCTTCACTGCTGTAGATACTAATAAAGATTAAAAAACTTGTTAATCGCTGCGCTGGTGCTTTATTTCATTCGAAAAGCTTAAAAAAATTAAATCTTTCGTTTCACAGCGGGATTTTAAAACCAAAGATTAGCCACATCTCTAGTATAAATCGAGGTTAGAAGTTGACATTTGCGCTTGACAACAAGCGGCTTCGCGCGAAAGAGTTTTTCGGGATATTTAATCAACTGTACAGTGCGAATAAGTGGGAAAATGGTTAGGACATACAGAAAAATCAAGTCGAAGGCATATTAGAAAATGTTCCTTTAGTAAGAGACTGGAAATCGCAAGGTCACCGGATCTTACATCATGCAATTTTTTCTATGGGGTACGATGAATAACGATGAATAAAGAAATAGTTGATAAAGTCGAAGATATGAATCAGTTGCGATATAAGATATTGGATGCAGCAGATAAAATAATTGCTGAGCGTTTTAGTTTATAAAGTGCCAATTGTGTAATATCTCCTATTTGTGTGTTTGTTAAAGAATGCATTAGTGTGTAGCGATTTTGTGTGACAAGGGCCTATCTTAAAAAAACTAATTTGAAATATGTGTGTTTCTTTAAGTGATTTATGGTAATTTGTTCAGTGTTTCACTATTTGTTCTGTGTCTCTGACGATATATAGGGTCATGTTCTGAGATTGGAAGAAAAACGCCGAAGGGGTTTTACTGGGGTATAAGCTTTACCCACTAAAACCAAAAAAACTGAAGATTTATGTTGCTAGTATCCTGGCACCTGGATTCACTTCTATTTGGATACTAGGTAGCTAAATATTTATTTTTATAAGAATCGAAAGTTTTACAAAAACAATTTGGCAACATTGCGCCAGAACATCTGTTTATTACACAGCTGCTCAGTGTAATGTGACTGTGCCGAGGAGTTGTGTGTGGGTTTATGGGTGAATTACCCCACTTTTTAAACGTTCGATTTAAAAAAAAATATGTAGCGCTTCTCTAGGACACCCCAGGAGTCACCCATTTAAATATAATACGTCATTTCCATAACACCCTGTATACATTACAAAAGGAAAGGCTAGCTCTAACCAAAGCAGAATTGAGCAAGAATACTTGTAGGTTAAGTTAAGAAGTTGATTATCAGATTTGGCAGTTGAATGTTGGTCTTTGCAAGCGAACCTAATAAAGAATGACAGAACTGCTTAATAGTATATTACAATACCAGTACGGTAGGTACGTTTTTACCCCATGTGCGTGATGTTTAACAAAACGAGCCGAAGTAAAGACACCAACCGTAAGTGTATTGTATGATATTTTATTTACAAGCGTGTTTTAGGGCACCAATATTAAAAACTAAAAGAGCATTGTTTTAATTTACCCCGTAGATGTATCGTAAGTCGTTATCAACAATGCATTAATATCAGGTTGCTAGGGAAATAAATTATAAAAATTTAATAGTTGGCTTTTAAACTTGTTTCTATAGTATGTAATTACTTACGGCATTAGTGCGGTAAGTAGTTACTTACCGCACGCGAATAAATAAAATGCTATTATTTTTAACATGTAAGTGAGTTTGACAGTTTATTTGTACGTTTGGCAGTATACCGTAAATTGTATGGAATGAAGTTTGATTAAATGAAATTTGGCACGATCATACTAATATTCTACTTTTCATGCCGTTTGTTAAAAACAAGTCACATAAATTTTAGGAAGGTGTAAAAACTGTGTGTAAAAACTATACGTTTCGAAACTTATTTTTATATTTTAAAGTCTGTGAATGGCCCTAACTACACCATATAGGAGCTTTAATTTAACTCGGTGCAACATTCCTTATAAAGCATCTCTAATTAGCACAAATTTATATTTGCGCTAGTCCTTCACTACGGAAACCTCTAAAATCTATTTTATAGAACTTTATAACGAGGTATTATTTACAACTTAACCGATTTATTTAACTTCAAAGGATACTAAAACGCTCCTATTTTGTACAATGTGCTGAACTAACAACTAGGAGGGAACATTCTTTTAACCATTTAACATTACTTCTATACAGTGAGAACTACATTCGATCGTATATCTCTATATATGGAAATATCTTGAAAACGGTTAGATATTTAAGATATCCTTTTTAGTTCAGAAATTGCAATCCTTTGAGAATCTTGGAATAGAAATAATACCTAATAACAAGTAAGAATAGAAATGGATGTATAAACCAAGTGTATGTAACTAGTCCCACCTAAAGTGAAAAATTCTACAAATTCTTATTTCTTACTCATAAAAATTTCTTAAAACGGTATTATTAAAAAAAAAGTTAATGTATGAAACTTGAAAACAAATGAATATCGGATAAGGACATATCGTCGGCCTAATATGAAAATTACCGAAGTCCGAAATAAAAGATTTTACAGTGGGAACAAAAAACTAATTTAAGGCTTATAATAAAACTATAGTTAAATAATAATTAATTAGTGGGTTTAATTGCTTTAATTAGAAGCGAATTAATGAAGTTGGGATCATTATAAATAGTGGACTTGCTTGTTTCAATCACGTTCAAAATTTAAACTAGTAACAATATTTTAGTATTTAAAAAATAAAAAGTCTATACTTTTCAGGTGGTATTAATATCAAATACTAATGTATGGGAAAATTATTATTCCCAGACCACCCGATGATACATTATACAATAAGGGCGTATTTTTGTCTACACAATAGCACTTTAAAATACTATTTCAGATTGAATGGTACTACCAAGAGAAGGAAGCCCTTTTCATTGATAGGATGTCACATGAGATCACAAGCTATCACGCAATGTCACGGCATACTCGAAATATCTGCAAGGCGGTTTATGCGTGCTTATAAATAGGTTTAGAAGTAGACTATAGTCCCCTCATGCAGCTCACGGTAAGTCATACTTGACAGCACAATTATATTTCTGCAAATTTACATATTCGGCACGCGTGATAACACTGTCAGAGTTTAACGCTAAACGGCTACAAGATTCACTTGCGATCTTGAGAAACACAAAATATGTAATAAAAATGATCTGCAGTGTACGTAGTCTGTTTCTAAGCCGTGGCAGCATGTTATTTTGCCGATATGACAACACGTGAATTCACGTGACGTGATAATAGTGTGTTTGCGGCTTAAGTCTTTTTATATTCTTTTCACGTACACCATACGCTCCTGGAGTTTGGTATGTTCATCAATCCCCCCCCCCCCCCCTAAAACATTTTATGGAACTTAGACGTATAGAAAAACGATCCTGACATTTTGGAATAAATCGTTCCGAAAATAACTTATTTCCGCGTTTACCCTCGTTCACCGTTTGCTATATCTATTATTCCCACTTCCCCTACAGATAATTAACTCATAATTTAATTCCTAACTTTACTGTTGTAACGCTTTAAGTTCGAAAGTGGTAAACAAATTCTTAACTTCCTTGCAAAGGGGGCCGTAGTCAATTTTGCGGAAAGATGTGTCAGATAATTTCAAAATTATTTAATACTATTAAATTTTCTTCAAATATATTATTTAAATCCCAAGAGGGCTAGAATCATATTCATCAGATTTATTCTTTGGTTCGATATATGACAGGAGGTCGATTTCTTTAGCACGTCCAATTTTTTAAATGTACGCTTATGAAAAAATACTTTTTAAGAAAAATACATTCAAATTTCAATATCGTTGGTTTCGTATTCGTGCGATTTTTATATACACCGAGTGACGCATCGTTAAATTGAACATAGGAAACCCCGTGTAATATTTGAGGTGGCTGAATGTTGACTCATCTGTACATTTTATAGAAAAAGTGCATTACAACTTCTTGAAGAGGCCGACATGGTAAGCCCATATGGGCAGTTTGCATATATTTTGATAAACCAATACTAAGCTATTCACATAAACTACCCAACTCTCGTAGCTGATTTGAGTGCGGTAAGTAGCACTTTACCGCACTAATACCGTAAGTAATTACGTACTATAAAGACAAGTTCTTATATTAGTCAATAGTATATTTTTTATTTTTTTATTCTGTTGTCAAGTTTTTTACATCTGTCATATAAGAGCCAACTATTAAATTTTTATAATTTATTTCCCTAGCAACCTGATATTAATGCATTGTTGAGCCGATGAACTAACATCAGTATTTTGTAGACTTTTTAACTTATCCTACAAACAAGGAATATTTCCATCGTCTTGGAAGACGGCGCGAGTCCAGCCTATACCAATATGGTTTTCGGAAGTCCAGATCAACTTGAAATCTTCTAGTCTATGTCACCCATCATGGGGAGTATCGTGCTGTTGCACTGGATATTGCTAAAGTCTTTGATCGTGTTTGGCATGAGGGACTTCTAAGTAAACTGCGATCCTATGGTATGTCCAGTCGATTCGGTGCATGGTTGTCTAGCTTCCTTAAGGACCGCTCTCTGCAAGTGGCGATTGACGGATTTCTCTCAGACACCTTCACCATCAATGCCGGTGTTCCTCAAGGGTCCATATTGTCTCCCACTCTCTCGAATCGAAATCGAAAAATGTAAATAGAATGCTAAAATATACAGGACGTTCTATTGAAAATGGAAATGTTAAGCCCAACTTCCGGTATAACCGAAATATATTTTTAAATTTATTTTTTAAAATTGTAATGTTAAACTCATAAGTGTAATAACCGTTTGGATATGTAATCGAGGTTGACATTCTTTGGACCAATGCTTTAAATTTTTAATTTTGGTTTAATCCAGTAAAATTATGTTACAAGCCTACGTGTTTGCGTGAATGCGACATCAAGATAGGGTTATTTCGTATTTTTGTCGTGTTTTAAAATTTGATATCCTTAATCAAGGTAAAAGCTCCTAGACATGGGTCAAATTAATTTTTAAAATCCTACAGTCGCTTGTTTATTCTTTAAAACTTCTTTACTCTATTGGTTAACTTTCTTTAGGTAATATATCGATACATGCATCGAATAACATTGTACCCATACATTTTGACCAATTTCAGACTTCAAAATAAATTTCAATGTTTCAAACCAAAAATTTGGTTTTTTAGCTTATTTTTTTTTAATGCTTCTTTCATCCCATGTGTATCTGATTATTTTGGTATTTTGCCTGTAGTATCATGGTAAAGTAATATACCCGAGCCTGTTAGGTCTTCTCCTGTAAGAACACGATTTATCACTTACAATGTTATTCGATGCATGTATCGATATGTATATCAAACAAGTACATTGTTGATTTAATGTTTTGCAATTGTGGTATCAAATCTAAGTTTTTATTTGTTTGTTGTAATTCTCATGGGTGTATGTAAAGTTTAGGAGTGTTTAAACTTGATCTAGAAATTATTTTAGCCAAATCAGAATGTATTAAACATATTTTTTTATTAACATAACCATTTTTACAACGTACAAAATATTTTTTAACAGCTGCAATACCGAAAATATTATTTTAAATAAAGAAAATTCTATAAGTAGAAATATATTTTGTTACATTAAAATTATCATTTTCGCTTCCCAGTCTCTCTCAAAATCAACAGTAAACCATTTTGTTAACAATTATATGCAGAGAGTTTAAAGGATAACTTGAAAGTTTTTAAAGTTCCGCATAAAACTATAATGGAAAAGTTAAGTTAAAAGTTAGGCAGGAAAACTTAGGCAGGATGGAAGCTCATGTTTAAGATGTTTAATGGAAAAGTTAATATTTCCTGTGAGTATTCGGTAGACGTGTTCAACCTTATACCTTTATTTGCCGTGCAAGCAATGCGTTCTATGTCAATAATATGCGCCACTAGTTATTCGGTAAGATGTATCCTGCAAAAAAACCTACAGTGTGTTGCGACGTGATCATCGCGTAAGTAGTAATAAGTTTACAATATTAAGTCGAATAAAATCTGCGTAACTATGGTAAAATCTGGTGAAACATGATTCAATGGGGGTTTCGGGATTTTGATATTTTTATTTTAAAATAATTTACTTTATGGAAGCTTGATTTTCAGAAAATGATATTTTTTAAAATGTAGTAAGAATATCTAATATTTGGTTAATATACCTTTTCCGCTAATTAATGGGACATGGAAAAACCACAGACTCCTTACGTAAAAATATTAGGATTTAATTATACTTACCTATATCCGAAAGTTGATATTAACTGAGATACAGGGTGTTAAAGTTAAAACTTCATTTTTGTTTTTCTCTAATAACTTTTACAGAAACCAACTGTTTTTTACAAAATTTGGCAATTATAGTTTTTTTAGGATGAAGAACTAATTTTTTGGTGAAATTTTAATGTACAATGTAGGGGCGCTGCCAGTGGCATTTTTTGCACATTTATTAGGTTATAACTTTTTTGTGCCTCCATGTATTTAACTTTTTAACGAAAATAATACTTTTCTCATATTTATTACGTAAAAAAGGTATACTATTTTATATACAACATTTTTTTTTAAGTAACCTATGAGAAAACAAATGAAATTTAGAGATGCAGTTGCTATGAAACCTCTATGTTGTTATTTGCTTGTTGATCATTGTAAAATAACTGTAAAAAAATGTTTCATTTTTGAGTTTATCCTAAGTTACTTAACAATGCCAAAACACAATAATCAATAAACAAATAACAACATGAAGGTTTCATAGCAACTGTATCTCTACATTTCATTTGTTTTCTCATAGGTTACTTAAAAAAATTTTTGTTTGCAAATTAATAATAGGCACTAAACAATATAAATGCATATATCTCCGAAACGGTACTCTGGGCGACCTGAAATTAGTGTACCTTTCTTAGGTAATAAATATAAGAAAAGTATTATTTTCATTAAAAACTTAAATACACGGAGGCACAAAAAAGTTATGACCTAATAAATGTGCAAAAACTGCCACAGGCGCAGCGCCCCCTACATTGCACATTAAAATTTCACCAACAAATCAGTTCATCTTAAAAAAACCATAATTGCAAAATTTTATAAAAACCCGTTGGTATCTGTCAAAGTTATTAGAGAAAAACAAAAATGAACTTTCAACTTTAACATCCTATATCTCAGTTAATATCAACTTTCGAATATTGGTAAGTATAATTAAATCCTAATATTTTTACGTAAGGAGTATGTGGTTTTTCCATGTCCCACTACTTAGCGGACACCCTGTATAAGGTATCAATTTGAAAACTTCCCACCCTTAATATCTCGCTTCCAGTAAATAATGTTAAACATTGGCAAGACGCGGCAATATTATTGTGAAGATTGTTTAAATCTCTTTCCAATAATACTTTAATTTATTATTTTTTGGGGGCTCCAAAAATTTACCTAATAAGAACTGAGAATTATAGTTTTTAGGTTATTATTTAGAAAAAATTATTGTGTTGAGTAAAATGATTCGGGGTCCGTAGGTAGTCACTCTGGGTGATACCCTTTCCAATTCTATAATTGTATTCTATTCTATAATTTTATAATAATTTGCATGACTAAATCCATTTTTGGAAACTACTTCACTCAAATAATTAACTATGGTATTATTGGAAAGATATTTTCCCATTTAAGATTTTAAGGGTAACATATATCCTCGCAAGGGGTTAAACCACGAAGGCTTATTATTTACTGTAAGCGAGACATTAAGGGTGGGAGATTTTCAAATTGGTACCTACGGAACAAAAAATTACAAGGTAATTCTAGTGGAAATATCGCACTAACATTCTTCAGCCAGTCAGGAGCTTGCTTCTTGTTCCGTTACCACGGCAACTGAGAAAATTTCCGGAAATTTTTCTCCTCCTCGAGGCAGCAGGAAGTGATTACATTGGAAATTTTTTCACGTTTATGTATAGAATGATATTTTGCTTGACTGAACCTGATATTTTAATTATTTTATATTTCTGATTATTCTAAACCTTTTACCAGACCTTATTATATAAATTAAAAACAAATAAAAACAGCAAATTACTGTTATTTATTATATTTTACAAGTACCTACTTTTTTTCGATTACAACGTCTAAATGTTCTTGAAATTCTTTGGCCACTTCTTCTCGTTTTAATAGGGAATAAGGGAGCACACAGTCATCAAAATTTATAAATTTTATATGTTTTATGAAATAAATGTAGTACTTCGAAACAATTTTGCTTGGCTGCTGTCCACGAAGAAGTCTGTATTTGATAGAAATCAATAGGAGACGATATTTACTAATTATATTAAACAAATTAGATTAATAATAATTCTAATAAATACGTTAGAAGCTTTAAATTCCGATGATACATTTTAATTTCACTCAATTATTTACAAAACTTACACGGAGGATACTTCTCAAACCGTTCCATTTCTAAATGTAACTACCAACGAATACTTATAACCAGGAAGAAGACAAACTGCCGTGTTAAATAATCGAAGCAGGCATGATACGGCGACATCCATTATGCCTGGCGCGCACGTGCTTTTCAAATGTCACTTTTGTCCAAATTTTTATTACTGTCAATATTTTAAAGTGACATTTAAGCAAAGAAAACATCAAAACCCTTTCATTTGATTTACTAAGTAGAGAAAATCAAATATTAGGAGTTTGACATAGGTTTTCAGCTGTAAATATCGCTTTAAAATTGTCCTTACATACTTTTATATTATTATTGAGCTAGCAACGAAACTAGAAATAAAGAATTCAGAGATTGCAATTAGTTTTATTAAAAAATAGGAAATAAATCATAATTTACATAAAATATTTTACCATCTTCAACTTCAAAGAAATCAAGGTAAATACAATACTATATGTACAGCTACTAACCAAGTAAATATATCCACCATCATTATGATTATGGGCTTCCAATTTGTTTGTTTCGTAGCATACTCCTGGCAACATTAGTGATCGAAGTCCTCTGTTCAGTCATTATGGGATTCTCAATTAAACTATGAAAAGAAAGAATTATTATAATAATATATTAGCGGACTTATCAAAATTCTGACTACGGGTTAATATAACTAAGCTGTAAATATTATGTTGTAGCTTTTGACTCGTAGATTGTAAAATTCGGTTTTAAAAATGTGTTTGTTGCTAGTTTGCGTGAGAAGTTTGGGACATAATGGGACAATTTTATAATGTAAAATAACAATATATATTTCAATCATAAATTACTTACTTGCAACAAAACGAAAACGTCCGTTTTCGTGAAAAGAATAGAAAATTAAAAATTATTTTAGAATTTAATGACGCTTCCTCCACCATTTTCAATCACATTATAAATCATATGTTACTTGATTTTATCCCCTTTCAGACGAAGGATGTTCGGTTGTGAAATAATTTAAGAACGTGTGCTGCTCGCATTCTATGTCTGTCTCTGTCTGCATCAACCTTCTCCGATTCAATAAAGGGAGACAAATATGGCCTAGATTAAATCGAACAAACCCAAAGTTTGATATTGACACAGAACGATCCACACAAAAGGATAAACGTATGGAGTAACCTGCCTGGCTGTGACGTCACTTGCACGGCCTACTTATATGCTTCGATCCCCACCATAAGCGGTCTCACCGGGCTGGTAACTACTGTCAGTAATCGGGGCTACGGGAGACAGCGCGCGGCGTTTGACATGGATTCCATGGCCTCCTATATGGACGACTACAATACGCTGGAAATATCTCTATAAAATAACTTTATATGTTAAAAAAACTTATTTTCTACCAACTTTAGTAGATCAAATATAAACAAAAATACAAATTTGAATTATTTTTAATTTGTTAATAATAATTGCATGCAACTAAAGTTGGTAAATAGGAAATTATTGCTCTTCCAACTAACAGCTAGCATAAGTCAAATTAATAATTTAATGCGAAATTTTCTTACCGAATCTCCCTCGTCCTTGGATTAATTTACGTAAATTTTCCTTCTGCGCGATTTTTTTGAGAAAATCGTGTGGTCAAAAAATTTACGATAATAATTCAAGTACTAGGGAGATTATAAGTGAAAATTAAATAAAAATTTACATAATATATTATAATATTAGCAGGTATCTATTTTTACTGTTATTTTCAACATCGCTCTATCCAAAAATTTATTCACATTCGTAGGCGAATGAAAGTTATCCCTCATGAATACAGTTAAATTAGCTTTTGAAGATATCTTGTGGTAAAACTTTTCTATGCAAGTTTTCAGTTTCAAGAACTTATTCTTTCTGCACTTATTCGAATTAAAGTTGTAGAAGTGGTTTTCAAAGTTCATACTGTTTAATCCTTTGTGATTTTCTTTTAAAGTTTCCAACGCTGATTTTAGTGCCATTGTTCGATATATTATAGTCCGTCGCCAGGTATCTCTGACATGGTGACACAGTAGCGGGCCACCCACCGGCGCCACCCCTTTAGGAAATATCACAATTTTTAGTTTATTTTTTATAGTAAAAACCGGTAACAATGCCATACGTATTAATATGCGCGGAAGAAAAAACTTTAAATTAAGTAGTTAAAAATGTAGTCAAACTCGGTATATGGGTTTACCATGACAATAAACTAACTAAATGTAAGATATCTAACTGTCCCAATTTCGCCTGCCGCGCGCAGTGACGTCACAGGGAGAGCGATTTTTAAATTTGTTATGTAGATTTATATTGCTGTCATCGTTTTTAATTCTATTTTAAAGGTATTAAATGGTTTTATGCATGTAATGGTATATGAAATGAAAGAATAATATATGACAAGTATTTACGTATATTAATTTCATAGAAATAAAACACACATTACAGCTAAAATACCACTAAAATAAGGAAGGATTCCGACAAACTTTTAAAACATCAGCCGCGCCATTCGAACCGGTCGACGATAGCCGAAGCCGCTCGGCTTACAATTGTACTATATCCATTACTATTTTAACGATTATTGAGATGTTCATTCTTGTTGTGGGGCTCCCAATGTGAAATTTATGTTTAATCTGGAGATGGCCCCCATATCTTAGGAAATTAACGACCTTTTTTTCGTACTCTTCTTACTCTGACACCGTTTTTTACTATTCTATTAGGTTTCGAACCGTCAACCTATTACTTTTGATCAAAGATGTCTGGCAATACTGGTCGCCACGTGCGCTGTGTTCGTTTGTGATATGGATAATCAGGCAAAGAAATATGAGAGAAATATAAGTATATACTTTCCTAAGTATAAAAACAAAAATTTAGAATGGATATGGTTTTAATTATTTTATTAACATTTATTTCTTTAGTATTTTCCAATGAAACTGATGATATATATGCCTTCGAAACATGTATGGAACTTAAAATATTGTTTATTTAACAACTGAAACAGACTATGAGTTTCTTTACCTCTTCATAATTTTACTTCACGAGATGGACTATTTAAAAAAGAGTTTAATTTGTTTATAACTAGGTCGTATTTTAGCTTTAATATTTGTTGTATGTTCATGAAATAAATATACCTAAATACCATGTTATTCTTTCATTTTACATGCCATTAAATGCGTAAAACCTTTTAATACCTTTAAAAGAGAGTTAAAAACGCAGTATAAATCTCCATAAGAGCCATAGTTTATGGCTTATATTATGTGACTGGAATCACTTTTATTAAAACTGCCGTTAAATTATAGGAGAAGTTTAACCTAAATTTTTAGTAAAAATTACAAACTATTTGTGTATATGAAAAGTCTTTCCTAAAATCTTTTGTAAAATTTACTAAAATCTTTTGTAAAATTTAATAAAATCTTTTGTAAAAATATTGACACATGGTATATCCAAGCGTTCACCAATCCAAGTTGTAACCAAGACTTATATTGATCGACGGTATGTTTCCTGTTAACTTCTCCACCTTTGTTATTTATTTTGTTAAAATAAGCGAAATCCCAGGAATCCGTAGCATCTAATTTATTCCTTATATTCTTGTAAAAATATTTTTCACTGCTTCATTCAAATTTGTTCATATTTATGAAATACTGAAATAATAGCTAGTGGAATGTACCATAAATTTTAAAATAATTAACTACTGGACTTATAAATACATTATTTTCACTATACAGGGTGTTTTTTAATTGAGGAGTGGCGATACTTAAGGTTGCGAAACCTTGGGTGATAAAGCTCTTCATTTTTGAGCTACAGAATATTAAAATTTAAACAATAACTTTTAATCATAATTATGATCACTCTTAGATATTTTTATGAAATTTTGTACACACCCTGTAATCATTAAGAAGCATTTTTTGACTTAAAAGATTTTTTAAAATTTTTACCAGTGACGTCCGTACGGATTTTGCACTGAATATTTTTAAAATCCTCATTTATTTTTGAGCAAATTTGGTCCAAGACTTACTTTCCTACTAATTTTTATTTTTATAATATGCTTACAGTTTTTTTTCTATTCAACCATTCAATATCAAAAATGCTCTTTAATGATTATTACTGAATGTAGAAAAAATCTGAGTACGTCACTGGATTCTACGTAAAAAACTACGAAAGAAACATTTCATTTCTGTTTGATAACGGTGTGTACAAATTTCATAAAAATATCTAAGAGTGATTATAATTGTGATAAAAAAGTTGTTGTTTAAATTTTAACATTCTTTAGCTCAAAAATGAAGAGCTTTAGGACATGTGTTAATATTAACTTCTTTTTCTTAAAATCACCCAAGGATTCACAACCCTAAGTATCGGCACTCAATTAAAAAACAACCCTGTATAAAGCGTGTCTTCGGAAGTTCTTACCAAATGGGAAACTTTTTAATTATTAACTCTACGAAAAAAAGTGCCTCTTCCTAAAAAGTCCTGCTTGGTGAGAAAATAAACTTGCACAAGAATATTTGTATGTTGGACATACAGGGTGGCTTCAAAAGTACCGGCTATATTTACAAAACTAAAAACTTGGAGAGTGCATGTTTAAAGGCTAACAGACTATAACAATTACACAATAAAAACTCTACTTAAGAGAACTAATTTTATGGCGGATAAAAATTAGTTCACTAATTTCTATGAGGTGGCCAATTTCTAATTTCCCAATAACAAACAAAACTAAATGACTCCAAAAATAATCTAGGTCTCCACATGGCCCCCGTCTTTTTGCATACAAATGATTGTCCTTCTAGAAAACTCTGACACAGCGTTTCTGACCATATGAGGAGTAACTAGCCGGATACACTGCCTTATAGTTTTTTCTAGGTGATCAATATCACGGAATGGTCTGTGCTTGTACACCAATTGCTTCAAATGACCTCACAAGAAAAAATCTAGTGGTATAAATGTCCGGTGACCTAGGTGGCCAGGGTACTTCTGAACGGCGTCCTATCCATCTTTGTGGAAAAGTTCTATCCAAATATTCGTTGACCCTGGCTGCGCTGTGATACCAAACAGCCTGTCGCGCGTTTAATGGCATTCCGTTAATAAATAAAAAAATTTTGGTTCTTAGGAAATTTAAGTAAATCTCACTATTAATATTTTGATGAAAAAAATATGGACTCACTATTTGATTATTTAAAATACCGCACCAAACATTCGTTTTGAAATACGTTTGGTCACGGTATTCGATTACTAAATTGGGGTTCACATCGCACCACCAACGACAATTCTGGGAACATACGAGACCATTGGAAGTAAATGTTGAATCGTTACTGAATAAAATTCTCCTTGAGAAGAAAATGTCGTCTTCAACTTCTCCTTGAAACCTAGCACGCGATTCCATATCTCCAGGTTTGAACGTGTGTATAAATTTTGGCTTATACGGATAAAATTTATTTATTCTAACTAGCAGAAGCTCTTGACACGTTATCTTGAACTGTCTTCTCTATTCCTTCCAATAAAATTTTTGGATTTTCCACAACCGCTTGCAATACTTGTAATTGGTTTTCTTCAGTAAGTGTTCGAACTGCATGTTTCTTCTTGAAATTATTTTAGTATTTTTAAATTTATTGTGGACATTGCCGACAGTAACGTGGCTAATATGTTTATTTGGGTGTATAGTATTAAAAATATCGGCAGCCTCGCGATGCGTCTTATAATTATCGCCAACAATAAGAACTATTTCAATTTTTTCTTTAACAGTCAGTTTAATCATCACTATTATTGTTTAAAGTAACTAAGAAACGGAAAAACCTTTTTCTAACAAGAGGTTCACGTTTTGAAACAGAAATTATAATTGCCAAACTGTCATTGCTAAAACGCCTATTCTGTACCAACAACAATCAATTGTTCAAAGCCTACTTATCCAGAAATACTTATTACCAAATCTTTACGACTATTAGTTTTGTAAATATACCCGACGTCTTTTATAAATTTTAAACCCGGTACTTTTTGAAGCCACCCTGTATGTCCAACATACGAATATTCTTGTGCAAATTTATTTTCTCACCAAGCAGGACTTTTTAGGAAGAGGCACTTTTTTTCGTAGAGTTAAGAATTATAAAGTTTCCCATTTGGTAAGAACTTCCGAAGACACGCTGTATTGTTTCGTAATAATTTTACTATAGTGTTTGTTACGTGCACTTATATTCGTTGCATTTTATAACATATTTTAGTAATTTTATTAGAAATTGCAACTATACTTTGTTTGAAATTATGTGTGTGTAGCTACAATATTGTTTTGGTACGGATTACTCATAAAAATATAATTAATACTATATTTTATAGGACATTATACAATAAAATCTTGACTATAATAATTTTACTATCGTGTTTTTCAGGGTGATATTAATAACAACGGTATTCCTGTTCCTGTCGAAAAGGACCACTGAATAAACCTATTAAAATATTATTTAATTCAGCCGGAAGTAATGATTAATATTATTTAAATAAAATAATGAAATTGTGATATATTATCCTAAATATTATTTCCTTATTTTCCTTTATAGACCAATCAGATAAGTATACTATGTGATTTCACATAGTATATCTTAATGATAGAAGTCATGTTACTGCCACAAAATTTGGTGGGTTTCATTGGTTTCCATGTTTTCGATTGTTACGTGACTGCCATCAGTTTTGATCGCAAACTATAAGTATTTTTAATCTCAATGCCTTAAATCAAAATACCTTTAATATATTCATAAATTTTAACCAAAATTGTGCCAATCAAAGTGCGGCCCTGGCCCATCTTTAAGGGCAACGGAAATGAACTGAATCCTGTGGGTAATTGCGAACGAGATTAACTAGTCCGGAGTTAGCAGGACTTAGACGTTAAAAAAAAAGAGATTAGCATGTTATTTATGACGGCCTGTTTTAATGGGAATAATAAAAAAATAAAACCTAGAAAGTTGACATGGATGATGATATTTTTATTATACGAATCCCGGCTTTGGATACATTAGAAATGCTAATTTACGGTAACCAATCTTTGAAAACAATGTTAAATTTAAAAATAACCGCAAGAAGGTTAGTTTCAGGTTAGTTCAGAAATGAGCTTTTTTCTGCAGAAATTTTGTAAGGCCAGTTCGGCAGTCACGGCCGCCTCGGTAATATCAAAAATATACATAAAGTTCTCAAACGGTGGCTACTGATACTGCACTTATCAATTTAGGTACAGGGTACAGACACTTATACACGCATATTTGAAAAACATTCTAAAGTACCGGGTGTCCCACTAAGAATGGCTCTCGGCCGTATGGCTCGCGGAAAAATTTTTTAATTGGAAAAGTGATCATAAGAAATTGCTGGAAATAATTTTCAAGTTTCTCAGTCGAGCGCTAGAGGGCGCAGCCGTAACGGTAAATCCGTAAAGCTCAGTTTTTTCAAAAGTTGCCGCGTTAAGGTATATTGAAAATAGCATTTTCGTATACTTTAAGGTTTTATGAAGAAAATTTACTTATGACATATTTTTGTCACTTTTAAATTAAAGTGGTGGGGGAAGGTTGAACATTATTTTAAATAAATGCCTACAACTCCGGGTTGGCTCAACAGAATTTAGTGAACTTTGTTTTGTTAAAAACAGGTTCCCCCTCCCTATACGACAATATGACTTTTAAACTAGGCGCTAGAGGGAGCTATTTTACAACTTAACAAACATTGCGCATTTTTTCAAAAATTTTAAATACAACAGTATATTTAATTTTACTTCATCACAAAGATTAATAAAAGTTTAAAAAACTGGCGAAAACCACAACTTGATATCTTTTTTCAAACCGGAGATATTAACAAGAACAAAAATAAACACGGAAAACTATGATTATATTTAAGTTTCAACGGTACAGGTTTTTTCAAAAGTCAAATAGGCCTTGGAAAAACAAAATATAATTTAAAATTAGATGCTTTCACGTCAAGGTTTTTATTACGTAAAAATTTTCATCGTGTCCAAAGTATTGTGCAGTTGTATTTATTGTTGTGCCGTTGTATTAATTTTTGAAAATGCCTATTTTACTTGAAGAAGCGGTTGATATCATCGCGGTGTATTTTGAATGTTTAAGCAATTCAAGTATTGCTGCAAGGGTTTATGCAATGCGATACCCCCAAAGGCGACGATATGACAGTAGAATGTTTAATCGTTTAGCCCAACGCTTTCGTACTACGGGAAGTATTCTTCGCCCTATATATCGCAGACGAAGTCGAGGTCGAACCGAAGAGAACATAATTAACGTTTTGGCATATGTGGAACTTAATCCTCAAATTAGTATTAGGGGAATTGTCCGAGAATTGGGAGTTACTCGCACTACTGTGAATAGGATTTTACTAGAAGAAAAGTAAGTAATAACTAGGTATTAACTTTCAAATAATTTAGAAAAATACCAATATAGCTTATACTAGTAGCTCTCAAATCAAAATAATGGGTATTTTGTTTTTCTTTAGGCTACATCCCTACCATGTTGTGCTCCATCAGGCTTTGACCGTACCGTTGAAACTTAAATATAATCATATTTTTCCGTGTTTATTTTTGTTCTTGTTAATATCTCCGGTTTGAAAAAAGATATCAAGTTGTGGTTTCCGTCAGTTTTTTAGGCTTTTATTAATCTTTGTGATGAAGTAAAATTAAATATACTGTTGTATTTAAAATTTTTGAAAAATTGCGCAATGTTTGTTAAGTTGTAAAATAGCTCCCTCTAGCGCCTACTTTAAAAGTCATATTGTCATAGTTTATAGAGTAAAGTATAGAGTAAGGGAACCTCTTTTTAACAAAACAAAGTTCACTAAATTCTGTTGAGCCAACCCGGAGTTGTAGGCATTTATTTAAAATAATGTTGAACTTTCCCCCACCACTTTATTTTAAAAGTGACAAAAATATGTCATAAGTAAATTTTCTTCATAAAACACGAAAATGCTATTTTGAACATACCTTAACCCGGTAACTTTTGAAAAAACTGAGCATTAAGGATTTACGTTACGGTTGCGCCCTCTAGCGCTCGACTGAGAAACTTGAAAATAATTTCCAGCAATTTTTTATGATCACTTTTCCTATTAAAAAAATTTTCCGCGAGCCATACGAGTAACACTTTCAGAGATATGGCCGAGAGCCATTCTTAGTGGGATACCCGGTACAGTTGGCCGGGGAAAGAATGAACGTGCGTCAACTTTACGTTATATCAAAAACCTGTTATTTTAATGCTTTTTGTTTTATCAGATAATAAAAGAGGTTAAAACAGACGTTTTTTTTTTGGAAACGAAATACAATTCCAGTGTATTAGCAATTTAGTCGATGGCCATAACACAGCGCCGACCCTCGCACATAGCCTTGTACCATAGCACCGCACAGCCTCGCCCGAGCTTCGCACCGTAGTCCCTCGATAACGAGATATAAACATGGACTGTCCGTTGTTATCTTCTTCCGATGAAGAAGATATGGTTTTAGACTCTAATATAACAAAGTGGTAGGTACTTATATGCTTAAACAAAAATCAAAATTAACAGTTCATCCCATTAACGTAAAGTGAAGATTCAATGGAGAATTTTATCACCTTTATAATGATCTAAGGAAATATTCCCAACGATTTTTTGAACATATGAGAAATACCATTACTCTTTCTTCCACTGATATAGGTTGAGAATCGCAGTTCTTCCAATAATCATGTCTCGACAGGAGCGTTCTTTTTATTTTCTGTCTAGGTAAAGTACCTCTTCTTCGCAAAATTTCGAAACATTTCATTAAGAATTAAAAATCATTCAAACGTACCAAATTTTATTTCCTAGGCTAATATGACAAACGATGAGGAAATTGAAGAAATCAGAAATTTCTAACTAGGGAAATATTATATACAATGAGAAAACCAATGTAGGCTTAAAGTTATTAAATTAAGCACACCTGCATGATTTTAAATGCCGAACAACTTTTCTTAATACAATTTTTCGATATTTTGTGAAAAAGAGGCACTTTGCCTAGACAGAAAATAAAATGAATGCTCCGGTCAAGGCCTGCTTGATTTTATAAAAATCAAAACATATTAAATTTTATTTCCTAATCAAGTAGGCCTAGATCCCAAATGGTGAAATTTCAATTCGAAATTTCTTTGTCATTTACACTTCTCTTATCCTGGGACACACTGTATAGCAACCAGTGCCGGGAACATAGAGAGAGAGAAGACAAATATTCCTAGTCTAGAAGTTTGCTTTCGACGAAAATATTTTGAATATCGTAACAATATTCATAAACGCGGATCTATTCCAACGATAACAAAACATTTTATTTTCTTTGCATGTTTTGTTTGTTTGCTTTGTGAATAAATATTATATTATAAACAATAAATCATATTTGAATAGATGTAATTAAATAAAATTTAAAATACGTAAAATTTAAATTTTAATTTTAGTATAATAAAAAAGTTTTATTTTATATCTACGTTCCCAATGATTTTAAAATATACACTCGCCGGCACAAAATTCCGCCACCCTGAAATTTTGGTCAAGTTTGGTATTTTATAATGTGTTTATTTTTTATGCGATTCTCATGATTTTGTTATCAGTTTGTAGATCAATTTATTGTGTTTTTCCTTAATTATTTTATAAAGTAACATTTTTCGATTCGGCTATATTATACAGGAGTAAATCAAACTGTTGTTTTTTTATCGCAATTTCAAAATACCCTGTAGGAAAATTGAGGTGCATAATTTTATTTACATACTGTTTCTTGTAATCTTTGATGAATTCTAAATATTTCGTTTCTTGATCATTCCATTATCTCATTTCTGCTGCGAGCTGCAAAATTTTAAATGAAACGATGTTATTTTTAGAAAATGTATGCCGTGGGTATTTCTACCGAAGCACGCATCTTTTTGTTGAGCTCTAACCGCCCACCGTTATATTGAGGAAATCCTCAAAGAAGTTGTTGTTCCATTTGATCCTTTCATTGGGAACGAATTTACATTAATGCATGATAATGCTAGACCTCACGTGCACATTTAGTGAGCGAATATCTGGATAAAGTTGGACTTCCAAGATTGGAATGGCCCGCATGTAGCCCGGATCTCAACCCAATCGAACATCTTTGGAATCAACTTAAAAAGGCCGTTTGTCGTCGTCCTATACAACCACAAACCTTGTAAGACTTACGACTGGCGCTTACCGAAGAATATCAGGCTATCCTTCAAGAAAGGATAAGTAACCTTATTCATTCGATGCCACGAAGCGATTACAAGCTATCATTGCTGCGAGAGGAGAACATACACGATATTAAAATTGTTTTTGTTAATTATCTTTATGATATACCTAGTGTTTGTTTTTCTTAATAAGAATAGGCTTCAAATCAGCGTTTCATTTCAAATTTTGCAGCTCGCACCAAAAATGAGATAGCGGAATGAATCAAAAATCGAAATGTTTAGAATAGCCTAATCGAAAAATATTACTTTATAAAATAATTAAGGGAAAACACCATAAACGGATCTACAACTGATGATAAAATCATGAAAATCGCATAAAAAATAAAAAAATTACTAAATTTCAACCTTTACCAAAATTTCAGGGTGGCGGAATTTTGTGCCGGCGAGTGTCTATATCGTTTCCATAAAATATATTTTTTTGATAAGAATGAATATTCTTTTACTATAATTATTTATAAACGAGTATAAGTATTAATACTTTTATCCTAAAATAATAAAATTCCAGTCCCTATAGGCGATGGAACGTTAATTACTACTGTTTATTTCCTTAATACAAAATTTACTGGATTTGGAATTAAAACACTCTTTTGTGTACCTTATTCGGTTCAAGCTTTACTTAGATCACGCGCATGAGAAAATTTTAATTAAATTAAATAGTCTAAACAAATTCTGCAGCAGGAAATGAAGGAAAATTATATAAAATCCTTCGGCATCCGGATTACAGCAGCAGTTTTAATAGGTTCTCTTGTATTTTATTGGTTTAAACGCCAGGCAAGTTTAAACTAAATTCGTAGATTGCTGGCAACTTACATGTAAACTATTGCAATATGAAAAGTTGCAAAAAAGCAAAATCAGCTCCATAAACCAACATGGAAAAAGGGATATAATGTTTAATTATTATAGTAAGGATTTTACTATTAAATTTTCTATAAAAGATTGTACATTGTTACATTTTTGATTAGTAAGCCGTATCAAAATATTACTGTAAACATAATTTCTAAAAAGCATAGTTAGAATTTCTAATAAATTTAGTAAAATCAAGTAAATACTAAAATATGTTGTAAATTTTACAACTAATGTATGTGCTGTTAACAAACACTATACTAAATATTGCTGTAAAGTTTTTATTCTACGATTTCCTATTTGTATTAATTACAATTTTCATTATTAATCGATACCAAAATAATATTGTAAATATACATAATTTCTAAAAAAATATAGTTAGAATTTCTAATAAATTTAGTAAAATCAAGTAAATACTAAAATATGTTGTAAATTTTACAACTAATGTATGTGCTGTTAACAAACATTATACTAAATATTACTGTAAAGTTTTTATTCTACGATTTCCTATTTGTATTAATTACAATTTTCATTATTAATCGATACCAAAATAATATTGTAAATATACATAATTTCTAAAAAAAGATAGTTAGAATTTCTAATAAATTTAGTAAAATCAAGTAAATACTAAAATATGTTGTAAATTTTACAACTAATGTATGTGCTGTTAACAAACACTATACTAAATATTACTGTAAAGTTTTTATTCTACGATTTCCTATTTGTATTAATTACAATTTTCATTATTAATCGATACCAAAATAATATTGTAAATATACATAATTTCTAAAAAAATATAGTTAGAATTTCTAATAAATTTAGTAAAATCAAGTAAATACTAAAATATGTTGTAAATTTTACAACTAATGTATGTGCTGTTAACAAACACTATACTAAATATTACTGTAAAGTTTTTATTCTACGATTTCCTATTTGTATTAATTACAATTTTCATTATTAATCCATACCAAAATAATATTGTAAATATACATAATTTCTAAAAAAATATAGTTAGAATTTCTAATAAATTTAGTAAAATCAAGTAAATACTATAATATGTTGTAAATTTTACAACTAGTGTATGTGCTGTTAACAAACATTATACTAAATATTACTGTAAAGTTTTTGTTCTACGATTTCCTCTTTGTATTAATTACAATTTTCATTATTAATCCATACCAAAATAATATTGTAAATATACATAATTTCTAAAAAAATATAGTTAGAATTTCTAATAAATTTAGTAAAATCAAGTAAATACTAAAATATGTTGTAAATTTTACAACTAATGTATGTGCTGTTAACAAATACTATACTAAATATTACTGTAACGTTTTTATTCTACGATTTCCTATAAAATATTGTGTTAATTACAATTTTCATTATTGATCCGTACCAAAATAATATTGTAAATATTCGTAATTTCTAAAAAAGTATAGTTAAAATGTCTAATAAATTTCGTACAATCAAGTGAATGCCAAATTATATTTTAAATTTTACAACGAATGTAAGTGCACGGAACAAGCACTATAGTAAAGATTTTATTGTATGATTTCCTATAAAATATTGTATTAATTACTATATTCATAATCCGTACCAAAATAATATTGTAAATATACATAATTCTAATAAATTTAGTACAATCAAGTAAGTACTAAACTATATTTTCATTTTTTCAACGAATGTAAGTGCACGCGTTACTTCTATTTCCTTGCGCCAATCATTATGTACTGTGATATTCTATAAACCCCCCCCCCCGGCTCCGGGAAGTTCGTTATTTTTTTTTTTACATAAACAGTTGAACTTTCAAATACAGTTTCTCAACCAACACCCGTATGATATAAAACACTTTCTAGTTAAGTTAGTCTTGCTTTTTGTCTCATTTTCGTCGGTGGTTGTAGGAAAATATAACATCCTTGTTATACGAACCATATGTATGGTTGTTGTAACATTTAATGTCCTCATGCGTGTTTCCCGGCTTGGATCCCGTTGCGTCCATTGTTTGATGTTTTCAAATATACAGGGTGTTTCCTAACCTCTCTGAATCCCTGAAAAAATCCCTGAAAAAAATGAAGGAGATGGATCCTCACCTTATTTTAAGACGAAAATGCGGTATAAAAGTTTTTCGCATGTCACTTCGTTTTCGAAATACAGGGTGTTAAAAAAATATTGTATTTTTCATTCCAATGATTTGATAATGCATATGATTTAAATGAACTTAAACAGGAGACAAATGTCACGGAGAAAGTAAATGTGGTTGCCATGGAACGAAGCAAAGCCTACTCGTATAATTTGACGATAAAAATACGAAAATAACTAAAAAATTAAGGTACTCTTTTAACCAGATCCCCGCAAATGAATTAATTGTAAAATTTAAAATTCACCCAAAGTAATGTGCTCTAATCCTTTATGTATAACAAATATCATTAGAATATCATTTGGCATTAATTAATAAAATGAAAAATACAATATTTTTTTAACACCCAGTATTTCGAAAACGAAGCGATATGCGAAAAACTTTTATACCACATTTTCGTCTTAAAATAAGGTGAGGATTCACCTCCTTTATTTTTTCAGAGAAGTTAAGAAGAAGAGAAACACCCTGTATATCGCATTAGGAAATGTGGGACTGTTTCCCATGTGTGATTTGGTTTGTTAAATTGTGTGACAACTGAACCTTTTCAGCAGAATTTTTTTATATGTGTAGTAAATAAGTTTTAATATTTAAAACAATTGGTGGTCAGTGCATGAGACTGGAAAATCATTTGTCCTGGAATAATTTTTTTTCTGAAATCTTATACAACGTGTCCAAGATAAGGAGGGCCAGTACAGGGATCTCGGAAACCGTAAGAGATACGAAGTCGGTTAAATGGGGGTAAAGTTGCGCATTTACGTGCCTAATAAAATGCCGTTTAGAAAGTATTAAAATTCCGAGTAGTTCCGGAGATATCCGGAAAAACCGAAATTCTGAAAAATCGTTTTATTGTTTTCCTGGGTTTTTTGAGGTCGAATTCTAATGTAAATTGCACTTTTGTATTGCCACTTTTTCCGCTCTATCTAACAATGTTAATTGTTTTGTAATCCGACGAGTCGTCTTCGAAGGGCCATTATCAACTTGATTTTTTAAATACGGTCC
This sequence comes from Barypeithes pellucidus, assembly GCA_963991005.1. Taxonomy (NCBI): domain Eukaryota; kingdom Metazoa; phylum Arthropoda; class Insecta; order Coleoptera; family Curculionidae; genus Barypeithes; species Barypeithes pellucidus. Next base: position 29,997,887 of record OZ022564.1, on the reverse strand, counting down.
TGTATTCCTGATATTGGAATTTGAGAGCTTGTTTTCTCCTGAATGCAACATGTATTGCACATTGTGGTTTAATGACGTTTCGAGGGTTTTTGAACAACATCAGGAAATTTTGGGATATGGTCCTATATTTCTCCTAACTTTATAAATAATATCTCATAAGTAAGCTCTAAATTTTTTTACTTATGTTGGACTAGTTCAATAAATAACAAATAATTTAATAATAAACCATAAATAAATGAACAAAAATCATTCCAAAACAGTAATAAAACGAACAACGAAAAGGGTAAGGAACTACATAATCAGGTGTTCAAAATGATTTCCGTTATTCTCTAAGCAGAAATAACATCTTCTAACTGCCACATAACAGTTTTTTGAGCTAAAATAAAACATGGGATAGAATATAAAACTTTTCAGCATTTGTAAATTTATGTTCCATATTTTCTGGAAAATAGAAAACATCTTAAAACGCTCTCAAACGATCACAATGGGAATGTCAAGTGAAACAAATCACGCGTCACCTTCTTAATTTTTTGTTTCAAGCGCCTACTTTTCTTTTAAATATCGAATCAACAGAAGTTTGAAATAATGTTTCTGTATTTTGTCTTGTCCACTTATTTGTGGTTTATTATTAAATTATTTGTTTTTTAATGAACTAGTCCAACATAAGTAAAAATTTAGAGCTTACTTATGAGATATTATTTATAAAATTAGGAGAAATACAGAACCGTATCCCAAAATTTCCTGATGTTGTTCAAAAAACCCTCGAACCGTCATTAAACCACAATGTGTCATACATCGTTGCATTCGGGAGGAAAAAGCTCTCAAATTCCAATATCAGGAAAACCGGACCGTATTTAAAAAAAGAAAGTTGATAATGGCCCTTCGAAGACGACTCGTCGGATTACAAAACAATTAACGCTGTTAGATAGAGCGAAAAAAGTGGCAATGCAAAAGTGCAATTTACTTTAGAATTCGACCTCAAAAAAAAAAACCAGGAAAACAATATAACGATTTTTCATAAATTCGGTTTTTTCCGGATATCTCCAGAACTACTCAGAATTTGAAAACTTTCTAAACGGCATATTATTAGGCACGTAAATGCGCAACTTTACCTCCATTTAACCGACATCGTATCTCTTACGGTTTCCGAGATCCCTGTACTGGCCCTCCTTATCTTGGAGACGTTGTATATACCTTTCCGATAACCGATTCAATTTTCGACAAGATTCACAATAAAACTCGATAGCCCTTGCAGGTCAGCTCACACGCATTGACTCTTCAGTTCTTTAAGATAAGTTGTCCATTTAGGCCGGATGTCCCCTACGCTCCAGATTGACGTCAACAAGTTTCTTATTCTGAAATTGTTCCCGAAAGTAAACCCCAAACTCAAATTCGAGCGTCTAACTCTTGAAAATGACTTTGACACTCGCGTTATTTTTAGTTTTCTCTCGACTTGAGATCCCACTAATCGTCAAATCGCTTTTCTGCCTTACTCAGTGGCGTAACAAATCCCAATTGTACGAATTAAGTTAAATATTCAAATAAATTTCTATATTATTGAAAACGTTTTTGATACATCTTCCTAGAGTAATAATAATACAAGCATTAAGGTGGTTTTGATGTTAAAACTGCGATAAACGAAAAGAGCGACGATATTTAAATGAACACCTGCAAGGTACGGTGGTCTGATATAGTCCAAATTATGCCAACAAAATATAGTTTTTACAATTACTTCGCGCTTATGCAGGTAATATCATACAGTGAGTCCCAGAAGAAATGTCTAAATTCATTTAAAATTCAGCGGTAAGTTTTTTCAAAAAACGCTCGTACCCGTCGATTTTGATTTTTTAATTTTTTTTTGTGGTAATTTCATGTATACAGGGTAGCTCAAAAATAAGTTACGACCATCAACTTCATTCTTTCAAATGAAAACATATATTTTTTATTTCATTTTTGAATTTTGCATTGAATTATAAGCATGGACCAATTACTCTTTCGCGTACGATTCCACACCAAACATTTATTTTCTTAGGGTACTGGCTGTGAACCTCTATCATCCAATGCGGATTTTCTGTTGCCCAATATCGACAATTTTGTCTGTTCACATTACCATTCAAATAGAACGTTGCTTCATCCGAAAAAATAATATTTTTTACTAAATTATTCTCTGGATTGCACATATTTTGCATGCGTCCGCAAAACTCACTTCGCCTATCGAAATCATCTTCAAATAACTCATGCACTGGAATAACTTTGTATGGGTGATATTTGTGCTTTTGAACTACTCGGTGAACAACAGATTTCGGCATGTGTAAATCGGCCCCAATGTGCGACAGGGGAGTACATGGATTTTCTTCCAAGGAAAGCAAAACGTCAAGTTGTTCATTTTCATCTCGAGTAGGACGACCAGATTTAGGCAAATCTCTAACATGACCGAATTCTCTAAACTTAGCCTCTATTCTACTCACCATCTTTTGACATATGGGAGGACGATCAGGATGGATTTCATTAAATAATTGGGCTATTTCTATTTGAGTACGTGTTTTATAACCAAACCTAACCATGCATAGAATTTCAATTTTTTCCCGTTCCGTTAACTTCACCATTATTGTGAAAACCGCAACTTTGAAACTACGCTTGACAATAATTATACTTATTTGAAATAAAATTGTCATACAGTTTCTATGGAAATAAACGGTGGCAGTGAGACAGTACACTCTTACTTATTATGGAGCCCAAAATGCCATATTGCCAGAAGATTTGATAGATCGTTGGATTCTCTAAATGATATGTTCAATCCTAATTTTTTCAATAACTGTTGAGTTTATGTATAGGACATGGTACATGAAACATGCTTAGAATTCAATGCAAAATTCAAAAATGAAATAAAAAATATATGTTTTCATTTGAAAAAATGAAGTTGATGGTCGTAACTTATATTTGAGCTACCCTGTATACATGAAATTACCACAAAAAAAATTAAAAAATCAAAATCGACGGGTACGAGCGTTTTTTGAAAAAACTTACCGCTGAATTTTAAATGAATTTAGACATTTCTTCTGGGACTCACTGTATAACACTTTCTTAGAATTATCAGTAGGTGAATTTATTTTATTCTTTACTGTACACACAATAGTTTCTTTTAATTTTTAACTCTACCTCGTATCGATCCTATCGAATTTCAGTTTAAGGAGAACTGTTTTGCAATAAACTTAATTTCATAAATTAAATATAAAATAATTTCACATATTGTCTACAAATTTAATTTTTTTTTAAATTATGAAGTGTGATATGGACACTTAGTTCTGTTTTCACCCAGCGGTTAGTACGCTACTGCATTTGCTAATTATAATCTAGGAGGGAAAGAAAAGCAACCGGAATTAAATCAAGCAGCTGTCATGGCAGTAATAACAGAAGTTAATAGACTTAACGCCTCACCACTTTAAACTCGAAAATTAGGTAATTGTTCTGCTAAAAAAATACTTAAATAAAACAGTAGAGATATATGGAATGATAAAATAGTAATTTCCTCTAATTCGAAAAAAAAAATGTCAAAAACAATTTTTCAAAAACAATTATTAAAAAATTATTCGAATATAACAATTCTCCGAATACAATTATTCGCAAACAACTCGAATGTGACAAATCCAAGAAGTCAAGCGACGCAAGTCGAGGTTTACACTTGGATGGGTGACCGCGTGTGTCAAAATTTTGACAAATGATTTTAGTAAATTTTACAAAATCTTTTCATATGATTTACAAATATTTTTGTAATTATTACTAAAAATGTATGTTCAAATTTTGCTATAATTTAATGATATTTTGATTATATTATTGTAAGTAAAACACTTTTTTACTTAAATTTCCACTTTTTATTTGACAATACGACCTGTTTCACTGCACTGCAGTTTCGTCAGGTAATGTACATTTTATTTCAAAGTTATGCCTTATAAGTGTCTCTATTAACAAAAGAAAGATTATTTTATAATATGAAGGTTGGGTATTTATTATTTCGTTCAAATTATTTAACAAACGGGGAGAAATATTTAGCCTAAAGTATGTTATAAGTTTGGGTTTTTTTCCCTATTATAATTTAATATGATAATGAGGGTCTTTTACATTTTCAAGGTATTTTATTGAACTATTGTGATGGATATTTAAATAAGTTTAATAGGGGTGAATTGTTTAAGTCTATTTGATTATTTAATAATACATTTGCATTTTTAAGTTTGTTTATTTCTAGCGATTCAAGATGATTTAATTTTGAACCTTTGTTTTCTATATGTAGTATTTTGAAATCTTGATTAAAGGAATGGTTTGATTCAATAAGATGATTGGCGTAATTGGAGTCACTTTTGCCGTTTATGAAGCTGTTGTGATGCTCTTTTATTCTTTTTGAGAAACTTCTACCTGTTTGGCCAATATAAGTTTTTGGGCAATCCCCGCACTTTAATTTGTATACTCCTGATTTATCTTTTTGGTGGGTTTTTGTTTTACTGTTTTTTATGAGTTTTCCAATGGTATTTTGAGTCTTAAAAGCCTAGTTCATATCGGATAATAACTTATATAGGAAATATTAGCACAAAAATCAGTAAATTCATAAAAAATCTTAATATTAATGCAGCATTTAAGACTCAAAATACCAATGGAAAACTCATAAAAAACAGTAAAACAAAAACCCACCAAAAAGATAAATCAGGAGTATACAAATTAAAGTGCGGGGATTGCCCAAAAACTTATATTGGCCAAACAGGTAGAAGTTTCTCAAAAAGAATAAAAGAGCATCACAACAGCTTCATAAACGGCAAAAGTGACTCCAATTACGCCAATCATCTTATTGAATCAAACCATTCCTTTAATCAAGATTTCAAAATACTACATATAGAAAAACAAAGGTTCAAAATTAAATCATCTTGAAACGCTAGAAATAAACAAACTTAAAAATGCAAATGTGTTATTAAATAATCAAATAGACTTAAACAATTCACCCCTATTAAACTTATTTAAATATCCATCACAATAGTTCAATAAAATACCTTGAAAATGTAAAAGACCCTCATTATCATATTAAATTATAATAGGGAAAAAAACCCAAACTTATAACATACTTTAGGCTAAATATTTCTCCCCGTTTGTTAAATAATTTGAACGAAATAGGAAATACCCAACCTTCATATCATAAAATAATCTTTCTTTTGTTAATAGAGACACTTATAAGGCATAACTTTGAAATAAAATGTACATTACCTGACGAAACTGCAGTGCAGTGAAACATGCCGTATTGTCAAATAAAAAGTGGAAATTTAAGTAAAAAAGTGTTTTACTTACAATAATATAACCAAATTATTATGGACTTCCACCAAGTAACGACCAATAATATTAATGTTAATAATATTTCTTAATAAAAGTTATTCCAGTCCCATATAGAGCCATAAATTATGGCTAGTTTTATTATTTATATGTAAATTTAAATCAGTCTTGCTTTCAGTGTACAGGTACATATTGTACTAACGATTTGTTTCTGATAAATCTGTCCGTATAGAGGTATCTGTTACGAGAGAGTTCACTGTACCTAATTCTAAAAGATTAATTTGGCCGTCAGTGTATAGTATTCAGATTTTCATAATTTTCTTCATAATTATAAGATAAAGGTCCAGAGAATCCCGTGAACTGTTTTCAGAACTACCCTAAGACTATAATAGGAAAGTTTAAATTGCTTATCCAGGCAGTCTGTGAGTTCTTTGAATAAGTTTAAAGAGAATTACACGAGATTAGGCATTTTAATGCTGACTCAGCTTAGTCGGGCTATAAGAAGGTTAAAATCCCCATTGCTCAACGTTTCACGGCGCTGCTAAATTCGTATCTAATCTTTGTACAGGGTCAACCAACCAGCAATTTTTGAGTTTCCCTATATTTTAAAGTAAAAACCAGTATAGCCTTCTTGTTTATGTTTTCCCGTAAAGTCTAAAATTTCTATTTAAAAGGCACTCTAGCTTAAAACAAATGGCGTAAAGTTGTGATTTTGTTCAATAGAACACCCTGTATATTTATTATTTTTATGTTTCTTCTTATTCTTTCCTGATTCCAAGAATATGCAGGGCGTCCCAGAATATGTGGGCAATCTCTCGGATTCAGATAGAACACTTAAAAATTACAGGAGAAGTTCTTATAAGTTTTTCTTCCTACGGCCTCCCCTACGGAGATACGGGGGTCCATAACGGACGTTCCTGGAAATTGTTGTTTTTTCAATAATTTATTAAGTACTAGGTGTAATTTAATAATTTTTTAGTTTAATGGTTAGTAAGATGAATCTCCTTAAAATTCGACCTTTTAAACACATTTTGCTTATTTAGTTTGCCAGGGACTGACTAGATGTAACACAAAAATGTTTTTTTTTGTACACCTTGTATGATGAAGGAACGACAATAATATTATAGGATACTCTAAACCTTAAGCTGAAAAAAGGTACTCTTGATCAATGTCGATAAAATGAACTGTTTTCAAAAAAAAATATATTTTTGTTCAATATGGTTTTTTGCATTGGTTGTTGTTTTATGTTCATAAAATTCCCTCATTGTTGCTATGGTATTTTTCACATGTACCGATTTAAATAAAAATATTTATGCCAGTGTCAGTTTATGGTAGTGTCTTGAAATTTGCGGTTTTTCTCCTTTGTCTTATTAGTTACTGACCTAGGAATGGAATTTACTTATACCGAATATAAATCATATTGAACAAAAATATATTTTTTTTTCGAAAACAATTCATTTTATCGACATTGATTAAGAGTACCTTTTTTTCAGCTTAAGGTTTAGAGTATCTAAAAATATTATTGTTGTTCCTTCCTCATACAAGGTGTACAGAAAGAACAACATTTTTGTGGTACGTCTAGTCCGTCCCTGGCAAACTAAATAAGCCAAATGTATTTAAAAGGGCGAATTTTAAGCAGACTCATCTACTAACCATTATACTAAAAAATTATTAAATTACACCTGGTACTTAATAAATTATTTAAAAAACAACGATTTCCAGGGACGTCCGTTATGGACCCGTATCTCCGAAGGGGAGGCCGTAGGAAGAAAAATGTATAAGAACTTCTCCTGTTATTTTTAAGTGTTCTTTCTGAACCCGGGAAATTACCCACATATTCTGGGATACCCTGTATAAACTGGGCAACGGAAAGATCGGCAAATGGTTTTTTTTACCCTCATTTTTTTAAACTCCATACCTCGAAAGAGGCTCAGCCGATTTGAATAAAAAAAAATTATTTTTAAACTTGGTTTTGTGCGACTTGAGTGGCGGGAATTCTTTTGATCAGGAACGGCTTTCCAATATTATACAGGGCGAAAAAGAAGGTCATGTAGAAAAACAGAATGTTTGTCTCGTTGGCATTTTTTTTTAAATTCAAGCTGAAGTAAAACAGCTTTTTAAGGCTTATTTAAATAAATCAAAACAAGTTTGGCAGTTTGTTTAATGATGCGTTGCGGCGGTATCGAATTTACAAAAAAAATAGAAACTTATTTAAATTTCAAAATCAGAACGTAGCAATCTATGCCCTTGCACAGCCACATTTGTATTCTAAACATTATTCAAGGTTTATTATTGAATAATTCCTTTATATCCATTCAATTGATACCAAAATATGCACTCTAAAGCAGAATACATTCTTCATGGAAAATAAGGCCACAGTAATTTACTACACCTATAAGTTTAATAAAAAGAAAGTCATGGTCACCTAAAATTAATACTTTTATTAACGTTTAAACTATACGGGACAAGTCAGAAACAAATTTTACATTTTAAAATTATATTTTCAAAATTAAAAAAAAATACTAATATGATTAAGCAATATATTTGAGAGGCAAGTTCTATAGCAAGTAAGTACTGCATTCCTAATATGCCCGATATGATTTCAGAAATAGTCACAATACTATATTTAGTCTACAAATTTTTTATTAAATTTTTTACCATCAAGAATGTATTCTGTTTCTTGGTCATATTTTCGGACCCCGGAATCAAGTTATTTCTAAAATAAATTATTCAATAATAAGCCATAAATATTGTGTAGAATAGAAATATGGCTGTACAAGGGCATACATTGTTACTTTCTGATTTTGAAATGTAAAAAAAAACTTAATTTTTTTGTAAATTCGATAACTTTTGCCACAACGCATTAAAGAAAAAGTGCCAAACTTATTTTGACATATTTACTAGTGTTGGGAAAAACCGATGATTTTAATAATCGAGTACTTGATACTCGAGCGATTTTAATAATCGAGTTAATCGCTCGAGTGAATCGCCTGAAATTCCAATTTACGACGCGATGACGTCACCGACTGCTTAACGGGCTGCCTAGCCCTTTACATGTGATCAGGTCGGGTATTTAGCAGGCACGTAACTACGGGTGGGCACAGGTTTAGCTAAAAAATTATAGTGTCACCAAAAAAATTCCAGAAATTTATTTATTTGTGAATAATGAATTTTTACCACGTGTCTCGATACCAAACAAAAAACTGCAAAAAATCACACAAATATGTATTTATTGTTCGGGTTTATTATTGTGCGTTTTTAACCCGAACGAAAAGTATTACCAAGAGTTATTTTTCTTCACATCTTTCTCAATCTACGAGCATAAAATAAGTAGATATTTAAAATAGCTTGTCAAATTCTTCCACCTTAAATTATCAGGTGCCCACTGTGTGCACTTCAAAAATTTAGGCTAGTTACACGACTGGCAAAATAAGAAAATTGTTTTTTTTTTAAATTCATGTACTCATGTATTCATAGTTATCTGTTTAAATTTAAGAATGCTAACTTTTAATTACCAAAAAATTTGTCGATACCTATGTTTTGTTAACTACTTTGCTCGTTTTCTTATTTTCCATTAACATTTTCTATAATGTATGTTATTTTTAAGAAGTCTTCTTGAGTTTAATAATAAAAAGTTCCTGTTTAGATTTAAAAATGTTTACTATAAGATTACCAACGAATGTTTCTATTAACCATTTTGTTCGTTTTGTTATTTTTCATTAACAATTTCTATTATTATGATATTTTTGAGAAGTTTTCTCGTCTTTATAGTAATTAAAAATTTAAAAATTATATCCTTTAATTTTACAATCGGAGACCTAAACTACTCCGCTGGCTAGCCAGTAAAAACAAAACTTTACTAAATCATGTCGCGATGACTCCGCTAAGGGATTCAGCATACTTTTTTATATGCAGCTTCTCGTTTATGTGCCTTTAAGAAAGACGTATGTCGTGTACTTGCTCAGCGTCAATCTCGAACGTCGCCAATCGGATCGCGCGGTGCTTAGACCGGAGGTCGTCTATCAGGTAACCGGCGATATTTTTCGGTTTTTCGCCTGATTTTTAACTAGATTATTTCCTATCGAGCGAAAAACTGTTATAATATACGAGCAGTTTTTTAACTCGATCACACTACAGCGGTATATTTCCGTCGGCGTCAAGCGAAGCTCGGGTATCGAGTGAAAGATAATAAGTGACGGGCGACGGTTTTCGCCTGAATAGATAACTCGGGCGGTTTTTTTAATAATCGAGTGATGTCGGTTATTTCAATAATCGAGTGATCAAGCGGTTTTTCGCTCGAGCGATCATAACACTAATATTTACCTAACCTTTAAAAGGCTGTTTTACTTTAATAATATTGAAAAGCTGTCTTTCCGAAATCCGAAAATTTTATTCAAATCGGTTGAGCCTCTTTCAAGTTATAAGTTATAGAGTTTTTGAAATAAGGGTAAAAATAACCTTTTGCCGATCTTTTTATTGGTCAGTTTAGTTTGTCTCTAATAGCTCAAACCGTTTTTAAGATATTAGCGATCCAGTTGAGTCTAGTTTAATACATCTAGAATGCCGTGGAATACTAGAATGAATTTAATTTCTTATATGTTAAAAGCGGTTTAAGCTACTATAAACAAACTTTGAAATCTGGAAAGGAAGAACTCTCATAAAAATAAAAAGTATAGGTACAGGATGTTTCATGGAAAAATTAACAACTTTACGCCACAGTTCATTTGTTATGAAGTAATCCGAATGAAAAGCCAAAACACGTATATTATTCATAAAGTACAACATTGTCTCTAAGTTTCAAACAAACACAAAAATTACATATTAGCAGGAAAGTTAGAATTGCTTTTCCAGAAACTTCCTTTGAATAAGCTTTAAACTAATTACATAAGGTTGTAGTAAACGCTGGCCCAACTTAGTCGTCCCATAACATGAAAGCAGTTAGTTAAAATGAAGAGTGTTTTGATATTTTTTTTGTTTGTTCTTTTTTTGGGGTGGTACTGATATGGCAACCTTCACTTTACGGTTCCCCCATTTTGGAGCAAATTTCCGCTTGGTACCCCCCATCTACGACTGTGGTAGAGTATGAAATTGCTATTTAAAATTCGGCTTAGCTTGAAACCAAAGAACTATGGCGTAAAGTTGATGTTAGTCTTTTATCAATATCAGCTTCGTTGAAACTGCCATGTCCCAATAGACTCAACTATTGAATGGCTTTTAAATGGCAGTTAATCAAAAATCATTCATTAAAGCTTTTTGACAGCTACCCATATGAGTTTGTTTTCGGTTGTTTACACGTTAACAGTGGTGCAGGTGGCGTTTTATGAAAATGACATAAGGTGCTTTTTCTCGTTTATCAATTTAAAGCGCAATTTATGGTTATTTTTCTGCAATTTGTTTTTGTCTCAGGATTTTCGGGATTAAATAAAATAAGACAATTCGATAACGCCCTGTATAATATAACAAAACATAAGAAGTCGATTTTCTTCAGAAGCAAAAACTTTCCTCTTAAGGGTTTATTATATAGAAACAGTTAACAATATAAATAATAAGTTCCTGTGAAAATGTTAAAAAGAGAAAAACGAAACTTCGGTCAAAAAGTTTCATGCTCTCACTCATTCGCTTGTTTTTTTGTTTTCTGTCGTTCGGTAAATGTTTTCTACTTTGCTTGTCAATGGAGAAAAGAGCTTTCAACTTCTTATTGTATTTTTAAATTTATTTTGGATGCTCGCGGGATTTAAGAAGCAAATACACGAAGAAGTTAAGACTATAAAATGCTTCTGATTGTATTTGAGTTTATGTGTGATGGAAGGTGTGTGTATGTAAAAAATAAAAAAATGAGAAACTAATATAAATAATTGTAGATACCGTTTTAGGTCTCCAGTAGAAACACTAAAATATACAGGGTCATTCACGGTGAGTGGCCTATTAAAAGATATATATATTGGTACTCGCTATAATAGAAGCCGATCTTCCTAATAAATATATTTTAATGTATCCATCACTTCCGCTTATACCATAAGTTAGGCTTAACATTGTTATTTTAAATGGAATGCTCCATTTATTTAGATCTTTCTCGTTTCTATGTACAAATCCAAGTGACTTTTGTTAACAAGCTCCTATACCATCTCCAACCGTTTCTGAGAAAAAAATCATTAAAGGAATTTTTGATAAAAAACATGTCGAAGGTAAATTGACCGTACTTTCTAACTAATGCAGTTAAAGATTTAAAAATTTTAGAAAATTTAGAAAAGATATGGGTCTTTTTAATTCATACAAATACTAAACATTTTTTATACAATGTATAAAAATTAAATCTCTAAGCAAATTGTAGAGAAATCGACTATTAACAAATTACTATTAGTATTACGCCCCCTATCGGTCGTCTTACAAACATGCAAATAATTTTCAGCAATTTCTCTTGGCAACTTTTCCTATAAATGTTTTCTTCGGGAGCTGTACGGTAAATGGTTTCCGAGATAGTATTACTCCTATTAAATCATCTCTACGGCATGCGACAAAAATTGCAAGCAATAAAATTACTTTTGATAGTAGATATTGTTGATCTACAGCTTCACATAAGAATTTGGTTAGTTGTTCTCTTGTAAGGATCCTGGATATTCTAGCCACTTAACCTTCAGATTGCCGCTTCAAAAAATCCATAGTTTTTGGATATTTATTGTGTTAGTGTTTTTATAGCCGAACAATTCTTTAACATGGAGAATCGACTCCATAAGGGGGATGATTTCATAGAATTGGCATTTTCGGAAAAATAAACTAAAATAATATTGTTACTCACTTTTAATTGTTCTTTTTGAGTCTACCATTCAGTAAAAATGTGATATTCGTGTTCATATTTCGACCTTGATTTGACTAGTAATAAATCTGCACTCACTTCTGCCCTTTGCTATCATTTCAAACGCAGGCGAATTTCTTAATCGTCCATCTCTGCAACTATACAACGGATATTTAGAAAATATATAAAATTTCATTCAAATCATTCTCAATAAACCAACAATTTTTGGAAACGAGACAATGAGATCTATGCAGAAAAATAACAATACCGGATAGATATTGCAATATCATGCAGAACTCCGAATGCATATAACAAAAGACCCGATTCAGCAAATCATTCCAAAATAAAATCCGGAACGATTTATTTCCAGCATGTTTCCTATTTTATGGAATTTTATTGTCGGGTGATACATGGCATTCACCTTTGAATGCATATTGAAAGGGCTTCCTTGCTGCCCTTAGGGCCGATATTTAAGGACGTGGTAATCTTCCATTTAACGCGTCAATTGACCTTCCAATTAATTTAAAACATAATTTTTTAAAGGTTTACCATAACGTTAAGGCTACTTTAGCTAAGGTCTAACTTAACATTCAAATATCGGACCTTAGGGCCGATATTTCAAAGTCACCTTAAGGTACAGAATGACATATTATGCAGTGACGGAACTTCAAAATTTGGGCCCCCCCGCAAAATTGTTTATTGGGCCCCCTATAAAATGATTTAAAAAGTGACCACACTATTCTTTTCTGAATAACTTTATTGTTTATAATTACTTTTAAACCAAATTTCCAGGAAATATTTACAAAAGTATAAGTTCTCGTAAAATTAATTTAAAAATACATAATAAGACCGAATACTTAGAATATCATACAGGGCAGGTTAAAATTAGAAGGAAGTTTGACCCCCAAACCGAAGTTCTGGATTCACCCTTGTGTTAAATCTTCTTATATTCTGACCAAAAAATATGTTAAGATATTTTTTGATATTTCACTCGGTTAACCATTTATAACTAATTTTCTGACCAAATGTTTCTAAGCAGTTAATAACTGAATATCACAATGTTTAGTCATCAGTTAACCATGGAAACAATTATTGTATAAAATGAAACATAAATGATATTTGAATAAAAGGAATGTATTTCAGCTTACTAATAATAATAATCTACAAAAAAAAATATTTGAAAAATTGTTCAATGCATTTCTGTAAATGTATTTTCCCTAAATTGAACCATTGACCAACTTTTCAATTAATTTTGTTTGTAGATTAGTATATTGCTAGTAAGTTATTCTTCTAATGTTAATAATTCTCAGTAAGAAATAATTCTTTCAAAACCGCCATACCGCCAAATAAGTATAAAAAATATTATTTATAAATAACAAGTGCTGTATTTAGACCAGTTTGCTGTCGCTCAGGAGCACCTATTTCGTTGCGTTAGGGATATTTTAAATTTAATTTCCTTAAATTATTTGTTTAGGAATAGGAAGTTTGTATTCAATTAAAAATACCTACGGTGTCATAAAAACTTGAAAACGTAGTTGTTAATTCCTTGTTACTATAAACATTATCCAGGACCTATTTTCCTGCTAGTCCTGCAACAAACCCGGTGGGTCTGGGCCTGGGGCCTAGTATAAAATCATAATAAATTAGTGTTGCGTAAGAAAAATACACTTTTTCAAGTGGCGAAGGGCCTCGCATTCCGTAACGGGAGGTCACTTTGGGCCGAGGGCCCCCTGGACGCCTGGGCCCCCCTGCGTTTCATGGTCTTGCTGCATAGTAGTTCCGCGCCTGATATTATGTCATCCTTAACACAAGTTTGACAGTATATTATTTTCTTTTTTAACTTTTAAAGGTTTACCATAAGCTAAGGTCTAACTTAAGGTAACATACAAATATCGGCCCTTATTCTGGCACATTTCTGCTTTGTTTAGTGCTAGCCTTTCGGTTTGTTCGGGTTTGTTCGGGAATGGATAGAACAAGTCAAAAGTAAACAATAGCCGATCGAGCAAATACTCATAATCCAAACCCACAATTCCGTACGCGGATTATTATGACGGTTGCAAATCAGTTGGTAATCGGTACATTTTGCTCTAAGAATACCGAATTTTTGATCAGCAGTCACAGATCTTGCTTCTGTGAACACTTTAAACACTTGACTGTTCTGCGACCGAACCTAAACCATACATTTTAAGCGTAAGGGCTGGAAATCAGTGGTTTCAAATGAGTCATTAGTCATGGCCGGACACGCAATCCCACTGGCTTCATCTATTAATTTGCTGGGCGTCAATCTGGGAGGAAACATGTCTTGGCATAACAACGTTGTGGCAATCGCCAAGATAGCTTCTCAGAAGCTTGGGGTACTCTTCCGAACCAAAAAGTTGTACACACCTCAACAACTTTTGACACTATACAAAGCCCAGATTCGACCATCACTAAAGTACCTACTGCTCTCATGTCTGGAGCTCTGCACCCAAACATACTCTTCGGCTACTGGATTCCATCGAAAGGAGGGCTATTCGTCCACGAGCTGACGAAGAACCTCGACAGCCTAGAACATCGAAGGCAGGTTGGGGATTTGACTCTCTTTTACAGATATTTTCATGTAAGGTGCTCGGCTGACCTTGACCTTGCCCTCTTAATTCCGCCCAGAGCGACGAATAGCAGAAATACACGACGAACCACTGCTGCCCATCCATATGTGGTTAAGCTTAGTACTCCTCCAACTTGATTATTTAAAAATTCTTTCATCTGGAGGACTTCATCCTTGTGGAACAATCTTCCCGAGGTCGTTTTTCCTAACGAATTTAACCTCCAACGATTCAAACCCAACGTGAATCGCTTTTTGTGCACACGCACCACTCCCAGAGTGCCCTAAATGATTTTTCCTATAGTGCTTGTGTTTGATCATAGAAAAAAAAAAGTTAAAGCTAAAAGTTTGGGACTGCGTTAAGGTTACCTAAGTTGGTTACTTGCTTACCAACCTAGAAAAAAAATTAATTGCAAATAATTCATATTTTGTTCCATTTAAATAAGTACAAATTATTTCAAATTTATCTTTGTCATCATCATTGAATGAATACAAATTGACGAGGAGGGCGATGTCGATATTAAGAACTTTGCCGACAGAAAACATTCAAGAATAATAATCGAGGTCGAGATTATTGGAAAAGGAGCATATTATTTTAGCGCTTTTATATTATCTTCAATTTTGTTTCCTCTTCAATCACATCAATCGAAAAAAAGATACACTTTTAGGGCGGATTCGACACACAGTCTATTTTCTTTTATTATTATTGTATTTTTGACGAGTCATCAAATCACTCCAGAAATACTTTACTTCTTGATTGAACACGTTTGAATCTTCCTATTTAAGAAATGGATAAGGACATTCGCAATTGCGTTATCCTATATTTTTACACGGAGAAAAGACTATAGTAAAAGTATTATAATAAAGATTTTATTGAAAATATAGTATTTAATTACATTTTTTATTATAAGTCGTACCAAAATAATATTGTACACATAATTTATAAAAAACTATAGTTGGTATTTCTAATCAATTTAGTACAATCAAATAAATATTAAAATTAATAAATTATACCTATTTATTCATAAATCAGGAAGTACCTAATCTTATATTGGTAAAATGCCATATAGTTAATACAGATAAAAAATAATTTTTCCTTGAATTTTTTTGCACCTGCAGTTTTCTTATTTTCGTATTTGCAATTAGCACAAAATATACATCAGAAGGCAATAAAAGAGAATGAAATTGTATACCGTAAGCCTCATAAATTAATTCGTTAATCCCATATGAGGAATATTGCATGCATGCATTTGCAAAATTTAGTTGAAACTTGAGTTTCATTGCAAGAGTGTGTTTTTTTGAAAAATCGTATTTAAACATGGCGTCTACAAGTAGGCGTAGTTTCGTAAACCATCCGGACGTTTTTTGCTACATATGTGGCGAGTAAATTTTAAAAGAAACTAGAATAGTGATATGTGACTTTGTGAGGAAAGCTTGTTTGACCTATTTTGGTGTTCACTTTGGAGACCAAGATAAACCCTTGGCTCCGCATGTTGTATGCAAAACCTGTGTCGAACACCTGCGACAATGGACAAAAGGACAAGGAAAGTGTTTAAAGTTTGGTGTTCCGATGGTATGGAGGGAACAAAAAGGCCACTTTGACGATTTTTATTTTTGTCTTGTGAAGATAAAGGGCAATAATATTTTAAATTTTATAACGACTGTAATGGAAATAATTTATTTGTAACTCCAGTAGTTACATATTTTTAAATGTTTGGTACGTTTTACTGACGACTATTATTGTAATTGAAGTATTTTTTATTGTAAAAATTTTTAAGTTTAAATGAAATTTTGTATTTTTTTTTTGTGATCAAACACAAGCACTATAGGAAAAATCCTTTAGAGCACTCTGGGAGTGGTGCGTGTGCGCCAAAAGCGATTTACGTTAGTTTTGAATCGTTGGAGGTTATATTCGTTGGGAAAAACGACCTCGGGAAGGTCGTTCCACAAGGATGTAGTCCTCCAGATGCAAGAATTATTAAATAATGAAGTTCGAGGAGTACTAAGCTTAACCACATATGGATGGGCGGCAGTAGTTCGTCGTGTATTTCTGCTATTCGTCGCTCTGTGCGGAATTAAGAGGGCAAGGTCAGCCGACCACCTTCCATGAAAATATCTGTAAAAGAGAGTCAAATCCCCAACCTGTCTTCGATGTTCTAGGCTGTCGAGGTTCTTCGTCAGCTCGTGGTCTCCGATCAAACGAATAGCCCTCCTTTCGATGGAATCCAGTAGCCGAAGAGTATGTTTGGGTGCAGAGCTCCAGACATGAGAGCAGTATTCTAGTGGTGGTCGAATTTGGGCATTGTATAGGGTCAAAAGTTGTTGAGGTGTGTACAACTTTCTTGTTCGGAAGAGTACCCCAAGCTTCTGAGAAGCTATCTTGGCGATTGCCACAACGCGGTTATGCCAAGACATATTTCCTCCCAGATTGACGCCCAGCAAATTAATAGATGAAGCCAGTTTAATTGCGTGTCCGGCCATGACTATTTCCAGTTATGTAATGTTAACCTTTTTAGAGAAAACTGTTGCCTGGGTTTTTTTAGCGTTAAATTCGACTTGGTTACTATCACCCCAAGCCAAAATTTCTTCCAGGTCTTTGTTGAGGCGTGATACTTCATGCTGTCTGCGAAGATATGCGTCGGCAGCCGATGTTTGCGCATTCAAAGAGAAAGATGAGATAAGTGTGCTATCGTCAGCAAAACTGAATATCGGATTTTTAGTTTTCACTAGAAGGTCGTTAATGTAGAGTAAGAAGAGAGTGGGAGACAATATGGACCCTTGAGGAACACCGGCATTGATGGTGAAGGTGTCTGAGAGAAATCCGTCAATCGCCACTTGCAGAGAGCGGTCCTTAAGATAGCTAGTCAACCATGCACATAATCGACTTGGCATACCATAGGATCGCAGTTTACTTAGAAGTCCCTCATGCCAAACACGATCAAAGGCTTTAGAAATATCCAGTACAACAGCCCGAGACTCCCCATGATGTTCGATTGCGTTGTTCCAAAGATGGGTGACATAGGCTAGAAGATCTCCAGTTGATCTGGACTTCCGAAAACCATATTGATGATCGCTGATAATGTTGAAGCCTTCCAGGTACTTTAGAAGATGTTTGTTAATAGCTTCCTCCATTACTTTTGATATAACTGAAAGCAATGCGACTGGTCGATAGTTTTTAGGCAGGGATATCTTACCTTTCTTTGGAATAGGCTGGACTCGCGCCGTCTTCCAGCAAGATGGAAATATTCCTTTTTTGTAGGATAAGTTGAAAAGTCTACAAAATACTGGTGTTAGTTCATCAGCTGTTAAAATGCTTTTTTACAAGAATAAAAAGCAGATCAGATGCAACGGATCAAAGGGATTTCGATTTCCGTAACAAAAAAACGGGTTGAGAACTTATACATGACATCTATCGAAGAAACCAAGTGACGCATATACGGGTATTTGACCGATCTAGGCGGCCAAAATTATTTCTTTAGTTTTATTGATTCAAATTGAATTTTCTTATTTGTACGTTGTATTTTAAGTGGTCAGGAACGTGAAACATACATTTAAATCAAATACTTAGACGATAACTATACGAAACTTTAATCTCTATAAATCAAACTATATATTGTGGTGAAATATTTATAATATAAGTATAATAATATAAATAAATAATTATTTTTGATAAATAATTATAACATCTAAAAAATATAATATATGTAATATAATAATTATTTAGTTATTGTAGTTCTTTTCTTCATCAGAAGACTGATCATCCACTTCTTCCGAGGATTATTCCGATTCTTCATTGAATGGGCTCGGCTCTGCTGGTATTAATAACTCCAGGGTCTCTTGTAAAAATAGTTTACTTTTTTTCTTCAATGAGGGTCTCATGCTTGTGGTAAGCGGGCCTGAGTTAAAAGTAGCCTGTTAATGACGTCTACGTTGCATGACTTCCTAGAAAACTTTCTTGCAAGGTTTTGGCGGTATAACCCGAAGTGTTGACAATGCCTGTAATGTCGTCAGCTGTGTCTTATTGTGTCGTTTAGTCTTGAATGCTCTCGTGTATGCTCTCTTGACCTTGCCTGCCTGCGTTGGTGTATAGTTGTTGCAGAATTATACCGTGGACTCTTACTGCCATAAATAAACTACCTGATTAAACGCTATTGTATACGCCTGAACCTCTTCAAAGCTCAATAAATGGGATCAGGGCCGGCTTGAAAATGTATGCCACACCACATTTATTTTAATTGAAAATAATATAATTTAAAAGTATAACTATTAGGATAACAAGTACAATAAAAATTAATTAAATTCTAAGAAACTATTGATAATTTATTCAAAATTTAACTCTGTATCACCATCACTATCTTCATCTAAGCCTAAACTTATAATTAAGGGTTGAACATTTGTAATCATACAATTGTAAGAATTTTCCACCTTAAGTACATGCTGTACACAGTTTTTCCAGCTGTCTGCAGAAATTTTTCTTACTTCGTTTTTAATTAATTCTACTACAGATGCATTTAATGTAGGAGAAATATTATTTCTCCTAATATTGGATTTTAATTGGTGCCATATTAGCTCAATAGGATTGAATATACAATAGTACGGAGGAAGACGCAACACTGGATGTCCATTTTCTGCTGCAAGTTTGTCACACTCGTATTCCTTATTTATTTTAAAAGCTTTTAATACTTCTAGCAGTTTCTTCAAAATATAAATCAGTTTCTTCAAAATATAAATCAGTTTCAATCATAAAATTTTGAATTTCTGCTTTTGTAATATTAAAATTGGGAATGATTTTTGCTCTCCGACTATGATAACTAGCATTGTCCATTACAATGACGCCATTTTCTGGTATATTTTTAAGGAGTTTATGTTTAAACCAATCTTTAAAAAGTTGTGCGTCGGTATCTTGATGATAATCTAAAGAAGAATCTGCTATGTTTTTAACTGAAAGCAACAGACAATTTGGAATAAACCCGTTCTCTGAACTATTTTTTGGAAGAATCATCCCAACCTTTTCTTGGAGTGTCATGGGTATCGAACCATGTTTCGTCAAGGTAAATAATCGGACGATTTTCTTGTCTAATTGTTTAACAGCTGTTAAATATTTAAGTCTCCATTCCCGACACTTGAAGATGCCCCCCTATCAGCACAATTCCAAGGACACCACATTCTACCACTAAAAATTACTCGCCGGAAAACCACTAAAGATTAAAATTATTAAAATTCACTTTGTATTTATATATGCATCAGGCATAGATATAAATTGAATTTGTACACCTGATCCGGCTCTGCTCGAAAAGGTTTTAAAATTTGGGATTTCCTTATTTATTTTATGGTCGAAGGGATAATGAGGTTTTATTGCAGTCAAGAGATCAACGATATAATTCTGCAAAAACTATACTACTAATTTCTTTCAGTACTTCGGAAGCATCTCTGTTCCCAGAAGTTCGTAATTTTATCTGCGCACCATGCATTAGTACGTCTTCATTAGAAATTTAGTCCCCTCACTCGACTCACTAAATGTCTTGGGTGGTCTACCTGAACGCTGCCGCACTACTTCCGGTGTTTCGAATGTTCCTTGGGGCCATTCAGAATTTTTTTTAAAGAAAACGTCTTCTTTTTTGTGCGCTTTCGCCCACCTTTCCTTGAATTGTGATTTAATATATGAAAACTGGCGTTTCATTTGGTCTTCTGACTAGTCTTCACATGATAAAAGGTAATTTTCAATTTTTTGTCAAAACTAGGCAAATTTTGCTGTTTCATTGGATCAAACAAGAATCTTCGAGTCACGATTCTAGTACCTGAGCTTCCCGGTACTCCTAAAATAAATTATAATCTATTTTTAACCCAAATAATATGAAACTAAAATTTTCATTATTTACTACTATTTTATTTGAGGACCAAAAATTATAGGCATCCGCGGCTAATTTTTGAACGGTTCGTTTATATGACCTTTCATCTTTAGATTACAGCAAAAGAAATAACCGGGAAGAACCCATGATTGTCAAAAAAGAGTTTTCGAAATGACAAAAAAACACCATTACTTTCAAGCCGCTAAAATATTATTACAAATATAATAAATAATTCAAAAATACTTAAAATATATGTGTTCTTACCTGCATTTTCAAGATCCATTACACTTTTTTAATAATTTAACCAGAACAGAAAATATTCACTATTGAAGTTTGTTCGCTTACACAAGGAATTGCAAAAACGATCAAGTTTAGAGTGACGTCGCGGCTCGAAGGTTGAGGGTAGAAAAAGGGAAAGGGTTAAAGTTTGTTTCACGAAAAATTGATATAACTTAATGACTGCAGTAAAAGTACCTGGGCGATCCCATTATTTATGACCGTTTGTTATTATTATGTGGAAAGGACCGGATTGTAATAATTATAATTAAATATAGGCACATCAGGTAGGTTAGGTTGCTTAATTTATATTTAAATATCTTTTTGTGGTAAAATTTGTTAGTTTTTATTTCTTGCTGGAAGAGTTTAGTTGTATTACCGATATTATTTTACCAAACGTATAAAAAAATAGTATGTGGCGTCCATGGAAAAACATTGATGGTGCTTCTTCTAGTGTTGCAGTGAAGAAAATGCATTTATCTCTCGATGCTAGGGAAATTGTAAAAAGAGTATATACTTCTTTACTCAACAGAGGACTTTATGCTAGTGCTGCTGCGACTGAAACGTCTGATTTGACTAAGATACCTCTGACTACAGTGAAAAGAATCGCGTCAAATCCCATTAAATCTAGAAAGAAGCGTAAAGATGCCGGTTTCGCCAAATGTTTCGACGAAAGCGACAAGAACTTGATAAGGCGAAAAATCTACACCATTTACAAAGAGTAACGCGTACCTACATTAGATTCTCTGAAGCAACGGCTCACCAATGATGAAACCCGAAAATTTAATATTATAAATTTAATACGAAAATGCTTTAATGATATTCCCCAGGTAGTTGGAAAAATTCAGCCCGTCACGTAATAGCTGTAGAAAATTCGTATATTAGTCTGGATCGTATAATTAATCCAATTATAATTAATTTTGATGAGGATAGCGATAGCGAAACAGAACTATCTATAGAATGACATTATAAATGTAAATAAATATGACTAGTAATATTTAAAAAAAATGTTATTTCATTTGATTACATTAATATCATTACTTGTTTTCCTTAGTCCGTCCCTTCATACTTCACTTGTTTATTGCCAAGCTCTTGTCGACACAATGGGACCGAACCAGGAAATCATTAAGTCGTATCCAAATTTCGTGAAACGTACTGTACTTGTGGTTCCCTGGTTATTCAATCCTTTCAGGCACTGCATTTTTTCTACCTGAAGGAATTTTTACGAAATCGATTTTTTTCCGCCTAGATCGGTCAAATACCCTTATGTGCGACGCGGCGCCGTAACGCGAGATTGACGGAACAATATAGATTGACCTTTATTTAGGTGTTGAATGTATAAGTGAAATATCTAGTATGCTATGGCTGATTCTGACACAAAACAAATGGATAACGTGTGCTATTTTAGGTACTTTTTACAAACCAAATTTGACTAAAGCCATTTCGAAATATCTTAAAAACACCGAAAAATTTTTAACCCTGTATCTTTCAAACAACGCATCTCCGGACTCATGTTTATACTATTTGTCTTATTTTATGGTAAAGAATCACACGAGCATTGGAACATGTGTTTTGAATTATCCTGTATAAAACACGCATCATCAAATTCGACATTAAACTATTTAAATGCTTTTAACACCATTTTACGATATTCTAGTTTCCAATCCGGATCTAAATCCCATAAACGGAATACAAGTTTATCCCGTTAAATTGCTAAGGATAGTTTTTGAGACAATAAAACCGATTTTATAGCATTTCGTTCATCTGCAAGTAGTTTTATATGGTAAACTTTTATGGCAGCGCATTTTGTTTTTCGCTGCCAACATTTCTTCAGCTGTGAGTAGCCGTACTGAAATGGGACTGATAAATGGCAATGTTTTCTAAAATCGCATGGTGACGTCACTTTAGCAAACTCTGTAGGTACAGTACGTTTCACGAAAATTGGATACGACTTAATGATTTCCATTGTGTCGACAAACAAGAGCTTGGCAATAAACAAGTGAAGTATGAAGGGGCGGACTAAGGAAAACAAGTAATAATATGATTATATTAATGTAATCAAATGAAATAACATTTTTTTAAATATTACTAGTCATATTTGTTTACATTTATAATGTCTTTCTATAGATAGTTCTGTTTCGCTATCGCTATCCTCGTCAAAATTAATTATAATTGGATTAATTATACGATCCAGACTAATATACGAATTTTCTACAGTTATTTCGTGACGGACTGAATTTTTTCAACTACCTGGGGGAATATCATTAAAGTATTTTCATATTAATTCAACAACACTAGAACTTAAAGTCGGAGAAATATTTTCAGACCTTACCAGTGATTTTAACTGGTGCTACATAATATGCTCTATGGGGTTAAAAATGCAATAATAGGGTGGGAGCCGTAGCACTGTATGTCCAATTTCTTCTGCCAATGTGTCACAAACATATACTTTTTTTATACAAAATGTCTTTAAAACTTCTAAAAGATCACTTTTTTATAACTTTCTTCAAAATATATACCTATCATTCGCCGCCATGTAGTTCTGAATCTCCAATTTTGTATTATTTGAGCTTGGAGCTTTATGTAATTGGCGCCTGTGATAGCTCGCATTGTCCATTACCATCACGCTATTCTGAGGAATGTTTGGTAAAGGACAATTCTTGAACCATTCCTCAAAAACTAACAAATTTTACCACAAAAAGATATTTAAATATAAATTAAGCAACCTAACCTACCTGATGTGAATATAATTATTACAATCCGGTCCTTTCCACATAATAATAACAAATGGTCATAAATAATGGGATGGCCCCAGGTACTTTTACTGCAGTCATTAAGTTATATCCATTTTTCGTGAAACAATCTTTACACACTTTCTATTCATCAAGAGGCATTTTATGATGTGTAAAATGTTTTTTTATTCCGACCAGTGGCGTTCGTGCGGGAATGCCCTCTGTATTTTTGAAGGAAAGAATGGTACGCCACTTCTTTTTTCTAAATCACTATTTCATGATTTTTTTTCGTTTGACGTACAGTTAGCGTATAAAAAAATTTAATTCATTCATTTCCACTCCGTTATGAAATTAAGTATTAACAAAGATTGGAAAGGATCTAGTAGGTAAGAAGCAGATTTTGTTTCTCAAACGAACAGTTTTGACAGTTTTCTACCTAGTCTAGTTGTCACGTATTTAAGTCGAACAAACCCAATAAAATTATTGAAAAAACATGAAAATTTTGAATCTCAGACGTTTATAACACCCAAGAATTGTTGATATTTGTGGCAATTTGCTATCGATACTCTTGTATTTAACCTTCTTTGTGTATATGTTGGTTATACTGTTTAAGCACATGTGAACGTACCTTTAGTATGCATTATGTCAAAAGGGTAAATATGACAGACAAGTAATATGAAGTAGTAGAAAGAAGGAAGAAGTGGTTGTACTCTTAGAAACTGTAAAATTATATATTAAACAAAGTGTTCTCAAATTGGACTTTTTATTGCAATCATATCAATTTCAACTATTCTACAAGGACTGGAATTCAATAAGAATAACCTCCTTAAATATTAGCATGTTATTAAGAAACTAAAAATATATGGTTAAACTAGAACCCACTTTATGGACTTATTTTCGTTCCCATTAATCATTTTTGATGAAATCTTGCTTCCAATTGCATATTTAGAAATAAATGTGACTTTTGAAAATTTAATGATATATAAGAGTATATTTAATAGTCGTCGTCTCAGTAAGGAGTTTCAAGTGAATATAAAGTTTTTACGACTGCATATTTTTAAAATATAGAGCATGATTCGCTGATGGTCCATAATATAATGAGACTAACTGCATAAGTTTTCTTAAATAACAATAAAACAAACTACTAAAAAAATTATTCCTGTTGGGGCTTCCAAGATAGTCATCAATATTCGGTTTCAATTGATTAGCATCAGCTAGAATGGTCCTGGTCTCTGTCTTTTGGTGCCAAGTAGAAGCTTTTCTTGCTAAATATACAGGATTATGATAAAGAAACGAATCAGGCGTTTATATAGAATACCACCAAAAAGATATGTTCCAGGGTGGATCATAAAAATGCTACACTTGTATCAAATAATTTTTTAAATGGAACATCTTGTATATTTTTACTCTTATACATTCTACGATCAATTCTAGCCATTTTTCTTAAATCATGTCCTATCTTCTTCAACCGTTTATGAAATATTAAAGCCTTAATGCTGATATGTTTCTCGGCATAGCAACGTTTTTCTAAAAAAAATGTATTTTAAAAAAAATAAGTTTGACGAGTTCGAGCGATTCTTGATTAAGCAAATTTTTTTAATTTTTTTACAAACTACAGGATGTTGTGGAAATTACGTATTATATTATTTAAACCGGCAAATCCTGAGATGAAAATTAATTGAAGAAAAATACCCATAAATGGCGCTCTCAATTAATGACCGGATTATATCACTTTATGTCAAATCAGACAACACATGTGGGGCACTGGCATAATATGTAAACAATCAACACTGAGGTCTGCAGGGTCAAAAGACGTCAGCGCATTTCGGCCGGTGTTGTCATACCCACACGGCAAACTCTTTAGAAAAAAATTTATAATTTTAACGATTTTTAATTCTATCAACAATTTTCAAATTCATAATTCTATGAACAAATATGATTCCAGAAAACCGACGGCCAAATATGTTTTGCAAAACAAATAATGGTAATATCACACACAAATTTCAAAAAGTACAGGACAGTAAATAGGTCAAACGTCATTGACCTTTTAAATAATAATTATCGTTCAAACTCTTAAAAAAAAAATGCAATTTTATTTAAGACACATGCTTTCTTACCTTTACTTATTTAAATACAATTGTTAGTTTCATAATTTCACACAAACCACACAGAATCTAAGTTCTTAACCTCTAACATAACCTTAAAAATAGCAGCTATTCACATGGAAAGAATCCACGCAAACGCTGTTTTAATTTTGGTCCTTTTTTTCTCGCGTAGATTTATTTATTTAATTAATTTAAAACACACACATTTTAAATACACACAATGCAATCCTTCAATTTAAAAATGACATTTTATCTACGAACCATAAAACAGTTAACCTACGAACGAACGAAATAGATACCTTCAAAACTCGGAATAGAGATGGGCAATATTTGACAGTTTGATATTTCACGAGATTCTTCTTCTCTATTACTTGGCTTTTTACCGCGAGATCTCTTGCAAGGCGTTTAATTGATATGTCGTTAATAGAATTTCGACCAAATTGAATAAAATGATAGTGGTAGCTGATAATTATGCGATTATACTTTTTTTTTGAGAAGCTTAAGAAATTAAATTAGATCAGCTCTACTCCAAATTACAAGACCGACGAAGATTTTATTTTCTTTCTCACGCGACCATCTCTCCATCTCTTTCACACAATCCACTCGGCGCCGGGCCGACGTAGGTCTATGGGTACAAGCTCTGTTGATAACCATTTACACTCTCGGCTATCCGCTTTGTTTTCAGAAGGTACGCGTATAATAGTTGTAATGATTTTCGGGTTACGCGTCCAAACTTTATTTGACATTGTTTCTATAGACGAACCTGTTGCTCAGTAAAAACGAGTAGTTTGTTTTGGACGTTTGACTTGACAGAAAAATGGAATGTCGCCGACGAATCAGTCAAATTTCGTCGCGTCACCTGTAGTAAAATCTAATGATCTAATCTGAGTGTATTTTAAAAAAAACTTGTGCCTAGAGGTATAAAGATAAATACAAGTAGGTAGATAAATAATTTATTTTTATAATTTTATATGGAATTTCAGTTTTGCATTAAGTTTGGCAAAATTGCACGTAACACTTGTTTCCTGATATGCCACCACAGGGTGATATGACGAACAAACCCGAACAAACGCCGAATGAAGTGTGGGTTTATGGGGCTGGACCCCACTTTTAAAACGGTCGATTTAAAAAAAATGTATCGTTTCTCTAGGACACCCAAGGAGTCACCCATTTAAATATAATACGTCATTTCCATAACACCCTGTATAAATACTCTGGATACACCCCAAGATGTTGTAGTATAGCAACCAAAATTTTTGTGCTTCTTTTTGAACATAAAGGGCAACTTTTCCCACTATCACAAAACTAAAAAAAGAAAAATCAATATCACAACAATAAAAAAAGAAAAAAATCAAAAAAAATATCAATTTCGTTCCACCCTACGTGAGCATGCAAACGTGATTTTATCGAAAAAAATGTAATAATGGTTCGAAAATTTTACATCTACCCACACAAAGTGCCACTCCCTTACACTAAATCAATTTTGTTACAAACTTAATGCAAAAATCCGAAACGAGCTCTTTCATTTCACACCCACAAATTGTAAGTACTTCGTGTATAACGGCTTCTCCTTTATCCAAAAACCGTATCACGTCATACGGTTCTAAAATGTTCTTTCGTCTGGCATATTTCCATTTTGGTTATATTACGGAAGCGTTTTGCAAGTTTACTTTCGTATTGCACATCTTGCTGTTAAACTATAGTTTCTACGTATCCTAGCCCGACATGTTCGAATCAATTTTGAATATTTCCCAATGAATAAATGATGTATTTTTTAAAATACCCAACGTCCATATAAATGGCGGTTCGTGCGTTTGAAATCCGGTGGTTAGGCCCCATTTTTGTAGTGATGTTTCCTTTTTCTATAGTGATCTCGGTTTTTCTTCGATTCTTGTACTCGAGTACCGTATCACTAGTCGAAACGGTTCAAGTACAGTACGTTTCACGAAAATTGGATACGACTTAATGATTTCCTGGGTAGGTCCCATTGTGTCGACAAGAGCTTGGCAATAAACAAGTGAAGTATGAAGGGACGGACTAAGGAAAACAAGTAATGGTATGATTATATTAATGTAATCAAACGAAATGACATTTTTTTTAAATATTACTAGTCATGTTTATTTACATTTATAATGTCATTCTATAGATAGTTTCTGTTTCGCCATCGCTATCCTCATCAAAATTAATTATAATTGGATTAATTATACGATCCCGACTAATATACGAATTTTCTACAGTTATTACGTGACGGACTGAATTTTTCCAACTACCTGGGGGAATATCATTAAAGCATTTTCGTATTAACACTAGAACTTAAAGTCGGAAAAATATTTTCAGACCTAACCATTGATTTTAACTGGTGCCACATATGCTCTATGGGGTTAAAAATGCAATAATAGGGTGGGAGCCGTAGCACTGTATGTCCAATTTATTCTGCCAATGTGCCACAAACATATACTTTTTTTATACAAAATGTCTTTAAAACTTCTAAAAGATCATTTTTTTTATAACTTTCTTCATAATATATATCATTCGCCGCCATGAAGGAGAAGAGAAGGAGAAGAAGCAACCTAACCTACCTGATGTGCCTATATTTAATTATAATTATTACAATCCGGTCCTTTCCACATAATAATAACAAACGGTCATAAATAATGGGATGGCCCAGGTACTTTTACTGCAGTCATTAAGTTACATCCATTTTTCGTGAAACAATCTTTACTTAAAATTAATTAGTCGAGCAGTATTCAAGTAACAATTTATAATAAAGTCGGTTCGTTTTATGAAGTCCGATATCGGATTAAATCATTAAAGGTTGTTAAACAGTAAGACGGTTAAGTTAACAATACCTTCGCTATACTTGATCGTACCGAACATTCTACTGGTTCACTGTAGTCGGCCGTGCAAAATCAGCGGTTCCAAAACAAAATTATCTTAGAATTATGTACCGCGATACATTTTTTTATCTTGTTTATTTTTCACTAATAGTTTTTTTATTTATCAAATGAAAAACATTTAGCGTCAATAAGTTAAAGATGTTCTCAGGTTCTTTTTCCTAGAATTTAGTTATTTTGGAATCATAATAGTTAAATCTATATAATAATCACTATTTTCCAAGAAATAATTAAAAGTTACTCAAGTGCAGGATGGTATGTTCTATTTTAAATAAGTAGTTATGCTTTTGGGTTTTAGTTTGTTTCTCATTGTGTGTGAATTAAAAGCAGTTATAAAGCAAAGTTATGGAAAATGTTCACAACGCCTAGAAGGTGTTTATCTTCAGGTAAACGCCGTTTGGTATTACAAGTGGAACGTTATTTTACTCAAATCTATTCTTAAAAAGATAAAAAAAGAAAGAACTTTGCGATATTGGAACTACCAGTTTCTCCATCATTTTAAAAGAGCTGGGCTTCAAATACAAGAAAACGAACAACAGAAAAGTGCTTTGCGAGCTATCCAAAAATGTTTCAAAAAGATGGCGACATCAATTCTTTTTAGAACCAAAACTTTATAAAAAAGAATTCGTTAAACTAATTTGCCTAAATACTATTAGTGGAGTAGTCCTGGCGAAATAAACGGCTCGAAAATCCCTTGACGAAATCGAGTAATTTTTTTTCCCCAATCGATACAGTAGGGTCCCCTCGACATTCTGAAATGATTTGTGTAGGACGCCTCATGGGGGGGGGGGGGGGGAGGGGGGCACTCCTCGTAAATCTAACCTACAACGGGAAATTGAAAATAACTCAGCCGGTTTTGGTGCTACAAAAAAAAAATGTGAAAGGCAGAGCTTGACAGAGCGCATAAGCTCGAATAAACCGGATCCCGATATCTCAATGAGTTCGCGAATTAACGCGATTTTCAACTGCAAAAACAATGAAATTTAATTAATTATATCTCGAGACGCGAGTTGGAGTTGGGGCATAATTTTTTCCCGAATTAACGGGTGATATGGAGTACTTTGATGGGCCGGAGGCTGGGGTTGGTGGGGCAATTAGGAGAGGAGTAAGGGGGATTGGAATTTTTTTACATAAATGCTCATAAGTAGTTTCTTAATCGAGCTACGGGGATCAGGCCAGATTCAATTTGTTCATTTTTTTTATCAGCTACGAGGTGGGATTAGCGAAAAATTTTCCCAAATGCGCACTGGGTGCGGCATACAAGAAATGGCTTTCTCCGAAAATACTTTAGATGTTATGTTTAATTTTGGTATGTATGTGGATAATATAGAACCTCAAATTTTAGTTAGAAAAGTTATTCAATTGTTCCACCAGTGGCGTCGCTGCAAACATGTCCTTTGACGGTACGCCACTGATATTTTTCCATGTGGATATTTTTTCTGATTGGCCTGTTCAATTCTCCATGAAAACGGCTTCTTGATTAAAACCACTAAATTCATATTGAAACTCATTATTTTTAACATTGATAAAATAATTAATGATAATTTTTTTTCATTTCATTTGCGAAAATAAAAATTAAAAGGCATGTTTCCGCGTTTTCGCATCGAATTGCCCATTCCAACAATTTTTATAAAAAAATTATCATTAATTATTTTATCAATGTTAAAAATAATGAGTTTCAATATGAATTTAGTGGTTTTAATCAAGAACGAGTCTGACGTCTGACGAGAAAAACTCAAGAGACCGTTTTCATGGAGTATTGAACAGGCCAATCAGAAAATATATCCACATGGAAAAATATCAAAGGACATGTTTGCATTTGGAACAATTGAATAACTTTTCTGACTAAAAATTGTGGTTCTATATCCTATTAACACATACCAAAATTAAACATAACATCTAAAGTATTTTCGGAGAAGGCCATTTGGGAAAATAAAAATTTTTCGCCAATCCCACCTCGTAGCTGATAAAAAAATGAACAAATTGAATCCGGCCTGATCCCCGTAGCTGGATTAATAAACTACTTATTAGCATTTATGTAAAAAAATTTCCAATCCCCCTTACTCCCCTCCTAATTGCCCTACCAACCCCAGCCCTCGTGAAAAAATGATGCCCCAACTCCGCCCCTTCTCCAGATATAATTAATTAAATTTTATTGTTTTTGCAGCTGAAAATCGCGTTAATTCTCGAACTCATTGAGATATCGGGATCGGGTTTGTTCGAGCTTATGCGCTCTGTCAAGCTCTTCAATTTTTTTTGTAGCATCAAAACCGGCTGAGTTATTTTCAATTTCCCGTTGTAGGTTAGATTTACGGGGCGTGCCCGGGCATTTCAGAATATCGAGGGGATCCTACTGTATCGATTGGGAAAACAAAATACTTCGATTTTCAAATTCCGGAACGACTCCACTATATAAAAGCTAAAAAATAATTATTTTTCTTTGCCTAAACTAATTTTTTATTTACTTTAAATTATTTTATTTAGAAAATACCTAAAATATAATTTATTGTTTGAGAGCCACCGACTACCCGGCTCGAGAGGTTTTATTGCTTAGCGGACTTCATACACCGTACCGACTTTATCTAACAATTATAATACAGCTTTATTTAATTTTCTTTTTTAGGGTGGACATGGCTCAAGCTCACCGCAATGGCAGTTTCTACCAGTGCTGTTCGGGCTTCTGTATCGACTTACTACAGAAGTTTTCGGAGGAGCTCGGCTTCACCTACGAACTTGTCCGTGTAGAAGACGGCAAATGGGGAACCAACCAGAACGGGAAATGGAATGGTCTAATTGCAGAATTGGCTAACCGAAAAACGGATATGGTATTGACGTCTCTTACCATTAATGCAGAGAGAGAAGCGGTGGTAAGTGTTTGTTTTTCGGTTATACTTTTGAATAAGTACTCAGTGATTTTAAAGTAGGCGATATGTAAGAGGAGGAAAAAATGCACAAAAATATTTATTTTTTTAAATTCAAACATGCAATAGTGGTGGGTAAATCAATCATTTAAAGGTGATCGGATCAGTCACTGACCGATTTTAAAAATACCTCCATATTTAGCTGTTGGTTTCGGTTTAATCGGCTGCTGGTTAAAGAGATTTATCTGAGGCGAACTGATTGAATGATGAAATAGAATATTTTGAGATTTATGTGGATTAGGAATCAGGCGCCAGTTACGGAACCAGGCTTCTGTGTCTCTTATTAGTCTTAGAAATTGGCCGCGTTTCTGCATGGGTGATTAGGGTCGTATCGTCGGCAAGAAGAAGGGCTTAATTATTTTGGTCCTAGTTGGTGATAATTGGTTTTATTTTCTTAGTTCTGACATGTTTTGGTTAAACTTACTCTCTAATATTCTTTAAAAAGCTCTAAGATTTGGCAATTGTACACGTCCACAGAAACAAAAAGCCGCAACCAGTTAGAAACGCGCCCACAACCGAACATGCGCAAAACGAATTTATCAATCTGTTGGAAAGTTGGCTCTACAAACGAACCTAATGTGAACAACATCACTTGGTAAACTGCATCGGAGTTAAGAGATAAAAATCAATCTTTAAAGAGAAATTAATTTAGGTTCTATAGGATAAAGACCATATACAACGTGTCCAAGATAATGAGGGCCAGTACAGGGATCTCGGAAACCATAAGAGATACGAAGTCGGTTAAATGGAGGTAAAGTTGCGCATTTACGTGCCCAATAATATGCCGTTTAGAGTTTTTTGAGATCGAATTCTAAAGTAAATTGCACTTTTACATTGCTACTTTTTCCGCTCTATCTAACAGCGTTAATTGTTTTGTAATCCGACGAGTCGTCTTCGAAGGGCCATTATCAACTTTCTTTTTTAAAATACGGTCCTGTTTTTCTGATATTGGAATTTGAGAGCTTTTTTCTTCCGAGTGCATCGATGTATGGCACATTGTGGTTTAATGACGTTTCGAGGGTTTTTTGAACAACATCAGGAAATTTTGGGATACGGTCCTGTATTTCTCCTAATTTTATAAATAATATCTCATAAGTGAGCTCTAAATTTTTTACTTATGTTGGATTAATTCAATAAATAACAAATAATTTAATAATAAACCACAAATAAGTGAACAAAAATCATACCAAAACAGTAATAAAACTAACAACGAAAAAAGTAAGGAACTACATAATCAGGTGTTCAAAATGATTTCCGTTATTCTCTAAGCACAAATAACATCTTCTAACTGTCACATAACCGTTTTTTTGAGATAAAGTAAAACATGCGATAGAATATCAAACTTTTCAGCATTTGTAAAATTATGTTCCATAGTTTCTGGAAAATAGAAAACCTCTTAAAATGCTTTCAAACTATCACAATGGGAATGTCAAGTGAAACAAATCACGCGTCACCATCTTATTTTTTTTTTATTTCAAACGCCTACTTTTCTTTTAAATCCCGAATCAACAGAAGTTTGAAATAATGTTTCTGTATTTTGTTCACTTATTTGTGGTTTATTATTAAATTATTTGTTATTTATTGAACTAGTCCAACATAAGTAAAAATTTAGAGCTTACTTATGAGATATTATTTATAAAATTATTAGAAATACAGGACGGTATCCCAAAATTTCCTGATGTTGTTCAAAAAACCCCTGGAAGCGTCATTAAACCACAATGTGTCATACATCGTTGCATTCGGAAGAAAGAAAGCTCTCAAATTCCAATATCAGAAAAACAGGACCGTATTTAAAAAAAGAAAGTTGATAATGGTCCTTCGAAGACGACTCGTCGGATTACAAAAAAATTAACGCTGTTAGATAGAGCGGAAAAAGTGGCAATGCAAAAGTGCAACTTACTAGAATTCGATCTGAAAAAAACCCAGGGAAACAATAAAACGATTTTTCAGAATTTCGGTTTTTCCTGATATCTCCGGAACTACTCGGAATTTTAAATCTTTCTAAACGGCATATTATTAGGCACGTAAATGTGCAACTTTACCTCCATTTAACCGACTTCGTATCTCTTACGGTTTCCGAGATCCCTGTACTGGCCCTCCTTATGTTGGACACGTTGTACATCACAAAATGACTTCGTTATTTATAACGTAAAACTCTGGTTCACATGACGTCTTCCATTTACGAAATCGCCACCGAGTTTTCCTCTCTTTTTTCACCTAACCTACTTATATAACACGCAAGCAAGAAAATTCCTAAATTTATACCTTGCTATTTTCTATTTTATTCCTGCTGTTTTACAGTATTAATCTGCCAGGAAGAAAAGCGGGAACAAAGCTCCTGCAGTTTTCATTACAGCTATTACGGAAAACACGAGTTATTAATTTTCTTTATACAAACGTTATGGCCCGTGGTCAAATATTCGTAAAATGTACCTTATTGTTAATCATGATACATATAGGGTAACTTTTAAAATAAAGTTACAAAACTTCCGTCTTCCGTAACTACATTTTTTTTAATTAATGATAAAATAAAACCATTTAATGTAGAATTGACCAGGCTAATCAGCTACGTCTATTAGGATTTCAAAAACCGTAGTCAGAGAGTAGTTTAAATTAGCGTCTTTGGATAGATATTTGAGCTTATGCAATATGCAAGATAATGTCCAAAACTTTTATATTGTTCTGAAGGTTTCACGAAGTCAAAATAAAGCTGTTTGTGGAATTGTTGGCTTTTATAAAATATAGTTTTTAATAAACCCTATGGCATTTATAAAAAAAGTAATTTATACAGGGTGTCCCGAAATTAAGGGGCAATACTTTACCTACATATTATCCGGCTAAAAATAATAGAATTTTGTCCAGAGAGTGCAGAAATGCATGCTAAGGCGGCTACGGCGAACCCTGAAGACGTTTTTTTCTAAATATTTTTGAAACCGTTCATAATAAAATTTTGAAATTAGGTATGGTGTATAAACTTTTGACGCTAAATCAGTTTATGTATCAGAATTTCAAAATTTTAGTCATAGGCTTCACATACTGTGGTTAAGATAAGGGTTAAAATAATCCCACTTTTTTAATTAGTCATTCTTTTTTTTAATTTTCTTACAAATTATGAAATATCGAAGTATTTTACGTAAAAATGGCTCTCTTAGTTCATATTGATATGACTTGCAGTTTTTGAGTAAAATTGTTTTGAAAAAAAATTACGTTCATAAAAGAGTTCATTAAAAAAAATAATGATAGGGAAATTTGTAAATAGGCGGGCGTTTCAAATTTCTCTTTTATGGTGAGACTTTACTAGAATTATTTAATAAAAATAAAATTAGTAACTTCGTTGCAATTTTTTAATATTATTAATGAACGTAATTTTTTTTTTCAACCCGATTTTACTCAAAAACTGTAAGTCCTATCAATATGAACTAAGGTCATTTTTACTTAAAATACTTTGATATGTCATAATTTTTAAGAAAATTAAAAAGAATTACTAATTTAAAAAGTGGGATTATTTTAACCTTTAACGACACCAGTATGTGACGCCTATGATTAAAATTTAGAAATTCCGAATACATTAACTGATTTAGCGTCAAAAGTTTATACACCATACCTAATTTCAAAATTTTATTATGAACAGTTTCGAAAATATTTAGAAAAAAACCGTCTTCAGGGTTCCCCATTCTAAGGGCCGTAGCCCCCTTAGCATGAATTTCTCCACTTATGCCCATATGACAAAATTCTATTATTTTAAGCCGGAGAATATGGTGGTAAAGTATTGAGAAGTTTCCTGTTTATTGTCAGACGATTTGTTCTTTAGTTATTAAAAATATTTTAAAATACACAATTTCAAAAATTTTCAAGATTACTTGGCAACGCCGCAAGATGCATATTTCCATTAAAATCCACACGTAAAATGCAGTAACTACATCGACTTGAAACAAACATGGACCCATTTCTATCTACTTTGTACACCTCAATGTGATGCCTGTTATTACGAAAATAAACACAACAAAAAGGAGACGGGGATTCTATCTGTAGAATCCCTATCTCTTTTTATCTTTTATCTGCTTCTGTTGTCATTCTAACAGCTGATCGGATTGATATGTTTGGATTAAGTAAAAACAAACAATCGACGGACGTGACGCAAAAGTCTATATTCTTATCTAGTTTATGGCAGACTCGGTACAGTCTTACCATATTGAGTTAAGAATTACTATTTTTTCTACAACCAATACTTAAATTAATCACACTAACACTGAAAAAGAACAAAGGGTTTTATTTAACAATAACGGCAAATATGAGAGTTATTAATTCGGTAGTGTCCAAAGTGAAAGCAGGTATGAAAGACAGCCGAAGGCGAGGTAATGTCTTTGTCTATTTAACAGAAAATGACAAAGGTAATTTTCAGAGCTCCTCGATTGTTTTTCTGGAAAGTTGTTTAAAAGACTATGAACCAAAGCCGTATCCTCCCTAATTTAAGATCCTTAAGTACATACATCCTGTATATACCGCCAAATCACAGCCATAATTTTTTTTATGTAAAACTCTGGTGCACATGATGTTTTCGACTTGCAAGATCACCACAGAGTTTTTATTTTGTCCACCTAACCTAATTATTGGATCATGCGAGCAAGAAAATCGATGAAATTTACTCCTTGCAATTTCCTAATTTATTTCTCGCTGCTTTACGGTATTAATCTGCCAGGGGTAATGTGGAACAAAACTCCTGCTGCGCGAAAAACACAAATTGTTAACTTTTTGGCGATTGTGATTTGCGACAAAATATTTGTAAATTTTATTGCTTGCTTTTCTTTTTTTCTCAATTTTTTGCTCTTTGTTCGCTTGATAGGGTCATTCCCAGGGGGATCTACAGCTTAACGTGGGCTCCGAACCACGATCCTCAGTCATTAACCTACCGATTGCGGAATGCGCACCGTCCCCGTACCCCACGAGATATCCTATCTCATCCGGCCTGGTTATCGACGTGAGTGTGGTACGGAAGGGAGATGATACAATTTTCACTCTTTCCTATTTTTTGCGAGGCCGGACAGTCACACAACCACTAATACTATACCACTAAAATACACAAGTGCAAATCGACTTTGAAATATTACAATATTTAATATTACAATATCTATTTATTAAAACACGTCATAATAACAACTTTTGAAACCGTTGAAAATAAGTGATGACAATTATATATTTTATGTCATACAAGTGCATTATTGTGTTTTTATACCTTAGATACCATCTACATAATGGATTACTTTATGCCCGTGCGGGCATAAAGTACACATTATGGCCCGCGCTGGCATTAAGACGCAAAAAACAGTTTTCGATTAACTTATTCTTTATTAACAAAATAACAAAATATAAATTTACGTTTATATATTATTTGGTTGTATTAACATAGAACTGGCAATTCTGGAAGATTCCGCTGATAGCTAAATTCCCTGCAGCAAAGCTTGACTCATGATTCATTGTCTGGGTCTCTAGTTTCTGTAAGGAAATGCGAGATCGAGATGGTACGCCTGCCACCATCCTTGAAACCTCATTTTTGAGGATATGATATCCTCTAAATATCCTTCAGCACAGTTCCTTTAATGTTTTCTACAGCATTTTCTGACATCCACTTCAAAAATTGTCATATTCTTTGTCCTATGTGTCTCTGGATTTTCTCTGAAACAGGTTTTGCGTTGCCTTTTCAGCCTATTTTTCAATTTCGTAAGGGGAATTTCAAAACCTTGTTCCATTTTTGTTTTTTGACTTTGACACATTAAACATTTGAATACTTATCTCCCTAGCAACAAAAACGTAGGCTATAATAATGTCAAGGTAATGTCGCAGGTAAAAATTAAAAATTGGTAAATCAAATTGAATTTAAAAAAAATATTTACTATTTAAAACGAACTGATATAACATAGAAGTTTGTATGCACCACGGGTACTAATAGATAGATACCCTCGGGCGACTTACGAACCCTCGGGCCAGAGGCCCTCGGCCTTGCAGGACTGTCGCCCTCAGGGCATAATCATCTACTTACTACCCTTGATACATAAATAACTTTTTGGAATCGGCCCGACTAGTAGAATCTATTGGTCTGATCGAAATTGGCAGTTTCCGTTTATGAGAGAGATGAGATATGTCAAATTTGGCTGGCAAAATTATTTTTGATATAAAATTTATATTCTGTATGAAAATGTATATAGAATTACCCTATTTGTTTATTATTGTCTGTAGTAAAGTTACTAATCCGGTAAGATACTTAAAATAATTTAAATTTTTTTCTTTTAAATCAAAAGTTTTAAAAACTCTTAATATACTTCAGATATTATTATCAGTTAATAGAATATAAATCACATATCTTAGTTAGAAAATGTACTCTATCGATCCACCATAATAATATGTCCCATGATATTTCTTACACGAAAAGTAGTACGCCGCTGACATTTTTCCATGTGAATATTTATACAAATAATAAAATGGGGACTTATACATATTTGGCTAGAAATTTGTATTTTTATGAATATCGAGTTACGTTTCAATCGTTTTTGATTTGACTTGTTTGAAATTTGTCATTAATGATGTTTGCCACTGCAGACTGCGGAATATAGTATGTGTGCACAATGCACATCCCTATATGCATTTATTAATGGTTTGAATGAAATTTAGCAGAATTACAAATATAAATTAGATATTGTAATTGAGAATAAACTAGAGCAAAATATATATTTTTCAAATACTTTAAAGGTAAGATATATCATACAGGATGTTATGGAAATGAGATATTATATTTAAATGGGTGACTCCTTGGGTGTCCTAGAGAAGCGCTCCATATTTTATTTTTTTTAAATCGACCGTTTTAAAAGTGGGGTAATAAACACTCTTACTCACAGGTCAGTCCGCGCTACTGTACAACATTTCACCCAGAGCCAATGGCAATGTTGCCAAACTTAATGTAAAACTGAAATTCCATATAAAAATTATTTTCTACCTACTTGTATTTATCCTTATACCTAAAGAGCGAGGAAATCCAGGCACAAACACAATCAGTTTTTTTTCTTTTTCATGGCAACACTCCTGGAAACACTTTATGTACACACAGTAATAGTGAAACAGAACCGATAGTTAGCTTTTGAAAATTATACTACAGATTATTAGATTTTATTACACGCGACGAAATTTGACGTCTCTTGAAACGCGTCAATAGAAACAATATTCAAAGATTATTTATGGACGGGCAAGATACACGCGTAAACCGAGAAAACAGGGCGGATTGCTGAGAGTGTGTTGGTGATCGACGAGACACAACGTACCCGGCCGCTGGTTGGTCTTCAACTAATAGACGCAGGCGTGCGGCGCTATATGAAACTACTTCGCTCAGCCGATGTAAGACGTCAAGAGGCCATTGGCATTTGACCTAGTGACGTACGTGGCTATTACTATTCTATTTGTTTTTCGGATTGTTTAAAACATAGTCCGTCGTAAATGTTCTTCAATTAATTGTACAAAAAGGTATTACAGATTGGAAAAGTGTTTAAATTATTTTATTTTGTCTAAAGAGTTTAAGGTGTACATATGACAACACCGGCCAGAATTCCTTGATTGCTTACATGTATCGCAGTGCCACGCAGGTGTTTTTCTGGTTTGACGTCAGGTCACTTTTACCGCTGTGAATGAATTGAAAGCGCCATTTATGGCTATTTTTCTTCAATTTGTCTTTATCTCAGGTATTGCCGGTTTAAATATAATACGTCATTTCCATAACACCCTGTATGCTCTTTATGAAGTGCCAATGATTGACTAGATATAATTTCTTAAATAGTCAACATGATTTGTCCGTCCTAAATTTGCATCTAAATATAATCACTTTAATGACGTTGAAAATAACATGTCACTCAACATTTTTTAATAAAAATCCTCATTCCCCCGGTCACTTTTAACTTTAATAATAGATTATACCACGAGTCAATAATGATAGCTATCATTCCCAAGGAATATTTACGAACCGAGCCGCGTTGGCGGCGAGGGAGGAACATTCTGACAATCTGATTCATAACGACGAGTAAATAAAGTTGGTAAATAGAAAAGTGTTGCTAACCATAAAAGTAGTAATTTTCTTCACGATTTTCTCTCAATAACTCTTTTCCATCACAAATACCAAAAAAATATTTTTTCTATTTGGATTTCATAATGGCTACATTATGAAATGCAAAAAAAATTGAATGACCTGCCATTATGAAACTGAAATTTTTTTTATGTTGGCAGCAAATAGGGTTCGAATTTTAGGCTTACTTCGATTTCGTTGAAATTAGTTTTCTAGGCATTATTAATTCGACAAAAAATTTTTATAGGAAACTTTAAAATACTAACCTTTAACTTTGCAAATAGATCATGTTTACTAGATATTTATCTGAAATACCTATTCTCGGAAATATATAACATGCTGACGGTGTCCGTCAACTAATTTCTAGTCACAGCTATAAAACAACATAACCTAAATATAATAGAAATATCTTCCAGTTTATGCTCTATTTCTAAAGTTTTATTCAATAAAGTACTATTTTTATTTTGAATTCAATATAGTATTATACATATTACTTTCTATATACATATTTATAGTTACTGTAGATATTTCCTGGGCATTAATTGTTATTCCTGTCAGATTCTGTGTCGACACAATATTTTGTTCAATAATAATATTTATTATTTTGTTCAATATTTTGAACTTTGTTCTGCTCGCACCATAACTCAAAGTTTTGCATATTCTTCTTAAAAGTTTTTCTAGATTATTTTCTGCAATTTCTCGTGTTTCTGACGGAGTACAACTTTCTTCCTGACTCATTTTTATGAACATTAATAATATGTTTATTTTTAATTATGACGGATGGGACGAAGCTTTGTTGTGTTCAATTGTTTCTATCATGGCATATTTGATACTTGTAACAATTTATTAAATTGTAAAAGTATTGCCAACCCAAAAAGAAAATATTGATTGAAATGGAAAAAATCTACTACACTTTTAAAAATAAAAGTTTTTCAGACTTAAAGACCCAAATAGAAAAAGTATTATAAAATACACGGTTCATAAGACAATTAGAGCACTTGTACTTTAAAAAACTCCCCGCTTCGCGGGTCGTTTTCTAAATTAAACGCGTGCTCTAAGATAATGTCTTACGAAACTTGTATCTTAATATACTATTATAAAATTCGAACTATCATTATGGCACTCACGCCGCTTCGTATATCGTATTGATCGTCATTATGATTCTTATGCAGGTCATTAACGGTCACATTTTCTAGCGAACATGCATGAACACATCGAGGCAGGCATGCAAATTTGACAGTGTGTAGTCAAAAACTGACGACTTTTCATGCTTCTGGCGCGATGTGAAATGATCGATCGCTGCTTGGATTTTGGCATGCCTGTCGACTGGCGTGATACCGTGTGTGATAAAACAAACGTGCCAGTTATCCTTATTTTGCTACTTTACCAAGGTATTCTGCGTGCAACAACATTCGACTTTATCAAATGATTATTTCCCAATCCAAGGACTACGTTGACCGTCAGAAAATATTGCAACTGCGGATTTAAGTCCCCTATTAAAATTGCAAGGTCACTGGATCATATTGGATTTCACATTTGCATGCAAGTTTTGCTATTCATGCATGCTCGCGGGCAAAAGTGACCGTCAGTGGGTCGTATAAAATATCATAAGTAACACTACTGAAGTCATTTCAAGTTCGGTTACTGGTAGTGTTGGAAAAAACCGATGATTTTAATAATCGAGTAATTGATACTCGAGCGATTTTAATAATCGAGTGAATCGCTTGAGCGATTAATCACTTGGAATTTTAACGACTGAGAAGAATGTAAATGAGTTAGAAGTTTAGTCTAGAGTTTTTATCAAGGAGGAACAGTTGATTCTGATTTTTTTTTTAAATATATTTATACAGGGTGTTATGGAAATGACGTATTATATTTAAATGGGTCATTCCTGGGGTGTCCTAGAGAAGCGCTACATATATTTTTTTAATCGAACGTTTAAAAAGTGGGGTAATTCACCCCTAAACCCACCGGTCACTCCTCGGCACATTCATTTATGATCATATTACATTGCCAAGC
Organism: Barypeithes pellucidus; assembly: GCA_963991005.1. Taxonomy (NCBI): domain Eukaryota; kingdom Metazoa; phylum Arthropoda; class Insecta; order Coleoptera; family Curculionidae; genus Barypeithes; species Barypeithes pellucidus. The sequence continues at coordinate 29,956,303 of OZ022564.1, read as the reverse complement.
TGTGTAATCAACAGATGTTCAAGCACAATATTGCCAAACTATTTAAAAGTGTGAAACTTTAGTTTCTTATAAAAATAAATATTTAGCTTACTTAGGAAGTAAATCCAGTACGCGATTAAGGAATCCAGGGCACAGACACCTTCAGTTATTTTTTCTATGGGAAAAACTTTAAGCTCCTCACGTGTCCTGATGATAGTGTGGGAGTGCATAATAAGCTTATCACTAAACCTCATTCGGCGTCTTATTTCCAATCTCGGAATATAACCGGCATAAAGTCGAAAGAAAAAAACACAGTGAAACAGAACAAATTGCACTAAATCACTTAAAGAAACACACAGAGATCCACGAGTTTCAAATTGTTTTTTTTGAAGATATGCACCTATTATCAGATTAGACGAAAGCACTAAACACTAACGCATAATTACATTTAAAATAACACTACCGCACACATAGAACAAGAGCACTTAATCATTTCGCAATAGAAATAATAAAAACGCTAATTTCTATGGGCCATTAACCCTTTACTAAAGATAAAATGAAACAATTATGTTAACAATTGACAGGAATTACCCTTTGAAAGAAATGGTCTAGTCCACCTTGGACTTTCTTTCCGAGAACTCTCCGCTACTAGAGCTAGCGCGGTTGCCATTTCCGAGACTATAATTATACAGAAAAATAATATTATAGAAGGAAATTAAGCAGTTTATGAATATAATCTTATAAAACATCGAAAGTAGCAACGCTGTATTTTTAGATAGACAAGTGAAGACAGGAACAGGTTAAAGGTTAGTTTCAACATTTTTAGATGTCAAGATAGATACCAATGTATGAAAGAATGATATTATTTCCCAGACTACAAGCTGATAAAATCTTATACAATAAGGGCGTATTTTTGTCTACACGGTATCACTTTAAAATACTAATTCAGATTGAATGGTAGTTAGGTGTGTTCATGAGATGCGCGATGTGAATTTATGTGACTTTGTTTTGGTGTTTTGTGACGGTTTTTGTTCGGGTTACCTGGTGTTTTTTTTATAAATTAAGTTGGATTTAAATAAGGCCGAAAAGATAAATAAAATTACATTTTTTTCTTCTAACTAAAGGGTAAAGTGGCATTTTAGTTGTTCAGATCCGACGGGTGTCGTTCGAACATACATAACCATTATAAACTCCGCGGCGGTTTGTTCGAGTCAGTTCAAGTTAAATCAGAGATTGTTTCCCAGTGAACTGAACTGAACGTAATAGTTTATAATAATGTAGCCTGAAAAATAAACAACTTGAAATCTGTCAAGCGGTTGTTGATTTTCTAAATAGTTTACCCTGAAGATATGACAACACTGTTCAAGATTCATTCACGTTTTTCGCCATTTGTTTACTTTCCTGGCAGGGGCACCACGTCGTAATTTTTGGTTTGACATAAGGTCATGTACAGGACATATTAAATTAATGCGCCATTTTTGGATATTTTTCTTCAATTTGTTTTCATCTCAGGAATTGCCGGTTTAAATATAATACGTCATTTCCATAACACCCTGTATTTATAAAAATTAATTTTTAAAAAATTTACATAGTACGCCGCTGGGAAACAAAACCCATGTCGATTAATCCACTAAGGCATTTGGCATACTTTTTTGTATACACCTTCTCGTTTATGTGCCTTTAACAAAGTACTATGTATGTCCTTCTGAGCATCAAACTCGAACGTCGCCAATCGGCACATTTCGCGTGGCGCGCGGCTTCGAGCGAAGATCGGGTATCAAGTGAAAGGCAACGATTTTCGATTGTTCGCTTGAATTTATAACTAGAGTAGTATTCCTATCGAGCGAAAAAGGGTTCGAATATACGAGCAGTTTTTTTTATCTCGAGCGATCATACTACCAAGCAGCACATTTCGGTCGGCGTCAAGCGAAGCTCGGGTATCGAGTGAAAGGTAATAAGTAACAATCGACGATTTTCGCTTGAATTTATAACTCGAGCAGTTTTTTTTAATAATCGAGAGATGTCAGTTATTTCAATAATCGAGTACTCAAGCGGTTTTTCGCTCGAACGATCACACCATTAGTTACTGGGCAGTCATTTTATTTATCGCCGACATTTTCAAGCAAGTCTTTTAATTGAAAATGGAACATATTCGTCTCACAATTTATATTTTACAGCCTTTGTTGACAAATTATGCCGTTTTCTCTTTTGAAGGCTCTTCGTTAATTCGTCTGTAAGTAACTTTGTTCGAAATAACTTCAATTTTCTGATGTAGGTATTTCGCTAAGGCGCCATTCGTGCGCTCAACTTCATAGAACCGCAGACAACTTCAAAGTACTGTTTACCTTAGGAAATTAAACAAACCTTAACAGAACACACTAATAAAGTTTTATTTAGAGACATCCTAACAAAAAAACTTTTCGTATTTACGAAAGAGATTTAAAATTTAGTTCCAGTTTGGCAACCATGGAAAAAAACTTTTAGTGTCCCAAATGTTCCTATACAGGATCCTACAATAGTGAGTCAGGCATCCATAGCTCCTATACGAACTAAGTTAGGAAATTAATTCATATGCTGATTTATTCCGTATCATAGGGTGTATTCAGAAAAATATTTTCCCCGTATACAGGGTCGCCCAAAAGTGCGATAACTTAAGGTTCTATTTTGTTAACACTCTTATTTTATTGAATATTTAGGTTCGTATTAGTGTCCTTTATAGTTGCCTAAAATGTTATTTAATTTGCTTTGGTAGTTTAGGCGCAATAAATTAAAATCGAAAAAAAAATCAGAAACAATCTAAATAAATATTTTTTACCACGGCATTAGGTGAAATTTATGACAAGGGGTCTATCTAGAGATACGATGAAACTAATATTAGTGTTAATATGTTTTATAGAGATGTCCATAATAAGGTTTCCAAATCGGTTCTTTTAATAGAGTTTTTATTATGAAAATTAAGCATAAGCGACTAGACTTATATGCTTGCATTAAAAAATACTTCTGAATTCTACATGAAGTATTCAAAAAATATACAGGGTGTTCCATTTGTAAAACTAAAAAATAAAAATTATTTTAAAATGTGTCGTTTTTGAAACCTTAATATAAACACCCTGTATAAAATAAATAAACACTATTAGATTTATAGTGTATCTAGACCCCCTTGTCATAAATCGCCCCAATGCTGTAGTTAAGAAAATAGTTTTAGTTTGTTTCTTGATCTATTTTTCCAGGACTGCGACCGTCTAAAAAATGCATTGATATCTAAAACTAATTTTAGCTTGCTATTAAAGTTTTAGCTTATGGAAAAGTAATTTTTAGTTAGCAAAACAAATTTTCGTTTTAACTGAATTACGATGAATAAGATGATCTAGTTAACAGAACTAACAGTTATTTTTAACTACTTCTTAGTTAACATAACTACATTATCATGTTGAAACCAACACTTTTTTATTAATTAGCTTCCTATACTAATTTACTTAGTTATTGTTATTGGCCAGATATAGTAGTAATAAGTAGGTATGGTGTGAGACCTGACGTCACACCAACTGTCGACGTTTGCCGCTAGGAGATGGCGCTGCGCGCTGTATTTTCTCGACTACCGTTGATAATACGGCGTGAAGTATTAGATGTACACCTTCACTGTGCTGACGAGAATAGAGTTCGATACCTGTCTGCAGGTGGTTACATCCTATCAATGGAAAAGGCTTCCTTTTCTTGGTAGTACCATTCAATCTGAAATGGCATTTTAAAGTAGACAAATACATGCCCTTATTGTATAAGGTATCATCGGGTGGTCTGGAAAAATAATAATTTTTCCATACATTGGTATTTAATATTTCTCTGCTCTTTTTTTAACAATAAAATAGGTAATAATTAACAAATACAATTGTTGAAACAGCAATATGATGTTGCTCCTTATAACTATATAACTATATATCATAAATAAACTCCTGGACAAAATTAACGCAACATCATAAATTTGTCATATTTTTTATGCTATTTTCTGAATTTATGATCCGATTTGAATGATTTTTTTTGCATTATAAGTTGGTTCCTTGACAATGTCATAGTTTTCGCTGTTTATGATAAAAATTGAATTTTCGATTTATACTGAGTTTACTAAAAATGCTATGTTTATTTCCGAAAATTCACCTGTCAGTGTCACTCTGTGGAGTATATTAGCAACCGAAGCATATTGCAGTTTACATTAAACGGTAGGTTCATCTTTCCCCAACATTTTCTTTTTTGGTTTACTTCATTATCTCTGTTATTAAAGGAGATACACCGTTTTATAGCATAATATGTTTTTATATACTTTAATATTCAACACATTCATTGTTAAATGTTTTCAAGTAGGTTTCAAGATTAAAATACCCGTCGGGCAACTGGGCATACGAAACGAACGTTTAATAAGCAGTTTCAGAACAGTTTTTATCAGTATGGCGGATTTTATTTGACCTTTTAAAACACAACATCTGCTGACACATTGCTTGCAATGTCAGAAAAAGTCCATAGTCTACTTAAAAACATTTAACAATGAATGTGTTGAATATTAAAGTCTATAAAAGCATGTTACGCTATAAAACGGTGTATGTCCTTTAATAACAGAGATAATGAAGTAAACCAAAAAAGAAAATGTTGGGGAAAGATGGCCTTACCGTTTAATGTCAACTGCAATATGTTTCGCTTGCTAATATACTCCACAGGGTGATGCGAATTTTCGCAAAAAACATAGCATTTTTAGTACACCCAGTATAAATCGAAAATTAAATTTTTATCATAAGCAGCGAAAACTATGACATTGTCAAGGAACCAACCTACAATGCAAAAAAAATCATTCAAATCGGATCATAAATTCAGAAAAAAAATAGCATAAAAAATATGGCAAATTTATGATGTTGCGTTAATTTTGTCCAGGAGTTTATTTAGTCTTTCGGGTATTAGAAGTACTTGGTTGACTTAAAAATAGTTATTAGCGACTTCAACTAGAATAATCGCAGCAATAAAATTTGACCTTCGATACTAGATTTCCTCTTATCGCCAATTTCACTCAATTTTCTTGTTATTGAGACTAAGATATTGGTATCCTAAACTAGGCCATTTTTTAGAGTGAAACGTTTTTTGTTTTTAATTTATTGCTCTTAAACTACCAAAGCAACCTGATGCACTATTTCATGACCCTGTATAATATGTTCTTCTTAAATTTGTCCTTTTAAGACCATTATTGACAAATTATACTTTCTTTCTTTTAACGCCACTTTATAAATCCGGCTATAACTTACCAACTTTAATTTTCTCGAGTAGTAATTTAGCTAAGTCAATATACGTGCACACAACTTCACAGAACACCGACAACTTTCGAGGCATTGCTTACCTTCGGAAGCTAAACAAACCCCTGCAAAGCGCACGAATAAAGTTTTGTTTAGAAACATCCCGACTAAGGCCACAGTTTTCCTGGAATATAAAGATTTACGTAAAATAATGTTATTTTTAGACTAAATGAAGTAACAGTGTATGGGGCAATTTAACTTTGGACTAGGAAAGAAGAGATTTAAGATTTTGTTGCAGTCTTGTATTCATATAACTTTTAGTCCGCCAAATGTTCTTTACAGCCTTTATATGCACCTTTATACAGGGTGCTATGGAAATTACTTATTATATTTAAACCGGCATATCCTGAGATGAAAATAAATTGAAGAAAAATCACCTTAAATGGCGTTTTGAATTATTGTACGAAATATACACTTTATACGAAATCTGAAAATTTACGTGGCCGCTACTGAGGACGTTCGCAATCAATAGTTTATTGAGGCGATGTTGTCATATATTGCAACACAGAATTGTAAACGCACGTGTTCAGTTTTTGACAACAAGACGTCTTTGACCCGCGTTATCACTTCTTTTTCAAACTTTTTAAGGTACATACTCTCTTACCGTCGATCTTATAATACGTTTTATAATTAAATTCCATAAAAAAATAAAACACAAAAAGTATGTTTTGCAACAGAACCAACAGTAGATAATATCACACAAATTTGACAATATTTCTTATTATGAATTATTTCACAACAGAAAAATAATCGGGTAATGCTATAACAATCAAAACGTTTAAAATTCGCATACAACAAGCACGGAACAAACCCGAACAATTTCGAGTCTCGAAATATACTGAATCGCGCGGCAGGTATCCAAGCAAGGGCGAAACATGCGGTGTGATCTGACAACACTGTTGGTATACTCTAGTGACCCACATTGTTGCTAATTGAATCCAGATAGAACGGCGCGACGGTATGTGGGTAAAAAGGGTTTTTACCTTAGTATTTAGATATTCGATTAAAAAAAAAGCATGTAGACTTTCTCTAGGACACCCTAGGAGTCACCCATTTAAATATAATAAGTAATTTTCATAACACCCTGTATATTCAGATCTAAGTAAATTCCGCATGTGGCGTACCATCTTTTTTGTAACAAATATCAAAGTACATGTTTGCAAAGACGCCACTGGTGGAACAATTGAATAACTTTTCCAACTAAAATTCGTGGTTCTATATCCTATTAACACATACCAAAATTGAAAATAATATCTAAAGTACTTTCGGAGATATTAAAAAAGAACCATTTAAAAAATAAAAATTCAACACCCTGTAGCCAAAAATTTAAGCCGTTACGGACATATTTTCATATGAACTTTTCTATATAAAATAACCTAAGGAATCACACCCTAAAATATTAGCACGTCATTAAGGAACACCCTGTATATACAACTAACTAAGGGCCGATATTTCAAAGTCGCCTTAAGGTACAGAGTGACATAAGTCATCCTTAACATAACAGTATATTAAAGTTCTTTCTAACTCTTACCCAAATGAATAAATCTTTAAGGACGTGGTAATATTCCACTTAACGCGTCAATTAACACTCAAATTAATTTAAATCAGAGTTTTTTAAAGGTTTATCATAACATTAAGGCTATCTCAGCTGAGGTCTAACTTAAGGTAACATTCAAATATCGGCCCTAAGCACTTTAGATTTCACTATAACTTTAGTCAGAAATTTGAGATTTACATTATGTGTGGCAACATTGCATGGCATTGGATATTTTGAGATTGAAACACTTGTCAACTGAACACTTGTTGCATAATATGGTCTGGGTGTTTATCCAAGTTTTTAGACGATAAAGATGATGTAGTATTTCTTCAGGACAACCATTTAAATACAATAAACCCAGTGGCGGTTCTTCTACAGGAGCACATGCGCACGTGCACCCCCAAAACAAAACGAATAAAAAATATTAATTTATATTCATTGAATATTATTTATCGTATAAAGTTCGACCCTCCCTAATATTTTATCGTACCGTCAAACTAAAAAAGTCCGACCCTCCCTAATATTTTATCATCCCGTCAAACCAAACTGTATAGATCCGGCAACCGTGCCTCGGTCGAGGTAAATGACGATTATGACGAGACTTGTTCGCACGTGCGATTAAATAGTGCAGTCTCTCTGTGGTAACAGGTGGCGGGTGGCAGCGGGGGATAGCGGGGCAATGGCGATTTAACATGGAAAAGGCTCACAGTTTTTGTATGCACCTCGCTGTTGTCTGTTCGTGCATCTAGTTAGAAATCCGAGCGTGTATGTTTTAATATTTTAATATTATATATTTATTAAGTTAAAATGTTGACGGTGGACTATTTAAGAAATAACTTTAGCTCTTTGAGTTTGGAGCAAAAAATTGAAGTGAAGAATGCGGGAACACCTAAACCTGAAATTAATTTAACGCAGACCACAAAGAGTAAATCTAGGGACTTTATTAGAAAGTTTAAAAATGAAATATATGAAAAAAAATTTATAGAGGGCATTCCAAACTTAATGAGGCTGTTATTGATCAATTTTCTATAATTAAGAACCGAAGAATGGACTTTACGTTTAAGCACTATTGTGTAGGGTCGATAAATGTTGTGTATTTCGATAAACGGTACTCGAACAAACCCGAACAAACCCATTTTATTTAAGGATTTAAACTAAAAAACACTGAAAATATTAAGAATGCCAACTTGTCAGTCTCGTGGCTCGATTCGTTCTCGTCATAAAGCAGTTAACTAGTGTTCTCGTCTTGGTAGCGTCTAATGACGTAGCCGTAGATGGCGTAGTGGTATTAGGCATCATTCGGTTTTCTTGATAACTCGTAGGTGGCGGTAGTAGTATTGGACATCATTCGGTTTTCTTGATAGCTCGTAGATGGCTTTAGTAGTATTAGTAGTGGACTGTATAAATGTTGTTACGAGGGTTGCATGCGACGACGTTAAGATCCGACAGCTATACACACTAAAAAAACCTTTCTTATTTTCCACAAGTTGTACTTCATTGTGTAAAATTAAAAAATAAATAAAAATATGTTTTACCTAACGCATTTTTTTATTACTTCTTTTTTTTCTACATTTAAAACGCCTAGAAAGTAATTGTTTGGTCGTTACACAAAAATATAATTTTAAAAATAATTTGACCATACTTGTGAACCCGAACAAACCGGAACACTTAACACCCTGTATAATTTAGGTAGTTAAAAATTCTATACCAAAATAGTTTGTTAAAACAGGTCCGAATATAGACGAAAATACCCGAGACACAATGAACCAGACAATTACAATTCTCGTTAGTTATCCCAGTATAACGAAATTAGTTGATTCCTTTCTATTCAGGAACATAATATTGGGAACTTATCCGGGGCGTTAATTTTGGAAACAATAATAGCCCTTGATATTGCCTGTTTTACTAATAATCTAAGGGGCATATTATGGCAGGAAACTTAGTTAATAGCGTGTTGCTAAATTTAATTACTTGCGCTGTCTAATTATAAAGTTTACGCTAGAGGGTCGATTTTTCAAGCTAAACTAATTAAAAAGTACACTTTTTCAAGCCCACTAAGAATAAAAGTTTTTGGTGTGGCTGTGTGCACTTTTCAAGATAGAACATTAAAATAACTGTGTTTAAGGGCACTTCTTATCAGTGACCTCCATTAAGGTAAAAAGGTGTGACCAACTACATGCAAACTATTGGATAGAATTTGTTAAAATTTTAAATTTAGCTTCGAAATATGGTACTACGTGACTGTATTATCCTGAATTTTTCGAAATAGAATTTTATTTTTACAAAACGGTAAATGACGTTTAAATTTAAAAAATATGGTTAGACAGTCATTTTTGAAAGTATTGTATGCACTGTCAATAATCTCAATTAATTTCATAGTTTAGTTTTAATGCAAAAAAAGTCACTCCGAGGTTTTCAGGAACAATATCTAAAATCACAACTATCTAAAGCGATTTGGCAACGCTTCGGGTGATCAAAGGCAGAAGAATAAGGAAAACGTCTCCTACTCTGTCGATCTTGCGATACATCCTAGTTGTATATACATCCTATATATATAGAGATAATATATTGCTAATACCATCTGCAATTATGTCCCCGCTATGGGCATCGAAGGGGGCGTTGTGAGTTTGCGCAGTTCGGAAATTTCCTTGTGAAAGTAAACATTCGACAGGAACGGATTTCAACATTTTTAATGTAAATTTCACTGGTTAGTTAGGAAAAATATTGCAATCAAAATTTCGATTAGTTCGAATTAGACGGCATGCATACGATTTCTGACAATATGATGATGCGACGGTGCCCTGATTTTTGTAAACTTTTGGTGCCAAATTCCGTCCGAGTATTTGTAACAATCGACACGATAAGCTTAATTTTAACTTCTTAACCTCACTTTTTTCTGAACTAAAAATTAAAGATGAATGACTATATTGACTATTTTGGGAATTATTATCAGCTAATAATGCACCAAATTAAAAATACATTAATTTTAAGGTTAGGTAGTGACATAGTGATATTATATTGTATACGAGCGACACTCTCTTCTTTTTTTACAAGCTTTTTAGTGGAATTCGGTTTCGAAGATCGGATAATGTGATAAGCAAAATATGTTCCTATATATGTACATACATGCCTGAAATACTTTATACCTGGTATTGATCCACGACTTTTGCAAAAAAGCACCATGCACTTGTGTCCTTTCATCTTAAACAAAACAAGACGCTAACCTACCAAACAGCGAGTCGAATCACCACAAATTAAAAACTCCTTTACAAAAATTGTTGTTAGGTAATGAAAGTTTATAAGCACTAATATACCGACAACAATGTGGATGAACCACTTTTTAATCTGTAATTTGAAAAAGCATCCAGAGCCAAAGATGGCGACGAATAAGAACAAACACATAATGTCGGACTCGGACGCAACCGATAAAGTTTCCACCATCCTGCGCAAACGAAATAGGCCCGCGCCATCTCCCATAGCGGGGACACTTTTGTATTTTGGAACGTTCGTATTGGCAATATACTATTTATATATATATATATATATTGATAAAGGGTACCATGTCGCCTCCTAAGTATATACTGAAGAGCCGTTGTCACCTCATATATGACGTTGTCACCTCCGATTTCGGAGGCGACAACGTTTTTTCCATATTTTCAGTAGTTCTGACCTCAGATGACCTTTAACGTGCTAACAGCAAAATTTTTGTCGGAGGTCACAACGTACCCACCATACCCCCAAAAAAAGCTTTTAGTTCCGGTATAGATCACCGGCGCTAGTGCTGCATAAAAAGTTTACGGAAGGCACGATGACGCCTCCGATCATATAAATCGCATGTTTGCGTCACATACGGTTGACGTACGTAACTTTCCCGCCTCCGCTAAATGGCAACGTCGGTGAGGAGGTGATAAGGACGCTTTCGTATCATTTCATACCATATTTGCAGTTCGCCAATTAAAGGCGTGGTAGTGTATAATGAAATGGTCCCAAAAAAATATTTTTTTTTAATTTTGATTCGCTATAACGCGGAAAACTTGTCTTTCTGCTAAATAAGTAAAATAAAGCAAAGAAATATTAATATCATCATTATCATCCTCGAAAATACAAAAAAGCATTATCAAATTTCACATTTTTTCGTAATTAACAAAAAAATGTTGTCCATGTTAGTGAAACGTTACAAGTTTAGATAACTAATAAATAGCACAGAGGTGATAATTAAATTTAAAAACTATAACAATTGGGTTTAAAAAATAAATTATTAACACTGTTTGTAACAACAAAGTTGAAAAATGTTAGAAACTATAACATTACGTCAATTGTTATAGTGTTTTACTAATTCTTTTTGGTACTACTTCTAAACTCCGATTTGTGCGGAAACCTTGGTATTCTATATAGATAAAAAGCGTTGTTCTAACTGACAACTTTTGTGACGCTTTTGACACCAACTGTTCACACATCGCTCTACTACTTGAGTATGACATTGACATTAATTCCATTCAGCTGCTATTCTTGACTTTATTAAAGATTCCTCCATCGCTTACTATTTTCAACATGGGCGGCGGATGATTAAAGGTACTCCAATCTATCATTTCGGTGAAGTTAATGTCTACGTCTAATGTGTGTCTAATGAAGTTAATGTCTAAAATAAATTTTGTTTTGGTGTCACAAAGCTTCTAATTGACCCATTCTTACGAGTTTTGTTTCGCGCCTTCATTATTCTTCTAATACTTAATTCTCTGATGTTCTTCCTTCATCAAAAACATGCTCCAAATCAAATTTTCGAGATGAGCAAACATAAGATGCTCGATCACAGGATCTACTACTTTAAGTATATTTTCAAGTAGGAATCTTGATGTTTCTATAACTTCAAATACATGTTTAGGGCCATTTGTAAAATATGTGCGTTTCTTGATATTAAATCAGACCGGCAAATAGGACTTTAGGATGAAAGAAACTGATACATTATATTCATCTAAAGAATTTATCACAACTAAGTACAATCTGCGACCTCTGTTTGCCGCAGTTAACAATGTTAAAGTGTGAAAGTGGGCCTGGATCATGAACAGCCAATTTTTCTGGACAATTACCTGATTGTATTACAGTATTAAAGTCCAGGAGATATTGAACATCTTTAATTAACACTTTTAGATCAGTTTCAGGAATCCCTCGCTGAATGCTATCAAAACTTACCACTGGAAGTTTTTCACAACAATTAAGATTAATTGGAGTACCTGGTATCTTTCGCTACCACCCAGACTAAGCGATGAGGGAATTTATCTTTATTAAAATCAGGAACAGTCTGAATGAAATTTCGACAAGTTTTCATGTCATACTCAAGCAGTAGAGCGATTTGTGAAGATGCATGGTGTCAGAAGAGTTGCTAGTGCCGAGTTTAGGAATGTGTTCATCAGAACGCTTCTTTCTTGATAACGTTTTTCGCACAAATCGGAGTTTAAAAGTACCACCAAAAAGAATGAGTAAGAGACTTAATTGACTAGTGACATAATGCTATATATAGTTTGTAACATTTATCATTTTGCAATTTTGATGTTACAGAGTTAATAATTTATTTTTTAAATCCAATGCACGACCAATACATACTGAAATATCTTTTAATTTAATTCTCTGTTATTTCTTACTTATCTAAACCATAGCATTTAACTAACATGGAAAAACTGTTTTTGTTAGTTACGCAAAAATGTTAAATTTCATTAATTTTTTTCGATTTTCGAGCATATGCGCGACCTGAAGATATTAACCGATTTCTTATTTCTTTCCTTTATTTCACTGTCTGTCTGTTGGGCGGTATACCGAACAAAATTTAATAAAACATTTTTACAGCCCACCCTAGTGAATAAGTTCAGTACAATCTGATAATGATGTCATCCAGTACTGAAAAACTGCTAAACCTTTAATTATTATGGGACCACAAATTGGACTTTTATTTGTCTACAGGGTATATATCCAAAAACTCAACCGTTTGATAATGGAAAAACTATAACTGGGAAAAATATGAAAATCTTACTTACTTCCCGCCCTTAATATATCGTTTCAAATAAATAATTAAAAGTGAGAAGACACGTGAATGTTATTGTAAAGGGAGACTATTTGCAGCTTTCGTGGTTTAACCCTCTGGGAAGCGTAGATGTCACCCTTAAAATCTTAAATGGGTAAGTGGTACATCATTTTAGAGGTCGTTTAAATCTCTCTCCAATTATTAGTATTTTTTGAGTAGGAGTTTCCAAGAAATCGAGTTCCAAAAATGGATTTATTTATGTAATGCTTTAGTCGAAGAGTTTGCTGGTAAAGAATTGGAAAGGGTGTAGTAACTACCTCCTGCTAAAAGAGGAGTGAACATAATAATGTTTTTTAAATAATAACTTATAGCCATAAATCTTAGTGGAGGCCGTTCTACTTACGTCCAATTTTGTAACGCGATTTCTACGAAACTACTACTCAAAGAATAACAAATTATTGTTATTACTGGAAACAGATATAACTACCTTTAAAATGGTGTGGCACATGACCCTGCTTCCTATTTAAGAACATTAGGGTAACATCTACCCCGTCCCATAGAATTAAACCCCGAAAGCTGAAAATATTATTTAAAAGCGTACTCGTTCTTAAAGAAATTTACGTGTCTTTCCGATTTTTAATATTATTTACTGGAAACTAGATATTAAGGGTCGGAGTTTTCAATGTCCTATATTACCTAAAAATGTCGCTTGCAGTCCAGAAAACAAATATCAGTATTTTTTCAGTACAGCCCTTGTTATTTAATTTGGGCTGATTTCTCTGTAGAAAGGGGTATACTTGACCAGACTTCGTTTAATTATTAGATTTTAATACAGAACTCTCTAAAGGAAAAACTAAAAATGGAATTTTAAAAAGTGTCACAAGTAATTTTTTTCAAATAGTAAGCCAAATTTACCTAGTTAGTCAGGATGGCTTTACAAAGCTACAAATCATAATCGCAATATAGTATCACTTGTTCTTGATTTATTTAGCACTTGATTGTTTACTAACCCCCTAACCAACAGAAAAATGTTAAATTGTCAATATGTATTTTGAAAACTACAAATTTTTGGAATATATGACTATAAGAAGTTAACCGTGTTTTAAATAAATTTAATAATAGTTACTATAAAATTATAAAAATACAATTGAAAAAAAAAGTGACTTTTCACAGTTTTCTTAATTTAATTTTTATCTTGTATTTTGAGTGCCGTGTAATAACAATGGTTAAAATTTATACGGTGTACTAACCTAGGTTCCTTTTTACAAATAAATTAGCTCAAATTAAATAATGAAGGAAAATTGATAATTATTTGCCGGCCTCCAAACGACATTTTTACATAAAATTTGAAATATGTCAAAAACGGTTAAACTTAGTTATAGGTAGGAAACTAAATGTATTTAGAATTGTAAAATAAGCAACTTGACATTTACTTGATTCTTGAAAATATTTTAGCCGCCCTATCGACCTTAGCATACGACGAAATATCCAAAATTGTACTAATTATAGTTTACCGATAATCGACCATTAATTTGTAATATCCTTGCCATTACAATCTAAACATCCTTTCATTCTACATTTTTTTATTGTTTTCATGTTTCAGATTTACATTCACATTTGACACCGAAATAGAAAATGCGCCTTTCAGTCTGCCAAAAATATGGTAGAAACTGTCCGCCTATATAAATATTTATATTTAAAACCCAGCATGCGGATACAGAGGTGTCTATATGACCTCCGACAATGTGGCAACACTGTCGGAGGTAATAACGGCACCAGGATATACGCACATATACAATCTTCGGAGGCCACATAGTGCTTTCTGTGTTCCCCATATATGCCCCATTAAAAATTAAAAAATCTTTTCCCCTCTCAAGGAATCTGGATTGGTTGTCATTTCAACACCCCATATATAATTTTTTTTTCGATGTAAACCCCTGGGAACACCCGGAGGCCAGGTCGCCTCTTCTGTATACCGGAGGCGACAAGATACCGTGTACCAATATATATATATATATATATATATGTCATTTGAGCGGATGAATAATTCAGGGTGTTATGGAAAAATGGTATATTATATTTAAATGGGTGACTCCTTGGGTTTTCTAGAAAAACTTATACAGGGTGTCCCAAACAAGAATGCACTCTACAGGAATCTCTTTAACGATAGGACATACAAAAATGATCAAATTAAGCGATAGTTGTGCATCAGTGAGTTCTGCAACGTGGCATGTTTTCAAATTTAAAAAATTCCTAATATTTCCGAAGATATTTAGGCAAACCGAATTGTTACGATTTCGTTCTTTTGTTTATTGATGCTATTTGAAAAAAATCGTTAAAATGCAGCAGTTTTCTCTAAAAAGGTTAACATTGCAGAACCGGATATAGTCATGGCAGGACACGCAATCCCGCTGGCTTCATCTATTAATTTGCTGAGCGTCAATCTGGAAGGAAATATGTCTTGGCATAACCTCGTTGTGACAATTGCCAAGATATTCTCAGAAATTTGGTGTACTCTTCCGGACCAAAAAGTTGTACACACATCAACAACTTTTGACACTATACAAGGCCCAGATTCGACCATCACTAGAGTACTGCTCTCATGTCTGGAGCTCTGCACCCAAACATACTCTTTGGCTACTGGATTCCATCGAAAGGAGTTCCATTCGTCTGATCGGTGACCACGAGCTGACGAAGAACATCGACAGCCTAGAACATCGAAGCCAGATTGGGGATTTGACTCTCTTTTACAGATATTTTCATGGCAAGTGCTCCAACCAATACCAACCTTGGTTCAAGCACAGGAAAGTAAAAGATCAAACGTCATTGAATTTTTGAATGATTATCTTTCAAAATCTTTTAAAAAAATTTAATTTTTAGGAAAAAAACTCTTGCCAAACTTAATGTTAAACTGAAATTGCATATAAATTATAAAAATTAATTACTTACTTGTATTTATCTTATAACTAAAGAGCGGGACATCCAGGCACATAGTTGTTTATTCTTTTTAATAAGAACACTTTATGCACGGGACACAGATTTTCACGGCAACACTTAACAACACATAGTGGAAGAGAACTAATAAGTTTTTTGTAAAGACACACACACACATCAGATTATTAGATTTTATTACACGCGACGCGACGAAATTTGATTTGTGACGCAATTTAGTTTCGTCAATAAAAACCAATATTCATAGTTTATTTATGGAGTGACAAGATACACGCGTAAACCGAAAAATATTACACACGACACAACGACCCGAACAAACAGCTCCAAGACTGACCCGGTTGCTTGGGTATTGGCTATTCGACAAAAACCTCTATATCCCACCGGTGTCTGTTTTATACTGATAGCCCGCAGTCGCTAGTAGGTACCCATATACAAACTACGTCTGCTCAGTCGAGCCGAGTGTGTGACAAAGATGTGGAGATGGCAGTGTAGCCTTTCTCACTTCGTAATTTGAACTCAGGGTTGTTCTAGGGCGTACTTTTCTACCGAATTCGGTACACTTTACAAAGTATTGACACGTTGGTACATCTTGCGAGTTTTTGATAAGTAAGTATTATAAGGAATTAATTTTTATAATTTATATACAATTTCAGTTTTACATTAAATTTGGGAACATTGCCATTGGGTCTGGGTGAAATGTTGTACAGTAGCGCGCGGACTGACAGTGAGTAGAGTGTTTGTTACCCCACTTTTAAAACGGTCGATTTAAAAAAATAAAAATATGTAGCGCTTCTCTAGGACACCCAAGGAGTCACCCATTTAAATATAATACGTCATTTCCATAACACCCTGTATTTAATAAAAAAATTTCCAATAAATTAATATATAATAATGCAGCAAATGTACTTATGTTAAAGTTAAGTAAATCGCAAAAGTAGGTTATTTTCTGTAAAAAAACACCATTCCAGTGGTGTAAACTTTATGTTGATGTGGGAGCACAAAAAGTAAATAGCCAATAGCAAAAATTAATAATCTTAAGTCATTTTTCATCTTCGAAGTTAAAAAGGAAATTAACTTTTCCGCTCTTAATCAACTTTAATATTGCGCATGAAAGAAACTATAAAACTTTTATTAAAACCCAGAACGATATTGCCAATAACGTTTTTTTTTGCACTGAATAGAGTATAAAAGTGGAGTTTTAGTATCGAAATGATTAAACTAAAGAACAAAAAGAAATAAGTTAAACATCACCAGCCTGGTATAATTACAACATAATGATGTGGTGCACTTAGGATGGATAAAAAATGGTTTGGTGGCAGTGGCGGCTCGTGACCTATGCCAGAGGGGGTTCACAAGTATGGTGAAATTATTTTTAAAATTTTATTTTTGTGTAATGACCAAACAATTACTTTCTAGGCGTTTTAAATGTAGAAAGAAAAGAAGTAATAAGAAAATGCGTTAGTTAAAACATATTTTTATTTATTTTTTAATTTTACACAAGGAAATACAACTTTTGGAAAATAAGAAAGGTTCTCTTAGTGTGTATAGCTGTCGGATCTTAACGTCGTCGCATGCAACCCTCGTAACAATATTTATACAGTCTACTACTAATACTACTAAAGCCATCTACGAGCTATAAAGAACACCGAATGATGTCCAATAGTACTACCGCCATCTACGAGTTATCAAGAAAACCGAATGATGTCTAATACCACTACGCCATCTACGGCTACGTCATTAGGCGCAACCAAGACGAGAATAATAGTTAACTGTTTTATGATGAGAACGAATCGAGCCACGAGACTGACAAGTTGGCATTCTTCATATATTCAGTGTTTTTAGTTTAAATCCTTAAATAAATTAAATAAAATGGTTTAAAATCATATCGAGTATCATTTATCGAAATACACAAAATTTATCGACCCTACACAATAGTGCTTAAACGTAAAGTCCGTTCTTCGGTTCTTAATTGTAGAAAATTGATCAATAACAGCCTCATTAAGTTTGAACTACCCTTTATAAATTTGTTTTCATATATTTCATTTTTAAACTTTCTAATAAAGTCCCTAGATTTACCCTTTGTGGTCTGCGTTAAATTAATTTCGGGTTTAGGTGGTCCCGCATTCTTCACTTCAATTTTTTGCACCAAACTCAAAGAGCTAAAGTTATTTCTTAAATAGTCTACCGTCAACTATTCATTTTAACTTAATAAATATATAATATTAAAACAGACAACGCCTTTTTCATGTTAGATCGCCTAGCCCCGCTATTCCCCGCTGCCATCCGCCACCTGTTACTACAGGGAAACTGTACTACTTAATCGCACGTGCGAGCAAGTCATAATCGACCGAGGCACGGTTGCCGGATCTATACAGTTTGGTTTGACGGGATGATAAAATATTATGGAGGGTCGGGTTTATTCGTTGTTGTAGTTTGACGGTACGATAAAATATTAGGGAGGGTCGGACTACGATAAATGATATTCAATGAATATAAATTAATATTTTTTATTCGTTTTGTTTCGGGGGTGCACGTGCGCATGTGCTCCTGTGGAAGAACCGCCACTGTTTGGTGGGCAGGGTTTATCGGTTCCAAGAAATTGCATTTTGTAAACGGTGAATTTTCAATTCCGATAAAGTATTTTTTGCTACTCCCGCAAAAATAAATTTTTTTTAACAAATGATTTTTACAATTTTTAAACTTATTTCAAGAGCTCCACCTGCACGAGGGCGATGTATCTCTTTCCAGTAATACTCTAATTTATTATTTTTTGAGTTTTGTTTCCAGAAATCGCGTTCAAAAAATTGGAAGTAATTAGAACTTTTTTAGGCGGTGAGTTTACCCCCTGGTTAGGAGTCGGAAATGGTGCCACCCATTTTTTTTTATGATCAAACACAAGCACTATAGGAAATTCCTTTAAGGCACTCTGGGAGTGGTGCGTGTGCTCATAAAGCGTTGGTTTTGAATCGTTGGAGGTTATACTCGTTGGGAAATACGACCTCGGGAAGGTCGTTCCATAAGGATGACGATTTAAATAATGAAGTTCGAGGAGTACTAAGCTTAACCACATATGGATGGGCGGCAGTGGGTGGTCGTGTATTGGTGCTGTTCATCGCATTAGGCGGAATTATGAGGGCAAGGTCAGCCGAGCATTTCTATCTTCGATGTTCTAGGCTGTCGAGGCTCTTTGTCAGCTCGTGGTCGCCGATCACACAAATAGCTCTTCTTTTAATGGAATCCAGTAACCGAAGAGTATGTTTGGGTGCAGAGCTCCAGACAAGAGAGCAGTACTCTAGTGATGGTCGAATCTGGGCTTTGCATAGTGTCAAAAGTTGTTGAGGTGTGTACAACTTTTTGGTCCTGAAGAGTACAACAAGTCTCGAAGCTACCTTGGCTATTGCCACAACGTGGTTATGCCAAGACATCCAAGATTGACGTCCAGCAAATTAATAGATGAAGCCAGTGGGATTGCGTGTCCTGCCATGACTATATCCGATTCTGTAATCTTATCCTTTTTAGAGAAAACTGCTCCCTGGGTTTTCTTAGAGTTAAATTCGACTTGGTTACTGTCACTCCAAGCCAAAAAGTCTTTGTTGAGCCGTGATACTTCATTTATATTATATTATTTGCCAATGTGATGTACAATTTATAAGCAATTTTTATTTGTAATATAATCATATAAGTTATTTCCAGCTGTTTTCGAAATTATTCCCAATTTCATAAATTATGTTGTTTAAATGTGGAAGTAATATTTCCGTACAATATAATAACATTTTCTTGCAGTTATTTTCCGCTGTCTAGCAAAGACTAAAAATAATATCGACTGAAATATTGACTTATTCTTTCAAAAATGTTATTAAAAATGTCAATATTTCTTATCGATTTTTGGAAAACGAATTTTTTTCCCACAGCGGCATACTAAATATTTAGGTCATCGTTGAAAATATGAAAGGTTTTTTGAGTGTATAGTGCTTAAACGTAAAGTCCATTCTCCGGTTCTCAATTGTTGAAAATTTATCAATAACAGTCATTAAAGTTTGAAATACCCTCTATACATTTTTTTTTCAATAGGTAGCATTTCTAGGGCTGTTAGCCTTTCTTTATTCATAGAACTTCGCAAAAATGTTTTTATTCGTTTTAATGTTGAAAAACATCGTTCACCTTCGGCCGTGGTCATTGGTATGGTAACAATTATTTGTAAAAGTGTAAAGGTGGCAGAAAATATGCTCTGAAGATTACTTTCTATTCCATTTTTTGTCCAGGCAGGCTCCGCAACGCCGCGAAAAAACAACAAGCAGGAGAAACAAAACAAACGGTTAGTTGTGCTGCATCCACAAATCCAGTTATTTTTTTCGTATATTTAGTTTTTAAACTTTCTAATAAAGTCCCTAGATTTATCCTTTGTAGTCTGCGTTAAATTAATTTCGGGTTTAGATCATCCCGCCTTCTTTACTTAAATTTTTTGCTCCAAACTCAAAGAACTAAAGTTATTTTTTAAATAGTCCACCGTCAAATTATTAATTTTAACTTAATAAATATGTAATATTAAAATATTGAAACATCCACGCTCGAATTACCATACAGGGTGTTATGGAAATTACGTATTATATTTAAACCGGCAACTCCTGAGATGAAAAGAAATTGAAAAAAAATAACCAAAAATGGCGCTTTCAATTAATAACCGAATTATAACACCTTATGTAAAACCAATTAAACACACATGTTGCTACTGACCAAACGTAAACAAACTTTAGCCATATGTAAACAAAGCAATATTGAGATAGGTTATGGCCAAAAACGTCACTGAAATTTGAGCAATGTTGTCGGTTAAAATCTTTAGAAGGTCAATAACCGGTTGACAGAAGATGTTTATTTTTCATGGTACATTTCTAAACTTTACCTTCAGTTGTTCGCTGAAAATTTTTTTTTTTATTTAAGCTCTATTACCTTTTCGGTATTATTTAAAACAACACATAAATGCACATTAATTAACGCACACACAACACTTTTGCTGGTTAGAAATGCTCCCATCTGTTTTTTGCATGGATGAAGGATTTATGAACATAACATTTTTTAGAACTACTTTCAATATTGTTCTAATGGTAAATAACAGATATACAAGTTGATGAAGGTAATATGTACTGATGACTGTGCCAAACAAAACTTTAAACTCAATTTTCTCTAAATAATTAGTAAACAAACAAATCCGTTACTCAGTTTGATTTGACATTTTCGTTCTTCTTCTTTTTTTTTTCGGTATGGCATCACTACACAACAACACTACAATGTTGCCACCTGCTGGCGTCTTTTTTATAAGATGCTGTTTTATAAGATTATATTCATAAGTTATGTCATTTGCGTTTGAATATTACTTCTCCGTATAATTTTCAGTCATGCTTTAGGACAAAATTCATATTTTTTAATCGAATTTTCAGTTTAATGTTTTGCCGCGAAAAATTTCGATGTTCCAGTTTCAAAACTGACAACAGCGCAATAGTTCTGGTATTTTCCTAAATGTGCAAATTGCGATAGAGGGATATAAATTATTTTCTAATATTATAAATTTGCTATTCAAATTCAAAATGCCAAGAACTTCAATCGAACTAACGGACATGGTCTTATGCTATGGAGCAGCACAGGAAAATGCCCTATACATGGAGCTTGGCTTTACCCGAGATGTAATATTTAATCAGCGAGTTATAGAGGAGAGAGAAACCCAAACACGTTAGCCGCTATACTACAAAAGTTAAAAAGTTGAGACTACAAGACTTCCTTTACGTTACAAGAAGGTTACAACAGTGGTACATACAGTCAAGTCGAAGTACCTGACTAATTCCGAAGGATAGTTCACAGATGAGGTTGGCTTTACCCGAGATGGAATATTTAATTAGCGAGACCAATAGCCAGATAAGGTTTTTCTTGAACATATCAGTAGGTATTATTGATAATCAACTAATACGACCACATATCCTGCAAAACGACCTGCCAGAACTTTTAGAAAATGTTCCTTTAGGTCGGATAAGGGACATGTGGCTTCTGCAAGCATAGTTTACGAATTGTCACTGAAATTTGGACGTCATATTTGCGTTTATTCTAGCGTACGGTAGTGTTTATAGTGGTTTTGTGGGTGTCTGTCTGTTTTTTTAAGTGATTTAGTTAGTTTTGATATGCCGGTCACGTCCCGAGATTGGAAAGAAGAGGACAAAGCAGTTTTAGTGGGTAAGCAAGCAAGGAGTAGACTGTGACTTTGAGTTTACTTCTTAATAGCTATTAGGCAGTCCCACACTATTATCAGGGCACGTATAGAGCATAAAGTGTGAGCATAGAGTATCCTCGATTTACTTCCCTTGTATCCTAAGGTAAGCTAAATAATTAATTTTATAAGAAACTAAAAGTTCTAGAGTTTTACAAAGTTTGGCAACATTGTAGGAACATGTGTTTGTCAGACAGCTCCGCCGGATAATATCATATGGTGCCGCAGAGTCACCGGTCGGTTTAGGGGTGAATTACCCCACTTTTTAAACGTTCGATTTAAAAAAAAAATGTAGCGCTTCTCTAGGACACCCCAGGAGTCACCCATTTAAATATAATACGTCATTTCCATAACACCCTGTATACATGCGCGAACAAACAGTCAAAGGCGCACTCGAAAATTGTGCGACTTTGGCATATAAAATCGCCATATCCCCGCTATCCCCCGCAACCACTACTAAAAACGGCATTATGTCCCGCCTATTTAATCGTATATGCGAGCATTCCTCGTCATCAATTTAACGACTGGCGCGACGGCCGGAACACGCCACGGTGAGAGCCTATATACAGTTTGGTTTGACGGTACGATATAATATTAGGGAGGGTCGGACTTTATACGATAAATAATATTAAATGAATATAAATGAATATTTTTTTATTCGTTTTGGGGATGCACGTGCGCATGTGCTCCTGTGGAAGAGCCGCCCCTGAGTATGTGCTTTCAAAATATAGACAAATTTAAAACCCAAATTACCGATCTGAATCTGAGGTTCTTATACTTTTGTAACTTGTTGATTGTTTTGCGTACAAAAATATTTATCTGCTACCACTCTTTCCTAAAATATAAATATTTTTATGTTTGTAATTAAAATATTAATTAAAGCGTTTGTTTAGGTAAATGCTTTTTTTTTCTTAATGTAAATTGAATTTACATTCTCTTTATATTTATTTTTTTAATAAGTATAAAGGGTTAATTTAGGGTACATATTTTAATCTAAATAAATTAGAGAACTTGACAGACATATCGCAGCCACAGAGAAAACATACTTTCGAATTCCAGCAACAGACTCCATTTACATAATTATTTTAATTTATATGCCAAAAACATTTTCGTTTCATAAACAAGGCAGACTGACCTCCATATTTTAAAAGGTAGGTAGGTACTCTTGAACCGTGGAAAGGCTGATGTACAGCCAGGGAGGGGCTAAGGGAGAAAGGGCGTATGCCCCCGAAACATAAATATAGAGTTTTTGACGATATTTTTGTATTAACAAATGGTGGTATCTGATTTCATAATGAGGTAAATAATCCATGATAATGTAAAAATCGAAAATAGAGCGGTTCTTATCCCATTTCTATTTTAACCAAGCAGTTGTGTTAACGGATTGTCCAACAATTATGTTACTTATTTTTTTGTATTTGGATAAGATATGGAGGGATTCTATGGGGATCTGGTTAATGGTAACAGGTAGAACTTCGATAAATGGGGAAAAATATCGCAATCAAAAGACGAACAATATGCCGTACAAAAAGTTTTGGTGTGATTTTTAAGATTTGAGTTATTTAAAAGAAACTGAAGTTCAATGCAGTAGGTACTAACATGAATATTTTCTTAAATTATTTTATAATAATGCACTACATAATAATCACATAAACAAGAAGCACGAACAATAATTAACAATAACAAAACAGTAAGTATGAAACAATAAACAACAAATAGGTACATCGTCAAAAAAACATTAACCAAAGGAAAACAAACAGTAGATTATTAGAAATCAATTTTCCAAAAGGTGGTCGAATTGATTTCGGTTAGTCTCCGAACAAATATAGCATGTGAAAATTTTAGAATTTAAAACATTCATTAGCATTTGTGGCCTTACGCTTTGGAAGGCCCCAATTACTTTACTAGTCGTCTAAGGTCTCTGGAGAATGACGAGAATCATTTCGTACACCTTTTAGAAAATTAATTTCTAATAATCTACTGTTAGTTTTACTTTAATTAACGTTTTTGCCGATGTACCTATTTGTTGTTTATTTTTTCATACTTACTGCTTTATTATTGGTAATAAATTATCTTGTTTTATGATTATTATATAGTGTATTATTATAAAAGTATTTTAAAAATATTAATTTTAGTACTTACTGCATTGAACTGTTTTTAAAAAATTATGGAAAATACAGGTCCGTATCCTGAAAAGATGATTAAAAGACTCGAAACGTAATTAAACGATAATCATCATTGAATAAGAAAAAAATTGACATTATAAAATCAGGGCCGTATTAGAAAAAAATTAATTTGATGATGATTGCTTGAAAACGAAACGTCGTATATAAAAAATTGTTATGTACTCTTAGAGTTCACTAAAAGGTGCTGTGAGAATGTTTTGTCAGTTCTGCTCTAACTTTAATATAGACGTCGAAAAATAATTAAATAAAAATTCAAAATTTCAGTTTTTCTTAAATAACCCAAAACTTAAAAATCTTATCAAAACTTTTTGTACGGAATATTGTTCGTGCATTAATTGCGATACTGTTCCCCATTAAACAATTTAAATGCAAATATCTCCGAAACGGTAACTCTGTACATTGTACATTAAAATTTCACAAATAAATCAATGTCTCGTAATAAAGAAACCATAATTGCCAAATTTTGTAAAA
This sequence comes from Barypeithes pellucidus, assembly GCA_963991005.1. Classification (NCBI taxonomy): domain Eukaryota; kingdom Metazoa; phylum Arthropoda; class Insecta; order Coleoptera; family Curculionidae; genus Barypeithes; species Barypeithes pellucidus. Next base: position 29,931,579 of record OZ022564.1, on the reverse strand, counting down.
AAACGTTAGTTTTTTCTCAAAGTTATTAGAGAAAAACAAAAATGAAGTTTTAACTTTAACACCCTGTATCTCGGTTAATATCAACTTTATAATATAGGTAAGTATAATTAAATCCTAATATTTTTACCTAAGGAGTCTGTGGTTGTTTTTCCATGTACCATTAATTAGCAGACACCCTGTATATATATATTATTTATTATATTATTTTTAAATTTCTACAACTTAGATGTATAGTTGTTGCAGCACTATACCGTTGATTCTTACTGCCATAAATAAACTACCTGATTAAACCCTATTGTCTGATGCCTGAACATCTTCAAAGCTCAATAAATGGGATCAGGGCCGGCTTGAAAATGTATACCACACCACATTTTATTTTTATAATTTAAAATAAATAGATAGGTATTTTTAGTTTTAGGTACATCTAAATAAATACATACATACATCTAAAATAATGATAACAATTAACGATAATTGAAAATAATATAATTTAAAAGTATAACACAAGTACAATAAAAATTAATTAAATTCTAAGAAACTATTGATAATTTATTCAAAATTTAACTCTGTATGACTATCACTATCTTCATCTAAGCCAAAACTTATAATTAAGGGTTGAACATTTGTAATCATACAATTGTAAGAATTTTCCACCTTAGTACATGCTGTACACAGTTTTTCCAGCTGTCTGCTGAAATTTTTCTTACTTCGTTTTTAATTAATTCTACTACAGATGCATTTAATGTAGGAGAAATATTATTTCTCCTAATATTGGCTTTTAATTGGTGCCATATTAGCTCAATAGGATTGAATATACAATAGTACGGAGGAAGACGCAACACTGAATGTCCATTTTCTGCTGCAAGTTTGTCACACTCGTATTCCTAATTTATTTTAAAAGCTTTTAATACTTCTAGCAGTTCTCGTTTTTTGTCAGTTTCTTCAAAATTTAAATCATTGTCAATCATAAAATTTTGAATTTCTGCTTTTGTATTATTAGAATTGGGAATGATTTTTGCTTGCCGACTATGATAACTAGCATTGTCCATTACAATGACGCTATTTTCAGGTATATTTTTAAGGAGTTTATGTTTAAACCAATCTTCAAAAAGTTGTGCGTCGGTATCTTGATGATAATCTAAAGAAGAATCTGCTATGTTTTTAGCTGAAAGCAACAGACAATTTGGAACAAACCCGTTCTCTGAACCAGCATGTAATATTGTGATTCTTTTGCCTTTATTTGATGGTGTCTTGGTTTGACGTTTTTTGGAAGAATCATCCGAACCTTTTCTTGGAGTGTCATGGGTATCGAACCATGTTTCGTCAAGTTAAATAATTGGACGATTTTCTTCTCTAAATTGTTTAACAGCTGTTAAATATTTAAGGCTCCATTCCCGACACTTGAAGATGCCCCCCTATCAGCACAATTGCAAGGACGCCACATTCTACCACTAATAAGCCTAACTAAACATTACTGGCCGGAAAACCACTAAAGATTAAAATTATTAAAAATCACTTTGTATTTATATATCCATCAGGCATAGGTAAATTGAATTTGTATACCTGGTCCGGCTCTGCTCGAAAAGGTTTTAAAATTTGGGATTTCCTTATTTATTTTATGATCGAATGGATAATGAGGTTTTATTGCAGTCAAAAGATCAACGATATAATTCTGCAAAAACTATACTCATACGTGAAAAAAAGTGCTATTTATGCGTAAAAACCCCATAATCGGTCAATAAATAATATTTGTTCACCTTTATATATTTTTTGGTTTGTTGGAAAAGTTGTTAGTGGCACGCATAATTTTTTTTTGGAACAGTAGCACACTTTCTAAAAAGGTTGGTCAACCCTGCTCTAAAGTTACAAACTGCTATTTATAGTGCTTTGACTTTGACATAAAATGCACAAAAATCTTATCCGAAAACCGAAAACATTTTATATCAATCTAAATAATAAATTATCCGTAAAATTCTAAAATTTATTCTCCTCTTTATAACTGAAGACATCCATAAAGAATATTTGTTGCTAAGAGTTTCCTATTTCCTCTAAGCCAACTAAGGAAAAATGGCTTTTCGCCGTTAAAACGTCGTGCGAGAAAAATTTCCGGAATTTTTACAACCGTCGTACAATTTGTCACAAGATAAGGATAAAGCAAAAGCTAGATTGCGTTTTTTCCGTCTCATGGAAATTTCTGTTGAACGTATCGCGACTTATACATAAATAAAAAATCGCTAGCAGGTATACTCGTTCCTGGTTCGCGTATATCTGTTCAACTTTCATCCCTGTATTGTTGACGTGACTTGAAATTTTTCATTTTATTTTAATTAAATATATCCTGCCTTTTCGAAAGACAAACGAAACAACGAAATTCTCACTTGGTGGTTTTTAAGTATTACATAGATTATTTAGTTTATTTAGAACCATGCATGTAATAATGACACTTTATCTATCTTTGAAAGGTGGAAAGTTGACGTTTTTTTATTTTTACTTTCCACCCGGGTGGAAAGTAAATTATTTTTTTGTAATTTTAAAAAAAATCGATATCTCTAAATAATATACGAACACACCAACATACAACTCATTACACAAATTTAACGACAATGAATTTTTTTTATATTTTTAAAAATAAACCTAACATTTATCAAAAATAAAAAATTTACATGGTTTTTGTTTTACTTATTTGAATTAAATATTACATTGGCATTATTGTAGGCAGTCACTAATATGTTCAAGCATTGAATATTATGACCAAATCGTTCATATCTTCTTTGTCTTGGCATTTTCACTGAATTAAGCTAGTAGCGCCGACTCAGAACCATGATTTTGAACTTTGTTTCCCGTACACCATTCTTTGAAACAGTTATATGCCTTGTCATATCTCGGGCGGCTTTTAGTTGGCAGAAGATCTTCTTCTACTATTTTTGCTGCTTCTCGAATTTATGGTGGAGTAGCAGCAAAATCAAATTCCTCATATGATCATCATTTTTCTGTTGTTAAAATAATATATTGTTTAGTGACATGGAAACCATATTCAAAAAATGATATTTGCCATCTTGATGTGTATTATTACCTACGTTATTTTACGATCTGCGGTTATTTGAAATTTCTGTCTAATTTTTCAATGGAAAAGTCAAAATGACATTTATCTTTTATTAATAATTTTAATTCAAAATAATAAGAAGTGGATTATTACAGATACAGCCAAATGAAAGTTTCATGCTTCCTTTACATTTTATTTCTTGATTCATTTGTTTACCTCTGTTACTTCATGAAATACACAATTTTTATTAAATGTCCTACATTTTTTAGTTTATTTTTTATTAAGAAAAAGAAAATTGTTCAATTCTGGCCTGTACTCCATTACTCTGCTCAAAGACGTTAAGAATTAAAAAATAATAAACTAAGTACCCGCTTGGACATTTTTTAATAAACTTCCGAGCAAACGGACGACACTGTTTAGTGGTTTTTGGGATTTCCGATGATACAGAAACGATTACCAACATCGTTTTTTTTTATCTAACAATGCCTATCACTTCAAAATGTGTATTTTTTCTAAATTGTTTTTAAAAAAATTAGATCCGTTAACAAAAGCTTACCTTGACTTAAACCTCCGACGGAGGCGTCAATGTATCTCGATCAGTTCGTACGGGGAAACGGGTGCCACTTTTTCAACACTTAAACAATTTTCTTTTGAAAACCCAAAGTATTGAATCCGCTTCCCAGCCGTGCCATAAAGAATTCGATATATGTTTTTCTTTTCCTTTTATTCACAAACATTACCCAAAATACGCGAGGTGATTTACGCCTGAAAACCCAATATTTTTGCCTCTATAGAAACGTCCGTTACACGCTCCGCCGAGATCGCTCGAAAATACAGCCAATATAAATGTCGAGGCATTCAAGACCTGATTTACACCGTTTTGAAAACAAAAGAAATATTTTTAAAATAAATATGAAATCAAAATTGTATTTATCCTCTGTTCCTTATTTTAATATGTGTAATAATACGGATAGAAAATTAAAAGCAAACTTTAACGTAGTAAATTTTGACTATTTAAAAAGCTGTGGGACTACCCTCTCGGCCCTGGTAATCATTTATATCCCGGCTGTAAGCTATTCAACCGAGGGTTTAAAAGGGGGCCAAGATATATTCTGCCCAAGAAACGAAAAGGAAGAGAACAAGGGACTTGATCCTCGAACGAAACCAAATGAGAGAATCTAGAAACACCACCAGTGCAGAAATGAGGAGAAAAAATAAGGAAATCTCTAAAGAAATCAGAAGGGACATCAGAAACTACCATGCTAGAAAGGCCCAAGAAACAATAAAGAAAAATGGAAGTATGAAAGTACTACGCAACAATTTCGCCGAAGGTAAAGTTGAGATAACCAAACTGAGAAATAAACATGGCAACATCACCTCAAACCGGGACGAAATCCTGAGAATCGTGGAAGAATTCTATTGCGAACTATACCGGAGCCGCATCCAAGAACCCCTAAACTTAAATATGGTTACACAAGAACGAGGTGTCATAAATCAAGGATTAGAAGAGATGCCAGACATTATTATCGATGAAATTAAAGATGCGCTGTCGAAGATGAAGAACAATATAGTACCCGGAGAAGACGAGGTAGTTGTAGAAGCAATAAAAGCTGGAGGTCCCCTCTTATTTGAGAAAATAAGAACGCTTTTCAACCTATGCCTACACCAAAGCACTATCCCGGATCAGTGGCATGAAGCGACCACCACTCCATAAAAAGGAGATAAAGCAAACCTGGAAAACTACCGCCCAATAACACTCCTTAGCCATCTACACAAAATGTTTACCAGAATTATAACAGCAAGGCTGGATAACAAACTGAAGCTTTACCAGCCAAGAGAACAAGCGGGTTTCCGATCGGGCTTCGGGACAATTGATCACCTACAGAGTATAAAAACCCTCATTGAAAAAACCATAGAATACAATAGACCACTTGTTCTCCTATTCATAGACTTCCACAAAGCTTTCGACACTATAGAGATGAAAGCTATACTAGACACCCTGAGAGAATGTCGAATATACTACAGATATTCAAAACTTATCTATAACATATACAAGAACACTACTCTGTCAGTTATACTACATAAAGCCAGCAACCGCATCAAAATCGGAAGAGGCGTAAGACAAGGAGACACCATGTCTCCGAAATTATTCATCACAGTTCTGGAACATGCCTTCAAAAAGCTTGACTGGGATGCAAAAGGAATAAGCACAGATGGTCAGAAACTTAGCCATCTCCGACGATATAACGTCTGGGATATAACCTATCAAATTAGCTCTAGCCACCAGTTACCCATGGTTACCGTTGATATTGTACCATGTTGTCCTATTTTTAGATATTAAAATAAATAGTATGAAAAGAAAGTTTTAAGAACATTGAAACTATAATAGAATATTAGTTTCTTGTATACTTATGACAATTTACTTTAAATGGGTAAATTTAATTTTATGGTTTACTTGGTAACATGTTATTAAATTAAAATTTAATATATGTGACAACATTGTTATCCCAAGAAATTTTTTTGCCCGCATTCCTTTTGTAGCTACAGTTAAAGTTGTCGACCTGTAAAAAATAAACAAATAATGCTAAACAGGTGTTCCCGGAGATCGCTGAAATATAAGCAAGCACTTATCGTATTTCTCTTATCGATTAAAGTTAATAAAATCTTATCTTTATATCTTCTAAACTTCAATAGTTCATGCATAAAATTAGCTTGAATGACAAATATTTATTTAATTTAAATTGGCCCATCTTGAAGAGGAGTGAGAATATTTTAATGTCAAACAAACCTTAATTACAACCACTTAAACGTGCTTAACTAATGGAAAATCAACAATCCACCAAAAAAATTCCTGTCAACTTTAAATACGGTTTAGAGAGTTTTCTTAGCTTAATTGCAGCGATATCACGCTTGGTTAACTACATAAATTAGTTGAATTTAGAGAGTTGGCGCAGGCTTCCATTATACAGGGTGTTCGGGTTTGTTCGCATCACTTGGAGTGGTGATTATACACAGTTAAAATGAAGGTTGAACAACAAGTTGAAAAATCGATACTTTTTTGCCTCATTTTGAAAAACTGATTTTACTAACAAAAACTGTAATTCTAGTTTTGCGCCTAAACGGTGTGGTTTATCGACTTGGATAAAGAGTGCCATTTTTATCAGATAGTATTATATGTCTTTTTGTCCAATAAGTGTCACAACAAAAAATATATGCCAGAAATTAAATTAGAATTTCGGGTAAAGTGGCCTCTGATGGCACAGAAGAGAAATATTTTTATTACAGAAATTATAGAAGTCGACATATCAATTTTATAGTTTAAAAACTAGCAAGATGTTAAAAATAAGAAAAAAATACTTTGAGAGACTATATGCGATAACTGGACTTTTCGTATTTTTCTTATATGACTTACTACCCTTATTTAAACATATAGAAGACACGGAAGACAGACTAGACCATTATTTCAGAGGGTAGTTCCTGTCAATTGTTAACATAATTGTTTCATTTTATCTTTAGTAAGGGGTTAATGGCCCATAGAAATTAGCGTTTTTATTATTTCTATTGCGAGATGATTAAGTCCTCTTGTTCTATGTGTGTTATTGTAAAGTGTAATTATGCGTTAGTGTTGGGGTTTAGTGATAAGCTTATTATGCACTCCCACACTATCATCAGGACACGTGATGAGCATAAAGTTTTTCCCATAGAAAAAAGAATTGAAAGTGTCTGTGCCCTGGATTCCTTAATCGCGTCCTGGATTTACTTTCTAAGTAAGCTAAATATTTTACACTTTTAAACATTATGGCAACATTCTGCTGGAACATCTGTTGATTAATCAGCTGGGCAATGTAATATGTTCATATATGAATGTGCCGAGGAGTTGTGTGTGGGTTTAGGGGTGAATTACCCCACTTTTTAAACGTTCGATTTAAAAAAAAAAATATGTAGCGCTTCTCTAGGACACCCCAGGAGTCACCAATTTAAATATAATACGTCATTTCCATAACACCCTGTATAACACAAAAATATATTCTTAAAATTATATTAAAAAAAATAAAAGATTTCCAACAAATTTATTGTTTTCGGAGGATACTGTAAATATCAGAATTTTCTATATTAGCTGTAATTTTGTCGGTGTTGAACAAACCCAAGCTAAACTATGTAGATCACTCTACTGAAACAAGGACTAAATTTAATAAGAAATTTAAATTACCAAAAATATTTAACAACCGCCAATAAAAAGTTTATGGATTACTTAGCACCAAAATCATTTAATTTACTCCCAGATAATATAAAATCAATTAAAACTATAATTAGTAAAAAGTGTGATCAGTATGTTTATCGGAATGCAGAAAAGTTTTCAATACTTTTTCAGTAATTCACTGGCATGCTTCAGTAACGTGTGTCACATAGAATTATAATATAGATCAGCGGTTCTCAAACTTTTTGGGTGACGGAACCCTTTTGGGAAGCAAAATACTTGACGGAACCCTACAATAAAACAATAGTTTTTAAAAGTGTATTCTTTATTAATAAGCATAATAAAAGTACAATGTAACAGTTACTAATTATTACTTACTTTACCACATGGCAAGTACAATAATAGAAGATATTAAAAAAGAAAAAATCTAACTAATGGGAGGTATGAAACTGTTTTTTATTTTTCATCAATTGGTTGATATCAGGTTTGATAGAAGACAGTTGAAGTCTCATATCAGGTTCGGCGTCCAGGCTATTGCGATATTTTGTTTTCGTGGCTGCATAGGTTGAGAATCCTGTTTCGCACAAATATGTTGTTGGGAACGGGAGAAGAATATTCAGAGCCATTTTGCCAAGCATTGGATATTCATCACGGATTCTGCACCAAAAATCGTTGAGAGGCGTCGTTTTGAACAGTGACTCCATACTTGTGTCTGATGACATTTCTAAAAGAGATTCATATATCTCGTTTGACATACTTTCGGGCTTTTCCAAGTTGGGTAAAAAAGGATTATGAATCCATGAATTCAGTTTCATTTTTGTATTCTGTTCTTCGGGAAAATACTTTTCAAAAGATGCGCGCATCGAACTGAGATATTGGACCAATTCTTCAAACACATCATCTTGAAACATTTCTGAGTCGTTATCGCTAACAAACTCACTGAGTGACGTAAAGCTTTCTATTTCTTTCTTACCAACGCAAATAATCCAAAAATCTAATTTTCTTTTGAATGCAGTTATTTTGTTATAGGCTTGAAACACTGTTGTCTGTTTACCTTGCAATGATAAATTCAATTCGTTCAGTTTTTGAAAGATATCCGCCATAAAAGACAATCGGAACAACCAAGTTTTATCATACAAACGGTCCTTCAAATTAAAAGAAGTATCTGCTGAAAGAAACATTTGTAACTCTGTAAGTTCAAATAGCCTTGTTAAAGTTTTACCCCGAGACAGCCATCGCACTTCTGTATGGAGCAGCAGTGTTTTATGTTTGCTGCCATAATCTTCACACAATAATGAGAACAATCGGGATTGTAGTGGTCGTGATTTGATAAAATTAATTATTTTTACCGCTTCATCCATAACTAATTTTAGATTTGACGGCATTTGCTTCATCGCAAGTGCTTGTCTATGCAGAATACAATGGCTGGAACTACAATTAGGCGCTTTATTTTTTATTCGTGACACTGCTCCTGCTGTTTTACCTGTCATCGCCTTGGCCCCATCTGTACAAATGTCAATGCAATTGTTCCAACTGAGATTATTTTCTTCAAAAAATATATTTATTTTATTAAAAATTTCTTCCCCGGTAGTGTTTGTGAGCAGCGGTGGACACATAAGCATGTCTTCTTCAAAAGAACTTTCATATGGATATCTCACGATAACCAGCAAGATAGCCAAACCAGCGACATCAGTTGACTCGTCCATTTGCAAGGCGAATCGTGTTTTTTGTAGACGTGTAACTAGTTCTTGTTTGACGTAGCTTGCCAGATCATGGATTCGCCGTGAAACAGTATCGTTTGATAGCGGCACAGTAGAAAGATGCTTTGCGGATTTTTCATCGAGCATACATATTGTTATGTCTAATACACATGGCTTTATTAAATTCTCAGCGATAGTGTGCGCTTCACCTGCTTGTGCAATGCGATAGCTAACTAAATATGATGCCTCCGTGGCCTTTTCGTTGATAGTTTTTGTTACATGCATTATATTTTTTTGACTTTCCAATAACTGATCTTTTTTACGAACAAAAAATTCTTTATTCTTGTCTTTAGACTCGGGGTGTACAGTTTGTAAATGTCGGCGCAATTTGGCAGGTGCCATGGAACTATTAGGAAGCAGTTTACTACATAGCATGCAGAGAGGTGAGCCCTTGGAATCAACAAATCCGAAACTGATATATGATTCATCATACTTCCTTTTTTTCGTCTTTGAAACCGTCGAGCTTGAGGTCGTGGCATCATCGTCTGGATCGGTGATTGCTATATTCTCCGCGCGTACTGCTTTTGAACATTCAGCGTCATTAGAAGATGTTGTTGCAACACGTTTAACACCTTTAAGCCAACGTTCCATTCTTCTTTATTTATAATGTTACACGTCAGGCTGGTGGGGTCTAAATAATGCACAATCGTTACTGCGTATAAGAGACTAAGTTTAGTACAATGAAGAAATGTATAAAACTGAGACAACAGAATACAGCAGGCAGTAGAACAATGAACACTAGTTTCTCGCTAGCGAGCTTGTAAGTAGGTAGGTAGGAACTTTCGTCGATCTCGAATATTCTCGAAAATACTCGAGTCGGCGCCTTTGATAAACAAAAAGCAAAAATAAAAAGAGAAATATAAAAATTGCGTTGTAAACAATTCAGAGGCGGCTTTTATCAAAGGGACTGCGCGCTCACAAGTATACAAGTATACATGTTGATACCAAACTTATGAGATATTGTACCAGCTATTGTAACACATGTTTATACAAATACAAATAAATAAATAAATATACCTACGCCGCGGCCGCGGAGTCAAAACGTTCGACCAGAGAGAGATGTTTTGATTTTTTTTCTAAATTCTTGAGGAACCCCTACAGAGGTATCGCGGAACCCTAGGGTTCCGCGGAACACACTTAGAGTATAGCTGAATATAGATAATATAACAAAAAATACAAAATAATAATATACATAATATGTATAATTTTAGATTTCGACACATACGGGTGTTTTGCACCTAGGTATATATTATTGGTTTCTGCTATTCGGGTTTGTTCAAAACGTTACTCTCTGCGCTATTTAAATACCTAAAATGATTAAATTGTTTGTAACAGGGCTATATTTCCCCTTTTTATAATGTAAATAGTACATCCTACATTGTATTATATATTTGAATATTAATTATTTACAGTCAGCAACGTAATGTCGTAATTTATGAATTTTTTAAACCGTAAAAATGCTTTTCGGTTTACTTATCTTCCTTCCGGATGGAAAGTTTTGCTAGCGGGACTGATAAATAGAAATTTTAGATTTTCCTCGCCTGAATACGCTTCGAAAATTTTAATTACATTTTTCTACTTCCATAAATAGCATTTCACTTTAGAATTCTCGTTCGGAAAACATCGCCTTTTTCTAAAAAAAATGCAGGGTGTTAACTTGAAAAATTCCCACTCTTAACATCTCGCTGCCAGTGGTTGGTTGGTTAGAGGCGGGGGTCGGTTTAAAGGCCCGAACTTCTATCACTGCAGAATCAGATGTTTGTTCCTTCTATGAGGTCCAGTAACCTTCTACCAAGCTTATTATGTGGGAGGTTATCACCACGTTGTATGTTCCCAAAAATATTTCGTCTTACCGCTACTCAGCGGTAATGTGTGAGGCGGTTTCATCCTCTTCGCCGCAGAGTCTGCATTCAATGGACCCGTTGTTTATACCTATCCGTTGAAGGTGCTTTGGCAAGTGACAGTGTAGAGGTGTTACAGTGGACCTGGACCTGTTCCTTTGGAACAGGTGTCACCTACCTAGTCCGCGTACCTGTTGTCTATTACCAGGTACCTATTCCAGGTCCAGATCCGTCGGCACTGTTCAGCTGGTTATAAGTATTCGTTGCTGTTCAGTAGGTACAGGAACCGTAGGTACGTAGGTACGATATAGCGAATGGAAAGGCAACAGGTTTTGCTTAAATCGATATGTTACGGTTACCAGCGGCTAGGTTGACATTTAACCTGTACCTATTGCAGCTCTCTCCATCCCACTCGCCGGACGGAATAACGACAGTGCGGCGTTCTAATTTGAGGCGGATTAGTTTGGACCTGGAACAGGTTTCTGTTTGAAACAGGTACAGGTCCAGACAGATACCCCTATGACAGTGGCCTGTTAGCAGAGCCATCACCTGTTTGTACTGCGGCAGCGTCAGTATCAGCATCCCATTCGCATTAATATTTTCCATGGTTTTCCAATTGCGGCCCGTGCGTGTATTTGACCAGGTAACCATTGCCATCGAGTTATGTAGGTGTTGTTTTTTCGACCATCTATCTAATGTTGATTTTGTTGCATGTCTGGATATGCCAAAGGCCCCTGAGACTTTGAGCGGATCCGGCTCTCGCTAGTTCATCCGCTTTCTCATTACCTAATATCCCAGAGTGACGCTTCCACCATTAAATACGATTAAAAATCGGAGGGGGGGGGGGCTTGAATATTTAACCCTCTGGAAGGGGTAGATATTACCCTTAAACTCTTATATGGGATTAGAGGGGGTCTCTCTTTCCAAAAATACCCTAATTTATTATTTTTGAGTGGTAGTTTGCATAGCCACCAGCATAGAAATAAAATATATCGACTTGACTTAGTAGTTGAGGGGCATACTTGTTGAAATATGGGGGAACTTTAATGATTATTTGTGGTAGTAAGTTTAATACGTTCCTTATGCCCTCCATAACCCTGCCTTGCCAGGCGTTTTGCTTGATTTTGTTGCAGACGGCTTATACAGGGTGCCTTAAATACGGCGGGCCACTATTGCTATATCCAAAACGATACGAGTTACGAGGTCGTTTAATTTAGAGAAAAGTTGCCTTTTTTGGTTTAGAGACTCTAATAAAGAAAATCTGAAAATTCATAAAAATGTTTTCTCCAAATACCTCGAAAGTCACTGATTTGATCTAAAATTGTTTCATACAAAAAAGGCATCTTCCTCTACCAAACGCGTTTAACGTTTATCTCGCATTTTAAAACTTTATTAAAAAAACATTTTTAGTTTTTTTTTATGATCAAACACAAGCACTATAGGAAAAATCCTTTAGGGCACTCTGGGAGTGGTGCGTGTGCGCAAAAAGCGATTCACGTTGGTTTTGAATCGTTGGAGGTTATATTCGTTGGGAAAAACGACCTCGGGAAGGTCGTTCCATAAGGATGAAGTCCTCCAGATGAAAGTATTATTAAATAATGAAATTCGAGGAGTACTAAGCTTAACCACATATGGATGGGCGGCAGTGGTTCGTCGTGTATTTCTGCTATTCGCCGCTCTGGGCGGAATTAAGAGGGCAAGGTCAGCCGAGCCCTTTCCATGAAAATATCTGTAAAAGAGAGTCAAATCCCCAACCTGTCTTCGATGTTCTAGGCTGTCGAGGTTATTCGTCAGCTCGTGGTCTCCAATCAGACGAATGGCCCTCTTTTCGATGGAATCCAGCAGCCGAAGTGTATGTTTGGGTGCAGAACTCCAAACATGAGAGCAATACTCTAGTGATGGTCGAATCTGGGCTTTGTATAGTGGCAAAAGTTGTTGAGGTGTGTACAACTTTCTGGTTCGGAAGAGTACACCAAGCTTCTGAGAAGCTATCTTGGCGATTGCCACAACGTGGTTATGCCAAGACATATTTCCTCCCAGATTGACGCCCAGCAAATTAATAGATGAAGCCAGTGGGATTGCGTGTCCGTCCATGACTATATCGGGTTCTGTAATGTTAACCTTTTTAGAGAAAACTGCTGCCTGGGTTTTTTAGCGTTAAATTCGACTTTGTTACTGTCACCCCAAGCCAAAATTTCTTCCAGGTCTTTGTTAAGGCGTGATACTTCATGCTGTCTGCGAAGATGTGCATCGGCAGCCGATGTTTGTGCATTCAATGAGAAAGATGAGATAAGTGTGCTATCGTCAGAGAAACTAAATATCGGATTTTCCGTTTTCACTAGAAAGTCGTTAATGTAGAGTAAGAAGAAAGTGGGAGACAATATGGACCCCCTTGAGGAACATCGGCATTGATAGTGAAGGTGTCTGAGAGAAATCTGTCAATCTCCACTTGCTTAGATCGGTCCTTAAGAAAGCTAGACAACCATGGACAGAATGGACTGGGCATACAATAGGATCGCATTTTACTCAGAAGTCCCTCATGCCAAACACGATCAAAGACTTTAGAAATATGATATATATTATATAGTTACTTTTAATCGGTTGTAAATCATGTAAATTTTAAGAGATTTGATATGTTCCGACTATAAATACTAAAGCGCATAACCGTGTTAAGGGGATTTATAAGAAAAGTGGTTAATGATTCATTTAGGAATCGAAACATCAGAAAATGTACTTGTGTGATATACCATAAACTGCAAATTGGATCCTCGTCCGAGATAGGAAAAAAAAATTAAAGGTCTTTATTGAAAATATCCGAGATAGTAGTAATAACTTAAACGTGAATGGTCATTTTAAGAAAACGTTTGGTAGCAAATTAAAAACTTTTTGTATGAAACAGTTTTTGATCAAATTGGTGGCTTTCGAGGTATTTGAATGTGTAAAGACATTATAAATGATCACAAAAAAGGCACCTTTTCTCTAATTTAAATGACCTCGTAACTCTTACCGTTTCTGATGAAGCAATCCATGTGGCCCACCATATGTAAGGCACCCTGTATAGGCCGTCTGTAACATAATCAAGCAAAACATCTGGCAAGGCATGATTATGGAGGACATGAGGAAAGTATTGGAATTAGTCCTACAATTTCATCATCAAATCTGCCATGGAAAGTGGGATGCCCCTCCACTATACCATTCTTTAAAAATAACATGAATAACAAGGAAAATAGTTGTACATAAAATACTGTACAAACCACGGTGAAAAGTTTCATCTCCATATGTAGGTGACTTCTACGCTTCACACCTTGACAGTAACGAAACACTTTCCACCTCCATGTGTAATAATATATGCCTACACACATTCTTCCGGCGCACGTGTCCCCTGAAAGAAAACCCTATCCAGGCCCCTGATCTTATGAGAAAATCATTATACTTTGTTTACCTGTTGCCCTAGCAAAATATTTGCTAAATACAATCAGTAAACCGACCAAATAAACTTCCCGAGTCCGAGCAAACGCAACTGTTTGACCGCCGACCGGAATTTCAATTAATTTTCATCTTGTTTTGCGGAAAAGCGGAAAAGCAGAAGCCATTCGCATCGCATTTCATATTTTGATGAAGGTCGGGAGTTATTAATGTTGAGGGGATACTGAGTACTGGGTAGACTTCATTAGTAGAACCTTAACGATCCTCCATCAAATGTACATATACGCGGAAAAAGACTGTAGTTAAATTATTGTAGTAAACATTTTATTGTAAAATTTCTTATAAAATATTGGAATAATTACATTTTTATTAGTAATCCGTACCAAAATAGTATTGTAAACATAATTTACAAAAAACTGTAGTTAGGATTTCTAATCAGAATCAAATAAATATAGTATTTGCAGAATTGTACCGTTGATATTCTGACTGCAATAAAACCTCATTATCCCTTCGACCATAAAATAAATAAGGAAATCCCAAATTTTAAAACCTTTTCGAGCAGAGCCGGGCCATGTATATAAATTCAATTTATACCTATGCCTGATGCATATATAAATACAAAGTGATTTTTAATAATTTTAATCTTTAGTGGTTTTCCGGCGAGTAATTTTTAGTTGAGCTTATTAGTGGTAGAATGTGGCGTCCTTGGAATTGTGCTGATAGGGGGGCATCTTCAAGTGTCATTTTTAAAAGAAAGCATTTATCTACCGATGCCAAACTAATAATTAAAAATGTGTATCAATCGTTGTTGAGTAGAAATTTTAATTCGATGGATGCTTTAGCAGAGACGTCTACTTTGACAAAAACTCCTTTATTTTCGGTAAGAGACATAGTACTTAAACCTGTTAATCCTAGAAAAAATCGGAGTGATTCTGGCAAATTTAGAAGCATTGACGAAAATGACATGGATTTATTAAGAAGAAAGTTTTACCAAATGTATGAGGCACAAACTGTACCCACTTTGATTTACCTCAAAGAGCGGCTGATTAAAGACGAAACAAATATCTCTTGTAGCCTTTCAAGCTTTAGGAAAATATTGCGTAAAATGGGTTTTAAATACCGAAGCATTGATAAAAGGCAAATATTAATGGAATCTCAACGTTTACGGGAATGGCGACTTAAATATTTAACAGCTGTTAAACAATTTAGAGAAGAAAATCGTCCAATTATTTACATTGGCGAAATATGGTTCGATACCCATGACACTCCAAGAAAAGGATGGGATGTTTCTTCCAAAAAATGTCAAACCAAGGCTCCATCAAATAAAGGCAAAAGAATCACAATATTACATGTTGGTTCAGAGAACGGGTTTGTTCCAAATTGTCTGTTGCTTTCAGCTAAAAACATAGCAGATTCTTCTTTAGATTACCATCAAGATACCGACGCAGAACTTTTTGAAGATTAGTTTAAACATAAACTCCTTAAAAATATACCTGAAAATAGCGTCATTGTAATGGACAATGCTGGTTATCATAGTCGGCAAGCAAAAATCATTCCCAATTCTAATAATACAAAAGCAGAAATTCAAAATTTTATGATTGAAAATGATTTATATTTTGAAGAAACTTACAAAAAACGAGAACTGCTAGAAGTATTAAAAGCTTTTAAAATAAATAAGGAATACGAGTGTGACAAACTTGCAGCAGAAAATGGACATACAGTGTTGCGTCTTCCTCCATACTATTGTATATTCAATCCTATTGAGCGAATATGGCACCAATTAAAATCCAATATTAGGAGAAATAATATTTCTCCTACATTAAATGCATCTGTAGTAGAATTAATTAAAAACGAAGTAAGAAAAATTTCTGCAGACAGCTGGAGAAACTGTACAGCATGTACTTAAGGTGGAAAATTCTTACAATTGTATGATTACAAATGTTCAATCTTAGATGAAGATAGTGATAGTGATACAGAGTTAAATTTTGAATAAATTATCAATAGTTTCTTAGAATTGAATTAATTTTTATTGTACTTGTTATCCTAATAGTTATACTTTTAAATTATATTAGTTTCAATTATCATTAATTGTTATTATTATTTTACATTTATTATATGTACCTAAAACTAAAAATACCTATCTATTTATTTTAAATTATAAAAATAAATCATGTGGTGTGGTATACATTTTCAAGCCGGCCCTGATCCCATTTATTGAGCTTTGAAGAGGTTCAGGCGTATACAATAGGGTTTAATCAGGTAGTTTATTTATGGCTGTAAGAATCAACGGTATAATTCTGCAACAACTATACTAAAGATATGTTAAATTTCCCAACTAATGTATATGCACTGAACAAGCACTATATTAAAATTAGAGTATTCTAGTAAAGATTTCTTTGTACGATTTCCTATAAAATATTGTATTAATTACAATTGTTATCATTAATCCGTACCAAATTAATATTGTATCTACACACACATAAATTCTAAAAAAGTTTCGTTAGAATTTCTAATAAATTTAGTAAAATAAAGTAATTACTAAAATATACTCACCGGCACAAAATTCCGCAACCCTAAAATTTTGGCCAAGTTTGATATTCTATAACTTTTTTATTTTTTATGCGATTTTCATGATTTTGTTATTAGTTTGTAGATCAATTTACTATGTTTTTCCCTAATTATTTTATAAAGTAACATTTTTCGATTCGGTTAGGCTATATTATACAGAATTAAATCAAACTGTTGTTTTTTGTCGTAATTTCAAAACACCCTGTAGTAAAATTGAGGTGGATAATTTTATTTATATACTATTCCTTTTATATTTTTTGATGTATTCTAAACATTTCGTTTTTTGATTCATTCCATTATCTCATTTCTGCTGCGAGCTGCAAAATTTGAAATGAAACGCTGAGTTGAAGCTTATTTTTATTAAGAAAAACAAACACTAGGTATCGCACAAAGTTAATTAACAAAAACAATTTGAGTATCGTGTATTTCCTCCTCTCGCAGCAATGGCAGCTTGTAGTCTTCGTGGCATCGAATGAATAAGGTTACTTATCCTTTCTTGAGGGATAGCCTGATATTCTTCGGTCAGCGCCAGTCGTAAGTCTTGCAAGGTTTGTGGTTGTACTGGACGACGACCAACGGTTCTTTCCCCACTGTTCTAGAGTCCAGTCAGAATGCGATCTTGCAAACCTCAGTCGGTATTGTAGATGCCGAGGAAGTAATTGTGGACATATTGCAGGCCTTCGTGAATGAAGCCCAGCTTCTTCCAATCTTCTACGTATTGTCACTTACATTTACTCAGCGAATCATTTGCAAGTCATTTTTTAGACACACATCAGTAGATCTTCGATCTCTTAAAGGACTAACGGTGACAAAGTGATCATCAGCTGCAGTGGTCATTTTCCTTCTGCCAGAGCCTTGCCGCCTAGTAAAAATTCCCGTCTGTAAATACCTATTCCAGGCATCTCGAACTGTAGATCGCGCAATTCTCAGAGTACGGGCGACATAACTTTTGCTACGGCAATCCTCTATTAACGCAACAATTCTACCCGCGTCTGCTGGAGGTAATATACCATATTGCCACACAACAAATTATAATATTGTCACTGTCACACATTCTGTCACAATAATCGCGTACTTAGCCAACGTCGATAATTTTGAACCGAAAACTTGACATACATTTTCTTGAAATATCATCGATTCATTTGAAATTTTGCAGCTCGCAGCAGAAATGAGATAATGAAATAAATCAAAGAACGAAATGTTTAGAATACATCAAAGATTATAAGAAATTGTATATAAATAAGATTATCCACCTCAATTTTCCTACAGGGTGTTCTGAAATTACGACAAAAAATAACAGTTGATTTACTCCTGTATAATATAGCCTAATCGAAAAATGTTGGTTTATAAAATAATTAAGGAAAAACACTATAAATTGATCTACAAACTGATAATAAAATCATGAAAATCGTATAAAAAATAAAAAAGTTATAAAATATCGAACAATGAAGTCAAGCGACGTTGGGCACGGTTGACGGTACTTGGATAGGTGACCGCTTGGGAATACCATTTTTACAAAAGAATTAAGTAAATTTTACAAAAGATTTTAGTAAATTATTCAAAAGATTTTATTAAATTTTACAGAAGATTTTAGTAAATTTTACAAAAGATTTTAGTAAATTTTACAAGAATCTTTCATATAAATGGTTTACTAAATATTTTTGTGATTTTTACTAAAAACGTAGGTTAAAATTTTGCTATAATTTATTAGCCGTTCTTAATAAAACTTATTCGAGTCACATATAGAGGCATAAATTATGGATAGGTTTTCTATTTTTTTTTAGTAAATTTACCTAAGGTTTTCTTTTCGTGTACGAGTTGAGTTAGATATTATCGTATATAAATTCAATTCATTTAACCTGGGTTTTACATTAACTGCTAAATTTTCCAGACCATATTAGTAATTTTAAATTAGCTGGGTAAAGTTACACCAGAGATTCTTCTCTAACCGATTTTGATAGTTCTTTCCTAGATTTTTTTGAAAAACAATCTTTATTTTAAAACAATAATGTACATTCACCTGAATACTATACTCTAATCAGTGCCTGATAGCACTGACCTCGAGCATCAATAAGTAATAAATTCATGGACGTATCCTAATTAAATCCCTAAATAAAATTTCACTCGTTTAACAAATTGACATTATTTTCTAAGATCTCTAATGTCCTCTGGTATTTTATTATAAGCCTTAGCCGCTCTTACTATTGGGTTACTCAATCCTACAAATTTGTCCTGGTAGTTACACAATATATATTATTTTGACATCTAGTTTCGTGACTGTGTATGTTATTGAACAATAAGATGTTCATATTATACACTAATTTTACCTATTCTAATTCTAGAAGCATCTCCAATTTTGGTATTTTCAACTCTCTATATAAAGTTTCTGAACTTGTCAAAAAATCATAATTAAAGAGAATTTTTAATACTTTATTTTGGAGTACTTGGACTGCGTTAAAATTAGTTTTCCCACATGTTCCCCTAAAGTGTGACAGGAAGAAAGCATTGTACACATTCAATTTAGTTTTATTGGTAAGATAGTTTCGACATCTGTATATTATAGGTATCATAGGTAGTATTTTGTTTGAGAGATGCCTAATGTGTTGGGACCAGTTAAGAACATTGTCAATCACCAAACCCAGATACTTTTGATTTTGAACTTCTTCTAAAATTAAGTCAATTATTTTAATATTTAAATGGTCTATTTGGTTATGAAAATAATGACCATTTTTTGAGGAAGGACGCCGTGATATAATACTAAATCGCTAAGTGCGCCGCGACCTGAAAAAGTTTGCGATAATGCAGTAACTGCCATTTTAAAATGTAATATTTTGACTTTAGTACAATAAAGAAGTATAGTATAGTATCTACAACCTTCATCTTGTTTTACATAATCTCGATTTGAGTCATACTATTACAGGTGATGCCCCTATTCAACTGTTGCTAATTCTATATTACGATGGTAACCTAAAAGTTTGGGCGTAAATATTTCAAATCGGCTGCCGACGCACATCTTCGCAAACAGCATGAAGTATCACGCCTCAACAAAGATCTGGAAGAAATTTTGGCTTGGGGTGACAGTAACCAAATCGAATTTAACGCTAAAAAAAACCAGGTAGCAGTTTTCTCTAAAAAGGTTAACATTACCCAACCGGGAATAGGCATGGCCGGACACGCAATCCCACTGGCTCCATCTATTAATTTGCTGGGCGTCAATCTGGGATGAAAATATGTCTTGGCATAACCACGTTGTGGCAGTCGCCAAGATAGCTTCTCAGAAGCTTGGGGTACTCTTCCGAACCATAAACTTGTACATACCTCAACAACTTTTGGCACTATACAAAGCCCAGATTCGACCATCACTAGAGTACTGCTGGAGCTCTGCACCCAAACATACTCTTCGGTTACTCGATTCCA
Source organism: Barypeithes pellucidus (assembly GCA_963991005.1). NCBI lineage: Eukaryota > Metazoa > Arthropoda > Insecta > Coleoptera > Curculionidae > Barypeithes > Barypeithes pellucidus. The sequence continues at coordinate 29,911,326 of OZ022564.1, read as the reverse complement.
TTGAAAGGAGGGCTATTCGTCTGATCGGAGACCACGAGCTGACGAAGAACCTCGACAGTCTAGAACATCGAAGACAGGTTGGGGATTTGACTCTCTTTTACAGATATTTTCATGGAAGGTGATCGGCTGACCTTGCCCTCTTAATTCCGCCCAGAGCGACGAATAGCAGAAATACACGACGAACCACTGCCGCCCATCCATATGTGGTTAAGCTTAGTACTCCTCGAACTTCATTATTTAAGAATTATTTCATCTGGAGGACTTCATCCTTGTGGAACGACCTTCCCGAGGTCGTTTTTCCCAACGAATATAACCTCCAACGATTCAAAACCAACGTGAATCGCTTTTTGCGAACATGCACCACTCCCAGAGTGCCTGTGTTTGATCATAAAAAAAAATATTGATTCTGGCTGAAAATGAAATAAAATCAAGAAATAAAAATTGAAACTCCGGTTCTGCAGTTTAGATAATACACTAAACTGTCACGTCATAAATATTCATTGATGAAGTCAGAAATGGTGTCGAGAATCACATTGTTTTGTTAGCAAATATACCATTTCGTAATAGTCTCATAAATAATTTTTTCAACGAAACCCCATATTTTTCAATATGATATGTTTTTGCACCAGAAAGTTTTTCTACAGTATTTTATCCAGCTTACGCTTAAAACCTGATAAACTTGAAGTTTATTACGTTTAACAAAGTTTTAGTATTCGAAAAAGAGTTTTGCTTGCTATTTTCGAGCTGTTACTTAGCCACTTTTTGGGAATAATGATTTGTTTTGCTCTCGTTGTTATATTTTCGGAATTTTCATTAAAACTTTTTAAAATTCTAGGTATAATATTAATTTCAAGTTTGAACAAATGTTATACTACCTTTGATATTTTACTAAAGTGATTCAAACTTGGGAGGTTCCTATGACTCTTGTGAAAATAGGATGCGGTGCCGCCCGCGGTTAGACAATATACAGGGTAGGAATTTGAAAACTTCTTAATATCTCGCTTCCAGTAAATGATATTAAAGATTGGAAATACACGTCTATGTTATTGTGAATGGATACGTTTTTAAAGGATATTTGCAGCCCTCGTCGTTTATCTCCCCGGGAAGGTTGCCCTTAAAATCTTAAATGGGAAGGGTGGTCGAATGGTACGTCATTTTAAAGGGCCTTTAAATATTTTCAATTAAACTATAATCTATTATTTTTTGAGCAGTATAAAGATGGACTTATTCATATAAATTTTTAAATACAAAACGCCTAAAAGAAATTTTTGATTAGCAATAATAACTTGTAATGACATAACCCTTACATTGTGTACAACATTCACTTTAATTAATTCACACATAAACACAGCCCAACAAAAAAAAATTATCTTGCGCCGAAGAAAAAACTGAGAAACTGATTTTAGTTATTTTGAATGCGGTGATTCCAAAAACACTTAGCTTTTCTTCGTATCCGCTCTAGTGTTTGAGATAGAGCCTACTCATAATAAATTGTCATATTAATATATTTGACAATTATAATGGTCATAAATCAAATAAATAAATCAAAAATTTAACTAATTCCAAGACTAATGCCTTTTTAATTATACCTATTTATTTATAAATCACTAAAAATACCTAATTTTATATTCAAAAGACCATATAATTATTACAGATAAGAAATAATTTTTCCTTGAATTTTTTGCACCTGCAGATTTCTTATTTTCGAATTTGCAATTAGCACAAAATATACATTAGAAGGCAATAAAAGAGAATGAAATTGTAGACCGTAAGCCTCATAAATGAATTCGTCGAGTTGGCTTGCGTCCTAGGCTTGGCTAGTACCGATATAATCCCCATATGCGGAACATTGCCCGCATGCATTTACAAAATTTAGTTGAAATTTGAGTTTCATTGCAAGAGTGTGTTTTTAAAAAATCGTATTTAAACATGGCTTCTACAAGTAGGCGTAGTTGCGTAAACCATCCATCCGGGCGTTTCTTGCTACATATGTGGCGAGTACATTTTAAAAGAAAGTAGAAGAGTGATTTGTGACTTTGTGAATAAGCTTATTTGGCCTATTTTGGTATTCACTTAGGAGACCAAGATAAATCCTGGGCTCCGCATGTTGTATGCAAAATCTGTGTCGAACATCTGTGACAATGGACAAAAGGACAAAGAAAGTGTTTAAAGTTTGATGTTCCGATGGTATGGAGGGAATAAAAAAGCCACTTTGACGATTGTTTTTTTTGTCTTATGAAGGGCATTAATCGTAACAATCGGCATAAGTGGAACTATCCTAACCTGGAGTCAGCAAGAAGACCTGTTCAGCATTCTCAAGAAATACCAATTCCAACATATAGCAGCCTGCCTACGTTACCAGAGGATACAGTCGAAACGCCATCTAACGAGCTGCAGAGTGACCGTCCCTTCACTCAGAAGGAGCTAAGGGACTTTGTCAGAGATTTAAACCTCCCTGCCGAGTTGCTTACCTCCAGACTAAATGAAAAGAATCTTCTTTATCCAGGTACCAAAATTAATTAGTGAAGAACAGGGGAAACGATTCCACCAGGAGATAAGAACTGTGGAAGAGAGGTATCAGGGTAGATGGGATATTCACATGATAGCCGATTACTGCTCGAGTCTTCAACGAGACTGTCCTTTTCAATCTCATGCGAGAAGATCTTATAAAAGAAAGTTTTTGGCTGATGCAGATTAGCTCATTTTTATTTATTAGTTTAGGTTAATTGTTAATGTTATTAACAGATGATTTTATATTTGTTGTGGTGTACAATAAATATTTTCTTCCATTCCTGAGTTGTTTTTTTGGTGGTAGCAGTAATACATATATAATTATGCGATATAAAATACCCTTAATCTTGAAATTATAGCTTATGGCCCTAGTTTTTTATAACGATCTGATGGAGCAAATCTGAGGTTATTTTTAGGTTTAGCAGACCCAAATTACTTAGAAACAGTAACAAAATTACCGACACCAAATTATGGTTGACCAGTGTAATTTTTCATTTTTTGCTAAGTAACACAAAAAATTACATAAACTCTTTTACCAAAAAGTATAATGAGGGGTAATTTATTGAAAAATTAATATTGGGGTATTTGGTCAGGTGACACTCTTCTCACTTAACTTTTATTAATAAAAAAAAGTTAATAATTCAACCACTTACTGTGATTCAAAATGTCGTTCAAGGAAGGACGGTCGATTATCTGACAGACGTTTCCACATAGTCCAGTTCGATAAACTTGGATTAATTATAATTTAATAAATTGAGAATAGAACAAGGACTGTGAGTCGTTTCTCTTATAAATTCCAAGCTGACGTGGAGTAATCCCTTCTAAATTAAAGTAACAATCGTTTTGGGTCAGAGGGACTTTTGCTCTTAGTGGGGTCGGTCAAATCGCTTTATTTTATTGTCTAGTCAAAGGGCAGGTTCTTTTTTACGTTTCCCCAGGGCCGTGGACAAGGGACAATTTTGAATAGGGGTCGATTTACCTACCTGCACTGAAGAGATTGGTTTTGAAACGTTAATATACACGGTGTATTATAAAGATGTTCATCGTCGATAACTCTTTGTACTAAACTAACCCCTAAAATTTTGATTGTTTTTTGGCTTTAGTTTTATGTTTGATCTTAAATTTTACCAAATTTTCGCTATACCGATCGTAAAGGATTGAAAGGGCTAGACATGGATCAAACCCAAATTTTCGGTACAATACAAGTTTTCTCCTTGTTGTTTACCGTATGGTTCTATAAGGCAATATGGTGACATAAGAACGTCACCGAGGAAGTCGCAATGTTTCTGTGAACATTCTTGAAAATTAATGAACAAATAGTTCAATGACCAGCGTGGCATACTGCCAGGGAAGTAGTTGTTTTGGGTTTTTATGCCTCTTGAATGACCGAAACGCTGTGCTTCATTGTGTAGCACATGTCTTTTAAGAAGATACTTGATGACATATGGAACAGAAAAATTACAATATATTATAATGAAAAATTAATGCACAGAAAGAAGAGTAAAATTTATTATAAAAATAGGAAAACTAACCATAACTTATGGCTCTATATGCGACTGGAATAGCTTTTATTAAGAACAGCGATTAAATAATAGCAAAATTTTAACCTACATTTTTATTAAAAATTATAAAAATATTTTTGTAAAATTTAATAAAAATTTTTGTCAAATTTACTAAAATCTTTTGTCAAATTTTAATAAAACCTTTTGTAAAATTTACTAAAATCTTTTGTAAAAATTTTGACACATGATATTCCCAAGCGCCCACCCATCCAAGCACAACCGAGCCCAACGTCGCTTGACTTTAGTGATCGATGGTATGTTCCGAAAATAGAAATCCGGGTGATCCGTTGAATCTGATTTAAGCCTCTCATTCTTGTAAAAAGGCATTCTTAAAACACTTATTTAAACTTGGTCATTTTTACAATAAAAAAATGTACCATACATTTAAAACAAATTATTTTCACTATCATTCGTTGTATAATTTACAATATATTTTAGTTTAGTTCTAACTATACTTTCTAAGAAATTATGTGTATCTACAATATTATTTTGGTACGGATTATTAATAAAAAATGTAATTGTTAGAAAATCGTACAATAAAATCTTGCCTATAACAATTTTACTATAGTCTTTTTTCCATGTGAAGAATTTATCTCCATATCTCTATTCCCAGTGCTGGGAACCAGGAGTGTCCCATCGTTAAGGAACGTGAAATTATTTTTCTAGATTGAACATGGATCTATTCCCAGGGTAACGAAACATTTTCTTGTGTGTTGTAGGCAATTAGTTACCTTTGTCAAAAAATATTATTATATTTTAAACAATATCAAATTGATATAATTGAATAAAATATACTATACTATTTAAAATACGTATAATTATTTTAAATATAATTTCAACGCCATTTTAAAATTTAATTTCTGACCTTAGGGGTCGTTTGGGAGGGGCAAGACGGGGCACTTGCCTCCCCCCTGGAAGTTTTCAACTTTTTACATCAATAATCTTTTATTTCGTTAGCGGCAAAGATAGTATGTTTTTCCTATTTTTTTTTTAATTTGGTACGTATTTTTAAAGTCGTAAAGTAAATTCGACATTCGCGGCGGTCCATGGCGGGATAGTGTCTTCGAAAATATTTTTCTTAATCGAAGGAAGCCAAACGAAGAAAAAATCTAATATAGCGGATCCGAAGTTGCTATATAAACAAATTTATAAAGAAATTTTAGGCACCGTTATTAATTAAATGGAAACTAGATTTTCGGACATCAGTGAATTACATTTTTTCGATTTATTGACCAAAAATAATTTTTAATCCGATTCAAAATTGTTTCCGTAAGAACTATTGGACAATTTATTGAAGCAATATAAAATGTTTGATTCTGTTCAACTGAAAAATTAACTTAAAAACCCACTTTCCCCCACCCCCCACTTCCATCTCAGTCGAGAGAAACTTTTTTTTGGTTTAAAATGAATCAAAAACTTTTTACGATGAAATTATTGCATATTTGGCATTACAACCGTAGAATACCATTAAAATACAAATAAGCATACTAATCAATGTTTCTTAAAATAAATACGGAGTTAATTTTTTGTTTTCCGCTGTCTCTTCTTGTACGTCGTAAAACCCATCGTTTTAAAAGTTCTGAAAAATCTTGAGAAAATGATAAACTCTCCCCGTAAAACAAATACTTTTATTCGTCTGTTGTGACTTAAGTAAAAATGTCGCACATTTTAAATTAAATATAACGAGAATTCGTCAAAATATCTGTCAATCGATGGGGTAAGGTGTGACTTCACATCTTACCGCATCGGTTTTTCTAGTATTTACTTTTTTTTATGATCAAACACTATAGGAAAAATACTTTAGGGCACTCTGGGAGTAGTGCGTGTGCGCAATGCGCAATTCACGTTGGTTTTGAATCGTTGGGAAAAACGACCTCGGAAAGGTCGTTCCACAAGAATGAAGTCCTCCAGATGAAAGAATTCTTAAATAATGAAGAAGAAGAATAGAGGAATACTAAGCTTAACCACATATGGTGTGTCGTGTATTTCTGCTATTCGTCGCTCTGGGCGGAATTAAGAGGGCAAGGTCAGCCGAGCACCTTCCATGAAAATATCTGTAAAAGAGAGTCAAATCCCCAACCTGTCTTCGATGTTCTAGGCAGTCGAGGTTCTTCGTCAGCTCGTGGTCTCCAATCATACGAATGTCCCTCCTTTCGATGGAATCCAGTAGCTGAAGAGTATGTTTGGGTGCAGAGCTCCAGACATGAGAACAGTACTCTAGTGATGATCGAATCTGGGCTTTGTATAGTGTCAAAAGTTGTTGAGGTGTGTACAACTTCCCATTAATTCCGTCTCAGTCGAGAGAAGATTTTTTGGCTTAAAATGAATCAAAACGGGAAATACGAAATACAACTCACCAGGACACTCAGGAGATCTCGTTGTAGTATTAACAAACAATGAACTTTTTTTGCGATGAAATTATTGCATATTTGGGATTACAACCATAGAATACCATTAAACAGAAATAAGCATACCTACTAATCAATGTTTCTTAAAATAAATATGGAGATATTTTTTTGGTTTGTTATAGGCACTGGAAAACTCTCCTCGAACAAAAATTACTTTTGTTCGTCTGTTGTGGGGCTTTCCCCTTTTTGCTATCACTAGCGTCCTGGTTTTGAAGTTTATAAAATTACTCATTTTATCATAGCGACCATGTTTCTGATTTTTCTATAATAAATAGTCCATTAGCTTCTGACATGGCTTTGTCTTATTGCATTTATGTAATCTCGATTTGAGTCATACTGTTATAGGTCATGAGAAACGTTCATTTTTCACTGATTCAACTGTATGTGATTTCTGATAATAGTGTATAATCATCATTTAAGCTTAGAATTAATGTGGTGAAATATTAACTTTAATTAAATTCAAGCTTTAAAAACTTTTTTTTTAAATAGACATTTCTCATGCCATAAAATAAGGAAAGGTCCGCAATTTCGCTCATTCACGCTAAATTCTTTAGATATCCCAGTTGAAAGCCCGCAAGGCATCGAGCTTTGAAAGACAAAAAGATCAGGCAGCCTCGCTTATATAACTTTATAATAAAGGTAATAAAAATGCTTGATTTACCACCGGATTCGAGTTGGAAAAACGGGTCAAAAAAATTGCCAAATTTTTATGGCTATTTTGTCAGATTTATATGCAAAAAAAATTAATTAATATTTTGCGAAACAGCAAAACCACGTCGAACTTCGTAAATTTCCATTGTATTTTATAAAAACTTGACATGCCTCGCTAACAATTTAACGTCAGATAAATATCATCAGACCGGATTTGGGGTTACCCCATATTAGCGGTCTGTAAATTAATTATTTAACGGCGATCGAATCAGCCATTGGCCGATTTCAAAAATGATCATATCTTTTCAGTCATTCATTCATTCAATCGATGTCTGGTATTATGCATACACAGCACATCAGTCTTAATACTTTCGGTCTGTTTACCGGTTCCGTTTACCGAACGATTGTATCATGCTTTCGCCATTGGGATTTCGGAAACGGTAAGAGATACGAATTCGGTTAAATTAGGGTATATTTGTGTAATTGTGGGAACAATTATATGCCGCAAAAAATCCAAAAAAAAAATACAGGGACTTTCAAAATATTTAGAAAAATCTAAAATTTTGCGTTTCGATTTTTATTTTTTTCTGACCTTGTCCCAAAAATAAATTTGACTTTCTCATTGTTATGCGCCACAAGATGGCATCATCAGATCTTTATGCGACGTTTCCTCTTTATAGTGGTTGCAGCGAACCCTCACGCCAGATATGTCAAGTGTCACGTGACATTAATGACTTGCCTGCTTATTTGTGATTATTTATTTTGCCTAGGTTTGTATGACATTCCAGGACCGTACTACAATAGTACGTACGTTTATTTTAAAAATGAAACGAGTCTATTTATATTTTTAAATACATCTTTTATTATTTATTATAGGGAATAAAACACAACACATTGTATTTTTTTGTTATTTATTTATTCAAATATATATAAAATAAAGTCATTATTTATAGTTACATGTCTAGTAGGTACCTCTATCTTCACAAAAAGATAGGAAGTACGCATCTACATGCATGTCCATCTTTACCTACTGTAAACATTATACAGTGTGTCTACACATGGACTTAACTATACCTGTAAAAAATTGTATCTTCAAATTTTTCTCTGTTTTCCCTGTTATATAAATACAAATCACTTGGAAAAATTTCCATGTTTTTTTACGGGATGCACAAAAAAAACATTTTTGAAAATAACTATGGACCTTTTCTAAGGAAAGGTTATTGTATTAAAAAACTAAATATACGGTTTGCTTAAAGGTTGTTCACTCTTGTTACCTCTGTTTTAAATTTAATGTTCAATAGTAACTTATAGGGGTATAGTATCATAACGAGCAAATTCTATATGCACCCTTCTTCTGCATATGTCATTGTAACTATGAAAGCAGAGATTTGCATGGCTTTTGCAGCTTCCTGTAAGTTTAAAGGATAAATTTTATGATATAGTAGTTGAAAAATTCTAAAAAACCAACAATTTTTTAAAATTATTTCTAAAATATTTGCCTGCCATTTGCTTAATTATTTTTCTTTTCGTAAAGTTAATAATGTTGGAAAATTAATATACAGGTAATATCCCTCATATTATGCTTTAACAGATGAGTAAGAAATGTAAGGAGAGTCGAGTGTGTAATTTTAATTAAAAATAATAAATGTAGCTATATACACATATATAAAAATATTTTAAAATGTCTCACCTGAACAGCACTTAAGTGAGCATGACATTCTTTAAAGTAGCTATAAACATTTTGAACGAACTGCTGGGCTAGCTCATTGCCATGTAAAAATGAATACGCCTTTGCCTAAGTAAAATAGGAGCAACCCATTATTATTGGACCAAACAAATATAAACAAAAATGTATTTATCTTTCACTTGAAACCGTTTTATATTTTTGTAGTATTTGGCGTTTACATTATATCTCATTCAGGCTTATTGGGACTACCACGGGCCTGTGACCCCTCACCCCTAAAAAGACTTAAAAACCATTCGACATTTTTTATGTGGAATCTTATCGTACAACCACTCGTGCCAAGAACTGAAATTTCAACATCCACTTTAATAAACAATATATTTAGTATTCTCTGCAAAAAAAGTGCAGATATTTTCTTCTTTCCCAGCTAAACAAACTGTCTACATTCAAGTCGCCACACAAAAGTATTACCTGATATTTAACTGAAACAAATCTCTACTCGATCAGAAAGAAATAAAACATCTAGAAATTTTTTTATTAATATTAAAATTCACCTTAGTTTCTCTAACGGTGGCATCAGCTAAGGTACAAGGCAGACAATAATTATGCTCCATAATTATTATTTTCGCCTAAAAACAGATAAATGAAATTATTAACCTATAAATTTTTCATAACGTGACAAGTACTTACTGTGGTTTACCAGATACACAAACAACTCAATATGTAATTAATCAAAGTTTTCAACACAAAATAAACACTTCTAAAACGACGGAAATACATTTTTAAACGTATTACCACTAATCAAACTCGAAAAATATAAAAACAAACACGCTCAATACGGTTCCTATAAAACTGGGGTATTTGGTTAAGTCCCCAAACAGCTGATCGATGACATATTAATGATGTCAAAGCTTGAGGGTTCGCTGCAATTACTATAGGTCATCATCATCAACTTATTTTTTTTAAATACGGGCCTATATTATTTTGTTTAAATTAAGTTTTCCAATGTTTTGTTCTGTAAATTGATCCATTTAAGTACCCCTAGTACGTTCCTGTAATTTACTTTTTTTTAATTCGATATAATTCGAAAATGTAAAAGTCAATACCTTTTTTAAAAGTCTTAAGAAGGTGCAGGCTTTAAGATGAGGAACCCAAAGAATCCCTAATTAGCAATCAGAGCCATCTATGTTGCATCAATTTAATTAAAAAATATGCCGCTTTTCGGCAGGTTAGAAAGAGACGAGAGTCATCAGCTGATTCATATTTCTTTTCGTGAAGCTTTAGCCGTTAATAAATAAAGTTTTTTAGTTAATTTATTGATATTTAGATTGTCTGACATGTCGATTGGGGTATCAACAAGTTTCAGGAAAATCTGTGACAAAAATTTGAAAATTGTTCATATTTGAAATTGTTATTATTATTCTTATAACATTATATTTTTTAACGCAATTTCCCCTTATAGTTATTGCAGAATTATACCGTTGACTCTTACTGTCATAAATAAACCACCTGATTAAACCCTATTGTATACGCCTCAACCTCTTCAAAGCTCAATAAATGGGATCAGGGCCGGCTTGAAAATGTATACCACCCCACATGATTTATTTTTATAATTTAAAATAAATAGCATTCATCGAATTAAAATTTCTACTCAACAACGATTGATACACATTTTTAATTATTAGTTTGTCATCGGTACATAAATGCTTTCTTTTAAAAATGACACTTGAAGATGCCCCCCTATCAGCGCAATTCCAAGGACGCCACATTCTACCACTAATAAGCCTAACTAAAAATTACTCGCCGGAAAACCACTAAAGATTAAAATTTTATTAAAAATCGGGCATAGGTATAAATTGAATTTGTATACGTAGTCCCGCTCTGCTCGAAAAGTTTTTAAGATTTGGGATTTCCTTATTTATTTTATGGTCGAAAGGTAATGAGGTTTTATTGCAGTCAAAAGATCAACGGTATAATTCTGCAAATACTATACCGTTTTCCAATCCTTTAACTTTAGGAATCCAGTTTTAGATTAGAAAAAAACTAAGTATATGTGGCTAAACGTTCGCATAAAATACTGCCTGCTTGGGAACCTGTGATTAAACTCAGCTCTTAAGTGCCAAATTCTATTTTTATTAATAATATAAATTACTTTTGTACTAAGTAAAGAATTGATACAACTATTAGTTTGGAATAAAAAGTAATTGCAGTATGTAATAATAATAAATAAGGACAGAAATAGCAATAATAATTTTAAATCTTCAGTTCCTTCGAAACAAAATAAATTACAGGAACGTACTAGGGGTATTTTAAATGAAGAATGAAGATAGGAACAAAACGTCGGAAAACTAGTATTTGTTGTATACTGCCGAACGTAGAGACTTTTTCATAATTTAAACAAAAAATCCAGGCCCGTATTTAAAAAAAATTAAGTTGATGGTGGTGACCCAAAGTTGAAACGCCACATTAAAGATCTGATTATGCTATCTTGTGGAGAATAAAAAGTAACAATGAGAAAGTTCTAAAAAATTTATATTTGGAAATCTTGTCGAACAAAGTCAGGAAAAAATACAAACCGGAATACTAAATTTCAGATTTTCCAATTATTTGGAAAGCCCCTGTATTTATTTTGTTAGACTCTGTATAGTCGTCCCTTTTTCAATACACAAGTATGCATTACATTTAATTTCCTTCGAGAGTGCCGAGTGTTTCGACTCCGATAGTATAGCAGTGAGAGAAATTGTTTGTTTATGTTGCTTCTAGCTTAAATGTTATTCTTTGTTTCTTTCCAATATTTCCCATCATTCGTTAAACGATAATTGGTTTACAGCGCTCGGTCGGCACCACCGACATATAACTATGGATACGTACAACTTATGGGGTGCTCAGTAAAAAGTTAAATTTTATGAGTGAAAAACTAGGTTAATGCTCCCGGTTTACCGGACATATTTTTAAAGGTTGCTCGTCAGTTGTCTTGCGCACAATGTTGTCGCCGTTATATAGGCAACCCCGCCCTCTTGGTGCCGGTTTGGTTAGTAACCAACGACGTGAACCAACGATGACCGTCCAGAACCAGTCGTAGGGATGTAACGATATTAAAAATCTATCGATTGATTGTCTAGCTTTCTTAAGGACCGCTCTCTGCAAGTGACGATTGACGGGTTTCTCTCAGACACCTTCACCATCAATGCCGATGTTCCTCAAGGGTCCATATTGGCTCAAACTCTCTTCTTACTCTACATTAAGGACCTTCTAATAAAAACGAAAAATCCTATATTTAGTTTTGCTGACGATAGCACACTTATCTCATCTTTCTCTTTGAATCCACAAACATCGGCTGCCGACGCACATCTTCGTGGACAGCATGAAGTATCACGCCTCAGCAATGACTTAGAAGAAATTTTGGCTCAGGGTGACAGTAACCAAGTCGAATTTAAGCAGCAGTTTTCTCTTAAAAGGTTAACATTACAGAACCCACTGGCTTCATCTGTTAATTTGCTTGGCGTCAATCTGGGAGGAAATATGTCTTGGCATAACCACGTTGTGGCAATCGCCAAGATAGCTTCTCAGAAACTTGGTGTACTCTTCCGAACCAGAAAGTTGTACACACCTCAACAACTTTTGACACTATACAAAGCCCAGATTCGACCATCAGTAGAGTACTGCTCTCATGTCTGGAGCTCCGCACCCAAACATACTGTTCGGCTGCTGGATTCCATGGAAAGGAGGGCCATTCGTCTGATTGGAGACCACGAGCTGACGAAGAACCTCGACAGCCTAGAACATCGAAGACAGGTTGGGGATTTGACTCTCTTTTACAGATAATTTCATGGAAAGTGCTCGGCTGACCTTGCCCTCTTAATTCCGCCTAGAGCGACGAATAGCAGAAATACACGACGAACCACTGCCGCCCATCCATATGTGGTTAAGCTTAGTACTCCTCGAACTTCATTATTTAAGAATTCTTTCATCTGGAGGACTTCATCCTTATGGAACGGCCTTCCCGAGGTCGTTTTTCCCAACGAATATAAATTCCAACCATTCAAAACCAACGTGAATCGTTTTTTGCGCACACGCACCACTCCCAGAGTGCCCTAAAGGATTTTTCCTATAGTGCTGGTGCTTGATCATAAAAAAAAATCGATTCGTGAAAAATAGATATCAAAATTAATTCTAAAAATGGCTTTTCAATTATTGCCACAAGGCCTTCTTTTATGCAAGAAAATAGATTGTTTATTGCCCAGTAAAGAAGGCCTTGATGTCCCAAAATATTGCCGTGTAATCATTTTCATTAAGGGCGAAGTACGGTCCTGTTCGCCGGTTAAGGTAAATAGTTTATCAGTCGGCATTTGCACATGACCTCTGACGATCCGCTTTTAGAGTTTGGCTATCCATAGATATAGGTTGGTGATCGGTAATCGGTTACGATTGAAATAACTGACCGATTGATATTGACCGGTAACGATTCGGTCATTCAATACTTTCTACTGATACGATCTTTACGATCGAATCATTCACGATTCACACACCTCTACCCCATATGCTGTAATTATTCAGATTGAGGTCAGTGTTAAGCCGGCAACCGGTTGGCATTTTTTCTAGATGTTAAAAAAACTAAAGAATTTGAAGACGCAATCCAGAACACGGTCTGAAATTTAAAAGTCTTGAAAGGCACGTTCTCATGATAACCACACTCCCTTGGTGTATAAAATATATTTTACACAGATATTTTTTTCCCGATATATGGTAACGCATCGTAAACATGTTTGTCTGTTTTGCTTTGTTCTGAAATAACGTCACATACTTAGCGCCTTTTTATCTTCATATACCACCAACTGAAGCGTTAGCACGCGTAATGTGAAAAAATAATGTATGAATGTTTTTAAGACATAGATCAATATCCGACTATACAGCGTGTGTGAAAATTTTGCGCCAAATGGAAAACTTTTTTATCCGGGGTTTTTTGGAAAAAATTATTCTCCATAAAATGTTTTGCTTACCTTAGAAACTCCTAATCCCCGAAAATATCACAGATATAACGTACAGGCTTGTTAAAAAATAAGAAAATGTGCTAAAATGCTAAGTGTAAAGTAACATTAATTTACATGATACTGTAAAATTTATTAGAAAAAAGTTGGGGATACAATAATGTCAAACTATAAAATAACATCTCTGTGTCTCCGACGTATCGGTAAGGGGGAAGCAATATCGTTTTAAACATGGTCTAGTTATGGGCGTGCTTATCATTTTAAATAATGTAATTAAAATGAGAAATTCTTCAGTAATTGCATTTTATGCTTAAGGTAGGTAAAGATTGTTTCGCGAAAAATGGATACGACTTAATGATTTCCTGGGTCGGTCCCATTGTGTCGACACGAGCTTGGCAATAAACAAGTGAAGTATGAAGGGACGTACTAAGGAAAACAAGTAATGATATGATTATATTAATGTAATCAAATGAAATAACATTTTTTTTAAATATTACTAGTCATATTTATTTACATTTATAATGTCATTCTATAGATAGTTCTGTTTCGCTATCGCTATCCTCATCAAAATTAATTATAATTGGATTAATTATACGATCCAGACTAATATACGAATTTTCTACAGTTATTACGTGACGGACTGAATTTTTCCAACTACCTGGGGGAATATCATTAAAGCATTTTCGTCTTAATTCTACAACACTAGAAATTAAAGTCGGAGAAATATTTTTAGACCTAACCAGTGATTTTAACTGGTCCCACATATGCTCTATGGGGTTAAAAATGCAATAATAGGGTGGGAGCCGTAGCTATTCTAAGGAATATTTGGTAAAAGACAATTCTTGAACCATTCCTCAAAAACTAACAAATTTTACCACAAAAAGATATTTAAATATAAATTAAGCAACCTAACCTACCTGATGTGCCTATATTTAATTATAATTATTACAATCCGGTCCTTTCCACATAATAATAACAAACGGTCATAAATAATGGGATAGCCCAGGTACTTTTACTGCAGTCATTAAGTTATACCCATTTTTCGTGAAACAATCTTTAACTATTTTTATCAAGATTTAAAAAATTACTTTTTACAAGATTTAAATTTTTCAACGTGGAAAAAAAACAGCTACATGATTAATGGATTAATGATGATTTTTCAATTTTGGTCGTATTAATGTCGCTTTCTAGCTTTCGCTTAAGTGGCAATTTAAATATATTGATTTGTGATTCCTCTTCACCTACCTTATAAATTTGCAATCACTGTTCACGGTTCTGGCTGAGAAGGTTTTTACCACTCATTCATTATTTATAAAACGCAATACAATAACTATTGCCCTTCCTATCACTACGCAACTGGGTGGGTACATCCATCAAATATCGGATAACGCCGAAAAAGCCCGATGGCCCATCGGGTGTCTCACGAGACGCATACGCTATCAACTGTCTGGGATATAGCCTATCAAATTAGCTCTAGCTACCTTTAACCGCACGATGTTTTTAGATTTTTAGATTAAAAGTATTTGGATCAAAAAAATATATTATTTTGCATTTAAATATCAAAAAAAACAATATCAAAAGAAAGTGTTAATAGAATATTTTTTATTTATTGTTTATTTTGCATATTACATATTATTTTACAATACATAATCAACTTAAATAACTTAGGATAATAATATGCATCATTATATTGTAAATACAATGCACCTAGGTGTTGCCACCTGTATGTGCATATTAAAATAAACTGTATATTTAGCTCGTAAATATTAGTTTAAAACTGAAATTATATATAAAAAAATCAAAAAAAAAAACTAACCTGTGAAGTAAAACAATTACATCAAAGAGTACAAACACTAAAACTGCTTCATAAACAGTTCCATATTTGAAAATAAAAAATTTCTAAACAGCGCATTGAAACTTTTTAATCTTTTAACATTTATTATCTTAGATGGAATTAAGTTAAATAATTTTGGTCCAAGATATGTCATGGAGTGTTGATTTATATCTCTCTTTGAGGAAGCAATGTTCATCATATGTGCATCATTACCTCTGGTCATATAGTTATGATGGATACAGTCCATTTTTAGTCTTACATTCGGATACACGTAACAACAAACCGCCAGGACATACAATGTTTTAATATTACATAGATCTGATGAGTAGAAGATATTAGAAGAGAACAGTCTAGGTCTCTCTAGGTCGAACAACCCCCCTCCCCCCCCCAAGCGATGATTCCGTACCTCAATAAGGGCTCAACCAGTGCTTTATACAACGTGTCCAAGATAAGGAGGGCCAGTACAGGGTACTCGGAAACCGTAAGAGATACGAAGTCGGTTAAATGGAGGTAAAGTTGCACATTTACGTGCCTAATAATATGCCGTTTAGAAAGTTTTAAAATTCCGAGTAGTTGCCGAGATATCTGGAAAAAAACAATTTCTGAAAAATCTTTTTATTGTTTTCCTGTTTTTTTTTGAGATCGAATTCTAAAGTAAATTGCACTTTTGCATTGCCACTTTTTCCGCTCTATCTAACGGCGTTAATTGTTGTGTAATCCGACGAGTCGTCTTCAAAGGGCCATTATCAACTTTCTTTCTCCTGATATTGGAATTTGAAAGCTTTTTTTCTTCCGATTGCAACGATGTATGACACATTGTGGTTTAAAGAGGTCTCGAGGGTTTTTGAACAACATCAGGAAATTTTGGGATACGGTCCTGTATTTCTCCTAATTTTATAAATAATATCTCATAAGTAAGCTCTAAATTTTTACTTATGTTGGACTAGTTCAATAAATAACAAATAATTTAATAATAAACCACAAATAAGTGAACAAAAATCATCCCAAAACAGTAATAAAACGAACAACGAAAAAGGTAAGGAACTACATAATCAGGTGTTCAAAATGATTTTCGTTATTCCCTAAGCACAAATAACATCTTCTAACTGAACAAACCCACATAACAGTTTTTTTGAGATAAAATAAAACATGCGATAGAATATCGAACTTTTTAGCATTTGTAAAATTATGTTCCATATTTTCTGGAAAATAGGAAACCTCTTAAAACGCTATCAAACGACCACAATAGGAATGTCAAGTGAAACAAATCACGCGTCACCATCTTAATTTTTTTGTTTCAAGCGCCTACTTTTCTTTTAAATCAACAGAAGTTTGAAATAATGTTTCTGTATTTTGTTCACTTATTTGTGGTATATTATTAAATTATTTGTTCTTTATTGAACTAGTCCAACATAAGTAAAATTTAGAGCTCACTTATGAGATATTATTTATAAAATTACGAGAAATACAGGACCGCATCCCAAAATTTCCTGATGTTGTTCAAAAAACCCTCGAAACGTCATTAAACCACAATGTGTCATACATCGTTGCATTCGGGAGAAAAAAAGCTCTCAAATTCCAATATCAGGAAAACAGGACCGTATTTAAAAAAAGAGAGTTGATAATGGCCCTTCGAATACGACTCGTCGGATTACAAAACAATTAACGCTGTTAGATGGAGCGGAAAAAGTGGCAATGCAAAAGTGCAATTTACTTTAGAATTCGATCTCAAAAAAACCCAGGCAAACAATAGAACGATTTTTCAGAATTTCGTTTTTGTTCCGGATATCTCCGGAACTACTCGGAATTTTAAAACTTTCTAAACGGCATATTATTAGGCACGTAAATGCGCAACTTTACCTCCATTTAACCGACTTCGTATCTCTTACGGTTTCCGAGATCCCTGTACTGGCCCTCCTTATCTTGGACACGTTGTAGATCATAAGAATTAATTTTTTATTTAATATTCCTCGAAGGATATAAATCAAATTTATGGATTAGGCATCGGATTATTTTACACAAATAAAGCACGTGTTGATCCCATTTTAAATGTTTATCTATTACAATACCCAAATACTTTACAAACTAAACTTCATAGAGATTATCCTCGACATTTTCGCACATTATTTGATTAAAATCCGGGCCTGTTGGCTGATGTTATTGAGAAAGCTATATAATTGGTTTCTTATATTCCTTCTACAATTTATTTTAAATGCGTAAATTTAATTTTAGGGTTTTCTCGGTAAGATATTATTAAATTAAAACTTAATACATTTGACAACTTTGTTAACCCAAGAAGTTTTATTGCCGCATTCGTTTCGTAGCTTCAGATAAACTTGTCGACCTGTATACATTTAAATAGACCTAATGCTTGCAGAGTAATCAAGATAAGTTAAAAGTACAAAAGTTGGTCTACTGACGTTCGAATTTAGAAAACAGGAGTCTATCTAAATTTTTCAAGATATTTCCGAACCGGCTTTGCTCGGGTTTTGGGAAATTTTAGTGAAATCTGGGTTATGAAAAGTACCTAAACTAGCACATATTTTAGCAATAAAAATGTGTGAACAAGTTTAATAGTAGCGCACGAGCGATCAATCGCTAAAATAATTTTTAACAGTTTGATAGCCAATTTGTTAGCTCCTTATATTTATATTGAAATCGGCTTCCTTTACAAGATAAGTGCAATTATGACGGTCGTAGATATAAAAACTTCTTTATTTTACTAAAATAAAAAATTACATTTCAAAATGGTATTTTAAATTGTATTTAATTATACAGGGTGTCCGCTAATTAATGGTACATGAAAAAACCACACTTACGTAAAAATATTAGGATTAGTTATACTTACCTATATCCGAAAGTTGATATTAACTGAGATATAGGGTGTTAAAGTTAAAACCTCATTTTTGTTTTTCTCTAATAACTTTGCGAGAAACTGACGTTTTTTTACAAACTTTGTCAATTATGGTTTTCTTAGGACGAGAAATTTTAATGTACAATGTAGTCTGTCGCACATTTGTTAGGTCATAACTTTTTTGTGCCTCAGTGTATTTAAGTTTTTAATGAAAATAATACTTTATTTTTTATTACGTAAAAAGGTATTCTAAGTTCAGGTCGCCCAAAGCTACCGTTTTCGTTTAAATTGTTTAGTGCACCCTGCCCAATTATTATTAATTTGCAAACAACCTATCAGAAAACAAATAAAATTTAGAGATGCAGATGCTGGATGGAACAGAAAATGTTTCATTTTTGAGTTTATCGTAAGTTTGTGTTTTCATTGCTGTTGGTTTCTTTCGACACGATATTTTCTAGGGTCAAAGTTATTTTAATTAAAGTAAGTTAAAGAACAATCCAATTGTTGTATTTATTATTCCCAATGACCATTACTAGAACATTATTTATCATGTAAAAGTGAATTGAAAAGAAGTAACAAAATATTATTTGCTTGCCTGAGCTAACGCACTAAACAATTTACATGCAAATATCTCCGAAACGGTAACTCTGGGCGACCAGAACTTAGTATACCTTTATTACGTAGTAAATATGAGAAAAGTATTATTTTTATTAAAAACTTATATACACTGAGGTACAAAAAAGTTATGACCTTATGAATGTGCAAAAAATGCCGCAGACAGCGCCCCCTACATTGTACGTTAAAATTTCACATAGAAATCAATTTCTCGTCCTAAAAGAACCATAAATTGCTAAATTTTGTAAAAAAACGTTGGTTTCTGTCAAAGTTATTAGAGAAAAATAATAATGAAGCTTAAATAACTTTAACACCCTGTATCTCAGTTAATATCAACTTTCGGATATAGGTAAGTTTAATTAAATCCTAATATTTTTACGTAAGGAGTTTGTGGTTTTTCCCTGTACAATTAATTAGCATTATCAATTAAAATTTGAACAATTTCACTTTTAAGAATACCATTGAGAATTTCAAAATATTTTCGAAACCAAGCTCTTAGAGATGAAATGTGTGTCCTTACAGATGGGACATTAAACGCTCCCGATTCACAGCATAGTTGTTATAGATTATTCAATGGAATTACAATTTTATTTAACTAAATATACAATATTTACCACTACTTACAGAAAAGGTAACAAATTTGTAACAATATTTTAATAATGCATCCAAAACAGATCTTTGACGTTACTGTACAGTTATGACATGACACACTTTCATTCTTTGCCCTGCCCAACAGTAGAAAATTATTTTGGTTTCATTCATTTTTATTTACTTATACCACTAATGTATAATAACTCACATTAGCATTGTTTATATACTTAAACCACATAGACATCGAAGGCTTGCTAAAAAGTTAATAAAACAGTGATGTGATGGGTCAGAGAATAAGTTAATATTTGCTGAAACAGTTGTTTGGCCTAGATCTTGTTCGAGCATCGACAAAAGTTTCCTAGGTATAATGGAGTTTCTAATCGAGGTCTGGTCTGGCCAGGACCGTATAAATTAAAAAGAAGCACCTGAATTTGTTTAATGTTACCTACATATAAACAATATGCCATCAAAAGTTGGTGCACATTTAATAACCTTATTAGTAGTGTTGTGCTCGCTCGAGCGAAAAACCGCTTGAGTACTCGATTATTGAAATAACCGACATCGCTCGATTATTAAAAAAACCGCTCGAGCTATAAATTGAAGCGAAAATCGTCGCTTATTACTTATTACCTTTCACTCGATACCTTCGCTTGACGCCGACGTATATTCGAGCAGTTTTTCGCTCGATAGGAAATACTCTAGTTCTAAATTCAGGCGAAAAATCGAATCATTGCCTTTCACTTGATACCGAATCTTCGCGCGCCACCCGAAATGTGCTAATTGGAGACGTTCAAGTTTGACGCTCAGAAAGCTGACACGATAGACGTCTTTGTTAAAGGTACATAAACGAGAATGTGCATACAAGAAAGTATGCCAAATCCCTTAGTGGAGTCATCGCGACTGGGTTTTGTTTTAACTGGCTAGCCAGCGGCGATTGTCAATTCTTAAAAAATTAAAAATGAATTTTTATAAAAATCAGAATCAACTGTTCATCCTTAATAAAAATTCTATACTAAACTTCTAAAAGTTACAAAAACAACCCCTGGTGTTTTATCAACACATTCTTCTTAGTCATAAAAATTTCAACTGATGAATCGCTCGATTAAACGATTTGTTGCTGAATTGTTGAAAAATATTGTTGGTGTTTTGTTGGTGTTTTGTTTTTGTTTTGTTGGTGAAACACGAAACAACACCCTACGTAGTTACGACATAGTGTGGACGTCGTTTTCGGTTCGTTCTGTTTCCAGAAAGTTGCTAGTTTGTTGTGTTTTGTTTTATTAGATGTTTTTGTTTTGTTGGTTAGGTGTGTACGCAGCATTAAAATTTAAATTTATATATGTCGGCGTCAATCAGTGAAATCCGTCATTCCCTGAAATGCCTAGTCATGTCACGTATTGCCGGCAAATAGTGTAACACTAACGTTTGGTACACAGTTTGCCTAAGAGTATCAGGAATTCCCTGTAATGACAGAATTCTTTCAGTCAAACGCTGTACTTAACTAAATGATTTAAGTTACCCTGTTTGCCGGTTTTAGTCGAACGCTGTAATTGTTGTTAATATCTGTGTAGTGATTTTTTTTGAAATTGAAATGTCGAAGCACTCAGAATTGTTTTATAAGAAGTTAGATGACTATTACTCCAATCAAAGTAAAAAAAACCTTGGATTTCAAACATAACCTCAAACTACTTCAACCTACAAAATCACTTGAAATTCGTACACTGTTGTCACGTTTAACACGGTTTTATAATTCATATGCGTTTGTGAACAAACCCGAACAAAGTTCTTTGTAATTCAAGGTGTCATAAAAGCGCACCTTGCGCTAATAAATAATAAACCATATTATCAGTCAATTCCTTTTAGATTTTTGTATCTAGCTCTTATGTTGTTTCGTTCCTATTCGTTCTATGATCTTTTTTATAGTAAATTATAGATAATAAATATGAGTCTATGATAATACCTACATACATCATATTTCAAGACATTCAATTTTAGGAAATTCCTGATAATAACACTGACGAACATTTTTTAAAAAATATTTCCTCCCTGGAATGATTTTGGCTGGATTTTATATATTTTGGCCTGCTGAATCCGGATCTGGCCTCAGATTTTCGATATCAGCCTCCAATGATAAGGGAGGGACATATGCTTTGAACAATTAAAAACCTATAATATATTTTATTAACAGTTAGCTTAGGTACATTATAAACATTTATAAATAATTTAAAATTTAATATTTACTTCCCTAACGTCTTTCTTTTATAAGAACTCCTGGATGTGTCTCGTATTAGGGTCCAGCAATAGTCGGCTAACATATTCGGGCTCCACTTTCCTGTATACCTTTTCTCTATGGATGCAATATCTTGGTGAAATCGTTCTCCATGCTCATCTGATACTGCTCCTAAATTTTCAGGAAAAAAGTCCAAATGCGAATGGAGAAAGTGAAGTTTTAAGTTAAAATATGATAGGCCGTAAGTAGTTCTTCCACGAGTTCACGATTCATAAGTTTCATAAGCCATTCACAGTTCATAAGCCTTTTTTACTAATGAAGATATCGGTTTTTGGTACGCTTTCGCGGTAACTTCGCCACAAATATAACAGAAGGTATCGGCTTTATTAACGCAAACACGCATCGACATTTTTGGTGCCGTTTTACCACGCACGTAGATCTAAGCGAAAATATTAATAAATGTTTACTAAATGATTATATAGTAACGACTAAAGGGATATGGGGCGACCGTTTATTACCTATTAATGGGCCTATTCGACCCTTCCAAGAAATCTGAGGCCAATATAAACATTTGAGGGTCAGTTGTATATTAGTTTAAGTCCAAATGTTACAAAATACACGATATTTTTATAAAGAGGATTTTTGTGTTGATTAGTGTAATCAGTTATTTACAAACCTTTTAATGTAAAACACCTTATTTTCATGCACTTCTGACAACACTGTCCTAATTACAATGATTGACTAAAACCGGCAAACAGGGTAACTTAAATCATTTAGTTAAGTACAGCGTGTGACTGAAAGAATTCCGTTATTGCAGGGAATGCCAGATACTCTTAGGCAAACGGTGTACCAAACGTAGAGTTCCACTATTTGCCGGCAATACGTGAAATGACTAGGCATTTCAGGGAATGACGGATTTCACTAATTGACGCCGACATATACAACGAAAGAAAATATAGTTTTTTCTAAAGCCCAGTTTTAATAGAACACCCTATATGACAGAAGCAAAGATATTTTCTAGTCAGCAGTTCACCACTTTTTCAGTAATTTTTAAATTTTGTCCTCCATTAATGGAATGCGTCCTGCATTAAGTATTTTCTTGTAAACATAAATCCGTATTCTCGACCACCGTGTTTTTTGTGCGTGTTTTTTTCATTATTAATCATCAAGCAGTATTTCGAGTGACAAGTTACTTGTTAATTATTGTTGTGAGGTGCGTAATTTTGTATAGTTTCGTTTCTGTAAATGTTTTGCCATGCTATTTGATCTTTAGGTGAGTTATAATAAAATGTAGTTTACAGTTATATTTGGGGTGTAAAGTGTGGGGCTTTTAGGGGAAAGTGGCTATTTTCGCGACGATTTTTTTCACTTTTGAAACAATTTCTTTACTTTCGGAACGATTCTTGTTACTTTCAGGACGATTTTAATATCTATGTACGCGGCTTTGATAATAACATGAACTTACTTTGACAGCGCTTGTCATGTAACATTGGTGTGTACTTTTCGCTTTTCAAATCCAAAAAATGGGAATCAGTAGTGAAAGTGAGGCTGAATTGATTCCACATGAGATTATTGAATCTGCTAAAACGGCTTCTGATGAATTATTGCCGGTAAAGTTAAGAGAGAGGTATGAATTGGTCAATTTATTTAAACAAATGGAGCGATTATAAACATATGGGTACTATAAATGAACATACATAATTATTGGAAAAATCTAAACTCTTAAAGCCATCAGGCCTCTGGAGCGTCAGTAAAACAAACGAAGAAGATGAAATTATGTATTTAGCCAGCGTTTTAATCTCTATGAGGTCATCATCAGGGCTCTAGAAAATATTTTTTGGTAAAAATAAGATATAAACACTTCTTAAGCTTAAAGAAGAAAAACACAATAAAAATTGTCACTATTATAGTATAGTAATAGTAAATCATAAATAATGCCAACTACAGATGAAATCCTCCGTGTACAGGGTGTCCCATTTTCGACACTTTTATAGGTTAACTCCGTAATTGTTAGTGCTATCAAAAATGTAATGTAGGTGTTCAAATTTAAAATCGTAAACAAAATTTGAAAATTATCGCTCGCTTAAGAGATACGAGGGAAAATCAAAAAATTGTCAATTTCAAAATTACCTTATATTTTCTTAGTTAAAAGAGTTACAGAAAAATGTTTTATACAGAAGTTTCTTTATATTGATTGTTAAATAATCTTTCGTTTTCAGAATAAGTATACGAGGTCAGGTAAAAAAGTTATCGGACCTAACCTCAATTTCTTAAATGAAACACCTTGTATATTTTAATCTAAAATGATAGCATTTTAAATTTCCTTTTCAAATATATAACACACCATGGATGACATTGGGTTCCTAGGTGATTTATCTAGACTTTATGACTTTAAACCACAGTAGACCATGAAACAAAAGCTGATATCATAGGAACAACTACTATGTTGACATTCTAGTTGTTATTAACATCTAACGTCAACTTCATTTTTACATATTCATTTGATTTGTGAAAATGACTTATCAACATTTTGAAAAATTTTATATGATATCAGTTTAAATTGAAAGTGGAAAAACGAAAAAATGGCGCAATATTTATATTTTGTTCGCTATCCGGAAAGACGGTAACCATTCAAAGACATAACCTGAACTATTGCGATGATTCCCGTTATTTTTTACCTTAATCTGAATCTTTTATTTCGTTTTAAAGTAATAAAGTTTAAATAAATCGCCTAGGAAACCAATATGTGTTATATATTTGAAAAGACAATTTAAAATGCTATCTTTTTAGATTAGAATATACAGGGTGCTCCATTTAAAAAAAAATAGGTTAGGTCCGATAACTTTTTACCTGACCCCGTATACTTACTCTGAGAACGGCAGATTATTCAACAGTCATTATAAAGAAACTTTTGTATAAAATATTTTTCTGTATCTCTTTTAACTAAGAAAATATAGGGCAATTTGTAAATTGTCAATTTTTTGGATTTTCCATCGTATCTCTCTACCGACTGAAAATTTTAAAATTTTGATTTTAGCATTTTAAGTTTGACTCAAAACGAGCACATGACACCTACATTACTTTTTTGATAGCACCAACAATTACAGAGATAGATACCTACCCTATAAAAGGTCCGAAAATGGGACACCCACACTATACTCAATTTTTTTGACTATTCAGTTCTTTTTTAAATAAGCGCTAACAAAATAACTTTTTCCAGGTTGACTTCAGTGTCCCCTTTATGGAAACAGGCATCGCCATCGTGGTAGCGAAAAGGACTGGAATCATCTCGCCAACTGCCTTTCTGGAACCATTCGACGCTGCGTCATGGATGCTGGTGGGCGTAGTCGCCATTCATGCCTCCACATTTACAATATTTATGTTCGAGTGGCTGTCTCCAAGCGGATTTGATATGAAAGTGCACTTTAACAATGTAAGTTGGTACTTAAACCTGAAAATCCGGTCTTTATTCGATTTGATTTAGTCTACTTAACTCTGTCACAGCATAAGTCACATCAAACCTGTCAAGTTATGATATGAAATACAATGTCAACTTCTTGACGTCACGAATATCATATTTACCCGAACAAACCGACATATTTTTCTATGCATATTTCTTGATAAATCCTTAACTATCATATTGTAAGCACAGAGACATCATTGATACAATAATAACATAGATATTTACAAAAGAAAAATTTCAACATAATCTTCGTTAACATCAATGAACTTGCGCCTGATGATGTATAATTTGTACCGAAACTAAGGTAAGTAGAATTGCGGATACATCTTTGTATTTGGGTCAAAAAATAATCTCAAAAAATAAGATAAAAAATCTAGGTCCGTATTTAAAAAGTTGACCATATTATCTAAGTTATAAAAAATTAAGTTTTTATTTAAATGGCGTTTTTCTAGAATCAGAACCTTTCGAGTTATTAAAGAAGTCAATTTTAGACCTTTTTAACAAATCACCTTGTATATCATGAATCAAAAACAATTCGGCAACGTCGATGATGCTGGATTCTAAAGAAGCTTTATCTTTCTTTGCTTCTTTAGCTTCATTGTATAAGTCATTATTCATATTTCAATTTATTTCAGACTGATTTCGCGAAAACGCACACAAAGAAATTCAATTTACTTAGCTTTCATCTTCATGTTTGCATTAAGCTTACTAATTAAGTTTTTTAATTCAAAATAAAGCCTTTGTACTTAAGGTATTTAATTCGAAAAAAAGAAAGGGTCTTACGGATCAGTGTATGTACTGTCATTTCCCAAACCTAAATAGCATCTCAAAACTGTACAATTTAAAACACATTAGCATTATATAGCATTTTTAGAGTTAAGCTTTGAAACGCTTCAATAACAAAGTAGTCGTCTAAGCAAGGTATGTTTCCCAATATGTTTTTTGCCGATGTACGTTAATAAATTATCTTGTATTATTATTATTATGTAAAAACCTAGGCAGCAGTTTTCTCTAAAAAGGGTAACATTACAGAACTGAACATAGTCATGGCAGGACACGCAATCCCACTGGCTTCATCTATTAATTTGCTGGGCGTCAATCTGAGAGGAAATATGTCTTGGCATAACCACGTTGTGGCAATCGCCAAGATAGCTTCTCACAAACTTGGTGTACTCTTCCGAACCAGAAAGTTGTACACACCTCGACAACTTTTGACACTGTACAAAGCCCAAATTCGACCATCACTAGAGTAGAAAGTTGTTATTATAATATCAGGGCCGTAGTAGAAAAAATGAAATTGAAGATGATTTCTTGAAAGCGAAACGTCGTATAAAAATGTTGTGTAATCTTTGGGTTCATTAAAAGTTGCTGTGAGTTGTCGCTTTGGCGTTTTGGGTAAATTCAAAATCCAAAAACATTTAAGCTTTTTAAAAACTCAAATCTTAAGCATCGTACCACAATCTTTTGTGTGACATTTTGTCAGTGCTTTGATTGCGATACTTTTTCCTCATTTAATCGAAGTTGTTCTTGAGCACCCTGTATACAGGGTGAGTCGGGAGGAACGGACCAAATTTCAAGAGTGTATTATAGACGCGAAAACAATGTAAAAAGAACCCATACAGGGTCCGCAAACGAAGCGTGGACGGAAGATTAAATCGTTATCGAAGAACTTATCAACAATACTAAAACAGCTTGAGATATTGGATTAAAAGCGGCATGTTTTAAAAATATTTTACATTATACAGGGTGGCTCAAAAAAGTGTGACAGCATAAAATTATATTTTTTTAAATGGGACATCCAGTACTTTATTGCATATTTAGGTTCGTATTACTATCGTTTATAAGTGCCTCAAATTTTATTTAATTTGGTTGTGTAGTTTCGGAGAAATAAATTAAAAACTAAAAAAAAAAGTTTTGCAGTCCTGAATAAAAAAATCAAAAAAAACAATCCAGAACCATTTATTTAACCTCGGCATTGAGTGAAATTTATGACAAGAGGTCTAGAGATACTATGAATGTAATTGCGTTTATTTATTTTATACAGGGTGTTCATAATAAGCTTTCAAAAACCCCACATTTTAAAACAATTTTTCTCAAGTTTTTCAAATGGAACACCCTGTATATTATTTGGCTATTTGACGTAGAATTCATAGACAATTTTTTTTTGTAATACAAGCATATAAGTTATATCCAGCCGTTTTCGAAATAATTGTAAATATTATAAATTATGTTGTTTAAATAGAGTTTTTATTGGAAAATTTTGTTATAGGCGACTAGACTAATAATTGTAAACTAAAGTAAAAGTTTAAAATAGCTTCCTTTTACTCTTAGAGTTTACCGTATTTTAGTTATTTCGATATAAATTTTAAAAGCATACATTTTTGCTACTTTTATTATTTAATTTTATTTTTTATTCTTAATCGAGTTGCCATGATTTCTTTTTGTTTAGATTATCACTATGACAGTTAAATAAAATTATTTACATTTGTTCAGTCGTCGAAATTAAGTACTAACTTACACAAAATGTCGAATTTTAGAAATGGTAAATATGATTTTTATACTGGGTGAATGTGCACGAAATTGCTTCCTCGCGAGCCGAGTGTATGCTGAAAGATATCCAGATATTGAGAGAAAGCCGAGACCAAAAACTTACGAGAAGTTGTTGCAAAGATTTGTAGCAACAGAAAGCACTGCGTACACAAAAAGGATGATAATCAATAAACCCGTTATTAATGAAGAAAATGAATTAAGAGTTCTGTTGGCAGTAGAGGAAAATCATTAAATTAAGTAAAAGGAAGCTATTTTGAACATTAACTTTAGTTTACAATTATTAGTCTAGTCGCCTATAACAAAATTTCCCAATAAAAACTCTATTTAAACAACATAATTTATAATATTTACAATTATTTCGAAAACGGCTGGATATAACTTATATGCTTGTATTACAAAAAAAAATTGTCTATGAATTATACGTCAAATAGCCAAATAATATACAGGGTGTTCCATTTGAAAAACTTGAGAAAAATTATTTTAAAATGTGGGGTTTTTGAAAGCTTATTATGAATACCCTATATAAAATAAATAAACGCAATTACTTTCATAGTATCTCTAGACCTCTTGTCATAAATTTCACTCAATGCCGAGGTTAGAAAAATTGTTCTGGATTGTTTTTTTTGATTTTTTTATTCAGGACTGCAAAACTTTTTTTTTTAGTTTTTATTTTATTTCTCCGAAACTACAGAACCAAATTAAATAAAATTTGAGGCACTTATAAACGATAGTAATACGAACCTAAATATGCAATAAAATACTGGGTGTCCCATTTAAAAAAATATAACTTTATGCTGTCACACTTTTTTGGGCCACCCTGTATAATGTAAAATATTTTTAAAACATGCCGCTTTTAATCCAATATCTCAAGCTGTTTCAATATTGTTGATAAGTTCTTCGATAACGATTTAATCTTCCGTCCACGCTTCGTTTGCGGACCCTGTATGTTCTTATCGGATATTCGTTTGTTTTCAAGTTATAGCGCAATATCCAATATTTTTTCTACGTTCCACTTTTATCAAAATTTTCACATAATTAGAGTATGCCATGCTCAGGATTCTAAACTATTTGACACCGATGTTGTCTTGACAATGTATCAGTCTATTGTGGCAGTAATTAAACGTTTATTTTCAAGTTTGAGTGATTAAAGTGATACAAAATGCCAAATATTTATTCAAATTTAGATCTGAACGAGCTACTCGACAAGGTTTAGGAGAAGTAGAAAATATTCTGGATTTAGTAGAAGAAGATGCAACGACCAGCTCAAGAAGAATTGGTACTCAATTGGGCATTTCACAAAAAAGAGTATTAAACACACTCCACGAGCAAGGCTTATATCCATACCATGTACAGAGAGTACAGCACCCAGAACCGGAAGATTATGCTAATCGTATTGAATTTTGTCGGTGGATAAATAATAATCATCGTGTTGTATCGCATATACTTTTTACAGATGAAGCAACATTCACCCGTGACGGTATTAATAATACTCGTAACTCTCATGTATGGTCAATCGAAAATCCCCACGCAACAGTTGAAAGTAATTTTCAACATAAGTTTTCAACTTACCTACATTTTTTACAACATGAGGTACAAGGACTACTAAAGGATGTTCCTGTAAATATCAGAAGGCGAATGTATTACCAGCACGATGGAGCTCCTGCACATTTTGTTCATCAGGTCAAGCAACATTTAGACGAAACAGTTCCAGGGCGTTGGATTGGTCGCGGTGGTCCTATTAATTGGCCTCCAAGATCTCCAGACCTCACAGCACTAGACTATTGTTTATGGGGTTGGTTTAAAAATGAAGTGTACAAAGTAAAAGTGGACACTCGGGATGCACTAATTCGACGTATTAGAAATACTGCAGCCAATTTTAAAGAAGAAAGAAATGAAGCAATTAGAAGAGCAACGGGCCGGGCCACCTTCGTAGACGAAGCAGAAAATGTTTAGAAGTCAATGGCGGTATTTTTGAACATTTATTAAAAGAACGCTATGATTAGGAAACCGTTAATATATGAACTTTTCTTTATTTGGTATTGCGCTATAACTTGAAAACAAATGAATATCCGAAAAGAACATATGGGTTTTTTTACATTGTTTTCGCGTGTATAATACACTCCTGAAATTTGGTCCGTTCCTCCCGACTCACCCTGTATATTCGTGGTTAAGTCAATTTTTCACCTACCGCTAGAAAGTTCCTTATATAAACGGCGCGGTGTGACTCGAGGGAATCCCGTAATCCTTTGTTCGGATTTGTGCCATCGACGAAGTTTAATAGACAGTTTTGTAAGTGAACTTTTAAGTTTAAGCCAATTTAACTTGAAACTGAAGGTCCCGTTTAATTGAAATCGGTTGTTTAAGAGGTCTGGTTTCCAGCAAAACCAACTTTCAAAAAGATAGTAAATTTTAAGTGCCAGTGCCAGTTTTCCTATAATTGAATTTGTTCTTTGTAAATAGAAATAGTTCTGCTAAAATCCATATTGCTGCTGAATAAGGAAACGTGAATAAATTATTAAAACTGTGGTGGAATCGGAATACGTTTTCCTGACGAGGAAAATAGGAACACGACGATAGATTCGTTCGCCGGGCAGTTAGAAATAGCTACAAACAGAAGCAAAATCTGTGACTGATGATCAAAAATTAGGTATTCTTACAGCAAGATGTATCGATTGCCTGCTGATTTGCAACAGTCAGAATAATCCGCGTGCTGTTACGGAATTATGGGTTTGGATTCTGCGCATTAATTCGATCTGCTGTTTGTTTACTTTCGAGTTGGTGTTTTTATCGATTCGTTTTATTTTCTTTGGCTTTGGCATGTTTTGTTTAAACGTACTTTCCGTTATTCTTTAAATATTCATACTTTTTATTCTCTACAAGATGCCACCATCATCAACTTAATTTTTTTAAATACGGACCTGGATTTTTTTAATTTAAATTATGAAAGATGAACTAAATCTACGTTCAATTGCATACAACTTCCGACGTTCTATTCCTTAAATTGTCATCTTCATCAAAATACCCCTAGTACGTTCCTGTAATTTACTTTTTTTTTAATTCGTTATAATTCAAAAATGTAAAACTCAAAACCTTTTTTAAAAGTCTTGAGACAGTGCTGGCTTTAAGAGTCAAATTTTGATTGTATTCATAAAATAAATTACTTGCAGTTACACTAAGTAAAAATTTGATACAACAATTAGTTTGAAGTAAAAAAAAAAGTTGTAGTACGTAATACTAATAATTAAGGACAGAAATAGCAATAATAATTTTAAAATCTTTAGTTTCTTCTAAACAAAAGTGAATTACAGGAACGTACTAGGATTATTTTAATATGAGAAGTAATTAAATGGTTTGCGTTATTAAAATTGGTTCGCAGCAAAAAATAGCCATTAAATCATTTGATCAGCATAAAAAGATTTTGCTTGCAATAAATAAAAATCAAGCTGTAACACTTGTTCTGCAACAAATGCTACATACTGTTAACAATTTAACCGATATCAGTCCGCTTGTAATATCATCTGTTCGCTTAATTTACAGTCGAGCTGCGAAATGATTACTTGGTCAGCAAGATTTTACAATTGGTCAGTAGAAAAAAACATGTCTAGAAGCAGTTTAATTCAGAGGTTTACATATTAAAAGAATAGTTATCAATATAAATCATTGGATTGTGTTTATTTTGAATAATCCGCAAAGTTCGTTATTGGTGGCGGAGCGAAAGCAGTCGCGTCGATACGAGTAGCTAATTGTTTGCGTGTGTTTTCATTCGGTGTAGCAGTCAAGGCCCAAAAGGTGTAGCGGGGGCGGGTTTTCACTTGTTTTCCCAGGGCACTGTCACTATTTCACGTTTTATTGCTTTTTCTTTTTTGATGACAAGATTAAATATTTTGCTTACCCGCTGATTGCTTACTGATATCTGATTAAAAGTGGATCGCTCATAGCACCTTATATATTTAATTTGCGTACCAAAATAATTTAGAGCACTCTAGTATAACATTAATTACTGACCGATTCAGAAATGTTTGCTGTCCATAAGTTGCTGCCATTTTGGCTGACCGATTACATTTCTCTGTTTGCAAAAATAAGAATATTTTGCTAACGAGTTAAGTGATACCATTTTAATATAGATGGTCCATTTAAGGAACAAAACGTCGGAAAACCAGTATGCTGAAAAACCGAAACGGAAAATTTTAGATTTTGCGGCATATTATTGGGCCCATAATTACGCAACTTTGCCCCAATTTAATTTGTTACTATTTTATGGCCGTCTCGGGTTGCGCCTCGCCTTTACGGTTGTCTGGAAATGTTCAGCTTTTCCTACTAGGTATACAATGTACTATTTCCCAAATAGGAGTTGATAAGGTTGTTACCCTACCCTAAATCCGTCCCTGGATACCGTTCTATAAGGACTAGCTTCATAGTAATTAGTATTACAGAACAATTAAAGGCATCTCTTTAAAACGTTAAATTCCAGATTACCTATAAATATGCTAATATAGAACTTTACTTTCAAAGTATAAAAGTTAATTATCCCATAAAAAGTCCCCTATTTCTTTAGTGCTTACCAAAGTAAACTTTTCTACCGTTCGACCATGCAAATTTTGTTGTATGCAGAATGATTCGTTCGCCCATGCAAATTTTGTTGTATACAGAATGATTACTTAGTAGCAAGCTTAAACCTACACTATAATTGGTTATTTTTAATCTTGTAATTCTTTAATCGAATTCAACCTTTTGAAAAAGGTGATAATTCATTTTGAGTATCTATTTTATTGATTTTTAAATTTATTTTAGTTTATCTATAAAAAAAAAACATTTTTAAATTTTTTCCTATTAGTCGATTTTATCAATTTCAAAAATTTCTATTCTTCTAATTGTTTTCTTATGTGAAGTTTATGTACAGTACAGGGCGTCCATTTTTTCATTGGTTTTTTGTACAGACGATGCCAAAAATGGGATTTTTTTAGGCCTCCCGGTTTTTGATATACGGAATGTTTTTAAGAATTTTACATTTTGGACAGTCCCCATATTTCGGTTACCCAGTAACTTATCAAAAAGAAATAAATTGTTTTTTGTTTGTAGATTTTTACGTAGAATCCAGTGATGTGCGCAGATTTTCTTTTAGGTTCAATAGTTTTCGAGGAAACAATAAAGGACCCCGCAGTTTTTATATGGAAATTGGGTTTCACTCAAATTTACTAAAAAGTATTGCATCATACGAATTGTATTATCCTGATAAAATGTCTCCATGGGCGCAATGAAAAATAATGACAGGATTTCGAGATACGAGCCATGCAAGGTGGTGATGTTTCAAGTCCAAAAGTCGTATCTGACCGGTACGTATTACGAATAATATGATCAATATATTCACGTATATTCTCATAAACATCGTACATATAAATATAGAAGCTATCTACCCTCTTCATGTATATGCACGCATACACGAGATTTTCGGATTCAACGCCACCCGAGAATGAGAATATACGTGAATATATTGATCATTATTCGTAATACGTACCGGTCAGATACGACTTTTGGACTTGAAACATCACCACCTTGCATGGCTCGTATCTCGAAATCCTGTCATTATTTTTCATTGCGCCCATGGAGACATTTTATCAGGATAATACAATTCGTATGATGCAATACTTTTTAGTAAATTTGAGTGAAACCCAATGTCCATTTAAAAACTGCGGGGTCCTTTGCTTTCCTTTAAATGGATCACCCTATATATATTTTAATAATGTAATTAAGTATTTAACAAGCCTCTCAGAAATATGTAAGACCTTATTTTAGCCCTAATATATACCCAAAATTTATATATTTTTTTAAAAATATACAATTTTGTTGAGGGCCATAACAAATATTTAATAAAAAACAAAAGAACACAGTCAGTTGTGTCATAATGAGAAATACTTCTGTTTCTGTCGGAATATTTAGGTTTTCTAAGTTGTTTCATAATTTCTAATTAATAATAAAAATTCAGCTTGTCCTAATTATTACAGCCAATGTAAACTATGTGTATTTCAAGGGTAAATATAAGTCTTTTTGTAGTACGTAATTCTATGAAATTTGTAAAATTTCTTAAATTACTTTTAGATGTTTCCAAATGCGACAGCCAGATAAAATAATTTTACAATAATAAAATAAAATTTAATTAAACAAGGTGCGGAAATCCATTTAAAAAAAAAATATTATTTTCCTTGAAAACTATTGAACGTAGAAAAAGTTAGTACGTCACTGGATTCTACGTGAAAAAACTGCAAAGAATGCATTTTATTTATTTTTTATAGTTGCAGGGTAACCGAAATATGGGGGCTGTCCCAAAATGTAAAATTCTCAAAAATACCCCATATATCACAAGCGAGGAGGCCTAAACAATTATAATTAGGCCATCTTTTGTTTCACAAAAAAGTAGCAAAATGTTGCGAAAACCGCATATTTATATCCTTACTAATAACGGAGATACCCCGTAAAGTCATCGAACAATGGACACCCTGTACAGTAAATCTAGTCTTCAGAGGCTTGACAAGTTCCTTAAGCCGGGCTCAGACGTCTGGTGTATGAATGGTTTACTTATACAATAAATAATTGATAAGAAGTAATTAAATGATTTGCCGTTACTAACAGTCGAGCTGCGAAATGATTACTTGGTCAGCATGTCTAGAAGCAGTTTACTTCAGAGGTCCCAGGGAAATTAATGTAACTTTCTTGTGTTTTTTTTTGCCGAATACAGAAGGAAATCATCTACAAAAGGTGTAGCGGGCGGGTTTTCACTTGTTTTCCCAGGGCACTGTTACGATTCAGAAATGTTTACCACAAGTTGCTGGCCAACTAGCCATTTTGGCTGACCGATTACATTTTTCTGTTCGCAAAAATAAGAATATTTTGCTAACCAGTTAATTGATACGCAATTGATAATTCTACCATTCACACGACACTTGGCAATTATGTCATTACAAATATTGCTCAAGTACACCAGTCGTCTGGGTCCGG
Source organism: Barypeithes pellucidus (assembly GCA_963991005.1). Lineage (NCBI taxonomy): Eukaryota > Metazoa > Arthropoda > Insecta > Coleoptera > Curculionidae > Barypeithes > Barypeithes pellucidus. The sequence continues at coordinate 29,876,395 of OZ022564.1, read as the reverse complement.
CTTAAACAAAAGACCTAGTGAGAACTAACGAATCATTCGCATACCTAGTGATGTGACCAGTGGTATTATAATTTTATGCCGCGCATGTAACGTTAACTTTGTTGAAATTAGTTTCGGTAGTATTCTCTTCGTGAAAATTTCCATGCACTTATACAGTTCGACAAGCGCGTCTATAGCTACGCGGTATCGGTAAGGGGGAAGCAATATCTTTTAAAACATGGCCGAGTCATGGGCGTGCTATTATTATCTTAATAATGTAATAATATATATTTTTTCATAGCATGAATATATTTGTATCACCAGTGCAATATATTAGGCCTTTTCATTAATATTCCTCGCTTATTTTGGCATTTTCGCCAATAAAATCCATTTGATTGCATGCACCTCAAAGTTTCACGGGAAAATGGAAAGTTCATGTCACTTCTCAGCTGTTGTAGCAACTTTTTTAAGGTTGGAAATACTTTTAGTTCCAAATAGAACTTTTGTATTGCTCTCCTAATAATGCCAAAGTCGAAGCCTTCGATTTTTTCGACAGCAGAGAGACGGTCCCTTTTTTGACAGGAGGTTACAACAATTGATTCGGGTTATTTTCTTCCTTTCAGTATCTTCTTTGTGCATGTTTTTTACTGCATCCACGCTTACTCCCGTATATATTGCGAGCCTTTCTAGCTTTCGCTTCCTCTGTCTGGGATATAACCTATCAAATTAGCTCTAGCCACCAGTTACCCATGGTTACCTTTGATATTGTACCATGTTGCCCTATTTTTAAATTAGAAGTACTTTAATGAAAAATATTTTATTTTGCATTTAAATATTAAAATAAATAGTATGAAAAGAAAGTTTTAAGAACATTGAAACTATAATAGAATATTAGTTTCTTATATACTTATGACAATTTACTTTAAATGGGTAAATTTAATTTTAGTGTTTACTTGGTAACATGTTATTAAATTAAAATTTAATATACAGTGAGGACGTAAAGTAAGGAATAAATTATCTCGCAAACTACAATTTTTTTTAAAAATCGCTCAGACCCTTCGATTTTGTTTTTCGAACGTGCATATTCTAAAATGTAGATATACAGGGTGTTGCAAATAAAAGTGACACAAAATTTTTTTTTCTTAAATAGAACCCACTGTATATTATTGCATGTACGGATTCTTCGAAAAAACCTAAACATTTTTCATGTAGCATGTGCTATACATTAGCCCAAGCGTTTTGGAGTTATTCTCATTCAAAATTTGAAAATCAGGTATTTCGCAATCAATCAAGACTTGCATTGATTCATGCACGCTGAGGAAAACCTGTAGTCAGCATGCGTGAAGCGCAAGAAAAGTCAAGTAGGCTTTGGAGTTATGATGCAAGAACCAAAAGAATTAATGTCAATAGTTACTGTTATTATCAGTTTTATGTGTATTTTCCTAACGTTTTACTAGTTTTCAAAAGACTCATTTCGTTTTTTCATAACTAAATTAAATTAAAATGCGGCTCACTGAGAAACAGCGCATAGAGGTTTTGATGATGATGGGCTACGGTGATAGGGTTAGAACACAGCAAGAAACTTGTGAGTTATTTAATCAAAAATACCCCAATCGTCCGCCAATATCACAATCAACATTAAGCAAAATTGAGTACAAGTTTAGGTAATTCGGTCATGTAAGAGATGTCCCTAGATTTGGTCGTCCTCAAGTTGATGAAAATCAACAATTAGAAGTCTTACTGGCAGTTCAAGATAACCAGCATGTGGTGTCTAGGCAGGTAGCAAGTGACGTGAATATTGGAAAAACAGCAGTTCTTAAAATACTGCATACAAATAAATACCATCCTTATAAAATGCAAGTTCTCCAAGAACTTTTGGAAAGGGACTTTGAGAGGCGCCTTGAATTTTGTGAGCGTTTACAGGATATGTCTTTCGTAAACAGAAATTTTGTAAAAAATATAATTTTTTCCGATGAGTCCACATTTTGCTTGAATGGTGACGTAAATACCCAAAATTATCGATATTAGTCCGATGTAAATCCACACTGGATGAGGGAAGGACACACACAATTTAATCAAAAGATCAATGTGTGGGCTGGCGTTGTCGATGACATTGTTATAGAGCCTTTCTTTTTTGACGGAAATTTAACAGGCGAGAGATACTTGAGTTTTTTAGAACAAGAACTTGTTCCAGCCCTGGCCACCCTTTTTCCTGAGTTAGAACGTCCCGATTTGCCACATCATAATATCTGGTTGCAACAAGATGGTGCTCCCCCACATTTCGCTGTGGGAGTTCGTACATATTTGGACGATACTTTTCCAAACAGGTGGATTGGAAGAGGTGGTTTTATTGAGTGGCCGCCAAGGTCACCCGATTTAACACCACTCGACTTTTTTTTATGGGGATACCTTAAGGGAAAAGTATTCAAAAGGCAGCCAGCAAATTTAGATGATTTAAAAGATCGCATCCGGCAAGAAATTCGGTAAATTACACCCCAAATGGTTCGAAATGTCCAGCGAGAATTTGTAGATCGGTTAGGCTATTGTCAGTTGACCAACGGAAGACACTTCGAACATTTACTTTAGAAAAATTATTTTTAAGTTCACCTAACTGTTTTTTCGATAAATAAGACATTTTTAAAATAATTTTATTCTTTGTTTTCTACATGACTTTTTCCACTTTTCAAATTTTGAATGAGAATAACTCCAAAACGCTTGGGCTAAGGTATAGCACATGCTACATGAAAAATGTTTAGGATTTTCCGAAGAATCCGCACATGCAATAATATACAGTGGGTTCTATTTAAGAAAAAAAAAATTTTGTATCACTCTTATTTGCAACACCCTGTATATCTACATTTTATGTCAGAATATGCGCGTTCGAAAAACAAAATCGAAGGGTCCGAGCGATTTTTTTAAAAAATTGTAGTTTGCGAGATAATGAATTTATTCCTTACTTTACGTCCTCACTGTATGTGAAAACATTGTTATCCCAAGAAATTTTTTTGCCCGCATTCCTTTTGTAGCTAAAGTTAAAGTTGTCGACCTGTAGTTGTAAAGATTTATATAGCTAATTGAAATTTCCAAAAGTATAAATAACCCACTTTGTCATAAATAGAATATCAATAATAAAAGATATAACCGATATTTTAGGATGATACGATACATTTTGTTACAGGGTGTTCCATCACAGGCACATCGTTTCTCTCTTTTCCGCACGTACTGGCTGGTATGGGCTGTACTCTTTCAAGCCGCTGTCCATGTCGACTCTCCCAGGGGTTTCACTTCCAGATTCATGACTAACGTATGGGCTATGTTCGCTGTGGTGTTCCTCGCTATCTACACTGCCAACCTAGCTGCGTTCATGATAACCAGAGAAGAATATTTTGAATTTACTGGTAAGAACTATTACACAGACTACTTACGTAAAAATATTAGGATTTCATTATACTTACCTATATCCGAAAGTTGATATTAACTGAGATACAGGTGTTAAAGTTAAAATTTCATTTTTGTTTCTCTGTAATAACTTTGAATTGCTAACGTTTTTTTTACAAAATTTGGCAATTATGTTTTTTTTTAGGATGAGAAATTGATTTTTTTATGCTAGTCCGCTGTCTGCGGCATTGATCGCACATTTAATAGGTCATAACTTTTTTGTGTCTGAATGTATTTTAGTTTTTAATAAAAATAATACTTTTCTCATATTTATTACGTAAAAAAGGTATGCTAAGTTCAGGTCGCCCAGAGTTACCGTTTCGGAGATATTTGCATTTAAATTGTTTAGTGCACCCTGCCCAATTATTTATTTGTAAAGAAAAATTTTTTTCTTAAAGTAACCTATGAGAAAACAAATAAATTTTAGAGATTCAGTTGCTACGGAACAGAAAATGTCATTTTTGAGTTTATCGTAAGTTTGTGTTTTCATTGCTGTTGGTTTCTTTGGACACGATATTTTCTAGGGTCAAAGTTATTTTAATTAAAATAAGTTAAAGAACAATCCAATTGTTGTATTTATTATTCCCAATTACCATTACTAGAACATTAATTAGCATGTAAAAGTTAATTGGTAAGAAGTAACAAAATATTATTTGCTTGCCTGAGCTAACGCGCTAACAATTTAAATGCAAATATCTCCGAAACGGTAACTCTGGGCGACCTGACCTTAGTATACCTTTTTTACGTAGTAAATATGAGAAAAGTGTTATTTTTATTAAAAACTTAAATACACTGAGGCACAAAAAGTCTACATTGTACCGGGTGATTCATTAAGGGTGACGAGCTACCGTATCTCAGGAACTAATAGTCGTCCGAGTTTAAAAAAAAAATCCCTTAAATGAAATCGGCCAAGAGAAATTGCTGGAAATATTTTTTAAATTCATATATCCACCGCTAGGGGGCGTAATTGCTTCGATCGTATAAAAAATGCAGTTTTCTTGAAAATTTTCCAAATAAGTTGAAAAAAAAATACTACCACAGTAATACTTCTATAATTGTCCATCTTTTTGATTTAACACTTTTTATTGTGGAACGTAAAATAAGGGCGGGAGGGGATGGTGAACTTTTCCTTACTAAAGTGCCTATAGATTTGGTTATACTTAACGGAATTTAGCAAACTAGGTCTCGTTTAAGAAAGGAGGGTATATTGAACAAAATAAAAGACAACTACGTCATTCTGGTTCTTGCCGCCCTCGCTAGGGGGTGTGTTTTACAAGGTTAACCGTATTTTTAATTTTGCTCCGAAATCTTAAATGGAACAGTATGATTATTTTATTAGATTCGAAAAGTAGACTAAATTTGCAACAAAATATGTTTAAGCCGCATGTCGATATCTTCATTCGTTTAAACGTTATCACTTAAAGAATATTGCATTAACAAATTTATTAAAGAAACAAAATAGATAATTCATAATCGAGCATGCCATGGACAAATAAAAAAACAATTTAAAACTTCATTCTTATTTTAATTTAATCACAACAATAATGATATAACATAACAAGAAAGAAAACAACAATTACAATATTGACATTTTTTTTAACGTTTTACATGTTCAAAGTGTCCACCGTTATTGGCCACGCATAAATTAAGTCTTTCAGTTGTGGATAATACACTAACTTCAATTTCGGCGGCGGAGATGTTGCTAATGGCTTCCCGAATTCGGTTTTTCATATCATGAGGTGTTGTTGGACGGTCTTTATAAACTAGGTCTTTAAGCTTACCCCATAAATAAAAATCCAGTACCGTAAGGTCGGGAGACCTCGCTGGCCAAGGAAAAATGCTGTTCCTACCTATCCATTTATCCCTAAACTGAAAATTTAAAAAATTTTGGACGTTTCGAGCATAATGGGCTGGGCATCCATCCTGTTGGAACCACATGTTCATTCTGTCCTCCAAAGGAACATCTTCTAACAGTATAGGTAACTCATCTTCCAAAAATTGTAGATAATTTACGCCATTTAAATGCTGATCAAAAAAATATGGCCCAATAATTCTTGCATCCAAAATCCCGCACCACACATTTACACTCCATCGATTTTGAAATTGAACTTCCCTTAACCAGTGAGGATTTGTTTCTGACCAATAGTGCATGTTGTGATTATTAACTTTCCCTGAACTGGAAAAAGTTGCCTCGTCAGTCCACAATATTTGGGATAAAAAATTTCTGTTTCCGTTCACCATCCCCAATAGCCAATAACAAAAGTCCAGTCGATGGTCGAAATCGGCTGGCTTTAATTGTTGATGTAACATTACATGGTACGGATGTAATTTATGTTTTTTTAATATACGTTGAATTAAGGAATATGTCAATCCTAGATCTCTTACCAAATCTCGAATGCTTAAATGAGGGTCGGCAGTAATATAAGCTAACACATTTATTATATTAACTTCGTTTCTTGCTCTCCGTACTCTATTTGGAGCTGCGACTGGCTGGACATGTCCGGTCTCCTTCAATCGTTTCGCTAATCTTTTGAAAACATTTCTTGAATGATGACGTCGTGCAGGATATCTAAATGCGTATTCGTTCTCGGCAATAACGTCATGTTGCAAACATTCAAAATAAACTGCTAACATATCAAAAGCCTCCTCGTTCGTATACGGCATATTTTAAAAATTTAATTGGGCTCTTTACAAATTTAAATGTCAAAGAATAAACTATCCATTTGTTAAAAATCGCCGTTTCCATGGAAACTGTCTTCCAAGTCTTTTCACGGCCTTCTAAGATGAGCATTTAATTTTGGGCTAAATTGTTTTTTTATTTGTCCATGGCATGCTCGATTATGAATTATCTATTTTGTTTCTTTAATAAATTTGTTAATGCAATATTCTTTAAGTGATAACGTTTAAACGAATGAAGATATCGACATGCGGCTTAAACATATTTTGTTGCAAATTTAGTCTACTTTTCGAATCTAATAAAATAATCATACTGTTCCATTTAAGATTTCGGAGCAAAATTAAAAATACGGTTAACCTTGTAAAACACACCCCCTAGCGAGGGCGGCAAGAACCAGAATGACGTAGTTGTCTTTTATTTTGTTCAATATACCCTCCTTTCTTAAACGAGACCTAGTTTGCTAAATTCCGTTAAGTATAACCAAATCTATAGGCACTTTAGTAAGGAAAAGTTCACCATCCCCTCCCGCCCTTATTTTACGTTCCACAATAAAAAGTGTTAAATCAAAAAGATGGACAATTATAGAAGTATTACTGTGGTAGTATTTTTTTTTCAACTTATTTGGAAAATTTTCAAGAAAACTGCATTTTTTATACGATCGAAGCAATTACGCCCCCTAGCGGTGGATATATGAATTTAAAAAATATTTCCAGCAATTTCTCTTGGCCGATTTCATTTAAGGGATTTTTTTTTTAAACTCGGACGACTATTAGTTCCTGAGATACGGTAGCTCGTCACCCTTAATGAATCACCCGGTACATTAAAATTTCATAAAGAAATCAATTTCTCGTCCTAAAGAACCATAATTGACAAATTTTGTAAAAAAACGTTACTTTCTCGCAGTTATTAGAGAATACCAAAAATGAAGTTTTAATTTTAACACCCTGTATCTCAGTTGATATCAACTTTCGGATATAGGTAAGTATAATTAAATCCTAATATTTTTACGTAAAGAGTCTGTGGGTTTTCCATGTACCATTAATAAGCGGACACCCTGTACTATAGATAAATAAAAGAGTATATTAAAAGAAAAGGGGATTATGTCGCTTGTAACAAGACTAAGGAGATTTCGCCGTTTTACAGAAAATATCTAATGGGTTATCTAATACCTTATTCGAGAGAAACACATACGTATTCCCTTTGTTTATATTATACCTGTCCGCCTCACGAATCTGGGCCGATGAAGAGAATGCAGATAAAAAACTTTGCTGATTATTAAGCCACATTTTCATCGTGATAAATCGTGATTTAATTTATAGTTTCAAATTGAATATTAGTACCCTAAACAGCACAAAATATTTTTGAGACTTGCAATATTCTCTAAAACACCCTGTATAACACCGAAACATAATAACCTTTAATAAAACGTAGCATTTTAAATTCATTAGAATTATTTTATTTTATTGTTTATTTATCATATTTTGTCAGGTAAATTAGAATTAAATGTTCCTATAGCCCTTAATTTTCTTCCGCCGGCATCAATGCTTAGCTGGCTATCGCTATGATGATTAGCAGAGGGATTTCAAGAAGTTAACCCGGGTTAACGTTCGCCTGTTCTGTCCTCGACATGCAATCGTCGTATATCTAGGGAATGTCGGAAGCATTTCTATCTTGGTAGGGATTAGGTAGCACAAGCGTAACTACGGTTTAGTGTAGTAAAAATAAATACCAAATACATTTTTATTTATTATTCAATATTTATTATTTTTTGAATCGTGCGTTATACTGCAGTTGCCGTTTTTTTAATAAGCTACCTTTAAAGAGGAAAATTGGCCGCGTTTCCTAATATGCTGGAATTTCTCAGGACGGTATAAGATAAATTTATAAAAGACACTGAAATGCAATTCAATTTAATAAGAAATTTGTTCATTATTTCAAAATTACTCTTACCCCTTAAGCCCGATTCCCACAAGCGTTAACACGACGGAATGGCAACCGCACGGTTTCCGCACACTTTCCGCAAGCGTCGTTATGTATGCCATTAGATTTGTAGATTTCAACCATCGAATTTAAAAATCACTTTCAGGCAAATAATGTACGCAATTTCTTTTTTTTTTCACTTATAACATAATTACGTAGCATTTTCTATTATAGTTCTCCAATAAGAGGTGTTATTTTGATATTGAAAGGAAAATGCCATTTTTTGAGATAAATGATCGGATGTTTATTTCATTATACAGAGGAAGGTATGCCGTTAATAATGGAAAATAACATCTGCCAAATGACCACCACGACCACGCCTACAGGACCATATCCTTTTCATGAAATTTTCCATAACCAAGTCGCAAAGTGGCTGCCGTATGTCCTCCATAGCCTCACGAATTCCATCTTTGAGGTCTTGAACCGACGCTGGGCTGTTGGCGTAGACCTTCTCTTTCACGTGGCCCCAAAGGAAGAAGTCGCAAGATGTTAAGTCACAAGATCTCGGTTGCCAATTGTGATCACCTCTTCGAGAGATAACACGGTCCGGAAACTTTTCCCGTAAAAGATCAATAGTTTCGTTGCTTGTGTGGCACGTAGCGCCGTCTTGTTGAAAGTAAACGTTGTCCAGATCAATACCATCCAATTCCGGCCATAAAAAATCATTAATCATCTCTCGATAGCGCAATCCATTCACCGTAACTGGTGCTCCAGCCTCATTTTCGAAAAAGTAAGGTCCAATGACCCCGCCGGACCATAAACCGCATCAAACAGTCACACGTTGAGGATAGAGAGGCTTTTCAACAATAACTCTTGGGTTTTCCGAGCCCCAGATGCGACAATTTTGTTTGTTAACGAAGCCACCGAGGTGGAAATGGGCCTCATCAGTCCAGATGATTTTTCGATGGAATTCCGGATCATTTTCATGCATTTCAAGGACCCAATCGGCAAAGACACGCCGTTGTTGATGATCGGCCGGCTTGAGTTCTTGTGTTAACTGAACTTTATAAGCCTTAAGACCCAAATCTTTATGCAAAATACGGTGTAATGATGTTTGTGGAATGTTTAATTCCAAAGAACGACGAGGAATGGACAAACCTGGGATTTCTTCAACATTTTCGGCTACAGCAGCAATATTCTCGGCTGTTCTTGAGCGACGTGCACGGGTTTTATTCTTCATATCACTAACTTGTCCCAACAGCTCGAATTTTCCCACCAACTTCTGTATTGCGGTCCGACAAGGTGCTTCACGACGACCCAAAAATGTTCGAGTTTTACGAACCGTCTCTGCCAAATTTTCACCATTTTTATAGTGAATTTTAATAATTTCAATGCGTTGTTGAAGCGTGTACCGTTCCATTTTTATTAATGGCATAGTTTCTACTTGTCAAATGACAAAAAAATTACAGCTCCAAAAGTGACATCTACCGAAATAGCGGGCTATTCAAAATAACACCTCTTATTGGAAAACCCTTTAGAATTTATTTGTTGAAACAATTTTTATTTTTAATTTAGCAAAAGCGAATTGATTGTATACGAAACGTGTTTTCCACATTATAACATTTTTAGAAGGAAGGGTATTTTTTTGTAACATCGAGTGGCATGGCGATACTTTCGGGCCAGTGTCTAACCCAGATATATCCCAAATTGGTTGGTCAAAAAATAAATAAATTTTAATTCTTGTGTAAGATTGTCAAATTTAAATTTTAGGAAATTTACATGCACCTACCGCTACCTGGTATAACTAGACTTATCAGAAGTTAAACTATCCTGTCCTAAACTCTAGAATCTACTTTCTATCAGTTATAGTATAAATTTTAAAAATTGGTTCATTATTAATGCACTGACAGGTTATTAATTTGGGCTATTCGATAATTGATTGGCGTAGTGTACATAGCCTCTTTTTCAATTCAATTAGCAACGAAACACACCGTTAAGGTGCATTTACACATGCATGGATTTAGTGGCGCCAATCAATACTGGCGCGCCGGTAATTAAAGTTAGCAAGTGTAAACATCGACTTGCATAAAAATTTATTTTTGCATGCATAGACCAAAAAAGTTTGCATCCTTCTGAAATCACTGGCGCCAGTGATGACAAATTCGTACAGAAAATCAAGACTTACAAGTTTAAAAAAGATCATTTACACATGCATGGATTTAGTGGCGCCAGTGGTCGCACCATTTCTATTTGCACGCCAGTAAAGAAATACCGAAAAAGAAACGAGGAAAATGCCCTATCTGGATTAAACCTCGGCAGCCTAGAACATCAAATACAGGTTTGGGGATTTGACTCTCTTTTACAGATATTTTCATGGAAAGTGCTCGGCTGACCTTGCCGTCTTAATTCCGCCCAGAGCGGCGAATAGCAGAAATACACGGCGAACCACTGTCGCCCATCCATATGTGGTTAAGCATGGTACCCCTCGAACTTCATTGTTTAAGAATTCTTTCATCTGGAGGACTTCATCCTTATGGAACGACCTTCCCGAGGTCGGTTTTCCCAACGAATATAACCTCCAACGATTCAAAACCAACGTGAATCGCTTTCTGCGCACACGCACCACTCCCAGAGTGCCCTAAAGGATTTTTCCTATAGTGCTTGTGTTTGATCATAAAAAAAATACCATGGATTGATCGTCGATCTGCTTTGGTTGCTTCTGCAAAACTTCTAGTAGAACTCGCAGCACAGGATCCTGCAAGCTATAAAAACCATCTTCTACCAACCAACTATATAAACTACAATCAACAAAAATTAGAAGCGCAACCTGAACGAAAAACTGGCGAGCGGTCGCTGATGTGCAAGCAACTTGTTTACACTTGTAAGTTTTGATTTTCTATACGAATTTGTCACCACTGGCACCAGTGATTTCAGAAGGATGCTGACTTTTTGATCTATGCATGCAAAAATAAATTTTTATGCAAGTCGATGTTTACACTTGCTAACTTTAATTACTGGCGCGCCAGTTTTGATTGGCGCCACTAAATCCATGCATGTGTAAACGCACCTTAGAAAGTGTTTGCGCGTTGGCGACCGCACGCCAGTATTAGGTTGAATTTCGTTTAGGTTGCGCTTCTAATATTTGTTGATTGTAGTTTATATAGTTTATTATGGCTAAAAAACAGTGGCCAGCAGAACTGACAATCAAATTTCTTGTAGGGTATGAATCTTATGCGTGTTTATGGGATGTTTGGAAGTTCACTAATTTCACTAATTTACAGGCTTCGGAAAGTTCATTTGACATAGTTCGCACTGCGAGAAACCCTTAAAAATGAAACTGTCGTGCCATTTATTTTTGTTTTCTCAACAATGTTTAAACCTTTACTGGCGTGCAAATAGAACTGGCGCGACCACTGGCGCCACTAAATACATGCATGTGTAGATGCACCTTTATGCAATCAAATATTTATGCGGTCTTTCTATGCTGGTACTGTTGTATGATTTTTAACCCATAAACTAAAAAATAAAGTTTAAGCTTAAGCCTTCAAACTTATTTACAGATAAAACAGAATTTTTACAAAATATTTCTTGTAGAAAGATCTGTAATTTAGCACCAAATCCTATTACGCTGTTAAGTTTATGGAAACGCATTACGTGTTGGGAATAATTTTATTTTTAAAAACCTTGATGCTACCATAATATTACTTTATAGCCACATTTTTCAGCCAGTAGGTAAGCATTTACATTTTTACATTTGCGTTCCGGTTTAAAGGATTTGAAGAGGGTTCCGAATTAAGAGGATCCGACCGCGCTTCAATCCGGTAGTTTTAAACAGCGACACGGAAAAAAGACTAGTAAAATTATTATAGTAAAGATTTTATTGTAAAATTCCCTATATTAGTAATTACATTTTTCATTAGTAATCCGTACCAAAATAATATTGTAAATGGAATCTACAAAAAACTATATTTAGAATTTCTAATAAATTTAGTAAAATTAAGTAATTACTTAAATAAACTCCTGGACAAAATTAACGCAACATCATAAATTTGCCATAATTTTGATGCTATTTTTTTTCTGAATTTATGATCCGATTTGAATGATTTTTTTTGCATTGTAGGTTCGTTCCTTGACAATGTCATAGTTTTCGCTGTTTATGATAAAAAGTTAATTTTCGATTTATATTGGGTGTACTAAAAATGCTATGTTTTTTTCCAAAAATTCGCATCACCCTGTGGAGTATATTAGCAACCGAGCTAATAATAGGGATATTGAAGTTGACATTAAACGATAGGTCCATCTTTCCCAACGTTTTCTTTCTTGATTTACTTCATTATCTCTGTTATTAAAGGAGATACACCGTTTTATAGCGTAACATGTTTTTATAGACTTTAATATTCAACACATTCATTGTTAAATGTTTTCAAGTAGACTATGGACTTTTTCTGACAAGGCAATGCAAGCGATGTGTCAGCAGATGTTGTGTTTTAAAGTTACAAAGGTGAAATAAAATTCGCCATACTGATAAAAACTGTTCGGAAACTGCTTATTAAACGTTCGTTTCGTATGCCCAGTAGTCCGACGAGTATTTTAATCTTGAGACCTACTTGAAAACATTTAAGAATGAATGTGTTGAATATTAAAGTCTATAAAAACATGTTACGCTACAAAACGGTGTATCTCCTTTAATAACAGAGACAATGAAGTAAACCAAAGAAGAAAATGTTGGGGAAAGATGGACCTACCGTTTAATGTCAACTGCAATATGTTTCGGTTGCTAATATACTCCACAGGGTGATACGAATTTTCGGAAAATAACATAGCATTTTTAGTAAACCCAGTATAAATCGAAAATTAAATTTTATCATAAACAGCGAAAACTATGACATTGTCAAGGAACCAACCTACAATGCAAAAAGAAATCATTCAAATCGGATCAGAAATTCAGAAAAAAAATAGCATCAAAAATGTGGAAAGTTTATGATGTTGCGTTAATTTTGTCCAGGAGTTTATATTGTAAATTTTACAACGAATGATAGTGCAAATAATTTATTTATAACTCCAGTAGTCAAATATTTTAAAACGTATGGTATATTTTACTGACGATTATTGTACTTTAAGTATTTTTTATTCACTGCCTTTAGTTAAGTATTTTTATCGTAAAAATGAAGTTTAAAAGAAGAGTGAATATTTTTACAAGAGGAAACATAAATCGATCAATGAAGTCAATGGTCGTTGGGCAGAGTTAGTACTTGGATGAGTGACCAGTTGGGAATATAATATGTCATAATTTTTACAAAAGACTTTAGTAAATTTTACAAAAGATTTTAGTAAATGTTACAAAAGAGTTTTATAAAAGAATTTTTAAATTTAACTAAATTTTTTTTTCCGTGTATGAAAGTTATTTTTATACGGAAAATAAATTCCACAACAAAATTCAAATCAACATAATGTAATTTAAAATCGATCAGTCATGTCAAATTGGGTAGAGCCTCATTGTAATATAAAAAAATTTAAAGCCCTATGTCGTCGGTGACAGGTAAATCGACAAGAGATATCGGTAAAATATACAGGGTGCTTCAAAAAACATGTGCGATCGCTCGTGTGGGGATTCCTCACCCAAAAATAAATCAAGTTCCTATCAACATGCGTCCGCAGATATTTTGTTGGTAAGATACAGGGTGTTAACATCATTTAAATTTTTTCGGTATTTTCAAAATATTTCCGAAACGGCTTTATTTTATTGAAATTAAGTTTATGAAAAGTACCTAAAATGGCACATATTTTAGCAATATAAATGGTTTACCAGGGGCGTGCATGCTGAGCACGTTGGTGGTGTCGGAAATCGCGTCCGACCACAACACCCCTCCCCCTCCCCTCTACCCCCGTTTCCGAGGATGTTGAGAATGGGGAAAATAGTTCTGTTGTACTTCTCTTTTTGGTTGTAATGGTCTCTCATTCCGGTCCAGCTGAAAAAATATAATCAAATAGTTTGCGCGAAAAAATGCGAAGGCGTTTATTTTTAATTTTTTGGGAAAAATAGTAATTCTTAACTCAATATGGTAAGACTGTGCCAAGTCTGCCTTAAACTGGATAAAAATATAGACATTAGAGTCACGTGTCGATTGTTTATTTTTCCTAACCGCCACCGGCATATCAAACCTCATCAGCTATTAGAATAAGAACAGAAGCAGACAGAAGATCGAAACAGATGGGGATTCTAGAAATAGAAACACCATCTCTTTTTTGTTGTATTTATTTTCATAATAACAGGCGTCAGAATAGAACAAGAAAAAATAACCTATAGATTTTTAAATTTTTAAATTCCCATCGAAATTCTTTGTTTCTGCGCAAACATAATTTTTAATTAATTTGCAATATTGCCAAGCTATCGTATACAGGGTGTCCCAAGTAAAGTGGCCTATTAGAAGTATCTCGAGAACTAAATGAGATTTTATTTTGAAAATTTGGTTGTGGCTATAAGAGATGGTTTTCTACGTTTATAAAATATTTTCGATGGTGCGGTGTTGCCGGATCATACCGAAAGTGGTAGCAACTTCGGAATTTTAAATGAATTACCCTATATATTATTTTTTTTTTGGAATCTAGGTAAAAATCTAGAACAGTTTTCTGTATAATATCATATACCTATCTTTAAGAGTTTTTGAATTATAAATAATTTTGTGATTTTTTAACGCCGTCCTGAAAAGAAAATCGTATCTTTTTAGCGGTTACAGCAAGACAGCTGAAAATTTGACAATAGTTTCACAAGACCATCGCAATTTTATAATTTTGAACAGTATTTAATTAGTTTTATACAGGGCGTCTCCATAACAATATTTCTGAGGCAGATGAATTATTGCAAAAATCTTTTATTTTTTAAATGGGATATATTTTGCTAATGGAGGATCGAATTTTCTATCTAATGATATTAAGTGTTCCTATACCTATCTTTAGTATTTTCGGACTTATAGCGAAATTTAAAAATTATCTGTTATTTTTTGGTAGTTGGCTGTGGATTCATAGAAACAAAGTAATGAAATATCCATGTGACGTTATGTCTGTGTTGTAATAAAAATGGCTAATTCACATTATTCGAGCTTAGATATTTTAAGTTCATTTTATATTCATGGGGAGTGTGGTAGAGTTTTATCTAGAATTTGCAGAAAGTTTAATGAACTGCATCCTGATGCAGCTCCTATGACTCCAAAGAGCCAGTCCATGGAAATGGCCCCAAGGTCTCCGGATCTTACCCCCCTAGATTTATATCTATGGGGTAGCATTAAAGAAATAGTATACAAGACAAGGGAATATTTAGAAAATCGAGTAAACCCGAACAGCTTTGGGGTCTCTAGAAGGGAAAGAAATGAAAAAGGTGACAAATGAACATGTTATAACCACAATTTGTGAATTAATTATTTTATTGGTGTTGTTGCGTAATTTTCATTTTATTTATTTATTTATTAATAAATTCCTTATTGGTTAACCATTTTTTTTACAACAACACAGACATAACGTCACATTGATTTTTCATTATTTTGTTTCTATGAATCCACAGCCAACTACCAAAAAATATATTTTTATAAGATAATTTTTAAATTTCGCTATAACTCCGAAAATACTGAAGATATGTATAGGAACACTTAATATCATTAGATAGAAAATTCGATCCTCCATTAGCAAAACATATCAAATACAGGGTGTCCCATTTAAAAAAAAAGAAGATTTTTGCATTAATTCATCTGCCTCAGGAATATTGTTATGGAGACGCCCTGTATAAAACTAATTAAATACTGTTTAAAATTATAAAATTGCGATGGTCTTGTGAAACTATTGTCAAATTTTCAGCTTTCTAGCTGTAACCGCTAAAAAGATACGATTTTCTTTTCAGGTCCCGATACGGCGTTAAAAAATCACAAAATTATTTATAATTTAAAAACTCTTAAAGATAGGTATATGATATTATACAGAAAACTGTTCTAGATTTTTACCTAGATTCCAAAAATAATATAATATATAGGGTAATTCATTTAAAATTCCGAAGTTGCTACCACTTTCGGTATGATCCAGCAACACCGCACCATCGAAAATATTTTATAAACGTAGAAAACCATCTCTTATAGCCACAACCAAATTTTCAAAATAAAATCTCATTTAGTTCTCGAGATACTTCTAATAGGTCACTTTACTTGGAGCACCCTGTATAGTTTTTTGCCCTCTGCAAGTTTTGTTAAGAGTTTCATATAATTACTTGAGTCTCATTTTGACATAATATCTGTTTTTAATAAAAGATCTGTACTCACGAAAACCTCATGTTCGATGTGTATTTATCTTATTAATGCCAATTAAATTATTATTCCTGTAAAGAGCTTTCGTAATGAGGTCATGATACAGCGATACAATGTTTAGCTGTGAATATCAGTCCTAATTAAATTGATTTTCGAGTAATTATTGATGCATATGCATTTGTAACTGTTCCAGCGCTGGTATGTTAATGAATGTTAATGAAATTTGCATTTTGCTTATTGGAAATTTAGAAACATATAGGGAAAATGGGACGAAGTGATGTATAGGGCTAATTAATGATGTACACTCGCCGACACAAAATTCCGCCACCCTGAAATTTTGGTCAAGTTTGATATTTCATAACTTATTTATTTTTTATGCGATTTTCATGATTTTGTTATCAGTTTGTAGATCCATTAATTGTGTTTTTCCTGAATTGTTTTATTATACAGGGTTAAATCAATCTGTTGTTTTTTGACGCAATTTCAAAACACCCTGTAGGAAAATTGAGGTGGATAATTTTATTTACATACTTGTAATCTTTTATGTATTCTAAACATTTCGTTTCTTGATTCATTCCATTATCTCATATCTGATGCGAGCTGCAACATTTTAAATGAAACGCTGATTTGAAGCCTGTTTTTATTAAGAAAACACTAGTTATATCATAGAGTTAATTATCAAAAATATTTTAATATCGTGTATTTCCTCCTCTCGCAGCAATGACAGCTTGCAGTCTTCTTGACATCGAATGAATAAGGTCGCTTATCCTTACTTGTGGGATGCCCTGATATTCTTCAGTAAGCGCCAGTCGTTAATCTAAGGTTTGTGGTTGTACAGGACGATGATCCAAAAGATGTTCGATTGGGTTGAGGTCCGGGCTACATGCGGGCCATTCCAATCTTGGAAGTCCAACTTCATCCAGATATTCGCTCACTACATGTGTAACGTGAGGTCTAGCAATATCATGCATTTATGTAGATTGGTTCCCAATGAAAGGAGCAAATGAAACAATAACTTTTTGGAGAATTTCCTCAATGTAACGGTGGGCAACAAATACAAGATTGGTGCTTGCTTCGATCTTCGATCTCTTAAAGAACAAACCCGCCTAGTAAAAATTTTCGTTTGTAAATACCTATTCCAGGCATCTCGCACTGTAGACCTCACAATTCTTAGAGTACGGGCCACATAACTTTTGCTAATGCCATCCTTTATTAACGCAACAATTCTACCCGCATCTGCTGGAGTTAATACAATATTGACACACAACAAGTTATAATATTGTCACTGTCAAACATTCTGTTACAATAATCGCCAACATCAATAATTTTTAACCGAAAGCTTTCTAGAATCGTTTCATTTAAAATTTTGCAGCTCGCAGCAAAAATGAGATAATGGGATGAATCAAAAAATAAAATATTTAGAATACATCAAGGATTACAAGAAATAGTATGTAAATAAAATTATCCACCTCAATTTTCCTACAGGGTGTTTTGAAATTACGACAAAAAACACCAGTTTGATTTATTTCTGTATAATATAGCCTAATCGAAAAATATTACTTTATAAAATAATTAGGGAAAAACACAATAAATGGATCTACAAACTGATAACAAAATCATGAAAATCGCATAAAAAACAAAAAAGTTATAAATTATCAAACCTGACCAAAATTTCAGGGTGGCGAAATTTTGTGGCGATGAGTGTATATTATATTGTATTGCATAAATCAATTATTTAAACACATGGATTATAAAAATCGGTTTTAAAATTAGGACGCTAATGCTTTGAAGAACTTTCCGACAGCAATTTTTTTTAAGAATAACCGATTACTTTAAATACAGTAAATCGGGAAAACAATGAACATGAGACATCACTGTAACAGATTCAAATCGTAATTATGTAGATCAAATAAGACAAAACCTCCCTCAACAGCTAATGGACTTGGATTATGAAGGTCGTAAATATAAAAAACTACTAAAAACTTTATTGTACTAAAGTCAAAAATTAAATCTTAGCATGGTAGTGTTGGTGCATTATACGTATGTTATATGTACCTATTTAATAAAAATTAAGTGAAGGTAAATCAATTAATGAGTCAACATTTTTTTACATGCAACTTTAAGCAAGTCGAATTTTAATAATAAATAATCTCAAAAACACCTGTTAATTTTTTAATAGGTTTCTTATAGTATCTAATTAGAGGAATTATAGAGGGTGTCCCATAACTAATAGTACACAGGAAAACTGCAGATTCCTTGGGTAAAAATACTGCGATTTGGCCATACTTAGTTTAGTTCAATAGCTGGTAATAACCGAGATACAGGGTGTCCAAGTAAAAATTTAATTTTCAATTTTCCTAAATAACTTATTTCTGAGTCAATATTTTTGCACAAAATTTTGTGACTAGGGTTCTTTGTGGGAGAGGAATTTGAATTTGTTAATAATTTTGACGTAGATTGTACTCTCTGCGGTACTTTGAATACATAAAAAGAAGTGTAACTTTCTTGGGCCTTAATATAATTATGTTTTTATTAAAAATGTCAGTTTTTCCGTCATTTTTAAGTAATAAAGGTATACTTTGTAAATGTCGCTCCGACTAACCGTTTTCGAAATATTTTCAATTACAATTTCTAATGCGCCATTTAAATTTTGATTTGTAAATGTGAAATTTGGCAAAGTAGGCTTTGGTATTTTTTTATTTATTTTATTTTCATTTGTCAGCATTGTGGGTGTTTTTAAGGAGTTTTTGAAGATACTGTTTTCAAAAATTAAACTAAAAATGCCGCGACATAACTTGTTTTCTAACAGAGAAATGCGAGACATGGTATGTTTATACGCGTTCTAAACGTAATAGTGGAGGATCCTGTTTCTCCCAGTCTATCATATAGGCTTCTAAAAATTTTAAAATCTGGCTGCCTTCTATTAGGATACATTTCCAAGTACCGCCGATGTGCCCCAAGTCCGTTAAAATTTTCTTGTGCGTAATACCATGTCTCGCATTTCTCTGTTAGAAAACAAGTTATCTCGCGGCATTTTTAGTTTAATTTTTGATAACAGTATCTTCAAAAACTCCTTAAAAGACCCACAATGCTGACAAATGAAAATAAACTTTGACAGAAATGAGGTTTTAAAGTGCTTTCATTGTATTTGTTTTAACCAAAGCCTACTGTGACAAATTTCACATTTACAAATCAAAATTTAAATGACGCATTAGAAATTGTAATTGAAAATATCTCGAAAACGGTTAGTCGGAGCGACATTTACAAAGTATACCTTTATTGCTTAAAAATGACGGAAAAACTGTTATTATTAATAAGAATATAATTATACTAAGGCACAAAAAAGTTACATTTCTTTTTATGTATCCAGAGTACCGCACAGAGCGCCCCCTATAATCTACATCAAAATTATTAACAAATTCAAATTCCTTTCCCCCTAGTCACAAAATTTTGCGCAAAAATATTGATTCAGAAATAAGTTATTTAGGAAAATTGAAAATTAAATTTTTACTTGGACACCCTATATCTCGGTTATTACCAGCTATTGAACTAAACTAAGTATGGCCAAATCGCAGTATTTTTACCCAAGGAATCTGCAGTTTTCCTGTGGTGTACCATTAGTTATGGGACACCCTGTATATGTCCGCGCAAAAGATCATTGTCACAAAGATCTTGGTCTATAGCATCGATTTTTTAATAATTTAACGCCCGTCTCATGGCTAATTTTACTCTTCTGAATCATATAACGCCAATATTTGGAACCGAGTTATTTTAATCAGTCACTATAACCATTTTCCTATTATTTATAACAGTCCTGTCTTATATTGGCGTACAGTTTTGGAATGTTCCTTATAGAATGTTAAAATACTAAAAAAATTAGTCATATTTTTAATCTACCTAAGGTGTAAACGAAACTTGCACATCAAAATATATTTTTACTTAATGGTTTATAAATTGTTAATAAAAAAATATTGTATATAGCTTCGGATAACAAACCGTCACATCAATGTATCTCCGGTAACATTTTCATGCGTGACCGGTGTTACTGTGACCGGCGATACAAAAATGCACAAATTCGTCGATAACAGCTAATACAAGCTATTTCTTAAACTTCTTTAGATTAAAATGAGTATCTGTACTCAAGAGAATGACTTCGTGTAGTATTTTTCACTTATTTAAGACCACTAGGTCTGAGTTAACCCTGTTACCGACGGTATAACATAAAAACATACGCCTGGTAAAAAGTAGGCAATGTTAATTACAACTTCTGGTTAATAATTGCGTTAGAGAAACTAAACTGTTGATCTTTGAACGTTATTTTTTCAATATAAATTGTAGTAGGAGTGTAAATTATTTATATATAAAACTAACTTTAGTAGAATGACGTGAAATATAAAAGGGTAAAGTAAGAAATTATTGATCGGGGACACGTGACCGGCGATACATTTTTAAATTCAAATTTGAATACTGCAGCTATAATCTAAAAAAATACTTTTAAAATTGCTTTCTAATGCAGGAAGTAACATATATTTCGCAAATTATAATCGTTTCTACAGGCAACTAGTTTATTTTAGTAAGTTATATGCTAAGGACTGAAAGTCCCCTGTAAAAAAATGTTGACCCTAATATAACAGATAACAATCACAAATCAATTCTCGAAACGAAGGTAATTTTTAATAGGAAGAAATTGTTTCCACGGATCTTCATCGCTCATTAAACTATACCTATCGTTAGATGAATCATTTGTTCCCTAATTTGCTTTAATTGCATCCACAGAAGGGATATGTTTAAGCCACAAAGCACCCCCCTCTTACCGCCGGTATTATACCCTTGAATACAATATCGTGTTTTTTATTTTAAATAATTATACCCCTATCTTAGCAACCACCGGCAAAGCCACTAAATGGGGAAACGTACTGTTACTTCCAGCTATCAGCAAAAATTGACCCTTCCTATTTTCTAATAAAGCTGAAGGATTTCGATGCTAAAACAAGAACAAGGGTAATTATTATTTACCCAAGCCGTTATTATGATCGTGATCAGTCGTTTGAAGTGGTTTTGGCGTTACTAATTAAACAATTTTGCCGAACAGATGAATTAGGTTAATTCACAACAAGCATTTTACGTATAATTTAGTGTTTTGATAAAATCTAAAATTCAATTAGGACCTTGGTAGTCCAATGGCAATAATGGCAGCCACAAACTAAGCCTCGCGTATAATACTACTTAACTATGGAAATTTAACCCGGTATTCGCTGGAGGGTTTTATAATTGAGGCCTTTATAAACTTAAAAAATTAATGTACAGGGTGTCCCGTTTTCGACACTTTTAGAGGGTATCTCCGTAACTGTTAGTGCTATCAAAAAGGTGATGTAGGTGTCATGTACTCTTTTTGGGCCAAACTTAAAATGATAAAATCAAAATTTGAAAATTTTCGCTCGTTTAAGAGATACGGGGGAAAATCAAAAAATTGACAATTTCAAAATTTCCCTATATTCTCTTAGTTAAAAGAGGTACGGAAAAATGTTTTATACAGAGGTTTCTTTATATTGATTGTTGAATAATGTGCCGTTTTCAGAATAAGTATACGGGGCCAGGTAAAAAAGTTATCGGACCTATCATCATTTGTTTAAATGGAACACCCTGTATATTTTAATCTAAAAATATACTATTTTAAATTCTCCTTTCAAATATATAACACACTATGGATGATATTGGTTTCCTAGGCGATTTATTAAACTTTATTACTTTAAACCAAAGTAGGCCATGAAACAAAAACTAATATCTTAGAGACAACTATGTTGACATTCTAGATGTTATTAACATTTAACGTCAATTTCACTTTTTACATATTCTTTTGTGAAAAATACTATGAACATTTTGAAAAATTTTATGATATCTATCATCCATGGTGTGTTATAAATTTGAAAAGAGAGTTTAAAATGCTATCTTTTTATATTAAAATATACAGGGTGTTCCATTTAAAAAAATGAGATTCGGTCCGATAACTTTCTTACCTGACCCCGTATACTTATTCTGAAAACGGCATATTATTCAAAAATCATTATAAATAAACTTCTGTATAAAACATTTTTCTGTACTCTTTTAACTAAGAAATATAGGGTAATTTAGATATTGTCACTTTTTTGATTTTCCCCCGTATCTCTTAAACGGGCGAAAATTTTCAAATTTTGATTTTATCATTTTAAGTTTGGCCCAAAAAGAGTACATGACATCTACATTACTTTTTTGACAGCACTAACAATAACGGAGATACCCTATAAAAGTGTCGAAAATGGGACACCCTGTACGAGGCGATCAGACAGCAGCAGACTAGCATTATTGAGAGTTATTTGGCAGCTCTATCAACCGATCATCGACTTTTTTAGTATAATTTTAATTAAATTCATTTAATTATTATCCGTAATTAACATATTATACAGAGTCTCCATTAAAATTGGAAAAAATTTATTATCCGATTTAATTAAAATTTGACTTCGCTATAAGTTTTTTCTTCAATTCAAGACCAAAAATGACATAGTTAAATAGGACCATGCGGCTTTTATTAACTGTCAAATTTGACATTTTCTCCACAAAATATCGAAAAATGGCATTTATTGATCGAATTTTAAAAAAAATTATTTGGAAAATTTGCTTGTATTGTAACTTTATGCCCACATACCAAATGTGAATCACTTATGATAATTTTTCTATATATTCTATTTTCTTTGGCCAATATCTGTTTTCATTGAAAACGGAACGCCACCACAGTAAATTTATTTATTATACAATTCTCATCGTCTAAATTCATTCTTTATACCAAAAATTCTACCAAAATATAAATTTTCCTCAAAAAATTAAATTAAAGTTTAAAAATGTTGCCATCTGTGGAGGAACTCCTTATTTATTATACAATTCTTATCGTCTAATTTCATTCTTTATACCAAAAATTCTACCAAAATATAAATTTTCCTCAAAAAATTAAATTAAAGTTTAAAAATGTTGCCATCTGTGGAGGAACTCCTTATTTATTATACAATTCTTATCGTCTAAATTTATTCTTTATACCAAAAATTCTACCAAAATATAAATTTTCCTCAAAAAATTAAATTAAAGTTTAAAAATGTTGCCATCTGTGGAGGAACTCCTTATTTATTATACAATTCTTATCGTCTAAATTTATTCTTTATACCAAAAATTCTACCAAAATATAAATTTTCCTCAAAAAATTAAATTAAAGTTTAAAAATGTTGCCATCTGTGGAGGAACTCCTTATAACTTTAAATATTTTGTTTTTTAAATAATGAATACGTTTCCAAATAATTTTTTTCTAAATTCGATCAGTAAATGCCATTTCTCGATATTTTGTGGAGAAAATGTGAAATTTGACAACCGCATGGTCGCATTTAATTATGTAATTTTTTTATCTTTATTGAAGCAAAAACTTGTCGTATATTATTTATACGATTTTTATGTTAAAAGATGCGCACGATTAACTTAGCGGGTAAGGTATAAATATCTTTGGTGAAAATGATGGTCACAATCAAAGTTCCCGATTAGCTAAGTAGGAACTTCTTATTAACGAACCAGATAACTTTAATCGTGACATGAAGGACCGATTTTGAGGCGGTCAGTTTTTAGAGTAGCTAATTCTCGATTAAAATCATTTTCCAACACTGCATTAGTTTATTAAGAAAATATTTCATGAAAATTAATATAAACGATGTTTTCTTGGCCATTACATTTCATTTAACACGTTTTTAAAACTAAATGCAACATGATGTATTGGCTGTAAATTTAATAATATCTAAAATGTTAAGAGACAGCGCAGCGTTGCGCTTGAATCGAACGGATCCATCAACATCAAACTCGTATTTTTGTGATAAAGTGATGTTGCCACATGAATTTATCAAGGAACTCCTCGGTTAAAAATTTCATATATCATGATCAAATAATGTTTTATTGCCCGACAGCAGAGTTTTGAACTTTGAAATGCATTCTATGAAGTTTTTGTTAATTCGGATATTTTGACGATGTGACCTGTAAACCCTCGTTTTTTGACATAAAAGGGAAATAGAGATTCGCGACGTTAAAAAAATTGCCCGAATTAGGCCGTTTTTACCCCCAATAAACTAAACTCAATAAATTAATGGAAGCAAGAAACGAAATTTTGTCAATTTGCACAAGTTTCGTTTCCTGCAAAAATTTTTTTATCAGAAATTTTAAAATTTAGGTAATTGATCCCCTAAAAAGGGTATTTTTCGGATAAAACTAAAAAGAAACGAAATATTGATCAAAAAACGAAAAGGCGAAAGCGCCACTATATCTTGTATCTGTAAAAATTTAATTTTAAAATTGCAGTAAATTTATTTAACGTATTTTAAATTTTATTTAATTATACAGGTTGTTATCGAAACTACTTATTATATTTAAAGGGGTGACTCCTTGGGTGTCCTAGAGAAAGTCTACATATTTTTTTTTTAATCGATTATATAAATACTAATTTTTAAGGTAAAAACCCTTTTTGGGTACACGCAGTCGTGCCGCTCCATCTGGTTTCCGTTAGCAATAATATAGGTCACTACAGTAAACCGCTGTGATGCCAGATCACACCGCGTGTCTCGCCTTTGCTGGGATAAACATCGCGCGCGTATTGATATGTTTTACGTTCAGTATCGTTGCTTCAGTAGGTTTCGATACTCGGTGTTGGAACGACGGTGCCAAGGGTTCCACGTGCTTGATGTATACGAATTTTACACGTTTTTTTTTTGTTGTGAAATAATTCATGATGATAAGTGTTGTGATGTGATTTCAAATTTGTGTGATGTTATCTACTTTTTAGATCTGTTGCAAAACATACTTTTTGTGTTTTATTTTTTTTATCGAATTAAATTATAAAACGGATTATTTTAAAATAAGATCGAAGGTAAGAGATTATGTACCTTAAAATTGTAGTTTTTTTGTAATAAAACGTTTGAAAAACGCGGGTAAAAAACGTCTTGTTGTCAAAAACTGAACACGTCCATTTACAATTCTGTAATATGACAACATCGCCTACAATGCGCTGACCTCTTTTGAGACTTGAAACTGCCTCAATAAATTATTATTGATTGCGAACGTGTTCAGTAGCGGTTACGTAAATTTTCAGATTTCATATAAAGTGTATATTTCATTTAATAATTCAAAGCGCCATTTATGGTTATTTTTCTTCAATTTATTTTCATTTCGGTCATTTCCATAACACCCTGTATAATATTTCATGGCAATCAATTACCTACAAAACATACTAATAAAATATTTTATTACCCTTGGACTAGATCCACATTTCATCTAGAAAAATAATTTGACGTTCATGAATTTAAAATGTTTTCATAGCAGTCGGCAAATCTTTCAGCAATTGCAAGAAACATGAAGGAAGGCATGAACATTAATGGCCGCATTAGAGTATGCAGTTTTGCAATTTTGTTGTTGCAAGTTAATTTTTGGCATGAGAGTTGCAAGTAATATGTCATGCAATCGTATTTCAGTCGGCAACTGGCGATTTAAATGGCGAGGGCTGCCAACACACCAAAAAAAAAACGTGATACTATCAAAAATAGGACGCTTAAACTCGGTAAAAGACAACTAAAGCCTGAATAAGAATATAAATAAATACGAATGCACAATCAAAAATAAACACTCGAGCCGTATTTAAGCTTAATATTTAGTAACTTTTATTTTTGGTTGGTAATGTAAAAATCACTTTGTTTTCAACTAGACTTGCAGCAGAAAGTGCAACAAAAATCGCGTAGACCCTTTTTTGGCAAGTCTTGCAAGTTGCAAGAATATTACAAAAAGAAATTAACTGACTCCTTAATAGTTGGAGAGACGGTAACAATAGGGGGTCAGTGAAGTGGAATATCAGTAATTTCGTTTTTCGTGGAGTTTAAGTCCCTCTCCACAACTTTTATATCTGATGAAATTCCGTAGAGCGTTGCTGAGAGGCGCTGTACCGCTGTAGATAGGAAATTCTCAATAAATTCAAAATTACATATATCGAGCCATGTCTGAAAATGAATTTACAGCATGTGAGTGACCCCAAAGTCACGGGAAACACATTTTCAGACAAATCAACCCTTGCATATTCCGAGCGTGTAAAAAAATTAAAATTTAAAAAAAAGAAAAAAAAGCTTCCTTTCTAGAATGGAACATTATTTATATGTTAAAGATTACGTTAGAAAAAAATTTGTCGTTCCAGGTCCCGCCATTTCATTATTGGAATTTTTTTTAAATCTCCTGGTAGGAAATGTTGAAAACGATCATGTACATGTCAGAAAATTGTGATACTACATTCCTTGACACCCAAATATTGCGAAAAAATTCAGAAGACTCGCACCTAGCTAGGCGGAAATGACAATATTACGCAGATATCGGAAGGTATGACAGAGAGAAAGCGGGACTGGAGTAATAGCTTTCGCAATATTCTTTTTATCAGAAAATTGTTTACTCCATGTGAATACAAATCGGCTAAGCCCACTTGGACCCATGTCACTTGAGACTTTATAATTTTTCCATTCAATTTTTTTTTGACACGCTCGGAAAAGTGTATGCAAGGGTTGACTTGTTAGAAAATGCGTTTCCCGTGACTTTGCGGTCACGCAGATGCTGTAAATTCATTTTCAGACATGGCATAATTTTGAATTTATTGAGAATTTAAAGCAACGCTCTACGGCATTTCATCAGATATAAAATAAAAGTTGTAGAGGGGGACCTAAATTTCACGAGAAACCAAATTACTGATATTCCACTTCACGGCCCCCCTATTGTCACCGTGTCTCTAACTATAAGGCAGAATGTTCAGCATATCTGTTAACGCTGTTGGAAAATTATTTTATGGATTTAGTTAAAATGGGATGAAAAATCTCTTATTTACCTATTTTTATCATATTATCGCCTTTTATGTTCATTTCTAGCCAACTTAATACATAATTAAGTTTTTTCTTTATTACTTTGTGATCTCAGAGGACCCCAAGCTCGAGCAAGGAAAATTGATTAATAAAACAAGAACACACTTTCAAGTACAGTATCGTAAACCGTCTTAATACGAAACTGCTAACTTGTTTTCCTGAGTCTTAGAAAGAGTTCCTTACTTTATGTAACTTTTATAAAAATCAATTTTGTACATCTCTATGGGTATAAATTCTAAATCAATTCGCCGACTATATCCATTGACCGAATACGTCCGTATTGACTCTGACATCTGACCGAATTGATAAAATATTTCCTAAATCTGGTATAGTCGCGCTGTAAAGAAAAATAACGGATTTGTCGTCGTCGCTTGCAGCCAGTTACTCTTTTAACGTATTTGGATATTGATCGGCTGTCCTTCCACTTCAATGCAGGAACGATAAGACGTACTTCATTACGCTTAGTCCATGTTAGAGACAAAATGTCTGGAAACACTATGAGTTCTTGATCCAAATCTAGCAATGTTTATTATGCCATGCGAACAAACCCGAACAAAACTATGATATTGATATTAATTGAGGGATACGGGAATGTAATATTTATTACTAAGATTTTTCCGGAACAAAACACAACTAAAATCTGAATAAGAATATCAATAAACGCTAATACACGATGAACGATAAACACACGAGACGTATTTTAAGGTTAATATTTGGCAACTATTATTTTGGTCGGTAATGTAAAAGTCACTGTTTTCCACAAGACTTGCAGCAGAAACTGCAACAAAAATCGAGGAAACCCGTTTGTTGGCAAGTCATGCCGGAAAGGAATTAGCTAGCCCCTTAAGTCTTTCTGCAATTGCAATAAACTTGAAAGAAGGCATACGCATTATAGTTAGAGAGACGGTGACAATAGTGGCTCCGTGAAGTGGAATATCAGTAATTTGGTTTTTCGTGGAGTTTAGGCCCCCCTCTACAACTTTTATATTTGATGAAATGCCGTTGAGCGTTGCTGAGAGGCGCTGTACCGCTTTA
Source organism: Barypeithes pellucidus (assembly GCA_963991005.1). Classification (NCBI taxonomy): domain Eukaryota; kingdom Metazoa; phylum Arthropoda; class Insecta; order Coleoptera; family Curculionidae; genus Barypeithes; species Barypeithes pellucidus. The sequence continues at coordinate 29,848,112 of OZ022564.1, read as the reverse complement.
GATAGGAAATTGTCAATAAATTCCAAATTATATCGAGCCATGTTTGAAAACGAATTTACAGCATCTGCGTGACCGCAAAGTCACGAGAAACGCATTTTCTGACAAGTCAACCCTTGCATATACTTTTCCGAGCGTGTCAAAAAAAAATTGAATGGAAAAATTATAAAGTCTCAAGTGGCATGGGTCCAAGTGGGCTTAATCGATTATTCAATAATCAACACAAAGAAACTTTTGTATAGAACAGTTTTCTGTATCTCTTTTAACTAAGAAAATATAGGGTAATTTTTAAATTGTAAATTTTTTGATTTTCTCCCGTATCTCTTAAGCGAGCGAAAATTTTCAAATTTTGATTTTACCCTTTTAAGTTTGACCTAAAAACAGCATATGATACCTACATTACTTTTTGATAGCACTAACTATTACGCAGATACCCTATAAAAGTGTCGAAAATGGGACACCCTGTACTTGTACTTGAATGGGTGACCACTTGGGAATACCATGGGTTAAAATTTTTGCAAAAGGTTTTAGTAAAGTTTATAAAGATTTTAGTAAATTTTGCAAAAACTATATAACTAGTTTACTAAATATTTTTATAAGTTTGCTAAACATTTTGGTTAAAATTTTGCTATAGTTTAATTGCAATTCTTAATAAAAGTCGTTCCAGTCACCTATAGAGCCATAAAGTATGGTTAGTTGTTCTTTTCTTGTAAGCATGTGATTTTAATAGATGTTTGTCAAACATGTATACTTAATTTTTATAATTTCTTTTAAAAGTTGCTACCCCCAATAAACTAAACACAATAAATTAATGGAAGCAAGAAACGAAATTTTGTCAATTTGCACAAGTTTCGTTTCCTGCAAAAATTTTTTTATCAGAAATTTTAAAATTTAGGTAATTGATCCCCTAAAAAGGGTATTTTTCGGATAAAACTAAAAAGAAACGAAATATTGATCAAAAAACGAAAAGGCGAAAGCGCCACTATATCTTGTATCTGTAAAAATTTAATTTTAAAATTGCAGTAAATTTATTTAACGTATTTTAAATTTTATTTAATTATACAGGTTGTTATCGAAACTACTTATTATATTTAAAGGAGTTCGTAAACAACTTTCGAAATCAGGAGACCATTTTTTAGTTGAAAGTTTTTTTCGCGCCAGATTGAACACCCAATTGTTTTAACAAGACTCTTTTCATAGACGTTTCCTTCCTTATTTATTCTTTAATCCGTTTGGCCTTTATGTTTAATCATCCCGGATTACGCCCAAAAAATCATACGGATTTCTTAAGCGTCATAAAACACCTTTCCCTTTGTTATTATTTTTCCGCTCTGGCGGCAAAAAGGTTAATTAAGCTGAAGTAACATAACTCCCGTAAAGAAAAACAAAATTTTCCGTGCTAGGGCGATATTATTGTTGATATTTAGACGAGAATTTCTTTTATCTGCTTTGTTGCCGTGAATTTATGCGACAATGGGAATTTTTTATGAATCTTCACTTTTACACTTTAAGTTTGCAATTAGTATTATCAGAAGCTATATTATTTTCAAAAGGGCCCGATAAAAAATGTTAATATAAAAATATACAACCTTCTCACCCTTGATACTCCAGGAAGTAATATATGTCAATTTTATTTTGAAGGGGGCCACTTTTAAAGGATATTTGTTGCCTTGTTGGTTTAATCCCCTTGGAGGAGAAGATGTTGCCCTTAAAATCTTATATAGGGGATCAAAAGGCATATAATTGTAAAGGTTTTTTAAATCTCTCTCAAATAATACCATAATTAATTATTTTTCAGTAGTATAGTCGTTGCAGCGAACCCTCGCGTCAGATATGTCAAGTGTCACGTGACATTAATGACTTGCCTGCTTATTTCTGGTTATTTATTTTACCTAGGTTTGTATGACATTCCAGGACTTTCCAGGACCGTACTACAATAGTACATACGTTTATTTTAAAAATGAAACTAGTCTATTTATATTTTTAAATAATTTTTTTATTATTTATTATAGGAATAAAACACACAAACACATTGTATTTTTTTGTTATTTATTTATTCAAATATATAAAATAAAGTCATTATCTTAATTACATGCCAAGAAAACTGAAATTTTAACATCCACTTTAATAAACAATACATTTAGTATTCTCTGCAAAGTTCTAAAAATAGTGAGCTTAGATAAACATATTATCACAGACTACATGATAAATAATTGCACTTGAATTCTGACCAAAACTATTATAAATATCATGCAGATATTTCCTACTTTCCCAGCTAAACAAACTGTCTACATTCAAGTCGCCACACAAAAGTATTACCTGATATTTAACTGAAATAAATCTCAACTCACTCGGAAGAGATAAAACATCTAGAAATTTTTTTATTAATATTAAAATTCACCTTAGTTTCTCTAACGGTGGCATCAGCTGAGGTAGAAGGCAGACAATAATTATGCTCCATAATTATTATTTTCGCCTAAAAACAGATAAATAAAATATTAACCTATAAATTTTTCGTTGCGTGAGTCGTACTTACTGTGGTTTACCCGATACACAAACAACTCAATATGTAGTTAATCAAGTTTTCAAAACAAAATAAACTATACTAAAACGACGGAAATACACTTTTAAAACTTATTAGCACCAATCAAACTGGAAAAATATAAAAACACAACACGCTGAATGCGGTTCGTATAAAACTGGGGTATTTGATTATGTCCCCAAACAGCTGATCGATGACATATTGCTGATGTCAACTATCGAAAAAGCTTGAGGATTCGCTGCAAAGACTATAGTTTTCAAGAAATCGCGTTCCAAGAACGGAAGATTAGAACTTTATGTTTTTTGGGTACAAAATATTATTGTGTTGATTCGTCTTTTAGTAGAATGACTGGGGGTCCGTATATAGTCACTCCGAGTGACACTACATTGGAAACAACTACTCAAAGAATAATTAATTGTGGTATTATTGGAAAGAGATTTAAGCGACCCTTAAAATAGGAGCCATTTGACCTCCTTCCAATTTAAGATTTTAAGGGTAACTTTCACTGATTCTTTTAACGGAAACTACGGAAAACAGTCCCAAAACGATATTTCTTAAAACAAGGAGAATACGGCTGTGGTTCACAGTCTGTGAAAAATAAACAATTCACTTTCGTAGGTAGATTGTAAACACCTTTCCAGAAAAACAATCGGGGAACTGAAAATTAGTATACTTTTTCTTTGTCGTTTTGCGTTAATTAGACAAAGACATTACGTCGCCTTCGAACGTTCGAACCCTGATTTTCACAAAGCCCTTATTGGAACGGCCGTCTTTCATACTTGCTTTCTGTTTTTTTTTGTTGAATAAAATTCATTGTGATTTGTCAGTGTTTGTGTGTTAAATTTAAGAATTGTTGTGGAAGAGAATAGTAATTCTTAACTCAATATGGTAAAACTGTGACTTAGTAGACGTTCACGTCCGTAGATTGCTTGTAGTCCTAAGCAAGACATATTAAACCGAACATTTGAGCAACAGGTATGATTTGTCAAAATTGGGATTGTTTTTTTAGGAGATTTTTACGTTGAAAAATCGATAAACCTAATTGGAAAACCCCTCTAATACAAACAGGTAGCCATGGTCTAAGGGTCTTTAAGGGTCTTTCATATAATGGAAAACAAACAATAATTATAATTTAATCAAAAATGGGTATCGTAGTACATATAAGTCTATTTGCTTATCAGGTAATATATTATATAAATATTCAAGGAAAATCATTTTCTAACGGCCTGAAGATATCCTTATGCAATAAGCAATAAACAAACAATGCTATAAAACTCTACCGATTTGAATAAAGTTTTCTGATTTTTAAACTTTGTTTTGTGCGAATCGAGTGGAGGGGAACGCTTTAGACCAGGAACGGCTTTTCAATATTATACAGAGCGAAAAAGGAAGTGATGTAAAACACAATAAGTTTGACTCGTTGGCATTATGTTAGAAAAAAAGTCACGTAAAAGTAAAACGGCCTTTTAAAGCTTAGATAAATATCTCAAAACAAGTTTGACTATTTTTTGTTTAATGCGTTGCGGAAAAAATTAAGATAACTTTGTTGTTGGCTTTGTTCTCTCCTGTAGATTTTATTTATGTTTAATATGATACGATTATAGAGCGAAGCAAGTAACCTTAACCTAACAAAAGAATGTTTGAAACCGAGACGCAGCTGTCTCTTTGAGAACAATTATTTTTCAAACTTTTAAGGAAGGTTTACTAAAATTAATTTCGGACGTAATATTTTGCAGGTATTGATGACCATCGCCTCTGCAGACCGTACTCTCACAAACCCACAATCAAATTCGGAACTATTCCCTGGTCTCACACCGATTCCACCTTAGCGAAGTACTTCAAGGACATGCACAATTATATGCGACAGTTCAACAAAACCACCGTATTGCAGGGTGTGGAAAAAGTACTTTCCGCCGAGATGGATGCCTTTATTTACGACGGGACTGTACTGGAGTACCTCACGTCACAAGATGAAGATTGTCGACTACTTACGGTAAGCGTTAAAACAATTAAATTAAATTGTTCAAGCAGATGGAAATCTTTGCCGTTTGCTTTACCACAATGTGCGATTTATTTAGTGTCTCTCGTTATTGTAAGAAATAATTTTGTGATACAATCGTGGATGTTTAAAAATTTGAAAAAGCATTTTTTTAATTAAAAATTTTATTGATAATGGATCTGTTTTGCTCGATCAATTTTAAACAGCCATGTTGTGTTCCATAAAATTTTTTTATGGTCAAACACAAGCACTATAGGAGAAATTATTTAAAATTATTTATCAGAGGACCGCGTGGTCCGATTTGGGATTTCGCGTTTTTCTTTTCTTCTGCTTTTGATCACCCTAAGCGTTGCCAAATCACTTTAGATAGTTGCGATTTCAGATATTCTTCCTGAAAACCTCGTGGTGACATTTTTTTGCATTAAATTTAAGCTCCTCTTCGGAGGTATGGGATCCTAAAGAGCTCCGATGGAATCAAGTCTTTTTCACATAATTATTGAACCACCAGGTATATTAAATTTTTTTTTTAAATGACGTATACCAGGCTACCGATGCACATCTTCGCAGACAGCATGAAGTATCATGCCTTAACAAAGACCTGGAAGAAATTTTGGCTTGGGGTGACAGTAACCAAGTCGAATTTAACGCTAAAAAAACCCAGGCAGCAGTTTTCTCTAAAAAGGTTAACATTACCGAACCTGATATAATCATGGCAGGACACGCAATCCCACTGGCTTCATCTATTAATTTGCTGGGCGTCAGCCTGGGAGGAAATATGTCTTGGCATAAACGCGTTGTCGGAATCGCCAAGATAGCTTCTCAGAAACTTGGTGTACTCTTCCGAACCAAAAAGTTCTACACACCTCAACAACTTTTGACACTATACAAAGTCCAGATTCGACCATCACTAGAGTACTGCTCACATGTCTGGAGCTCTGCACAAAAGCATACTCTTCGGGTACTGGATTCTATCGAAAGGAGGGCCATTCGTCTGATCGGAGCCCACGAGCTGACGAAGAACCTGGACAGCCTAGAACATGATAGGTTGGGGATTTAACCCTCTTTTACAGATATTTTCATGGAAAGTGCTCGGATGACCTTGCCCTCTTAATTCCGCCCAGAGCGGCGAATAGCAGAAAGCGAACCAATGCCGCCCATCCATATGTGGTTAAGCTTAGTACTCCTCGAGCTTCATTATTTATTCTTTCATCCTTATGGAACGACCGTCCCGAGGTCGTTTTTCCCAACGAATATAGCCTCCAACGATTCATAACCAACGTGAATCGCTTTTTGCGCACACGCACCACTCCCAGAGTGCCTTAAAGGATTTTTCCTAGAGTGCTTGTGTTTGACCATTAAAAAAAAAAAAAAAGTTCTTATACAGGACGTTTAAAAAAAAGGGGGCCATGTGTCATGTCAGCTAGTCCTTCCCTGCAGTAATGAGTAATTTACAATACTTTCTTTGGCAGTAATTGGCAGGGTCTTACCTGATATACATCATATTAAAAAAAATTAGATATATCTGGTGGTTCAATAATTATGTGTAAGAAACTTGATTCCATTGGAGCTCTTTGGCAGTCTCCGAAGAGGAGGCCTATTCGAAAAAAGTTTATATGAACTTGTTGTACTCTTTTCACTTGTTTTCTTGACATCCAGGAGATGTCCCACATTTTCCCTGACACCCTGTATACTATATACAGTCGAACAGCTAAGCTTCGTAAAATGTAATACAGATAACAGCCATAGAGTTTAATATCGAGTAAAATGAGTATCAACGGTCTAAGTGAAATTACCTTACGAAATCCACGAATTGTAAATATTGTATTGTAGTTGTAGCCTGGTTAGCGCAGATAAATTTAGTTGTAGCCTGGTTAGCGCAAATAAATTTATTGTATATAATTTTATAACGTTCTTCTTTAGGTTGGTCCATGGTACGCCATGACTGGGTACGGACTGGCCTTTCCAAGGAACTCCAAATACCTAAAGATGTTCAACAAAAGACTACTCGATTTCCGGGAAAACGGTGATTTGGAACGGTTACGGAGATTCTGGATGACAGGAGTTTGTAGGCCCGGAAAGCAGGTAAAGTCAAAATAGAAGTGAACGAGTACATTCCTCAGTTTAACAAGGCGCTTGCCTTTAGGAAGTCCTAAACCATTCTAAATGATTTTTCTGGCATATTTATATGAAATATAAATAAATATTAATAAGAATTTTAAAATGAATGTCATAAACAATAAATGAAAATAAAAGTAAATAAGACCACAATATGTAGAAATCTTCACTAAATCTTTATTGTGCGGTGACAATTGTTTTGACAACAAAGTGCCGTATGAGAAAAAGAAGTGAGTCATAATAGTACATTGTATATCTAGGAAGGAAAGCAGGCAATACGAAGTCAGAGAATATGGCTTTCCCTATGAGGTATACATACCAAAAATTATTCAAAGATTATTACAATATTTCACAAATTTCATTCACAAACAAATGATACCATGAAATATTTAAAAATATAACGTGTTGAAATTCTTAAAAATAAAAATTCGAAAAACTTGTTCTCGATTATTTTTTTAGTTTACAAGTAACTGTAAGGAAATAATATTTACGCAGTTAAAGATTTGAGAAAATTTGGTAAAAGAATGGGTCTTTTTATTTCATAATAATAGGGTATTTTTAAAATTGTACCTTCCACCAATAAATACTCATGATTCTGTTTTTTCGTTTACTTAATAAACTGAAATAGTAACTTATATTTTTCAGTTACTGTGCTTAAACAGCACAAAAAAAATGCTACATTTATCTCAAATCGTAAATTAATACCTTTATTCCCTCTCGAGGTAATCATTTTATTTTTATAAATAATGTTAAATATCTACTTATCGGGTTTGTTTTAGCAAATTTGAAATTAAATTAATTTGACATTTGTGAAATTAAAACTTCATTTATTAATTAAATAAAAATCAAGTTTGATTATTTATCAATTCATTTATTTATTATCCGTTAGGCATAAATGTAATATTTTTTACTATTAAGGAAATACAATATAATGATCATTTTGTCACACCTTTCAAGTCAAATGCCTATAAGTTTAAAAAAATACCCTGTATAAGTAATATCTAGTATTTTTATGAAATAGACAGACATACATTTTCTAAATATTCTCAAATTTTTAAATCTTTGCATTAATTCCAAAGTAAAGTCAAATTACCTCTGACATGCTTATTTTTATAAAAAAGTCCTTTAGTGAATTTTATCTCAGGAACGGTTGAAGATCGGTATATTTAATTATTAACAAAGTTCCTTGGATTTCACATAAATTCTCCTTCTAGCAATAACTCTGAAACAGAAGAAAATATAAACTGTGGTTCTGAGGTTTTTTCTTTCAAATTTAATCTACTTTCCCATTATGATATCGTAATCTTATAACGTATTACCGTATAACGTACCGTTATTATTGCAAATTGTGCCCTCTAACAATTTTATTACGAACTATCGTGTACCACTGGAAACGAGCTTAGGTTTACTAAAATTGAATATGTCGTTTAAAAGTTACAGGGATTTAAATGGTTACACTTTCAATAGCTACCCCAACTCTTATCAAGGTCGGTACGCCAATGAGCATTAGACTAAAATGATACGGAATTGTCGATACTTTGTAACGATTTTACCAAAGGTATACCTTTAATATTTAATTGCTGCGAAATGAGGAGCTTTAAAATAATTTGTGCAGGATTTTCTCATACCCACTTTAATAATGAAATTTTTTCCCTGAATTTGGATATTTATGTCTTGATTTAATAATAGTATGTATCATATACATACATATACATAGTATCATACCCCGAAAAAGTATATCTCGATATATTAATAGTATGTCATATCCCGAAAAATTATGTATCGATTTAATAATAGTATGTCATATCCCGAAAAATTATGTGTCGATTTAATATAGCATGTCATATCCGGAAAAAATATGTCTCGATTTATTAATAGTATGTCATATCCCGAAAAATTATGTTTCGATTTAATATGAGGCCGTCATGTCCCGAAAATATAGTATGTCATATCCCGGAAAAATTATTTCTCGATTTAATAATAGTATGTCATATCCCGAAAAATTATGTTTCGATTTAATATGAGGCCGTCATATCCCGAAAATATAGTATGTCATATCCCGGAAAAATTATGTCTCGATTTAATAATAGTATGTCATATCCCGAAAAATTATGTGTCGATTTAATATAGCATGTCATATCCGGAAAAAATATGTCTCGATTTATTAATAGTATGTCATATCCCGAAAAATTATGTTTCGATTTAATAATAGGCCGTCATATCCCGAAAATATAGTATATCATATCCCGGAAAAATTATGTCTCTATTTAATAATAGTATGTCATATCCCGAAAAATCATGTGTCGATTTAATATAGCATGTCATATCCGGAAAAAATATGTCTCTATTTATTAATAGTATGTCATATCCCGAAAAATTATGTTTCGATTTAATAATAGTATGTCATATCCCGAAAATTTATGTGTCGATTTAATATAGCATGTCATATCCGGAAAAAATATGTCTCGATTTATTAATAGTATGTCATTTCCCGAAAAATTATGTGTCGATTTAATATAGCATGTCATATCCGGAAAAAATATGTCTCGATTTATTAATACTATGCCATATCCCGAAAAATTATGTTTCGATTTAATAATAGGCCGTCATATCCCGAAAATATAGTATGTCATATCCCGGAAAAATTATGTCTCGATTTAGTAATAGTATGTCATATTTCGAAAAATTATGTATCCATTTAATAACGGTGTGTCATATTATAAAAAGAGCGGTATACTAAAGAAAACTAGTCAAGTCATATCACATCCAAAATTTTGTTCTGATACATGTTGCAGTATACGCTGAAAAATTATGTTCATATAAAGAAAATTTATGTAATAACCTGAGAGGTTATGTTTTTATTAACAGTGTGCGTTAACGTGTGTAACGCCCTAAAAATGATGTTCTATTAAAATAATGGTGGATCATATGCAGAAAAATAATGTCCGTGTACATAAATATGTGTGTCATATCCTGAAAAATATGCTCTCATTTAATAACAGTTAGTCATATTACAGAAAGTAGTGATGCCTTAAAAATACTTATATATTTAGTACGAGTTGTAATGTTAATCATATAACAGCTCAAGCTCAAATAATTTATTTCCATATTTTAAGTTACCTTTTATGCCTTAACTAAACATCATATATTATATTATAATAATACATATATTTTATTTCGTGCGCCGTGTACTTGGCCTTTTTTGAATAAATACTCTTTGCAGGCTTTCTGGATGCCCTGCCGGAAAAATTAGCGATCTTTGTAGGTTGTGATGTTACGGGGTTGAGTTTGTTTTTACTGGAAAATTCTATTTAAAAAAAAAAACAGTTTTAAAGATAGGTTTTATGATTATTTTTGCCTTCCCTGTATACTTTAATGCGAAAGCGTTACATATTTACCTATCCACTAGACGCTATATTTATTTTTTGGTAATAATTAATTTATTTTTCCTTAAAAGCATCGCCAGCATTGCCAGAAACTAAATTCATTAAATAGATTCCACCAGTATTGAAATATACCGCAGTTATTATCCATTTGGATATTAATTGGTAATTTCGAGCTTTCCGAATGTTCATTGGAGCGTCAATAATGCAAGGACCAACAAGTAAATTTATAATCTTCTTATCCTGTCGATCTTACCTTTGCCTGCGCAGAGTCTAGACTATAATTAGAAGGAGTAATCATCGAGTTGGGTACGGGAACCGACAGGTCAATTTTGACATGGTTAAATAGAGGCCAGGGCTAGATAGCCGCTGGATAATTTTCTTCATTTCTTTTTTAATTTTCTGGATTAATTTTATTTACTTTTAAACTAAACTTTCCTATAAAATTATTCAACTGTGGGGTAATATGTTCATGTAATAGATACTTGTTAAGTAAATATATGTTTAAATACATATAAAAACATTTTACATCTATATGAAGTCCAGCAATATACTACTAAAATCTGTAATAAACACAAAATAATGTCAAAATCCTTCCTGAAAACGCCAAAACACGCAAGAATATTCCTAAAAAACAAACTATGATATCACACACGTGTCAAATCAAAATTGAAAAGACGTTCATCTGTGAATGAGTTGGAATCATTGCGATTCAAGCAAACAAACCCAAACGCAGAACTACCGGAAAGAGATGCTGGTGCAAAGGCGTAAGACAAGGATGCCATCCACACGTCTTTTGACGCTTTTTCGGTTAAGAGGATCAGATCAGCAATTTTCGGCAATATGCATCTTCGTCGCGTACATGTAAATATTATATGGTCATTAATATATCTATCTTTTATTAATTCAGCAGCAATTATCTGAGGTTTAATAACTTCCAAATTAGGTATTGGCAAACATATTTCTACAGAGGCGCCATTAAAATCTAAGGTGAAATATACTATACATGGTTGGGCAAATGTTCAGGAACGGCTTAATTACAGGAGCACGAAAATCCGGGTTTGCGACAATCGATAGAACTAAAGTTTTAATATTTGACTGTGCATTCCATATGTCAGTAGCATCATCAACTGTCAAGGGGTGACGTTACATTTAATTTTTTTAAATAACATCACCATCATCAAGCAGCCCTCAAGACGTCCACTGCTGGACATAGGCATCCCTCATGGCTTGCCACCTGGCTCTATTTTGACCTGTCTGGTTCCAGTTGTTTGCAATTCTTTTCAAGTCGTCGGTCCATCGTGTAGGTGGTCTTCCTCTATTTCGTTTATCTGTGCGTGGTCACCATTTTAACAACCTCTTTGCCCATCTGTCGCCGCTCATTCTGGCTACATGTCCTGCCCAATTCCATTTCAACGTGGCTATTCGTTCCATGACGTCCTTTACTCCGGTTCTTCTCCTCAGGTCTTGGTTTGTGACATGATCTCTCAAACTCAATCCAGTCATTGACCTTTCCATTCTGCGCTGAGCAACTTTTAGTTTCTTCGCGGATGTCCTCGTTAGGGTAAGTGTTTCCGCGCCGTATGTAAGTACTGGTAGAACGCATTGATCAAATACTTTTCTTTTTTGACATATGGGGAGCTCGCTCTTGAAGACGTGACTTAACTTTCCGTAGGCCGCCCATCCGAGGCTGATCCATCTGTGTAACTCGCATGTCTGATTATCTCTGGTTATTCTAATCTCATGGCCCAGGTACGTGTATTTTTCAACCAATTCGATTTCAGTGTTATCGATGTTTATACCTTCGCTCATGACAAGATTCGTTACGATCTTAGTTTTGGAAAGATTCATTTTCAGACCAACCTCGAAGCATGCCTCTTCTAATTCATGGATCATTTGTCTCGCCTCTCCTAAATCGTCGGTTGTTATGACATTTCTGACCATCTATGTTTATTCCTTTTGCATCCCAGTCAAGCTTTTTGAAGGCATGTTCCAGAACTGTGATGAATAATTTCGGAGACATGGTGTCTCCTTGCCTTACGCCTCTTCCGATTTTGATGCGGTTGCTGGCTTTATGTAGTCTAACTGACATAGTAGCGTTCTTCTATATGTTATAGATAAGTTTTGAATATCTATGTAGTCTATTAGGCATTCTCTCAGGGCGTCTAGTATAGCTTTCATATCTATAGTGCGAAAGCTTTGTGGAAGTCTATGAATACTTATAACCCACTTGTTCTCCTATTCATAAACCTACCATATACAGTGTCACCGTTAAAGTCCGCACCATATGGAACTTTTTTTTATTAATGAGGTTAGTTAAAATTAAATTTCGGCAATCGTTTTTGCTTCAAATTAGACTAAAAATTATATAATCAAATGTCACCATCTGTCATTCGGTATCTGTCAAAAATTACATTCTAATCAAAAAATGCTGAAAAATGGCATTGTTTTACCGAATTTCAAAAAATTTTATTAGAAAAAGTTGTTTCTAGTACAATTCTTGGCCTAAATACAAAGTTTCAGTTTTCTAGCTCAAAGTTGATTTTTTTGCCATTTTTTCTAATTAACTTTTTTTTTATTTAATGTAAGTTCGCTTAATGGATATTAAACTATTTGCTTATACCATACTCAATATTTTATTTAGTTTGTATGAGCTTTTTTTTACTAGAATGCCATTTTTTTTCGAAATTTAAAATTAGAGGCAAAAAAATTTGACACAGGTGGTGCAAAGTTATCCTAATTTAAAAATTTTAACAGATAGACGTCAGATGTTTCGTTTTTCAAATTACAAATATATCTAAATATTTGATAAAAATTTTATTTTATACTTAAAACTATCATTATTATTAAAAGGAACAAAAAGGAACTTTAATCATTTTAAATAGGTAACACAAAAGCAATATAAATTTCACATTTCAGTGTGACGTCCTTCTCGCTCTATACAAACACCCGTCCGTCTATAAACGTCTTTGACAGCATTTTGTAAAAAGCTTGGTCTTATATCGGCACAACACTGTCCTATCGTTTGTTCCAAATGCTCGATATTTCTAAACGGTCGATTCTTATAAACTTTCTGCTTAAGATAACCCCACAGAAAAAAGTCTAGTGGGGTTATGTCAGGCGACCTGGGTGGTATCACGCCCTATAACTCTGTTTTGAAATAATTGGTTTATGCGTTCTTTCACTGCTACAGTTTGATGTATGGGTGCACCATCAAGCTGATACCATAAGTTATGTCTATGGTGTAAGGGCATGTTATCCAAAACTTCGGTAATCTCGTTATCAAGAAAATTCAGGTATACCTTTCACCAGTTAAGTTTGCTCTAAAGAAGTATGGTCCAATAAGCTCATCTTTCAAAATTCCACACCAAACATTGGTTTTAAAATGATACTGGTCGCGACATTCAATTGTGAAGTTAGGATTTTCTTGGGACCACCATCGGCAAGTGAGCTCACGGTACCATTCGAAGAGAAAGTGGCTTCATCTGTCCATAATATCTTGTATGGAAAAAGAATATTCTCCTCATATTGTCCCTGATACCAAAACGAAAAATCAAGTCGGATATCAAAATCGCGTTCTTTTAATGTGTTTATAAACTTGGGTTTATATGCCCGAAATCGATTTTTCTGAAGAATTTTTCTAACGCTTTCCCTCTTGCATCACTTATCTTGGTTACACTAGTTTGACCGTGGTCAATAACAGTTAAACAAACATCAAGTTGTGCTGCTTCATCGTATTTACTTGCCGCGTGAGGTTTCTTAAAATTATTTCGAACAGATCCAGTTTCTCTAAATTTTGACATTATTCTTGAAACAGTGCTATGCTGCAAATTTTTTTTTGGTTGCCTCTCATTAAAAATGGCAGATACTTGCCGGTGAGGCATATTCTCTCCACAAATTAAGACAATTTCTATTTTTTCTTGAATGGACAACATTTGATATTTTATTGTGGATAAAAAGAAAATGTGTCTAAATTTTGAACTAATCTGATATCTGGGAATTTTATTATAAGTTTTTTAAACTTCTTAGGTGTATGTACTATCAAAAAAATGGAATATCTGACGTCTATCTGTTAAAATTTTTAAATTAGGATAACTTTGCACCACCTGTGTCAAATTTTTTTGCCTCTAATTTTAAATTTCGAAAAAAAATGGCATTCTAGTAAAAAAAAGCTCATACAAACTAAATAAAATATTGAGTATGGTATAAGCAAATAGTTTAATATCCATTAAGCGAACTTACATTAAATAAAAAAAAAGTTAATTAGAAAAAATGGCAAAAAAATCAACTTTGAGCTAGAAAACTGAAACTTTGTATTTAGGCCAAGAATTGTACTAGAAACAACTTTTTCTAATAAAATTTTTTGAAATTCGGTAAAACAATGCCATTTTTCAGCATTTTTTGATTAGAATGTAATTTTTGACAGATACCGAATGACAGATGGTGACATTTGATTATATAATTTTTAGTCTAATTTGAAGCAAAAACGATTGCCGAAATTTAATTTTAACTAACCTCATTAATAAAAAAAAGTTCCATATGGTGCGGACTTTAATGGTGACACTGTATATAAAATCAATTGTTTTAGAAATGTTGATAAATAAGTGAAGAACCAATACATTTTATTTAAAAAAAAAAATAAGTAACAATTTTTACATAAACGATAATTTAAAATAAAAATTATTTAACTAACTATTCAAAATGTCGTCCTTCAGCCATCTGACAGCGTCCAAGCCTCTTTCAAAACTGGGAGAGCGCGTTTTGAAAATATTGATGAGAACAGCATGTAGAATTTTATTTGCAAGTCCTCCAAAGAGTTTTCGTGCGATATACGAACATCGTTAAATAACCACAAAGGTAGAAATCTAAAGGTGTTAGATCTGGAGATCTAGGAGACCATTCAATGCCCACAACATTTGTAAAACATGCTTTCCCAGCATTCAAAGAGGCTTGGACACTGTCAGGTGGCTGAAGGATGACATTTTGAACATTTAATTAAATAACTTCTATTTTAAATTTTCGTTTATGTCAACATCGTTACTTATTTTTTTAAATAAAATGTACTGGGTTTCTTCATTTATTTGTCAATAATTCTGAAACAATTGAATTTAGACATATGGTATGTTAACTGTTGAGTAAAATATTGAGAATTTAGAATAATAATAATAATGGTGTTCCATTTCAAAAAAATAAAAAGTAACGTCACCCCTTGACAGTTGATGATGTTACTGACATATGGAATGCACAGTCAAATAGTAATATTTTAGTCCTATCGATTGTCGAAAACCCGGATCTGATATCACTTTTCGTTCTAAGCCGATCCGGAACATTTGCCCAACCCTGTATGTTCCACTAGCGTATTCCCGCTTGTGTTGCAGTGCATTTAAACAGCCCCATATAATTCAAAGCCCCTTGTTAGGAGTTTAGACTGTGCGTTAGAGGAAGAGTTTTGTCCACCCCTGTACATTTTACAAACTATTTGAAAGCAGGTTGTCAATAAGTATAAATTCTCGCACCCAATTCGTCATCTTAATTAGATTTATTAAGGTTTGATATCCTAATCTCTTTGCAATATTCCGTATTTAAATGGGAAATTTTGTGAAGCATGGCGCGCAATCTATAACGGATTATTATTATTATACTGGACCCTAAATGTCCCTGGTTATTATCGGAGAATACACTTTACATCATGCTCATTCTGTTCCAGATTATCTTTGTGTAAGACTTGCAATGATAAAGTTACATTATAAAAAATACGCTATTATAGAATTTAACCGACTCATTCCTTGAAGACTTTTAAATTTCAAGCTGATCTGATTTTAAAATTCAGGTAAGTCGGTGATGGACATATAATTAAATACCAGTATAGTATTGTTGACCTGAGGACGACTGGACATGTTTACCAGTTGAAACGTTATGATATAAATAAATAAAGACAGTCCAAAACACTCATGATACAGCATTGTATCGAACCTTCGAACAAACGGTAGTATACAGGGTCATTCACGGTGAGAGTGGCCTATTAAAAGATCTCGGGAACTAGAAAAGATATTTCTGTGAAATATAGGCAATCGCTATAAAAGATGGTGACATTTTAAATGAAGGTATTTTGACGTATCTATCACTTCCGTTTATAACGGAAGTAGATGTCAACTTGCTTATGCTAAATGGAACACCCTATGTATTATTATATTTTTGGATCCTACGTAAGATTCTAGGCAGATCATATTTCATGTCCTATACCTAAGTCTAAGCATGTTTGTCATATTTAAGGTTTTATATCTAAAATGACATTTGCTAACTTTAAAATAATAATTATTTTTTCCTATAAGGAAGCCTGCTTAATAGATTTTTTTTAATATTTTTAAACTATTAATATAGCGTTTATGAAAAATATGATTAAAGAAAACGAGATTAAGGAAAACTGCAAAAAAACTACATTTTCAAATGGAAAACCCAAATTTTAATTATTTTCATTTAGTATTAAAAATAATAATAAATTTTGTGCAAGGTTGTTCCGAAAATTTTTACTTTTCCAAATATTGTCAATTTAATATTTAATATTTTTTTATGTTGCTGTTGATTTTAAGTTCAGTTACTCCTAGTTGGCTATGACGGCGTTTTTTCGGAATAGACAACCTTACACGAATTTATCATTATTTTTAATACTAAATAGAAATTTTGGGAGTTTCCGTTTGAAAATAGTTTTTTTTTCAATTTTCCCAATTTCATTTTTTACATAAATGCTAATAAGTAGTTTATTAATCGAGCTACGGGGATCAGGCCGGATTCAATTCATTCATTTTTTATCAGCTACAAGGTGGGAGTGGCGAAAAAATTTTATTTTCTCAAATGCGCACTGGGCGCGGCATACAAGAAATAACCATCTCCGAAAATATTTTAGATATTATGTTTAATTTTGGTATGTGTTAATAGGATATAGAATCTCAAATTTTAGTTAGAAAAGTTATTCAATTGTTCCACCAGTGGCGTAGCTGCAAACATGTCCTTTGATATTTTTTACAAGAAATATGGTACGCCACTGATATTTTTCCATGCGCATATTTTTTCTGATTGGCCCACATGGAAAAATGTCAGTGGCGTACCATATTTTTTGTGAAAAATATCAGAGGACATGTTTACAGGGACGCCACTGGTGGAATAATTGAATAACTTTTCTAACTAAAATTTGTGGTTCTATATCCTATTTACACATACCAAAATTGAACATAATATCTAAAGTATTTTCGGAGATGGCCATTTCTTGTATGCCTCGCCCATTTGGGAAAACAGAAATTTTTCGCCAATCCCACCTCGTAGCTGATAAAAAAATGAACAAATTGAATCCGGCCTGATCCCGTAGCTCGATTAATAAACTACTTATTAGCATTTATGTAACAAATTTCCCCTCTCCCCCTAACTCCCCTCCTAATTGCCCCACCAACCCCAGCCTCCGGCCCATCAAAGTACCCGTTGATTCGCGAAAAAATGATGCCCTTCTCCAGATATAATTAATTAAATTTTATTGTTTTTGCAGTTGAAAATCGCGTTAATTCCCGAACTCATTGAGATATTGGGATCGGATTTTTCGAGCTTACGCGCTCTGTCAAGCTCTTCAATTTTGCCTTTTACATTTTTTTTATAGCATCAAAACCGGCTGAGTTATTTTCCATTTCCCGTTGTAGGTTAGATTTACGGGCCCCCCTCCCCCCTACGGCGCCCTACACAAATCATTTCCGAATGTCGAGGGGATCCTACTGTATCGATTGGGAAAAAAAAATTATTCGATTTCGTCAAGGGATTTTCGAACCGTTTATTTTGCCAGGACGACTCCACTATAAAGGCTTCCTTATATGAAAAATTAATAATTATTTTAAGGTTAGCAAATGTCATTGTAGACATAAAACCTTAAATATGACACATGCATAGATTTAGGTATAGGACATGATATATGAAATCTGCCTAGAGTCTTGCGTAGAATCCAAAAATATAATAATACATAGGATGTTATATTTAAAATAAGCAAAGCATAAATGGAAGTGATAGATACGCCATGTAAAACTAAAAATTCTCGGAATACGGAATAGACAACCTTAAACAACCTTACCTTTATTTTTAATGCTTAATAGAAAATAGTTATAAAATTTGAAAATGTAGATTTTTTGCAATTTTCCCAATTGAATGATAAACGAAATCTGCCTAGAATCTTGCGTAGAATTCAGAGATGTAATAATACATAGGGTATTCCATATTCCAAAAATAAACTAATAGAAACCCTTTTTCCATTTACAGGAGCATAAAAGTTCTGATCCACTGGCCTTAGAACAATTCTTGTCAGCCTTCTTGCTACTAATGGCGGGCATTTTATTGGCCGCCCTTCTACTCTTCTTAGAACACCTGTACTTTCAGTACGTCCGGAAGCATCTGGCGAAGACCGACCGAGGGGGATGCTGTGCCCTTATCAGCCTATCCATGGGCAAGAGTTTGACGTTCAGGGGTAAGTAACAGATTTTGAATGCGGCTAAAAATTATTACTCCAATCTATTATTACATAACCGCTAGAAAAATAATTGTATCGCATACCAGCGTTTAATAATAATTGTATGCCGAATTTTTATCCTTATCCGGCATTTAACAAAGGATGGTGCACTTCTCACAGTCATACATCTTTCTAAAATCTGTATAGTTTAATTCAAAATAGATCGTTGACCTTCTGACTGTCATAAAACCCTAATTACTACTGTGACGATAAAATGTCATAAAAGTTACCTCTTTCCGGGCAGAACCGGAGTACAAACTTTATTTACCTGCATCCTTAATTATTATACCAATTTTTATTAATTTTAATATTAAATTCGTTTCCCGACCAGTCAATTTTGTTATGTTAGTATTTGGTTTCTCGGTGTAAAAAATCCATTTTTAATACACTCGCAGCCAAAATAATCGATCCCCGCAATGTTTGGATAATTTTTGATCTTGAATAATTGTCTTATTTGAAGTCCGATTTTTATTATTCTTTTTTTATATTGTAGGTAAATTTATTGAAAATATCACACATGTGTGAAATTTTAAGAAAGTTACGAATATGTCCATATATAAATAAATAATAAAAAAATAAAACACTCTGTCGAGTCATGGAGATGAACTTTTTATTTTGTAATTTAATTGTCAAACATTCTTAACATTTTCTTTTGTGGTGCATTAATATACTTTAATTTTTGTAGCAGATACGACTTTTTTAAAGAAACATTACAATTTCCATTTCTTTCCCCGTAGAAATAGAACTAATGTGATGCGGAATGGTACATTAGAAATGTTTTAGAGTCACATGTTGTTCCTTTCGCGTGATTTATCGAAGCAAATTTTATGCTGATGCAGGATTATGCTCGATCACATATTGCAAGAATTCAATTTAGGATCAGATCGAAAACCCAAAAAATTAATTAGCCCCCACGTAGCCCCGTATTAAACCCCATAGAACATGTCTGCGATACACTGGGCAAAAAAAATCGATCTCTGATACCTTCTCCTGCAGAAAATACATGCGCTCAGTGCAGATCTTGTTGAGGAATGGCATCAAGTTGATCAATTGAAAGTATAACCAGGCGTGTTTTAGCTGTATCTCGTGCTCGTGGGGGAAACACTCGTTACTGAGGTCGATGTTAACTTTTAAGTTGATTTTCATTTAATTCACTTTCGTAATTTTTGATTTAAGTTTTTATTATGTTAGGAAATTTCTTAAACAAGTTTGATTCTTTGAAGAAATCGTATCTGCTGCAAGAATGAACGTATTGAAATGAACCAAAAATGAAAATGTTAAGAATTGACGTCACTTGATAATTTAATGAGAAAATAAAAAATATGATATATCTATCACACACAGAGAGTATCTTAAAATTTGAGTAAAAAAATAGTTCTTATATAGAACCTGTATATTCTTAACTGTCTTAAAATCTTACAAATCAAGATTTTCGATAAATTTACCTACAAATAAAAAAATAATACTTAATAGTCCGGCAGCCCGTTACCACAATGTCCTGTTATCACGCCTTCACCTAGTCAATGACTAATCGCTAGATTATTAAAAAATAAGAAAGTTTTATTCGAGTGAAAAAGTTCGGCAACGCTGCGCTTACCGGTCAGAGTGATTTCAGTCCGTAAGAAAGCAGATCGTCGTCGTCTTTTTGTTAATACGCCTTATCCGTTCTTGATGAAATCATATTAAAAATATTAAAAAAAAAAACGTGAATTCATCGACAACTGACGTTTTGAGTGTTTCCATATTTTCCATAGTTTAAACAAAAGATGTAAAGAACAGAAGTATCAAAAAGTTACAGCGCCCGGGTCAATTACTTTTTTAAATTGTTAACACTCTAAAAAATAGTAAATCGTGTCGAACGGACATTTTCCGTGTTGCGCAGCTGCAGGGAGGGCAGCGGAATCAGATCTCGTGTCTGTATAATTCATGATCGCGGTACACGGCACGCGCATGGGACGGCTTGCTGTGTGGCTTGGTTGTCTATAACAACTCAGCATCAGCTATGTCCCCATATTGCATTATTATTGATACACATTTTTCTTGACTAAAATGGTTTTGCTAGAAAAATATGTGTGTAAAAATGTCAGTTCATATTTTTTCCCCATTTTCCGAGCTACAATACACGATTTCTGCTCGAAAATGGACGACGCGCGATAACTCGAACAGCGTTAAAAAAAATAACATACCTAAGATCCAACACTTCGGTTGCTCGTCGCTGAAAATGTCCGTTCTCATTTTTCCCGTCACGAAGAACGTAAAATAACATCCGACAAGTAAAACGGTGTTAAGTTTAATTCTCCGTTGTAATTAAATTTCGATTTCTCTCAAACCAAAACTATTCACCGCACGGAAAATGTCAGTTACGATTTTCATCTCATCAGAAACATCACTCTCAGTCAAAAAATAAAAAGAACGGACGAGGCGCGATAACTATTACGACCACTTTTTTTACATATGTAAAGATGATTCTTAATGATTTCGCAACGTTGCCAATGTCTGTTTTTGTTAATTTCCTTCTCAAGTCCTGGTAACGGGCTGCCGTACTATAATAAAAATCGAACTTGAAAGAAACTAAGACAAGTACTCAAGATTAAAGGAACTAATCAATTTCCGAATCCCCCAATTATAATAGGTATTACTATGAAAAAAATTATAATAAATGAATTATTGCGTGGATCGATTATTTTAACTCGGAGTGTAGTTTCAAGAGACCTAACTTCGTAATTAAGCGATTTATTATTATTATTATATTATAAATATTTTTTGAATTAGGCGCAGTATACGAAGCCCAAGATATCCTTCGAAATCACAGATGTCGCGACCCAATCTGTGACACCCACCTGTGGAAAGTGAAGAGAGAGCTAGACGTAGCTCATATGCGAATCAAGCAGCTAGAAAAAGAGATGGAAATATATGGTATCAAGCCACCTCCTTGTAAGCGGTAAGTTTGTGACATAAAATTATTAACTATTTGAAAAACCCTAAGTGTCCATATTTGTTTAGATGTTAATTTTGTTATATGTTTAGCCGTTTTACGACTCATTGGCGAAATTACCTGTATTTTTTCTCGCACGCGTATTTTGGTTCTGCTCTATGTAGTTTAACAGGAAAATGGCGATCTGCATTTTGGTTGAGAAGATTTTAAACAATCGTTAAGTCAAAAAGATAGTACTTTGCCAAATGGTAAATAAGTCAAGAAAAGTTAGTAAAGTAAAGTAACGCGATCACATTGATCTAAAAAAGTGGAAAAAGGATAGCTCGATGTACAGATAAGAGTTTTTTGTACTCTGAAATCAAAAATCGTCCATTGGGAATAAAGCTAGTAATAAAATATTTGTCATCGATAAACTGAGTAATAATAATGCATCTTTATTGATGTGATGGTATAAAAAGCGGCGAATTTTAGTCAAAAAGGGCCACTCTACTCAACCCTAATTATTTTTGAATGCAAAGGCAGCGTAAAACCGACAAAATTTATATGCTAAACATTTTTTGGTTTTTCTATTCTTCTTGTTTCAAAAATTAACGGCATTCCATCTCTCTAATTTTGTCCTTAGTTATTTTGGAAGGTAATATTAAAATACCTCTGAGTCTGTTCTCATGTTACTTTCCTGACTTTTTTTATGATCAAACACAAGCACTATAGGAAAAATCCTTTAGGGCACTCTGGGACTGGTGCGTGTGCGCAAAAAGCGATTCACGTCGATTTTGAATCGTTGGAGGATATATTCGTTGGGAATAACGACCTCGGGAAGGTCGTTCCATAAGGATGAAATCCTCCAGATGAAAGAATTCTTAAATAATGAAGTTCGAGGAGTACTAAGCTTAACCACATATGGATGGGCGGCAGTGGTTTGTCGTGTATTTCTATTTCTGCTATTCGCCGCTCTGGGCGGAATTAAGAGGGCAAGGTCAGCCGACCACTTTCCATGAAAATATCTGTAAAAGTGAGTCAAATCCCCAACTTGTCTTCGATGTTCTAGGCTGTCGAGGTTCTTCGTCAGCTCGTGGTTTCCAATCAGACGAATGGCAATCCTTTCGATGGAATCCAGTAACCAAAGAGTATGTTTGGGTGCAGAGCTCCAGACATGAGAGAAGTACTCTAGTGATGGTTGAATCTGGGCATTGTATAGTGTCTAAAGTTGTGGAGGTGTGTACAACACAGTCTGGTTCGGAAGAGTACACCAAATTTCTGAGAAGCTACCTTGGCGATTGCCACAACGTGGTTATGCCAAGACATATTTCCCCCCAGATTGACGCCCAGGAAATTAATAGATGAAGCCAGTGGGATTAAGTGTTCGTCCATGACTATATCCGGTTCTGTGATGTTAATCTTTTTAGAGAAAACTGCTGCCTGGGTTTTTTTAGCATTAAATTCGACTTGGTTACTGTCACCCCAAGCAAAAATTTCTTCCAGGTCTCTGTTGAGGCCTGATACTTCATGCTGTCTGCAAAGATGTGCATCGGGTTTGTTCGGGTTTGTTCGCCTTGTCGATGTTTGTGCATTTAAAGAGAAAGATGAGATAAGTGTGCTATCGTCAGCAAACCTAAATATCGGATTTTTCGTTTTCACTAGAAGGTCGTTAATGTAGAGTAAGAAGAAAGTTAGAGACTTTAGAAATTTGTACATCATGTGAATACTTCTTATTTATTGTTTATTATTTAGTTTTAAATTATTTCCACCATGGCAAATACGTTGCCATCTGGCCTGGTTATCGGCGTAGATTATTTACATCGGGTGATGCATCGTTGTGTTGAACATAGGAAATCCCATGTAACTTTTGAGATGGCTGAATATTGTCAAATTTAATTTGCTGGTGTTTGCTGTATTACCGGAACTATGTTGATTTTGCCATCACGTTTAATTGAATAGCTTAGTGTGGTGGCCTTAGAGCGCTGATCTCCCCTACTCCTATTAACTGGGGAATCAGGTAAATGCAGCCAACACAATTTATCCGCAGTGTGAAATCGGTACGGTATTTGACTCCATTGTAGTTTTAGTTGGAGTATATTAATTTAAATAAAGAATGTTCTACTTTGGGAATAAGTCGTATTATTATAGTAAAATACCCAAAATAGGCGAACATTACACTTATGGTCGGCTCACCAAAATGTATTCAAACTAGGAACACGGATTTAGCATGTTGACCGCTTCAAGAAGTTATAATGCAGTTTTTCGATAAAATGTACAGGGGAGCCACTATTCAGCCACCTCAAAAATTACATGGTATTTCCTATGGTCGACTTGATGATGCTTCATCCAGTATATTTTCTTGTGTAAAAGCGTATTTGAGGTTAGAAGTCCACAGCCGCCACTGGTAAAGGTCTTGCGTCAGTATCAGTCTCCTCTCCTCATTTCTCTCACACCCTCCAATTTGCTGTCAAATAGGCTCCTTCTAAGAAGACGTAGTTTTGGGCACGGCAGTATCCCTCATCAGCATACAAACGTTTCGTTGCCTTAAGTGATCACTTCGAACACCCAACTTTGTCGTCGACTTGGATTTTGAGGTTATATCGAATGACGAGGACATAACCAGTTTAGGGAACCGACTGGCTTGTCTCCACCGCATAGGGGAGTCGCGTCTTTTTCTATTTTTCTTGTAATGGAGGAATTTAATTTATTACTGCTGACAGATCAACGGGATTTTCGCAAACTTTTTATAGTTAGATAAAACCGCAGTAAAGCAGTCAAAAAGTGATTTTAGATCGTAATGGAAATAATTCCATAGCGGGCAAAATATTCTTGATTTGTGGCCCAACAGTGCTTTACAAGTTGCGTAAATCGCTAGTAAATTCAGATAATTTAATTTGAAATTTATTGCCTTTAAAGGAAAATAAACTTTAATTATAGATGAACTGTACTGTTTCTTATATTCTGAAGTAAAGCCTATGTTTTACGTTTCAGATTTTATCATGAAGGACTGAACTTTGTTTTTTTTTACATTAGACAAACTCTTCTTTTTGATGTAACGAATTGTATTATCTTCTTGATCGGAATCTTCCACTGGGGAATATTTTATAAGCTTTCAAGTCTATCTATTTATTAACTTAGTTCACAGAGCGCATGTTCGGTTGCGGATGAATTTCTAACTAGTTACTGCTTTTTGTCTCTGTGAACGGGTCCAAATGCCAAACCTTCAACTGTCAAATCTGATAATTGACTTCTTAACCTACAAGTATTCTCATTCTTGCTCGCGCTTTGTTTAGAGCTAGCCTTTCATTTATGATGGATATTTAAAGAATAATGGAAAGTAAATTTAACCAAAACATGCCCAAGAACCAAAGAAAATAAAATAAGTCAAAATTAAAAACAGCTAATCGAGCAAATTCGCAGAATCCAAACCCATAATTTCGTACCAGTACACGGATTCTTTTGAGAGTTGCAAATCAATTGGCAATAGATACATTTTGCTCTACGAAACTGGATTTTTGGTCACAGAACACAGAACTTATTTAATTACATTCGTTTTTGTAGTAGCAATATAAAGACAAACTAACTAAAAATTAATTTGTATGTCCCAATCACTTACCTTAGACTTACGAATCGCACGCTTGTACATGTATGGCTTACCTGTGCTTACCTACCCAGTATGTGTTATTGATCCTATTAATAATTCTTATATCGTTGTGTAATCGATCGGTAGGCGTCACCGTAGCACCAACTGCATCACCTCCTGTCTGGGCTCGTCCACGTCACCTGAGTAAGTCAACGACTTACATGTATTTAGTGTAGGCTGTAGAGTAAGCTGTAAACTGTGCTGTAGAATACGCTGTAGATCGTGTAGATGTCGCTTAGTGTCGATTTTTCGGTATGGTAATGTCTAAATATTTTATCTAATACTATTCGGTTTACCATTAATTTTTAATTCAGTAAGGTAATTACTAGAGTCCGGAAATAGTAGATAACTCAAGATATTGATGAATTGAACGAAAAATTTGCCAAAAAGGCAGTGTTTTTAATGCTTATTTTGCCTTTTTTAAAACTTATGCTTATTTGTTAGTAACTTTTAAGTTAACGGAGCTTATTATATCTGATTTTTGTCTATTTTTATGAATTATCTCTTATTCTTTATTATTATTCTTCCTATTATATTTTAATTATTTGACAGCTCTTTTTTGTTTTGTTTTTGCATCAAAATATGTGACTCTTTATGCTATACAGTGCACCGAATCCGAAATTAGTATCCTTAGTAAATACTGGATTTATTAAAAAAAAATAGTTTTAAATTTAAAAATTTGACGCCCATTTATATCGAAGATGAGTGTCTAAAATGAAGAACGTATTATTTTTACAAAAGAGGTATGGTCAACGGATTGACCTCCTTTTCCCGGACACCCTTTATATGACTTAAAGCATACATGCAAAAGTAGCAACCTATATTGATATTTTTAATTATGCTGATTATACCGATTCTTGTGTCCTATCGGTATAGACATATACAGGGTGTCCCGAAATTAAAGAGCAATAGTTTACCACCATATTCTCCGGCTAAAGATAATAGAATTTTGTCATATGGGCATAAGTGCAGAAATGCTTGCTAAGGGGGCTACGGCCCTTAGAATGGGGAACCCTGAAGACGTTTTTTTCTAAATATTTTCAAAACCGTTCATAATACAATTTTGAAACTAGGTATGGTATATAAACTTTTGACGCTAAATCAGTTCATGTATTCACAATTTCAAAATTTAAATCATAGGCGTCACATACTGGGGTGGTTAAAGGTTAAAATATTCCCACTTTTTTAATTCTCTCATTCATTATTTTTTTTAATTTTCTTAAAAATTATGAAATAGCAAAGTATTTTACAAAAAAATGGCTCACTCAGTTCATATTGAGAGGACTTACAATTTTTGAGTAAAATCGTTTTGAAAAAAAATTACTTTCATAAAGGAGTTCATTAATAAAATTTAAAAATTGTAACGAAGTTACTAATTTTATTTTTATTAAATAATTACCTAGTCAAGTCTCACCACTCTGATACACAGTCTAGCTCTACGTTTGTTTGTTTTTTAAAGAACGTAATTTCTTTTTCAAAACGATTTTACTCACAAACTGTAAGTCCTATCAATATGAACTAAGGAGCCATTTTTACGTAAAATACTTTGATATTTCATAATTTTGAAGAAAATTAAAAAAAAAGAATGACTAATTAAAAAAGGGGGATTATTTTAACACTTAACCAACCCAGTATGTGACGCCTATGATTAAAGTTTTGAAATTCTGAATACATGAACTGATTGAGCGTCAAAAGTTTAAACACCATACCTAATTTCAAAATTTTATTATGAACGGTTTCGAAAATATTTAGAAAAAAACGTCTTCAGGGTTCCCCATTCTAAGGGCCGTAGCCCCCTTAGCATGCATTTCCGCACTTATGCCCATATGACAAAATTATACTATTTTTAGCCGGAGAATATGGTGGTAGAGTAATGCCCTTTAATTTCGGGAGACCCTGTATACAGGGTGTCCGGGAACATGTGGAAAATCTCCCGGATATGAAGAAAACACGTGAAAAGAATACTATAGGTTCATATAAACTTCTTTCGTATCGGCCTCCTCTTTGGAGATATGGGCTCCCAAAGAGCACCAATGGAATCAAGTTTTTTACACATAATTATTGAACCACCTGGTATATTTTAATTATTTTTTAATATGATGTTTACCAGGTAAGACCCGTCAAATTACTACCCAAGAAATTGTTGTGAATTACTTACAGCTGCAGGGACGGACTAGCTGTAACACTCATGGGCCCATTTTTTTTACGCCCTGTATGATGAGAACTTTGGACAATATTTTTTACATACCTTTAACTATTGGCTAAAAATTAAGTACTCTTCATTCATGTCGCTAATCCTAACCGTTTTCGGAAAAAACGTCATTTTATTTACACCAGTCCCCTAAATTCTCACGGGTTAAATATGAAAAAGCGGAATTTTGAAGGTTGAACATTTGATCGGAACAAAGATGTATCTTTTACTGAAATACGCCAAATACATGATGTATATGAAATGTCGTTTTTTCGAAAACGGTTAGGATTAGCGACATGAATGAAGAGTACTTAATTTTTAGCCAATAGTTAAAGGTATGTAAAAAACATTGTCCAAAGTTCTCATCATACAGGGCGTAAAAAAATGGGCCCATGAGTGTTACAGCTAGTCCGTCCCTGCAGCTGTGAGTAATTCACAACAGTTTCTTGGGTAGTAATTTGACGGGTCTTACCTGGTATACATCATATTAAAAAATAATTGAAATATACCAGGTGGTTCAATAATTATGTGTAAAAAACTTGATTCCATTGGTGCTCTTTGGGAGCCCATATCTCTGAAGAGGAGGCCGATACGAAAGAAGTTTATATGAAGCTATAGTATTCTTTTCACATGTTTTCTTCATATCCGGGAGATTTCCCACATGTTCCCGGACACCCTGTATAATATAAATCCCATATCACCGATTTATCGATATTATCGACATATTTTCTGACCCTATTCGGCGCATGTTTTTTTTGTCGCATGCGTTGTTATACATTAGGTAAAGTCTATTACTCATTGATATAATTTAAATTAAAAAAAATATATTTTTAGGTTTAGAAATAATTTTGTACTTCTCAAAGTATATTAAAACATTAGATACTTCTGGTTCCCAGCACTGGTTGTTATACTACTGAGCGTTTTACCTACTCAAAGTCCGCTGTATCGTGTATTATTCTACAATAATTTTTCGAGCACCGACAGCTCCATAATTTAGACACCGCTTCCATGGACGTCATTAAAAAATTAATAAACTTCACAAGTTGGCAACATAAATTAGTTTTTAACAAAGTTTCGGTATGATTCTGTAAGGTGGAAATTCTCTAAAGTTTATCCAGTGAAACGCCGGTATAACGTCACAGAATCTTACCATTAGCGAATATAACGCTCCATCTAGATTTACTATTAAACCCCTAATGGACTTATAAAGTTTATGCACTAGCCATTTGAAAGTTTGATTGTTATTAACGACCTTTAGTAGAGGAAGTTTAGTTAATACATTATTTTATAGTTAAACTAAAGAAAAAAAAAACAATTTAAAACAAAGCATTTTTCTTTCAGAGCATCGTTTCATAATAAGGCACGTATACAGATATTATATACCATAATCAGTGTTGAAAGGGAAAATCAATTTCACACAAGTAATGTACAGGGTATCCCATTTTCGACACTTTTATATGATATCCCCGTAATTGTTAGTGCTATCAAAAAAGTAATGTAGGTGTCATGTGCTCTTCTTGGGTCAAACCTAAAATTTTAAAATCAAAATTTGAAAATTTTCGCTCGAATAAGAGATACGAAGGAAAAATAAAAATTGATAATTTCAAAATAACCCTATAATTTCTTAGTTAAAAGAGATACGGAAAAATGTTTTATATAGAAGTTTCATTATAATGATTGTTGAATAATCTGCCGTTTTCAGAATAAGTATACGGCGTCAGGTAAAAAAGTTATCGGACCTAACCTCATATTTTTAAATGGAACACGCTGTATATTTTAACATAAAAATATACTATTTTAAATTCTCCTATCAAATATATAACACACCATGGATGCTATTGGTTTTCTAGGCGATTTATTTAAACTTTATTACTTTGAAACGAAATAAAAAATTCAGATTTCGGTAAAATATAACGGGAATCATCGCAAATGTTCGGACGTCCTTCCGAATAGCGAACAAAATATAGATTTTGCGCCATTTCTTCGTTTTCTCCACTTTCAATATAAACTGATATCATATCAAATTTTTCAAAATGTTGATAGGTCATTTTCGCAAATGAATATGTAAAAATGAAATTGACGTTAAATGTTAATAGTCAACATATTTGTTTCTATATATATGGTCTACTGTGGTTTAAAATAATAAAGTTTAAGAAATCGCCTACCAATATCATCCATTGTGTGTTATATGTTTGAAAGGAGAATTTAAAATACTATCTTCTGAGATTAAAATATGCAGTGTGTTCCATTTAAAAAAATGAGGTTAGGTCCAATAACTTTTTTGCCTGACCCCCTATATTTATTCTGAAAACGGCAGATTATTCAACAATCAATATAAAGAAACTTCTGTATAAAACATTTTTCTGTATCTATTTTAACTAAGAAAATATAGGGTAATTTTGATATTCTCAATTTTTTGATTTTCCCCCATATCTCTTAAACGAGCGAAAATTTTCTAATTTTGATTTTACCATTTTAAGTTTTACCCAAAAAGAGCACATGACACCTACATTACTTTTTTGATAGCACTAACAATTACGGAGATGTGACTATATAAGTGTCGAAAATGGAACACCCTGTACACAATTTTTCAAACGACCATTAACTATGCCCAATTATTTAATAGCTTTTCTCCTATTTGCTTACGCTAATTATAACTTTGTCATGTCTGAGTTTTGAATTAGATTAATACCTAAAAGAAAAATTAAACTAATCTTAAGTCACTATAACCATTTTCCTATTATTTATAACAGCCCTGTCTTATATTGGCTTAAAGTTTAGAAAATTAGTCATATTTTTAATCTACCTAAGGTGTAAACGAAACTTGCACATCAAAATATATTTTTCCTTAATGGTTTATAAATGGTTAATAAAAAAATATTGTATATAGCTTCGGATAACAAACCGTCACATCAATTTATCTCCGGTAACATTTTCATGCGTGACCGGTGTTACTGTGATCGGCGATACAATAATGCACAAATTTGTGAATAACAGCTAATACAAGCTATTTCTTAAACTTTTTTTATACTGAAATGAGTATCTGTACTCAAGAGAATGACTTCGTGTAGTATTTTTCCCTTAATTAAGACTACTAGGTCTGAGTTAACCCTGTGACCTGCGATACAACATAAAAACATACGCTTGGTAAAAAGTAGGCAATGTTCTAGTTTATACCTAAATAAACATAATAAGGAACTTACATAAACAGGAGCAAGCTTTACACAAATTCAACAACATACCGTCATATTTGTAAAACTATTGGGCCGGCGTTATTTATAAGCAATTTCTGCCATAGCCGGCGATACATGCAGCTACGGGGACGGAACTTCTGGTTAATAATTGCGTTAGAGAAACTAATATGTTGATCTTTGACCATTATTTTTTCAATACAAATTGTAGTAGGAGTGTAAATTATTTATATATAAAAGTAACTTTAGTAAAATGACGCGAAATATAAAATGGTAATTTCTTTGAAGGTTAGAGACAATGCTGTATCATGAGTGATAGACGTGTTTTGGACTTCCATTGTCTTTATTTCGTTTAAATCACAACGTTCTGACTGGAGATACTTACCACTTGAAACGTTGTGATTTAAACGAAATAAAGACAATGGAAGTCCAAAACACGTCTATCACTCATAAAAGGGTAAAGTAAGAAATTATTGACTGGGGACACGTGACCGGCGATACATTTTTAAATTCAAATTGGAATACTGCAGCTATAATCTAATAAAAAAAAATTTAATTACTTTCTAATGGAGGAAGTAACATATATTTGGCAAATTATATCGTTTCTACAGGCAAATAGTTTATTTTAGGAAGTTATATGCTACGGACTGAAAGTTGCCTTTAAAAAAATTTTCACCCATATACATAACATACAGAATTTTTCATTACTACAGGTCATTTGCACCAATTTTAAAGCTGACAAACAATACAAATTGTATTCCAAAAATCTCTGTCAAGAATATAACCTAAATAGGTAAATCAATTTTCTATAAGGGTCTGTCAGAGTGTAATAAATTACATCATTCAACATCGGAAGCAAACTGTATTTTACAGTGAAGAAAAGACTTTCAGAGTTTATTTTATGATTTATTTCAAAATTGTTAAAAATACACTCGATTAATCATCGAGTATTAAAAAATTCATGTCCTAATTAATAAGCTGTTATTTCGTTAATAATGAACCAATTAAATAATTTTTTTAACTGATAGAAAATAGCTTCTAGTTTAGGGCAGAGCAGATCTAGATGCATGTAAATTTAATAAAACACGTACAATTAGACGTATCGGAATGTAAACTGCTCTGCCCTAAATTCTAGAATCTCTTTCCTATCAGTTAAAGAAAAATTATTAAAATTGGTTCATTACTAACGAATCTTATTAGTTACAACGTGAATTTTTGATTATTCGATAATTAATTGGCATTGCGTATTTCTAAATTTTGCTATAATTCTAAATGTAGTTGACTAATTCCTTTGACTAGTGAACTTCGCTTGCGGGACTTTGACTAGTGAATAGACAAATTATGTGACTTATTATAGTTTTTGTAGTTCATATGGAACAAGTTATCAGACTGTTATGATTAGATTTTTGTTTTTACTGAATGAGTAGTTCATAGTAGCACTTTTCCAAAATAGACGCCTACCACTTAGTTTATAGTTGCACCAAGCATGAAGAAAAGCATAAATGTATAAGGCAATCGTCTATTTTTTACTAATTTAAATTATTTCCCAGGAAGCCAGCTGGTGTTTACAGAACATGTCACAATAATATAAAATTTTGTCACGACCTACATTATTTTGGGTAGGTCGAGTTAGGTTATTTTTTGGTCGGGTTTGTGGAAGCGACCAGCCCTACCAACATGTGGATAGCAACGCGATAAGAACCGGGCCATCGTCATAATCATATTTGCAGTTAATTAATTTTTCCGATAAATATTTTTCTCCGGATTGTGTTGCCAAACTAGTTTCTATTGTATTAATGACGACGGCGTTTCCTAATATACGATTTCCTTTATCAATTTGAAGGGAACGGACTGACTTATTCTTTCATTTCAACCCCCGCCTGTCAATTTAGGTTAATTTTAAGATTAAAGCCCTCTAGTGAATAAGGCCCTGAATTTTTTCTCTTTATTTATGCATAATGTTCCATTTGTAATGATTTTTGCTGGTATGCTCATTGTTCTTCCTCGTTTTCTCGACTTGCTTGATAATTCTCATCTCGCAAATGCGAGGAAAGCAAAGGTGATTGTAAAGGCTTATTAATATATGGTATGTTCCTTTTAAAATAACAAAGTTGCTACAATTTTTCGGTAGAAGTGGCGACGCCGCAATGCTAAAAATATTTTAAATGGATCCCAAATAGCACAAACACGTCTCTAAGACGTCTTAAAGATATTATAGTTTTAAGACATCTTAAAGACGTTCCTTTACGTCGTGTTTTCGGCATTATAGGTATGATATACAGGTTGTGAATTTCTCTGAAACTTAAAAAAAATTGCAGTTCTTGGCGATCGATCTCACTATATCTTTATTTTTATTCATTCCATTTTTTGTTTACATGAATATATTTTATTATTTAAACCGATTTCTTTCTTATCGTTAGCCAGTCGTAACCATGCCTGAATGGACACCTCAGTTTCCTTCTGGCTTGACGCTATATTAGCTACCTCAGCAGACCCTAAAAGTAAATGTTCACATTTACACATCACAAATGAAACCCTTAATTCTCACATCATATAAATATTAACATAAAAACCATTATTTATTACACTAATAGCATTAGAAACAAAATCAGTAACCAATAAATTAGCATCTTTTGGTTTTTCATTTCCCTGATATACTACCAACAATACTGCACAAAATATTTATGGATGTCCCTTACACTCATGTTTACTATAGCAAGTGTAGTAATTAATAAAAGTTAAACTACCTGGATCTTTGTCAAACAGAATTATAAGCTCCAAAGAAAATATAATAAACTCAATTCACAATCACAAGCGTAGTTTAGAAATCTCGTCCTACGCCAATTCGCTAAAGACGTTCACGCCATTTTAATGGATAAGCACGCACCGTAATCCAGCATTGTCACATTTACTTAGTTCTTTATGGAAATAAAGATCGGTGTACCGCTGTTATTTGTATATTTTTTACTTTCAAATAAATAATAAGTATTTTATTTTTTAGAGAATTGATATAAACAAACAATGTATTGTTCCCTTATATATAATATAACCATCTCTAGTTAGTACATCTGGCAATACCGGTTCTTGTTGCGGCCTATATAATAAATGTTTTATGAAACCCGTTTTATATATTTATTGCAAGACAAGCCAATAATGTAGAAAAAAGTACAAAACGATGGCTTCGCAAAAACACAAATTATATTAAATTTAATGCTTCATAATTAAAGTTATATTTTTTATGAAAAAAACATAGGTTCTATCGTCGTCCACTTTTTGACGTAGTAAAGACGTCTAAACTAAGACGTCTTAAATACGCTGATATAGTGACATCTTTAAAATGTGTTTTTTACGTCCAAAGTACGCCAAAGACGTTCAGGCTAAAGATAGGCATAATATGGACGTCTTTAAAACGTAGTGTGCTATCTGGGATGTAGCATATTTAAGAAGCAAAAATTTTTAAACGATCCTATTACTCGTTTTCTATATACGTATTAACCTACCATAGACCGTATTTGGATGGATTTAGAAAACGGTATACTCAATGCTGCTCTTGTAAATTCTCGTTATGATTTTTTTTTAGTTATTTTCATATTGCAATTAATTTTTCTAATATATTACGTAAATTGACCAATTTGTCGACTAATTCAATCCGTTTAAGTCTACTCATATTCATTCTGCTCTAGTTGCTATTATTAGGTATTTCATTATCTGAATTTTCTTTTTATTCGCTTCCTTCATTTGATTTACGGTCTTAGAAATTCATTTCATTTTTTGCTAGGATTGTTCCATCGGATGAAAATCTAATCATTGCTATCTCTAACTTATATCTTGATATCTGCTTTAGGGATTTTGTTTATCTGATTTACGGAACCTAATCAATACATGCCTCATTTTAATATAATATTTGCTAAAATGTTATTTTTTCAAGAAATATGATTATATTTTAAACAATAAATAACATTTGAATTGATATAATTAAATGAAATTTGAAATACGTATAATGCATCAACTACAATTTTGAAATTTAATTTTTGACTTTACTACAATGAAGAAGTTTTTTATATCTACGACCTTGATAATGTTAATCACCTCCATTAGCTGTTGACAAGGTTTTGTCATATTTGATCTACATAATCTCGATTTGAATCATACTGTTACTGTTACAAGTGATGAACTTTCCCCGGTTCAACTTTATTCTTAATTAGTTTTTTGGTATTAGGGTTCTATGGTACATAGATTAGGGATTAAATAAGTCTCGTGAAAATCGAGAAACACGTGTTTTTAAATTGTTTTGAAATTTAAATGCTTGAAGCATTGCGAAAAAGGCCTTGAAGTATTTTTAAAGGGCTTACAAGCCATTGTTTTAAGTCCACCCTGAGCGAAATTTCGAGTTGATATAACTCAAATATGAGTTGTCCCAGACCGAAGCATGTTGCTAATAGGGG
This sequence comes from Barypeithes pellucidus, assembly GCA_963991005.1. Lineage (NCBI taxonomy): Eukaryota > Metazoa > Arthropoda > Insecta > Coleoptera > Curculionidae > Barypeithes > Barypeithes pellucidus. The sequence continues at coordinate 29,813,153 of OZ022564.1, read as the reverse complement.
ACAGCCCGGACCTCTGAATTACGGCAACCAAATCGAAGAAATTGCATCAACTCGCTATTCATAAGTTATGATAGCACAGAAGATGGGTTATTTTATGCGTTGGAATAGCTCACGCCCCACCGTCTTAAATTATTGATGGGCTACCGTAGCTAACAGTATGTGAATTGTGATGGGTTACTAGTCGGGCTAGATTAATTCATGATTGGAGCTATCAAAACTTGACATTTAAGTTGTTCTAGCTTACGATGGTGACTGGAATAACTCACTCTTTGGGCTACCAGAGTCCAAATTTTGCACTACCAGTACCTAAATTGTGGACTATCGGAACTCAAAATATTTCTTTGATTTCACGCCTGCATATTGTGGACTTCAATTGCCTTTTGTTTCTTCAAAATATGACATTTTTGTTGTATATTTAAAAAAAAATAAACAAATGAATTATAGGCAGGAGAGCATACTACGGCTAAGAAACCATGCGGACGAAGTGATGACGATTGCTTATAAATCATAAGGCTCCATTCCAATAATAACAATTTGTATGCATCTCCCTCCTGTCCCTCCATTTTACGCCAACTGACCAAAATTATGCAAGACACAAATTTTCACGCACAGAGAACAAAGATGAAAAATCCCGTAAACGGCGCAACGGCCAACAGGTGTCTATACGCGCGATCGAAGAAGAATTGACGAATAACAATGGAATGAACCGCGCAAAACCTGCAAGAGCACGAATTCGGAACTTTCCGTGACCTTACGATCTTGCGTTTTACCCTCGATATGGGATTTTGGAGAAAGTTTCCTGAATTATTCCAACTCAAAATAATTTACACATGGTAATGAGTTCAAATAATGCACGTCCGGGTTAAAACGAGACTTTATAATCAATTAGTAAGTTTTCCCAACCCAGAAACTGAGTTCAGGTAACTCATAAAATAGTTACAAGATGAGGAGTTGTGGTGATCCCAAATATGTTTGAAATGTTGATAAAAATCTCTTTCTGGGTTGAGGCGAACCAAAAGAACCTGAATTGCTGTAGCGTTTTTAAATAATTTGTGATAATTCGTAGGCTCAGTTAGAACAACATAGTGAGGTGGGTTGAGGTAGCTCCAATTTTGTAATCCACGACATTGGTAAATGCATTTTTGTCAGTGCAAATTTCCAAGCAATTGTATACAGTAATTCAATTACGAAGTCTCAATTACATATTTAAAAACAACTTGAAGCTCAGTGCTTGCAAGCTCTCAAAGTGCTTGAAACACTCAAAGCCCTCGAGTCCTGTCCAGCTCTGCCGCGCGGCCGCATATAAATTCTCTTAACAAGAAGCCCATCAATATCCTGGAGTATGGCCTCGAATATTGAAAATTGCAGTTTCCAATATCTCTCGTCAGAAATATTTCCATTTCCATAAAAGCTTTCTTTAAAGTTTTGCTCGAAACGTTATTTCCATAATGCAATCCCCTATTTTACAACATGAAACGCAATATTCCAGTTTTAACTTTGACTTTGACGGCCTTCATTAATGTAATTGAACGCAACTGGGAGTTAAGCTTTAAACTGAAATTATATTTTGTCTTAGCTGAGGGTAGGAAAACTTAGACTAAATTGGAATCGATTTACTAATTATTGTTAATCAATAACTTTACAATTGTCCGCCTCACGAATCTGTGTTGATGTAAGGAGACAAAATTTGCTGGTTGGTTATTGAGACACATTATTTTATCTTATGATTTATTTATGATATATCAGGTAAATTAGAATAAATGTTCATTTCGGTCTTGATTTTCTTCCGCCGGCATCAATGCTTAGTCACCTATCGCAGTGATGATTTAGCAGGTGGATGTTGACCCGGATTAGCGTTCATTGATTGGTCATCTGCATACGATCGTTGCCTATCTAGCCTGTCTATCTTGGAAGGGATTAGCACAAGCCTAACAACTGTTTACAGTAGTAAAAATTTAAAATTTTTATTTATTTGGTATAGTTGTTGCAGAATTATACCGTTGACTCTTACTGCCATAAATAAACCACCTGATTGAACCCTATTGTATACGCCTGAACCTCTTCAAAGCTCAATAAATGGGATCAGGGCCGGCTTGAAAATGTATACCACACCACATGATTTATTTTTATAATTTAAAATAAATAGATATGATGATAACAATTAATGATAATTGAAAATAACCACTAAAGATTAAAATTATTAAAAATCACTTTGTATTTATATATGCATCAGGCATAGGTATAAATTGAATTTGTATACCTGGTCCGGCTCTGCTCGAAAAGGTTTTAAAATTTGGGATTTCCTTATTTATTTTACGGCCGAAGGGATAATGAGATTTTATTGCAGTCAAAAGATCAACGATATAATTCTGCAAGTACTATACTTAATGTTTTAAAATTCTTATTTAACTTGTCCTGTATGATATTCGAATTCGATCTTATTACTTCTAAATTTATTTTACGAGAACTTATACTATTCCAAATACACTCGCCGGCACAAAATTCCGCCACCCTGAAATTTTGGTCAAGTTCGATATTTCATAACTTATTTATTTTTTATGCGATTTTCATGATTTTGTTATTAGTTTGTAGATCCATTAATTGTGTTTTTCCTGAATTATTTTATGAAGTAACATTTTTTGATTAGGTTATTATATTATACAGGAGTATTAAATTTTTGTCGTAATTTCAAAACACCCTGTAGGAAAATTCAGATGAATAATTTTATTTACATAGTTTCTGATAATCTTTGACGTATTCTAAACATTTCGTTTTTTGATTCATTACATTATCTCATTTATTCTATTTTTATTAAGAAAAACAAACACTAGGTATATCATAAAGTTAATTAAGAAAAACAATTTTAATATCGTGTATTTCCTCCTCTCACAATAATGACAGCTTGCAGCCTTCGTGGCATCGAATGAATAAGGTTACTTTACTTCTCCTTTCTTGAAGGATATCCTGATATTCTTCTGTCAGCGCCAGTTGTAAATCTTGCACGTTCCAATCTTGGAATTCCAGCTTCATCCAGATATTCGATCACTACATGTGCAACGTGAGGTCTAGCATTATCATGCATTAATTTAAATTGGTTCCCAATGAAAGGAGCAAATTGAACAAGAACTTCTTGGAGGATTTCCTCCATTAACTGTGGACGGTTAGAGCTCCATTTCCAACAAATACAAGATTGGTGCGGTAGAAATACCCGCCTAAATCATGATTCGCCATGATATGAGATTCGTTCTGATATGATGCAGTCAGCATAGCTTTCATTTCTACAGCCGGCGACTGACTTGTAACATTTCTGTGTATTGTAACATGTTACACCGCGAGCATTCGCGCAGTGAATAGAGCGAGCCGTACCATTCGCCGGTGATCCATCGGGTTGTAGGTTTTTTCGCGAATCCCTTTGATGTGTTCGGCTCTAGTCAGTTGCTGGATTAATTTGTTCGTTGCGAACGTATGGCGCTTTTTCTCATTTTATTATGAAAATAAAATTCATTTTCTGAGGTTTTGTATTTTTTGTGTGAATCGGGACGCAGTGGGATCGTGAGTAAACCCTGCTTCTTATTGAGAAGTATAGACAAAAAGCAAATCTTTGGGATCCTCGTCACTGTTACGACGAATGGTGGATCACCCGCGAACCGAGCATTCGACGCGAGAAGAGAATGGGTTGCTGTAATGTAACATTCGTAGCGAGCCTCGTAACATGTTACATTACACCGAAATGTTACAAGTCAGTCGCCGGCTTACGTTGTGTACCCGCTCATGACCATCCGGCGGCCTTAAACAAACCCTGGATTCATCAGTGAATAGTACGTAAGAATATTGCCACTGTCAAATATTCTGTCACAATAATCGCGTACGTAGCCAACGTCGATAATTTTTAACCGAAAACTTGACATACATTTTCTAAAAATAACATCGTTTCATTTAAAATTTTGCAGCTGTCAGAAGAAATGAAATAATGGAATGAATCAAGAAACAAAATGTTTAGAGTAAATCAAAGATTACAAGAAACAGTATGTAAATAAAATTAGCCACCTCAATTTTCGTACAGGGTGTTTTGAAATTAAGACAAAAAACAACAGTTCCTGTATAATATGGCCTAATCGAAAATGTTACTTTATAAAATAATTAAGGAAAAACACAATATATGGATCTACAAATTGATAATAAAATCATGAAAATCGCATAAAAAATAAAAAAGTTATAAACTTGACCAAAATTTCAGGGTGGCGGAATTTTATGCCGGCGAGTGTATTTTCTGCAAATTTGGTTTAAAAATAATTTTAAACAATAAACTTATTCATGTGTATAAGCGTATTATATTCGTTTGGTAAAAAATGGAATTGATGACATCGATAACTACTGGGTATGCGATATGCCACTCCAATTTAAATTCCTAATATTCTGCCTATTCTATCATCTGTAATAAAGAGTTGTATAGGCTCGCCACAACAGCACGTTCATGTATGAAATAATTCCCCTATCTTGCTTAGGCCTCATTGGAATTAATAATAATTAAAAATAAATCTTATTTTCTTAAAATTGATGATCATCTAACATAAAACAATTCTTTTATTTTACAGACGACTGCTTTTTTCTACAAAATACTTGAGTAAAAATCGAGACGGATAATCGATCAGTTTCGGAAACAAAGGGTAATTTCCTGACAAAGGATAACAGTATTTTGCAGATTTTCGTTATTTTCTTATTTCTCTAAATAGAATAGTAAGTAGCAAAAAAATAAACAATATCGCTTTTATTTCGCGTGGACTTGCGAGAATATTGGCTGTATTCTGGAAATGGGCAAAAGCTTTTAACGTGATGGTGGGTCAAAATATTTACTTTTAGTTTGTGGACGGGCGCTGATGTTTTTATTATAAATTGTTAAATAACACAATATTTGAAGGAAAAAGTGTTTCATTGTCTGCTTGAACCGGATTACTCGGTTAATAGGTAATAGACGTGATTACTGCCAAATAGTCACACATAATGTCCATTTTTCAACGATGCATAAGCCATAGCTAATGAATCGAAAGTATGTTGCATACAATTCCCGTGAATCCTCCTTCTATCGAAAAAGCCATCTATACATTGTCAATAACGCGATGTATCTAAGGATGTTAAATCAAGAATTATAAGAGTTTGGTTCACAGTCTTGTAAACAACTTTTCAGAAAAACAATCGGGGAGCTCTGGAAATTAGTATAATTTTTCTTTCCCGTTTTCTGTTAATGGACGCCTTCGGGCGTTCGGAACGTACTTTCTATAAAGCCCTTATTGGAACGTCCGTCTGACTTACCTGCTTTCACGTTTTACACTACCGTCATATTTGTCGTCATTATTAAATAACATTTTTTGTTGCCTTCCAGTGTTTGTGTTAAATTTAAGTATTGTTTATGGAAAAAATAAGTAATTCTTAACCCGATATGGTAAGATTGTGCCAAGCCGTAAACTGGATAAAACTATAGACTTTGAGTCACGTCCGTCGATCGTTTGTTTTTCCTAACTAAGACATATCAAATCGGTTCCCTGTTAGAATGAAAACAGGAATAGACAGAAGATAAAAAGAGATGATTATGCGTTCTTATTTAATCAGTTAATCAAAAAGGATACAACAGACAACGTTTTTCTGTGGCAACGAAATACAATTGCAGTGTATTAGAATTAAAATATTGGCATGTCATTATTTGTTATTATGGATATTTATATCTTGTGTTTCGTGTGGTTCACAAATTTTTCAAGTTTCTAAACGAAAGTATTTTGCTCTATAGAATTCAGTTCTTATAATAACTATTAGTTAAAAATCTGTTTCCTTTTCTGTACGCAGTGTAAGTCTGAGTCCACAACGGCGCACCGCCCCCCTCACCCCCCCCCCCCCCCCCCCCCCCCCAATAGCTTTGTACCATAGCACCGCACAGCCTCGCTTGAGCTTCGCACAGTAGTCCCTCGACATCGAGATATAAACATGGACTGTTCGTTGTTATCTTCACAACAAACCCGATGAAGAAGATCTTGTTTTAAACTCTAATATAACAAAGTGGTACTATGCATTCTCATATATTCACAAAAGCGTTGGGGATCTTTCCTTAGATCTTATAAAGGTGATAAAATTCTCCATAGAATCTTCGCTTTGCGTTAATAGGATGCACTGGTAAACTTGATTTCTGTTTAAACATATACCACTTGGTTATATTAGCGTCTAAAATAATATATTCTTAATCGGAAGAAGATGACAACGCACAGTCCATGTTTATATCTCGATGTCGAGATCGACAGGCAAGGCAATGAGCGAGGGTCGGTGCGCCGTTGTGGATACTACTGTGCGGTGCTATGGTACCAGGCTATGAGCGAGGGCGCTATGCGGTGCGCCGTTATGGCCATACACTTAGATATTGTATATTTAGTTATAAATAATTGTATGTTGTAACCGGGAGTGTTCCATCCGTACGGAGGGCAAATATTTCATCTCTAAGAGATGATATACAGGGTGTTTCCTAACCTCTCTGAAAAAGTGAAGGAAGTGAATCTTGACGTTATTTTAAGACGAAATGTGGTATAAAAGTTTTTGCATGTCGCTTCGTTTTCAAAATACTTGGTGTTAAAAAGAATATTGTATTTTTCATTTTATTAATTAATGCCAAACGATATTCTAATGATATTTGTTAAACATAAAGGATTAGAGATTAAAGATTACTTTGGGTCCATTTTAAATTTTACAATTAATACATTGCGGGGATTTGGGTACAGTACGTTTCACGAAAATTGGATACGACTTGATTTCCTGGGTCGGTCCCATTGTGTCGACAAGAGCTTGGGAATAAATAAGTGAAGTATGAAGGGACGGACTAAGGAAAACAAGTAATGATATGATTATATTAATGTAATCAATTGAAATAACATTTTTTTTAAATATTACTAGTTATATTTATTTACATTTATAATGTCATTCTATAGATAGTTCTGTTTCGCTATCGCTATCCTCATCAAAATTAATTATAATTGGATTAATTATACGATCCAGACTAATATACGAGTTTTCTACATTTATTACGTGACGGACTGAATTTTTCCAACTACCTGGGGGAATATCATTAAAGCATTTTCGTATTAATTCTACAACACTAGAACTTAAAGTCGGAGAAATATTTTCAGACCTAACCAGTGATTTTAACTGGTGCCACATATGCTCTATGGGGTTAAAATGCAATAATAGGGTGGGAACCGTAGCACTGTATGTCCAATTTCTTCTGCCAATGTGTCACAAACATATACTATTTTTATACAAAATGTCTTTAAAACTTGTAAAAGATCACTTTTTTTTATAACTTACTTCAAAATATATATTATTCGCCGCCATGTAGTTCTGAATCTCCAATTTTGTATTATTTGAGCTTGGAGCTTTATGTAATTGGCGACTGTGATAGCTCGCATTGTCCATTACTATCACGCTATTCTGAGGAATGTTTTGTAAAAGACAGTTCTTGAACCATTCCTCAAAAACTAACAAATTTTACCACAAAAAGATATTTAAATATAAATTAAGCAACCTAACCTACCTGATGTGCCTATATTTAATTATAATTATTACAATCCGGTCCTTTGCACATAATAATTAGAAACGGTCATAAATAATGGGATGGCCCAGGTACTTTTACGGCAGTCATTAAGTTATATCCATTTTTCTTGGAACAATATTTACCTGAATATGATTCGCGCCAGTCCCGAAATTTTCCAACACGTAAGAGACAATTTAGCAAGTCGTATACATGGGTGTTTACTGGCTTATGGCGGACATTTGCAGCAATTTATTTGACTTTTGTTCATATGAGTTCATTATTCAAAGTTTTTAAATCAGCATTATCAAATCATTGGCATTAATAAAATGAAAAATACAATATTTTTTTAACACCCTTTATTTCGAAAACGAAGCGACATGCGAAAATCTTTTATACCACATTTTCTTCTTGAAATAATGTGAGGATTCACCTCCTTCATTTTTTCAGAGAGGTTAGGAAACATCATGTATATTAATTATGAGATTTAATTAATAAATTAAGATTAATTTTCTCGATGAAACATGGATCAATTCCAAGGGTAATTAAATATTTTCGTGGTATACAAGGTGTTATGGAAATGATGTATTATATTTAAATGGGTGACTCCTTGGGTGTCCTAGAGAAGCGCTACATATTTTTTTTTAAATCGAACGTTTAAAAAGTGGGGTAATTTACCCATAAACCCACAGGTCACTCCTTGGCACAATCATATTACACTGCCCAGCTGTGTAATAAACACATGTTCTGGCGAAATGTTGCCAAACTGTGGAAAAGTATAAAACTTTAGATTCTTATAAAAATAAATATTTAGCTTACTTAGAAATTAAATCCAGGCCGCCGACACGAGTAAGGAATCGAGGGCACAGACACCTTCAGTTCTTTTTTCTATGGGAAGAGGTTTATGCTCATCACATGCCCTGATGATAGTGTGGGGCTGCATAATAAGCTTATACCCACTAAACCCCATTCGGCCTCTTATTTCCAATCTCGCAACATAACCGGCATATCGTCGAGAGAAAAAAGTACATAGTGAAACAGAACAAATTACACTGAATCACTTAAAGAAACACACAGACACCCATGAGTTTCAAATTAGTTTTTTTAAAGATATGCACCTATTATCAGATTACACAAAAGCACTAAACACTAACGCATAATTACACTATCGTGCACATAGAACAACAGCACACACAGAAGATAGGATATAAATTATTTCGCAATAGAAAGTCAGAAATAATAAAAACGCTAATTTCTAATGGGCTTAAAACCATTTTTAATCCTTTAATGAAGAAGGATGAAATAATTATGTTGACAACAACAGGATCTCCCTTTAAGTCTTAACATAGACGAGTCGAACCAAAGGTCGAGTGCTTCGTTGCCATTTCCGAGAGACAATAATTATACAGGAAAGTAATATTACAGAAGGAAATTCCGCAATTTATGAATATAATCTTATAAAACACCGAAAGTGGCAAGGCTGAATTTTTAGAAATTATATTATTTTCCAGAACACCGGATGAAACTTTATACAATAAGGGCGTATTTTTGTTTACACAGTAGCACTTTAAAATACTAATTCAGATTGAATGGTACTTAGATGTGTTCATGAGATGCGATTTACGCGAAAACTAATGTGAATTTGTGCTTTTGTTTTTGTTGTTTGTGAGGTTATTGTGCCGGTTTTTGTTTGGATTACCTACTTGGTATTTTTTTATAAATTAACTTGGTTTTAAATAAGGCCGAAAAGGTAAATAAAATTGCAGTTTTTTTTCTAAAGGGTAAAGTGGCATTTAAGTTGTTCAGTTCCGACGGATGTCGTTCGAATTGAACAAATGAGAACATAACTGACCATTTATAAACGCCGAGGCGGTTGGTTCGAGTCAGTTCAAGTTTATAAATCCGAGATTGTTTCCCAGCGAACTGAACTGAACGTAAAAGTTTATAATAATGTACTCTGAAAAATAAACAACTTCCAATCTGTCAAACGGTTATTGACTTTCTAAAGAGTGACAACACTGGTCAAAATTCATTGACGTTTTCCGCCATATGTTGTTTTGTTTATCTTTCTCCCAGTGTCACCACGTGCTTAATTTTGGTTTGATGTCCGGTGATGTACAGGGCATATTAAATTAAAGCGCCATTTTTGGATACTTTTCTTCAATTTGTTTTCATCTCAGGAATTGCCGGTTTAAATATAATATGTAATTTCCACAAACACCCTGTATATAGTAAGCAATTGGTTACCTTTGCCAAGAAATATTATTATGCTTTAAACAATAAATCATATTTGAATTGATAGAATTAAATAAAATTTTAAATAAATGTCTCAACTATAATTGGAAAACGCAATTTTTCTACCTTAGTTCAATAAAGATTTTTGTTTAATATCTACGGCGTTCATAATGTTAATCGCGTCATTTAGCTGCTGACGTGGTTTTGTCTTATTCAATCTACATAATCTCGATTTGAATTATACTGTTACGTGTGATGACACTCGTTCATTCAACCTTCAGTTCACCTGTATTTTGATTTTACAAATATGCAAACAAAATATACAAAAACTTATTTAAAAAAAATTAAATAGTATTATTCTTGTCTTTCATCTTTATTTTAAGGGGTAAAGTATGTTTTTTCACTTCATCTCGAAATCAGGGATCGCGTTTAAATTCTTAAATCCTATCCATAATCCAATTTTTTTGGCCAATCTCTTCTAAAAATAATGGTTATTTCTTGCTTAAATTTCTCCCGAGCAATCGAAAAATTACCAATCAAAATCCAGATTCTGTTCAATTTAGGTCGTCCGGCTTGGAAAAATCCACTTTTTCCTTATTAGATTTTTATCCTGGATAATCGAGTCTTGGGAAATCGCGAGGAAAGACGGTCAAATCAAATTATTGTTAGGATCATTTTTCATCGAACTGAGTTATTGGATCAAATTTAATACAATCCTGTAATACACTCGGCGGAAAAGACAACCGAAAACATTTCCATTTGCCCTAAGACATTTCGGCGTTAGCAAATTTATTCATTTTTGTATAACTAATAAAATGTTTTGCTGAAAATAACATCCTTTCTCAACATCAGTATGTTATCACCGTATTAAATAGGTACCATTTTTTCTAAAAATCAATTAGTTTCCTGCAAAAAATGCACGAAATTGCTGAATATACAGGGTGCCATTTGAAAAGTTCCCACATTTACATCTCACTTCTAGTAAATAATATTAAAAAACGAAAAACACATAAATTTTATTTTTTAAAGAATATTTATTTGCAACCTTCGTGGTTTAATCCGCTGAGAGGAGTAGATGTCACCCTTATAATATTTAATGAGAAGGGGCTACACATAATTTTAAAGGCCGTTTAAATCTCTTTCCAACGATACCATGATTTATTATTTTTTTAGTAGTGGTTGCCAAGACGTCGCGTTCCAAAAATGGACATAATTCGAACATACCTGCACGCAAACGGTGTAACGGTATTCTTGGAAAGTAGTACTCACAAAATAATAAATTAGGGTATTATTGGAATCACCTTTAAAATGATGCCACTTGACCGACCTTCCTTCCCATGTAGGATTTTAAGGGTAACTTCTCCCAGGACGTTGAACAATGAAGGCTGTAAATATTCTTTAAGAGGCGCCACCTTCACATTAAAATTGATATGCCTCTGATTTTTAACATTATTTACTGGAAAGGGGAAATTTTGAAACTGACACCCAGTATGCACGATGTATAATGTGAATTATTGTCGCAAAAATTAACAAATATCAGAATTTGATATATTATACTGCTACTGGTCAGTAGTATCACCAGATCTAATGTACATTGACTCTTTTAGTAAATATATAACTTATTATTTTTTTATCTTATCTCATATTATTCTGTGATTATTATTGGTTTTTTCTTTTTTAGCATTGTGGTATCCGGCGAGCAAGCTAAAGCGCGTTTAAGAAGTTTACAACCCGCAGAAGGTGGAAGCTGTTCGGACCTGAACGGGTAGGTATATATAAAAACGATATAGATACAGGGACACCGGGTGTTGTAGAAGCGATTCATAAAAAATATTTTAAAATATAAATTGAATATACAACTCCAAGCTAAGGAGTGCCAGTACAGGGATGTCAGAAACCGTAAGAGATACGAAGTCGGTTAAATGGAGGTAAAGTTGCGCATTTACGTGCCTAATAATAAGCAGTTTAGAAAGTTTTTAAATTCCGAGTAGTCCCGGAGATATCCGCAAAACCCCAAAATTCTGAAAAATCGTTTTATTGTTTTCCTGGGTTTTTTTGAGATCGAATTCTAAAGTAAATTGCACTTTTGCCACTTTTTCCGCTCTATCTAACAGCGTTAATTGTTTTGTAAATATTGGAATTTGATCTTTTTTTCTTTTGAATGCAACGATGTATGACACATTGTGATTTAATGACGTTTCGAGGGTTTTTTGAACAACATCAGGAAATTTTGGGATACGGTCCTGTATTTCTCCTAATTTTATAAATAATATCTCATAAGTAAGCTCTAAATTTTTACTTAAGTTGGACTAGTTCAATAAGTAACAAATAATTAATAATAAACCACAAATAAGTGAAAGAAAATTAAAAATTCACATTTCGTATTTATCTGTAAGAATGCCTGAAATCTGCACTTTTCTTAACATACGGTAGGTGTACAGGGTGTGTCCCATTTACTACACTTTTATAGAGTATCTCCGTAATTGTTAGTGCAATCAAAAAAGTAATGTATGTGCAGTATGTGCTTGTATTGGCTCAAACTTAAAATGGTAAAATCAAAATTTGAAAATTTTCGCTTGCTTAAGAGATAAGGGGGAATATCAGAAAATTGTCAATTTCAAAATTACCCTATATTTTCTTAGTTAAAAGAGATACAGAAAAATGTTTTATGCAGAAGTTTCTTTATGATAATTGTTGAATAATCTGCAGTTTTCAGAATAAGTATACGGGGTCAGGTAAAAAAGTTATCGGACTTAACCTCATTTCTTTAAATGGAACACCCTGTATATTTTTATTTAAGAAGATAGCGTTTTAAACTCGCTTTTCAAATATATAACACACCATGAATGATATTGGTTTCCTAGGCGATTTATTAAACTTTATTACTTTAAACCACAGTAGGCCAAATAAAAGCTTATATCATAGGAACAATTATGTTGACTTTCTAGTTGTTATTAACATTCAACGTCACTTTCATTTTTACATATTCAGTTGTGAAAATGACTTATCAACATTTTGAAAAATTTGTTAATATTTCAGTTTATATTGAAAGTGGAAAAAACGAAGAAATGGCGCAAAATTTATATTTTGTTCGCTGTCCGGAAAGACGGCAACCATTTAAGGACATAACCTGAACATTTGCGATGATTTCCGTTATTCTTTACCTTAATCTGAATCGTTTATTTAGTTTCAAAGTAATACAGTTTAAATAAATCGCCTAGGAAACGAATATGTGTTATATATTTGAAAAGACAATTTAAAATACTATCTGTTTAGATTAAAATATACAGGGTGTTCCATTTAAAAAAAATGGAGTTAGGTACAATAACTTTTTTACTTCACCCCCTATACTTACTCTGAAAACGGCAGATTATTCAACAATTATTATAAAGAAACTTCTATATAAAACATTTTCCTGTATCTCTTTTAACTAAGAAAGTATAGGGTAATTTTGAAATTGACAATTTTTTGATTTTCCCCCGTATCTCTTAAGCGAGTTAAAATTTTCAAATTTTGATTTTACCATTTTAAGTTTGACCCAAAAAGAGCACATGACACCTACATAACTTTTTTGATAGCACTAACAATTACGAAAATACCTATAAAAGTCTCGAAAATGGGACACACTGTACTTACTTCTCGATGAGAGATTTCCCTTAATTTTGAATTTAAATTTAAAACATGATTATACAAAGAACACAGAAAATTCATTTTAAAAAAACTTTCTTTATACAGAAACTTGAGCTTCAATAAAATTTTAGACTTAAAAACATTTTTTTTTATGTTTACGGCATATTTTTACTTCTTTTCGCAAGTGCCAACCTCCCCGATATTTGTGGAAAATAGAAATAAAAAAATTTTCCTTTTTTATGGATTGTGCATAAAAATATTTGATTGGGGTCCCTGTTCAGATTTCGTGCAAAGGTCCAAGCTTTTTATAGTATTTTTCTTTGATTTTTTGTTATGCTATTTATTAAGAAGGTAAGCTTTATATGATGTCTAAAATACATCATTTTCAGCACTTCTACAGGGTGTAACGACGTATTATATGAAAATAATTACAAAAAAATAATTTATGGCGGTTTGAGTTAATAAGGGAGGAAATCACCTTATCTTATTGCCATAAAAAGCAGCTTGCATTGGGCCTCTTGGAGGCTTGGACCCCCGCATTGCCTCCTCCTGTTCTATAGCAGTTCCGCGTCTGACTAGCTAGAATTACTCATTTCTTATTTTTTTTTTAATGTTAACCCTTTTCAGGCCAACCACTACAGAAATCGCAGAAATGGAAACAGTGCTGTGATGTTCGGAGGAACTAGAAGAAACGGAGGAAATAATATACATCTTAAACACCAAAGAACAATTTCAAAATTTAAACACCAAATACCTTACAATCTAGTTGTAGACTCTTCACTTATAGCCGATTTTCACTGTATACTTCCATCTTGCTTATTCAAAAATGCAAGACACGTCGATTCTAAGTGCGCGACTGACTTTAAACGATGTTAAGGGTTTAATATAATGCAAGTGGCGAATGTACGTTTGCTTACGTCATAGTACTTACCTACAGGCAAAGTAGAAGAGATTATACTCGACTTGGCCTAGTTAGGTGACAGAACCGACTCGGGCTATACTTATAATGACCAGCTCTACAGGGTATTCGGACAAAGCATCAGGATACTGGCAGAGGTGATTCTACATGTTAAAATAAAGGGGTTTGTTCGGGTTTGTTCAAGTTGATATTTGTGACTACGCGTAACGGCTTATATCATTCCGTGATAAACATGTTTCGCTAGTGTGCCATCAGAGGCCACTGAAATTCAAATTTAATTTTTGGTATATACACACGCAAAAATATCGCACAACCAAAAATTATGCTTGATTTTCTTGCGAATCAAAAAATCGGTTTCACTAATTTTTCTTTTGAACTGTAGCTTTTTTGTTCGGTAATTGCACTGTAATAGAATTTTTTATTCAGATTTCCGTTTTAGGCTTATACGGGGTGCAAAAATGAGAATAGTTTTTTTACGTTAAATTTAAGATACCCTGTAGGGTGTATTAGCAGCAATAACGAGTGTATGATGAAATCATACCGTAGCCTCATGTTTTCTAAACATTTTGTTCCTTTAATTTCTCTGATATCTGTAATATCAAAGAAAATACATAGTTTTATACCAGAACATGTTTTTTTTTAATTAAACTAACATTTTGACAACATTAAACTAAGAATAGCAATAAATGGCAAAAAAGTACATTAGTAACGCGTGTTCCCACCTCTACTTCTAATGACTGTTTCACATTGCCTCGGCATACTCGATATTAAATTGGATATTTTATTTTGGTCAAATCCATTCATTCCAAATATCGGTAATAATTATTTGGACATCTTGCAGGTTGGTAAGATGAGGTTGATGCTGTCTCAGTGCCCTACCAATAATATGTCATAAGTGCTCTATAGGATTTAAATCGGGACTGCGCAGTGACCAATTTATTAATCGAATATTTACTTAATGTAAATATTCATTTACGATGCGCGCAACATGAGGTCTTGTGCTATCGTGCATTAGTAAAAAATTATTCCCAATGTACGGACAAAATGTCACTGATATACCTCTCGGTATTTAAAGAACCCCCACGTGAAGGTACGATATCGTCCGTGCTGTTAAGGAAATCCCAGCTGAAAACATCACAGAGTCTCCATTAAATAAAGTTGTTTCACGTCTGTTGTGTGCACAACATGTTCTGATATAAAACTATGTATTTTCTGTGATATTACAGATATTAGAGAAATTAAAGGAACGAAATGTTTAGAAAACATGAAGCTACAGTATGATTTCATCATACACCCGTTGTTGTTGCTAATGCTCCCTACAATGTGTCTCAAATTTAACGTAAAAAGCTATTCTCATTTTTGCACCCTGTATAAGCCTAAAACTGATTAAAAAATTGTACAATTACCAAAGAAAAAAGTTAGAGTTCAAAAAAAATTAGGGAAATCGATTTATCGGTTCGCGACAAAATCAAGTTTGAAATTGAGCATAATTTTTCGTTGTGTGTTATTTTTGCTGCTAAGTGTATTTTTTGTTTTGACAATTATTTGAAAAAATGTAATTTTAAATTCAAAATACAATAGAATACAAATAAAATGTACTTTTTATTCCAGTCGATAAATCACACCGTTTAAAAGAAAAACTGGTATTAAAGTTTTCGTTAGCAGTAAAATCAGTTTTTCAAATGGAAGCAAAAAAAGTATCGAGTTTTTGACTTTTATAAATGACCAAATTTATTTTAACACCGAGTATCCTGATGCATTATCCGATCACCTTGTATATAGTTTGTATGTTAACTTTTGCTCGGAAGATAATCTATAGTATAGTATTTCCAGGGAACCATCTCGCTAGATAATGACAGTCTGGCGTGTAATTAATGACCTGCCTGCTTATTTCTGGTTATTTAATTTGTATAGGTTGGTATGAATTCCAGGACCGTACTTAAAAGTAGTACATTTTACATTATACAAATGAGTTATTGGAAAAAATTTCAGTCATTCAGTTCATTTTTTCATTTCATTCTATACAAACTAATATTAACATAAAATAAGAATTTTGCTTCTTTCTATTTTATTCATACGCCTTTTTTTCTTTATTACTAATAGTTCTGACGATGGTTTAGTATAATAAACCGAAACGTTAACCAAACATTGAAATTTCATTTCAAAGTGACCGAAACCCAAAAACAAACTACCTAGGTATAGCTATTAAAAATATTATACAGATATTTCCTATTTTCCCAGTTAACCAAACTGTCCAGATTCAAGTCGCCAGACAATAGTACTTCCTGATATTTAACTGCAACAAATCCGAACTTCATTCGGCATCACAATGGAACAGAACATCTACAAATTGTTTAATTAATATTTAAAAATCACCTTAGTTTCTCTAACGGTACAATCAGGTGAGGTAGAAGCCGTAGGAATTTTTCGCCACGTGATTAGTGCTTACTGCGATTTACTATAATAGTTAATAACATAATAGTTAATCAAACTTCTAAAAACAAAATAAACTATAATAAAATGATGGAAATACACTTTTAAAACTTATTAGCACCAATTAAACTTTAACAACACACCACATGGGCTTAGTACAGATCGATGACATATTGCTGATGTCAACTGTCGAAAAACGAGAGTGTTCTCTGGAATTATGGTATGACGTAACTAAATCTGCATCCGTCACTCGATTTATTAAACTACATTGAAATAAGAGTACAGAACAAGTTTGGTAAACAGAATAAGGATCCTGAATATTGATGATATTTGCAACGTACAGATACCTAAAAGCATTAAATTACCTGTTCTAAAAATTAAATAACTTAATTTGATCATAAACAACTGTTATAATTTAGAAATAATGAATTTTTGAACGATTCTATAAAACGGCGAATCAAAAATGACAAATACAATAATTTTATGGATTTTCCGATCCTGCAGAATCTGCCACATAAACACCATTAAATGATCCAAGATATTTTAAAAATAAGCAAAAAGTTTGTTGTTCTCTTTTTCGCTTTGGTTTCAAACGCATGTTGCAGTTTAAAGTGGAATTATTAAAGTTTAATAAAAAACGAAATGTACCTATACAGGGTGTTCCTTAATGACGCATTTTATAAAGAAAAGTTCATATGAACATATGTCCGCAACGGCTTAAATTTTTTGCTACAGACTGTTGAATTTTTATTTTTTAAATGGTTATTTTTTAATATCTCCGAAAGGACTTTAGATATTATTTTCAATTTTGGTATGTGTTAATAGAATATAGAATCACAAATTTTAGTTAGAAAATGTATTCAATTGTTCCACCAGTGGCTTCCCTGCAAACATGTCCTCTGATATTTTTTACAAAAAAGATGGTACGCCACTGACATTTTTCCATGTGGCTATTTTTTTTCTGATTAGCCTGGTCCATTCTACATGAAAATGATCTCTTGAGTTTTTCTCTTGATTAAAACCACTAAATTCATATTGAAACTCATTATTATTAACATTGATAAAATAATTAATGATAAATTTTGTTTCATAAGAATTGTTGGAGTGGGCAATTCGATGCAAAGATGGGCGGAAGCATGCATTTTAAGTGAAAAGGGGCTAAAATCTTAAGGGGAAAGGGGATCAAGTGGCAATAATACCATAATTTTTTTTTAGTAGTACTTTTTAAGAAATCATGTTCCAAAAATGGACGTACTTACTTACGTTATTATTTAGAAAAACATTATTGTGATGACTCCTCTTTTAGGAGAATGATTAGGGGATGACAGCCAGTACCCATTCACTGTTTTTTTACCAGCACCAGTGAGAATTTTTTTGGGTAATCATTTATTTTGGATTATTTTTTGTCTCTTATAAAATGTTGGCAAAATAAACGTTTCAGAGATAATTTAAAATTTTTTTTGGTCCTTAATTGATACCACGTAGGGGTAGGGTGGTAATCCTATAATTCTCAATGCTGTCACGGTAATGTCACACCGGCTAACTTGATATAGCGTATTTTAGATTGTCATAAACCGTGTATAGGCACTAATCAAAGACTAATACTTATCAACTTATCTCTAAAACGTGTCGTTCTATAAAAATTTAATAAGTCAAAAAATAATTCAAATAACTAGTAGTTTTTTGTGCTGTTTTTCTCAAAAGATGCGACCCTGAATATCGTTAGACTACCTTCCGGACACCCTGTATATAATACGAGATGATTTTTTACAAATGTGATCTACTATCTACTCAAACTTGGGACACAGAGTAAATAATATCGTGGTATCTTTGCAAATTTCATCAATTAATGGAATGAGACGATTGAAATTATTGGGTGTAAACAGACCTTCCTGATTTTTGACTTGTTTCTTCCCAATTTTAAAATTCTGAACGTTCTTCTGCAACTAGATAAATAAAAATATTTCCCGATATAATGAAAAGAAGCAAATCAAAAAACAAGGCTCCTGTAAAAATAATCGAGTAATAAGACCATCCCTTGTATTCCATGCTCAGTAGAATGTCCACCTTATATTTTTATTCCCATAAAATCACTGTTATTCCTTTTAGTTTAACACATCAAAAGGACTCTTATGAATCTGGTGCATTTATAAAAAAATAATTTTAAATAGAAGGTACAGGTCGTGGTTCTTGGATGGTATACGTATAAAAAGAAATCCTATTGAATTAAAAAAACAGTAAAAAAATTATACATGTCCAATAGTAAAGGCATAAAAAAAGAAGTTATAGTTTAGTTCAAAATATACAGTTGATGTTTTGACTTGACTTGGTACATGGAAAAACCACAGACACCTTACGTAAAAATATTAGGATTTAATTATACTTATCTATATCTGAAAGTTGATATTAACTGAGATACAGGGTGTTAAAGCTAAAGCTTCATTTTTGTTTTTCTCTAATAATTTGGACAAAAACCAACGGTTTTTTACAAAAGTTGGCAATTATGGTTTTTTTAGGACGAGAAACTGATTTTTTTGATGAAGTTTTAATGTACAATGTAGGGGGCGCTGTCTGCGTCATTTTTTGCACATTTATTAGGTCATAACTTTTTTGTGCCTCGGTGTATTTAAGTTTTTCATGAAAATAATACTTTTCTCATATTTATTACGTAAAAAAGGTATACTAAGTTCAGGTCGCCCAGAGTTACCGTTTCGGAGATATTTACATTTAAATTGTTTAGTGCGTTAGCTCAGTCACGCAAAGCTAAAACTAAACAATTTAAATGTAAATATCTCCAAAACGGTAACTCTGGGCGACCTGAACTTAGTATACCTTTTTTACGTAATAAATATGAGAAAAGTATTATTTTCATTAAAAACTTAAATACACTGATGCACAAAAAGTTATGACCTAATAAATGTGCAAAGAATGCCGCAGACAGCGCCCTAAAAAACCATAATTGCCAAATTTTCTAAAAAAACGTTGGTTTCTCTCAATGTTATTAAAGAAAAACAAAAATGAAGTTTTAACTTTCACACCCTGTGTCTCAGTTAATATCAACTTTCCGATATAGCTAAGTATCATTAAATCCTAATATTTTTACGTAATGAGTCTGTGGTTTTTTCATGTCCCATTAATTAGCGGACACCCTGTATAATAGGGATTAATCAGTTAGTTGATTTATTGCAGTAAAGATCAATGCTATATTTTGAACTATACTATAAACGAATTAAAAAAACGGCAAAATTAATATTTTTTAAGATGATCCCTAAATCGTCGGTGGTTATTTCTAGATTTAAAAAATGATCTCCGAGCACCTGTTCCCAACTTTTGACTTTTTATAGTTACCTTTGGTGCCAACGTCAATAAAAATAATCTAGGAAGCAGTGACCTGCATAAAGCTTCGTAGCTTCATGAATTCTGCGATTTCACTGAAACTATCGATACCAACTGCATTTCTAGCATATTTATTATTCAAACGTTTGACAAAAAAATTCAAACATTTTACAAAAAACACGAAAGTGAATCTGTAATGGACGGGTGCATATCTGGGAAATCCCTACTTGTGCTGCTTAAAAAGAAATATAGTTTACAAACTGCGTATAGTTTCCGAGCATCACGATCGCCTGTACAGCGACAAAAGAATTTATCAAACAATTATAAGGTATAGCTAGAATAAAATAAAAATCACGTAATACTGTAAGATAAACGTAGCAGTGATTTTTTAGTCAATTTTAATGTTGTAATGCCGTTTGGTCCATTTATATATTTTCTATATCTAGAAAATTCGTTCCACTATTAGAATATATAGTATACGTATCTTAAAACGTGCGATATTTGCTGCCCTGTCAGTTCTCTGTGGATAGTAATTAAATTCGCCACCAAAAATAAAAGAAGAAAATTAAAGATGTACCTACCAATAATTAATTCAATTAAATTATTTTTAAAAAAATATTATCGAAGTCGAAGTGGTTTCATTATCTCGAAAGCCAATCAGGTAATCGTTCAGATAAAATGTTCAAAAAACCATGGGAAACTAAAAAAAAAACAATTGCCAAATCGAATTAAATCAAAATGACTTTTAACCTTAGATGAGGAAAGAGATTCTTGTCTAAGCTTTTAACTTAACACATCATAAATTATTGGATATTTTTATTATGCATATGTATAATAAATTTTCTTCCTTTCTTTTTAGTGGCGTGCTAAACGTGCGAAATTAACTACTAACTATACACAGAGAATAAATAGATTCTTATTTTATTTATATATGTTATGAGTCGTTGAAAAAGTATACAGGGTGACAATTTAAAAACTTGAAATGGCCATATATTAGAAACGAAAAACTGAAGAAAAAAACGCAAAAAACAGTTTCTATAAAACGAAGGGGGAACAAAAACAAGCGTATTAGCCCACCCCTATCTGCAGCCCCTTGGACAGGGTGAGATAAACCCTTAAAATCTTAAATAGAAAGGGGGGGTCGAGTGATACATCATTTTGAAGCTCTTGAAAAATGCTTTCCAATGGTACATTTCAGGAAATTCTTCTCTGTTTATTAAGGAAAACAATAAATGAAAAGACAATTTTGAAATTTTTTATTATTAGTTAATTAAATGTTCAAAATGATTTCCGTTGTTTTGAAGACAATAATAAAGCCTACTTTCAAATTCTTCACGTACATTTGCAAAGGTTTCTCTGGATATAGCACGGCATTCCTGAACTATTCTATGCTGAAGTTGCTCTAGTGACTCAGGTTGCGTTTTAAAAACCACAGATTTTAGGTGACCCCACAAAAAGAAGTCAACAGGTGTTAGGTCCGGGGATCTAGGTGGCCATTCAACAGGACCTCTTCTTCCAATTCACTTAAGATAAGAAGTGCTGCTTTTCGTTTAAACTGAACCGAAAGTTAACTGTTCTTAAAATAATAATACTAGTAGAAGTTACCTTTAAGGTAAATTCTGTGATAATAAAATGCGAATATTTATAAACAAATTTTTTTTTTTCGACAAAAAAAAAATAGCAAATAAACCAAAACGAAATACCGAGGCTTAAACTGTTTAGAATTCTTAAATCTCTTAATATGCCAGGATATTGGTAGCAATCATTTTGAACATTTAATTAACTAATAATAAAACATTTCAAAATTGTCTTTTCATTTATTGTTTTCCTTAATAAACAGAGAAGAATTTCCTGAAATGTACCTTTCTATGGTACCATTGGAAAGCATTTTTCAAGAGCTTCAAAATGATGCATCACTCGACCCCCCTTTCTATTTAAGATTTTAAGGGTTTATCTCACCCTGTCCAAGGGTGTCCAATACGCTTGTTTTTGTTCCCCCTTCGTTTTATAGAAACTGTTTTTTGCGTTTTTTTCTTCAGTTTTTCGTTTCTAATATATGGCCATTTCAAGTTTTTAAATTGTCACCCTGTATATTCGACCCGTAATAAGTACTATTTAGTCGGATGATGAACACAAATTTTATCCTCGTAAATTATTTCTGTCATTAATATATTATTTCCATTTTACAAACAATTTAAACATATACAGAGGGTGTCAATTTCAAAACGTCCCACCTTTGATGTTTCGGTTCCAGTAAATATTAAGAAAAGACACGTTAAAGGCAACTCCCTGGGAAGGGTAGATGTTACCCTTAAAATCTTAAATGGGAAGAGGGGGTTAAGTAGTACATCATTTTAAAAGTAGCACTTTCCAATAATGTAGTAATTTATTATTTTTGAGTAGTAGTGATTAGTTTTTAGGTTATTATTTTAAAAAAGACCGCCTAAAAAAGTTCCAATTATTTCCATTTTTGGAATGCGATTTCTTGGAATCTACAGGGTGTCCCATTTTCGACACTTTTATAGGGTATCTCCGTTATTGTTAGTGCTATCAAAAAAGTAATATAGGTGTCATGTGCTCTTTTTGGGTTAAACTTAAAATGGTAAAATCAAAATTCGAAAATTTGCACTCGCTAAGAGATACGAGGGAAAATCAAAAAATTCACAATTTCTAAATTACCCTATATTTTCTTAGTTAAGACATACAGAAAAATGTTTTATACAGAAGTTTATTTATAATGATTGTTGAATAATCTGCCATTTTCAAAATAAGTATACGGGGTCAGGTAAGAAAGTTATCGGACCTAACCTCACTTTTTTAAATGGAACACACTGTATATTTTAATCTAAAAAGATAGCATTTTAAACTCTCTTTTCAAATTTATAACACACAATGGATGATAGATATCATGTCAAATTTTTCAAAATGTTGATAAGTCGTTTTCATAAATGAATATGTAAAAATGAAATTGACGTTAAATGTTAATAACAACTAAAATGTCAACACATTTGTCTCTAGGATATTAGCTTTTGTTTCATGGCCTACTGTGATTTAAAGTAATAAAGTTTAAATAAATCGCATAGGAAACCAATATCATGCATGGTGTGTATATATTTGTAAAGAGAATTTAAAATGCTATCATTTTATATTAAAATATACAGGGTGTTCCATTGTAAAAATTATTCAGCAATCATTATAAATAAACTTCTGTATAAAACATTTTTCTGTATTTCTGTAACTAAGAAAATATAGGGTAATTTTGAAATTGTCAATTTTTTGATTTTCCCCCGTATCTCTTAAGCGAGCGAAAAATTTCAAATTTTGATGTTATCATTTTAAGTTTGGCCCAAAAAGAGCACATGACACCTACATTACTTTTTTAATAGCACTAACAGTTACGGAGATACCATATAAAAGTGTCAAAAATGGGACACCTGTTCTACTCATAATAAATAGGGGTATTATTGGAAAGATTATGAAACGACCTTTAAAATAATGTGCCACTTTATTCAGGTATTCTAAATGTCATCATTCAAAATTGATGTCTTTCCAGTTTTCAATATTTTTTACTGGAAACGTGGCAAGTTTCCAAATTGACACCCTGTATATTATTGATTCAAGAAACAAATTTATTACTTCAAGAAAATAATGGGCTTATGAATTTTGCATTTCAACATTTTAATGGAGCCGTATAAATCAACTTGCTACAATATTTGTAGAATATTATACATATATATGGAAATATGCATTTTGTAGATAGGCGAAAGTATTCGAAATAATCGTTATGAAAAACTAAAATTATAATATGGGAGGATTATACAGAAACCCCTTTGGTCAGTATGAAAAATAAACTTTTATATTTGGTGTGTCAGTGATAGCGTTATCAGTGACTATTACTAGGTTTGGGCATTGGGTTATGTGTATTTTCTTTTTTCATTTAGTTGTTTTTTAAGAAATATGCATTCTATAATAAGACTTTCAACATACAAAGGAAAATCAAATAGTATACAGGGTGTTATGGACATGACTTATTATATTTAAACCGGCAAATCCCGAGATGAAAATCCATTGAAGAAAAATAACCATAAATGGCTTTGACTTATTAAGCGAAATACACACTTTATATGAACTCTCAAAATTTACGTGGTCGCTCCTGACGCCTTTCGCAATCATTGAGGCAGTCTCAAGGTTCAAAAGAGGTTAGCGCATTATAGGCGATGTTGTTATATTGCAACACAGAATTCTAAACGCACGTGTTCAGTTTTTGACGCGCGTTATCACTTCTTTTTAGACAAAGAAAACTACAATTTTAAGGTACATACCCTCTTACTTTCGATCTTATTTTAAAATAATCCGCTTTATAATTAAATTCCATAAAATAATAAAACACAAAAAAAAATCGGGCAATACAACTAACAAAACGTTTAAAATTCGTATACGCCAAGCACGTGGAATCCTCGACAACGTCGTTCCACTCCCGAGTCTCGAAACATACTGAAGTATGAAGCAACGATAGTGGCGCGCGGCCGGTATTCAAGCAAGGGCGAGATACGCGGTATGATCTGACAACACTGTTAGTATACTCTAGTGACCCACATTGTTGCTAAGTGAATCCAGGTGGAACGGCGCGACAGTATGTGGGTAAAAAGGGGGTTTACCTTAGTATTTAGATATTCGATTTAAAAAAAAGTATGTAGACTTTCTCTAGGACACCCAAGAAGTCACCCATTTAAATATAATAAGTCATTTCCATAACACCCTGTATAATTATAAACTTACAGAGTGTTCTAATAAAACAGTTCCCTTTAAGATAACTCCTTGATTGTTGAAATTTCAAAAATGTATAGACTAACAATATTGAATTGAAATATGTTTTTAATAAGAAATTCATGTCGCAACAACAATCTTCATCATGGATCACAAGGATTACAATAAACAATAAATCTCCATTCTTACCGATCTAAAATATTTTGTACAGCGATAAGTCTACACTATAAAATTATTCTTGACTATACACGGTATTTGGATAATGCAATGATTCTTGGAGGGATTACATGTTCAAATATTTGCTACAGGGACTACGTTTTAAGGTCCATCCAGACTAAGAGCGTCGAGCGTCCCGTCGCGAGTGGCACGTCTGATGACAGGAATAGTCATTTCTCTCGATATGATCGTCGCTTTCAGGCTGACTGGGACCATAACAACTTAAAAATGTTTGTCTGCTGTGCCATCAGAAGACCTTTTACCGGAAATTTAATTCCCCCCCCCCCCCTCCCCCCCCTTGAAAGTTGTCAACTTTATACATCAATAATCTTTTATTTCGTTAGCGTTAGTGTGTTTTTTCTATTTTTCACAACTTTGGTGGTATTTTAAAAGTCTAAAGTAAATTCGCCATTCGCAGTGGTACATGGTGGGATAGTGTGTTTTCTAGGAGTTGTTTGATAGTGCCTTCGAAAATATTTCTCTTAATCGAAACGAAGCCAAACGAAAAAAAATTCTAATAAAGCGGATCCGAAGCTGCTATATAAACAAATTTATTAAGAAATTTTAGGCACCGTTATTAATTAAATTAAAACTAGATTTTCGGACATCAGTGAATTAAATTTTTTCGATTTATTGCCCAAAAATAATTTTTAATCCTATTCAAAATTATTTCAGTAAGAACAGTTTATTGAAGCAATATAAAATATTTAATTCTGTTCCACTGAAAAATGAACTTAAGAACCCATTAATTCCGTTTATATCGAGGGAAGCTTTTGGGCGGGGAGTGGTCCATAAAAAATTTCGCCTGCATCAGGCTTTTTCCCCTTTTTGCTACCACTGGCGTCCTGGTTTTTAAGTTTATAAAATTACCAATTTTGTCATTGCCACCCCCTACAAAACTTTCTCACGACGCCCATGTAGGTGGCCCAAAATAGCGGAAAGAAAAATAATATATACTTTTTTGAAATAATGGATATCTTGAATTTTACGGCATTTTTTTATTATATGGATCAAACCAAATTAAATTACTGTAATGTATTCTATTGAAATAATATGATAATTTCTACTCTTTGACAGCCTACAGGACCTTTACGGTACTAGTTGGAAGAAAGGTGACATTCACATTTCTTAGTTCTGCATTTAAGAATAACACCTCGCGGTTTAGCTGTGAAACCGGAATACGGGCGTAACAGCTACACCGGATGTTGATATTTTTACATAAGAATTAACAAACTATGATAGGAATGTGCAGTGCAGGTAATTAATTTCCCTGTACATGCAATTCTATTAATTACTATGAGGTAAAGTATCTATTTTTCATTCTGACATTCATGATAGCTTTAAATTTATATAATATACCATTCTGTATAATCCTTTGGAAAATTACACAAAAAAATGTTGTTGCTAAATTGTTGTTGCTGTTAATATATTGTTGATGTTTTTCACCTATAAAGTTTAATAGGAATTTCCGTTAAAATAATAAGACGTTTCTTTTTTTTATTTCAAGTAAATATTGCTTTTTTAGAAAGTTATGAATTTGACATTATTAAAGACACACATCCTAATAATTTATAAAAAAGAGAAGCGTTATGAAACTATGTAAATCGTTAGTTTATTTACAATGGAAAAGAATATGCACTCTATTTTATTGTACATTTAAAAATTGCATATTTTTGGCCAGACTGATTTTACGTAACAAAATTTGCTCCTATACAGGGTGTTCGTAGATGTGCCAAAAATGTTTACTTATAAATAAGATAATTTAAGTGATTATTTATGAAACTAGTACTGGAGGTAGGTCTTTGGCACGTGAGATATACTATTATTGATGCTAAGCTATCTTAAATAGATTGTCCAGTGTCATTGAAACATTTTCGGTATTGTTCGTTATGTTTTCTACGGTCTCTCTTAATAATAATAGCAAGTGAGGCAATTAAATAATTTTTTATAAAATTTTAATGCAACACGACGGCTTACATAGTTAACACGGCTAATTCTCAACTAAAACAAAGACGCAATGATTGGTGTCGAAATAAGCTATATTACTTTTGACAAGATCGTAGAAAAAATTATTTATCAAGCTATATCGCGGCCTAACAACTTTACTTACTGAAATGGTTCCGAGTATAATAAGCGAATAAATAATCAATTATAATTTAATATAGGGAGTTGTTGTTTCAGCCAAGTTCCTTAATCAATTCATTACCATCGTTAATCTGCATATTATGTAGCGATCGCTGTAATCAAGATAATGACAATGACGATTGACGATATATATTCACCGGTTATAAGATGACAGAAATAGGAATCCTATACTGTTCGAAACTAATTCATAAAATTTCTTGTATTACCTAGCTATCCCTACGAGTAGACAAATAATAAAATATTATAGCGGTTACGTCAAAAAGACTGGTATTTCGGATGGAACATCTTTAATTTAACTACCATATAGCTGGGTACTGACTTGAGCAAATTTACTCACACGAGCGGTTTGCGCGTAAAAATGATCAGATGAGTAAGCCACGAATGTATGTGCGCGTAAATTTTTACCCGCACAAACAGGTTCCGGCGGCTGTCGGTCTTCTGCAAAGATCAAAGAGTTTTCGTGTACATAAAATGCTCAACAAATGCTGAACAACAATTTGCGCGCACGAATTTAATGAAACAAATAATTTTCGCGAACAAACATCTTTGGGCTTACATCTTTTTTTCTGTGTACGCAATTCGTGCGAATCAATTTGCTCAAGTCAGTACCCAGCTTAAAAGAATAATTATTATTGGTAAATTTTGATATTTTCAAAAATATAGCAGGTTCAAAATTTCAATTCTGAATATATTTAACAGTCCGGGAAGTATTGCTAGGCATCACATTCCTGTCTTATAAAGTACTGAGTAATTTCCAGGACTTTTGCCGCTTAACGTGAAATAAATAAAGAGTTGCTGGAACTCCCGCAAGCGTGTAAATCCAGCTTTTTGCGATATTGTAATAAGTTGAAAATGTCTAATTGATAGCTCCCTGGGTGTTTAAAACTTCCTTTTTTAGCTTGTAATTGGTTGAGAACAAAACTCCCTATAGGAAATTGGAAAATGTCATAATTATAAAGAAACACTAATATTTAAACGTAGATATTTGATTATAGTATATAAAACACCCTGTAAATGTACGTTAGGTGCTTTTATAAATGAAATTTTTTAATATAAAACGTGTAAGGTTTGTTCGAAGTACATAGTTGCTCAAGTCAAAAAGAAAATTATAAATCTCGATTGCTTTTGAAAAAATTCACTGATGGATAATGGCCAATAATTTTATCTGATATACAGGGTGTCCGTGAAAATGTGGAAAATCTCCCGGACGTGAAGAAAACAAATGGGCTCTCAAAGAGCTCCAATGGAAGCAAGTTTTTTACACATAATTATTGAACCACCAGGTATATTTAAATTTCTTTTTAATATCATGTATACCAGGTAAGACCCTTCAAATTACTATCGAAGAAAGTGTTGTGAATTATTCACAGCTGCAGAGATGGACTGCATGAACTTTGGACAACGGTTTTGGAAAATAATTTGAAGGGTCTTTCTTACCTGGTTAACATCATCATTAAAAAAAATAAAAATATACCTGGTGGTTGAATAATTATGTGTAAAAAACTTGATTCCATTGGAGCTCTTTGGGAGTCCATATCTCCGAAGAGGAGGTCTATAGGAAAATGATTACCATTAGTTGTTTATTCCTTATTTCATAAGGAACTTCAGGTGGTTAGGGTACCATCTGCTTACCTTATTTAAACAGTGTGAGTCGGGAGGAACGGATCAAACTCCAGGAGTGTGAAACGACCTTTCAAATGATGTGACAAGGGTGTGTACGTACAAGTGTGGTCCGTTCCTCCCGATCACCCTGTATAAGATATTATCACCTGACAAGCAGGTACACTTTCAATACACATGTTAAAATTTCTACGTCTTGCCGATGGCAGCCTTAAAATTTAAGGGGTGGCTTTCTTATGGTATTCTCGCTTAGAATGCTCATTATTCACCGCACCTACATTGTTTCTAGTACGAATCTTTATGGAATTTTTTTAATTACCTACGTTTGAAAACTTGCCTTAACTTACTTAGTTTGACTCTCGCGTTTTGACTTGCAGCTATGTTCGAGCAAAGTAATATTTTAATGAAAGTGTATAACTCTTTTATATGGAGTAAAGTAAAAACTATAATATGAAGTGTAAATAAATGCAATAAACTATAATATATTAAAACAGTCAATAAATATAGTAAAAAAAAATGGAATAAATGTTGACTATGTAATCCATATATTTCAGTAAATAAATCATTGATGTAAAAATCTCTTAAGCCGGCTAGTTTTCTTGTCCCTTAATAGTAATATTATGAATGGTAGGAAGGGCAAAAATTTGGTACTTTTATATTTAGCTTAACAAACGAAAAAGAAAGAGGAGGGTGGTTAAAGGTAGTTTTCCAATAATTCAATAATTTATTATTTTTTAAGTAGGTAGAAGTTCAAGAAATCGAGTTTCAAAAATGGTCAAGTTCAATAGCCCTTCAAAGCAATAACGCCATTTTCAAAATAATAATAACTAACTTTCCTGAAATGTGTCTCCGCTGTTATTCTTTAAAATCTTTAACAATAGTTAAAGATTTTAAAGAATCATTTAACCATTGTTAAAGATTTTAAAGAATAACAGCCTCATTTTGTTAATACCCTTTCTGTTTCCACAGGTTCACAGAACATTCGGAAGACGCAAGAGAAAAAGAAGCGATGAAGCATACATACTTAGGAATAAGAATATATTTATGTGCGAATGTGTATTCATTTTGGAAATAAATATATTTTAAACGATTAATTTCTTTGTTTCCTTTCCGTAAAAAATCGAAATTTTGCCAATTTAGCAACACTGCATACCAGGGATCTGACAATAATAACATATTTTATACAGACACCAATGTTGCCGGATTCGTCCAATTTTCCTAAAATTTAGAAGCGCAGAAGTTTTTCCTTGAAAAATGGCGGTGTTGCCAGATTGGTCAAATTTTCCTAAATTTTAGGGAAATTTCTATCAGGAGCGCAGAAGTTTTTCCTTGAAAAATAGGATATTTTGCACAATCTGGCAACACTGCTGACCAGGAGTAGAAGATATCTCCTCGCATTTCTACATTCCTGATAAAAATACGAAATTTCTATAATTTTTGTACATTTTCTTTAAAAATTGGATTTTGTATCAGGAGCACAGAAGTGCGAAGAGGTAAATTCACTGTCGCCTGATATTTGCGGTGTTGCCAGATTGGTCAAATTTTCCTAAATTTTAGGGAAATTCTATCAGGAGCGCAGAAGTTTTTCCTTGAAAAATAGGATATTTTGCACAATCTGGCAACACTGTTTACCAGGAGTAGAAAATACCTCCTCGCATTTCTACATTCCTGATAAAAATATGAAATTTTTATCATTTTTGTACATTTTCTTTAAAAATTGGATTTTGTATCAGGAGCACAGAAGTGCGAAGAGGTAAATTCACTGTCGCCTGATATTTGCGGTGTTGCCAGATTGGTCAAATTTTCCTAAATTTTAGGGAAATTTCTATCAGGAGCGCAGAAGTTTTTCCTTGAAAAGTAGGATATTTTGCACAATCTGGCAACACTGCTGACCAGGAGTAGAAAATACCTCCTCGCATTTCTACATTCCTGATAAAAATATGAAATTTTTATCATTTTGTACATTTTCTTTAAAAATTGGATTTTGTATCAGGAGCACAGAAGTGCGAAGAGGTAAATTCACTGTCGCCTGATATTTGCAGTGTTGCCAGATTGGTCAAATTTTCCTAAATTTTAGGGAAATTTCTATTAGGAGCGCAGAAGTTTTTCCTTGAAAAATAGGATATTTTGCACAATCTGGCAACACTGCTGACCAGGAGTAGAAAATACCTCCTTGCATTTATACATTCCTGATAAAAATATGAAATTTTTATCATTTTTGTACATTTTCTTTAAAAATTGGATTTTGTATCAGGAGCACAGAAGTGCGAAGAGGTAAATTCACTGTCGCCTGATATTTGCGGTGTTGCCAGATTGGTCAAATTTTCCTAAATTTTAGGGAAATTTCTATCAGGAGCGCAGAAGTTTTTCCTTGAAAAATATGATATTTTGCACAATCTGGCAACACTGCTGACCAGGAGTAGAAAATACCTCCTCGCATTTCTACATTCCTGATAAAAATACGAAATTTTTATAATTTTTGTTCATTTTCTTTAAAAATTGGATTTTGTATCAGGAGCACAGAAGTGCGAAGAGGTAAATTCACAAACGCCTGATATTTGCGCTGTTGCCAGATTGGGCAAATTTTCCTAAATTTTAGGGAAATTTCTATCAGGAGTGCAGAAGTTTTTCCTTGAAAATAGGATATTTTGCACAATCTGGCAACACCGCACATTAATATAAGATTTTTAGAAAAATGTTGTCCAGTCGATTAAAAATGAAAAATTCACTTTTTGTACTTCTGATATTGACAATGTTGCCAGGTTGATCGAATTTTCCTAAAAACTAGGGAAATTTAGATCAGGAGCGCAGAAATTATTCTTTAAAGGATATATTGCACAATCTGGCAACATCGCGTACCACAATCACAATCTCCTCGCACTCTTGAAACACTGTAAAAAGGCGAATAAATGCGGTGTTTTCAGATTGGTCAAATGGTCCCAGAATGTAGGGAATTTGGGAACAACCTTGTTGTTACGGGATTGTTCTACAGACAAATAAAACAAAAATTGCTATTTAACATTTTTTATTTAATTGTAACATATACATTTTAAAATGAACCTAAATCTACAGTTTACAGTATAACTAGGCAGAAAACTCAAAGAAATCCTAAATTTACATAACAATTTGAAAAATATACACATTTCTTGCTAGTGGTTATTTTCCGTAATAAAAGTATTATTATTTTCAGGTTTCAGCACATATAATTTACGAAAATAAATTTATTAAGACTAAAACTAACGTACGTAACGTAAATTAAACAAAGAAAAATTACATGTCATGTGCAAGGATTCTGGATTTCTTATTAAAATGCTTCATACCATTTAATAAGGGACATTCAATGAGTATTAATAACTTTACCAATAATAAGAAATATAAAACTGAAAAATTCGTACAAGTTACAAACACAGAAATTCGCATATTTTCAAAACACAAATATTGTGAAAATTACAACACTTTTCCTGTCATACGGTTAAAATGAAACAATGTTACAATAAACAGTGTGAAATTATTTATAAATGAAAAACACTGTATGAGATAATTGTATAATAGTAGGTAGATATATTAAAATATTAGTTTCATATTGGCGAAATATTGTAAGGAATGTGACTTCCGGAGGCAGTCTTAGAATCCCTCTTGACTCAAATGCAAGATCCAGGTGGGGGTGAGGTTCATGGCCCCAAACAAACAGAGGAAAATGAAAAAATATATACTGGTTTGACTAACGCGGCAGCGTATTACTTTCCTTGAACCCCCCCAAACGAAATTCTGGGTCCGCAATTGTCCTGACTTCTAGTCTATGAGGAATTTTTTTGGAATGGAATATTGGACGTTATTTAATGACGTTAAATTGCAAATTTAACAATCGCTCGTCGACATTTTAATTCCTGTTTTAGGTAGATAACTAACACGACTTCGTTAATTGAATAAAGACAATATTAAATGTTCGGACCGACAGGCAGCTAATAGCGTTTCTTGGAACCGCCATAATGCGTCGCCACTGCGCTGGGATCATCCCGGAAATCTCAAATAGGACATTACTTTAGAGACCGAGTCTATTTAGAAACAAGTTTTCTAAAGAAGCGAATGCTGTAAACGTCTTAAATTGCAACAGTTTTTTAAATAAAAATCACGTTACAGATTAAACCAGCGATGATTAAACACACTTGGACATTAACAGCCGCATTAATTAGTGTTGCCAACACGAAACAAATAAATATTGCTCTTAATACATCCTACATCCAAGGGTGGATCCAGAACTTCGGTTTGGGTTTGTTCGTTTAAAATTAAATCCCCCCAAAAAAAATCCACCCCAAAAAATCCCTCACTCCGCAAAAAACTCCATGCCAAACCGTCCTGACATGAAACTTACTAAATTATCAAGAAACCGCATAAAAATAGCTTCAAAAATAACATAATTATTGAATTTACGCGATTTTCTGTAAAATCAACTCTTCTCTCTCTATTTTTTTATAAATTTTAAAAGAAAAATTTAGAATTATTTTACAGAAAATCGCGTAAATTCAATAATTATGTTATTTTTGAAGCTATTTTTATGCGGTTTTTTGATAACTTAGTAAGTTTCATGTCAGGACGGTTTGGCATAGAGATTTTTTGAAGAGTGGGGGGGATTTTTTTTTGGGGGGGATTTAAAATTAAATTCCCATTTTTTTCCGGAGTGGGGGGAACTAAAAGACATATTCTTTGGATCTCCTCTTGAAAATCCAAATTCAGTCAATATATTGGATTTAAATTCCTCCCAACTCTCTATGAAAGACTGTGGGGTTCAATATGGATGCAATATTGGATTTTGTAGATCTCGTATCCCCCTACACAGCAAGGGTACGGGGTTTGGGTTTGTTGCTGGATCCGCGCTTGAGTACATCTGTACAATTTCAAAGAACTACAAGTAATAACACTATACTCTGTATATAAAAACTATCAGTAAACTATTAAGTTAAAAAAGCAATTGTGTAAGTCCTGCATGCTTTCAGTAATATTTTTTTTTCGCGAAATATGGGCAAGTACATTTCTTTGCTCAGACTTAGGTTGTTCAAACTACACATGATAACTTGAATACATGGTTGGTATAGTTGATATTCTATTGTGTGATCGAATTCAAATACAGATAAAAATTCGCTCTTAATGTTTTATACTATTTTTGCGAGCAGATATAACGAACCCGATGGCGTCTCCTGAACTAAATAGACCGATGCCGGCCTAGCTTGAATTCGATCAGAGAATCACATATCAACTATAACCATACCATTTCACTATCTGATACTAAAAAAAAAACTACGTTAAAGTATTGTATTTATCTCTAAAATCATTGGCCAATCTTTCCGGCAGCGCTTTCACTGCTTTGTCGAATATTTCACGTTCTTTCTCGTTATGGTCAAACGTTCTGAAAAGAAATAATTAGAACACAATTATTAAATTATTGTGTCCTTTTCATTTAACCGTGGACCCAGTGGTTACAAGCTGATCAATAGAACTCGCCCCTCGATATTATTGAAATTTTGCATGCTAATAAATAAGGGACAATTATTTCTTTTGCTGCCCAGAATCTTTAAAATTTAGCTAAAAAGAACATTTACTGTGAAAATTGAGACGGCGAAATGGTGGTGGAAAATTTCATTTTATTCAGAATACTTTTATAAAACTATTGGATCCAAATACACTAAGCCAATTATTATCAAAAATTCACGTTCAAATTAATCAGCTGTTATTTCGTTAATAATAAACCAATTTTAATGGTTTTTGTTTTAACTAATAGAATATTTACGTCCTGAGATGGTGGGTGGTAGTGCATAAAATCTAGATGCATGTAAATTTATAAATTTTACTCATCTTACATAGAAATTAATTCATTTTTAAAACTAAACCAATTGGATATACTATACTATATAGAGTGTTGAAAAAAGGCCGGTACCCCGGAATAACTCCGGTGCATCGCATTGCAGCGGAAAATGTCTGGGGGAAAAGTTGTTTGGTTTTGAAGGAGGAATAGGACCAGTATTTTGCAATTTAAACCAACCCCCGGCCGCGGGTGGGGGTTATTTAAGATTTTCAAATGGAACCCTATATTTTTTATTGGCGTTCGTGTTCTCCAACCAAAAATAAACATCTTTTGTAAGAATTTTTTTTATTCGGGCCCATCCATCACCATAATCACAATGAGAAAGACAAAATCAGAACCGTTTTATCCCGGAAATACTCTTTTTCTCTGTCTTGTACTAAAAATGCCCGTGGAATACAAACAACTTTTTTAACGGGCATTTTTTAGTACAACACAGAGAAAAAGAGTACTTCCGGGATAAAACTTGATTTTCGCACGGTTCTGATTTTGTCTTTCTCATGGTGATTATTGGTGAAGGATGGGCCCGAATAAAAAAAAATTTCGGACAAAAGTTGTTTATTTTTGGTCGGAGAACATCATACGCCAATAAAAAATATGGGATTCCATTTGAAAATATTTTACCACCACCCGCGCCCGGGGGTTGAGGGGGTGGGGGGTGGTTTAAATTGCAAGCTATTCCTCCTTCAAAACCAAACAACTTTTTCCCCAGACATTTTCCGCTGCAATGCGATGCACCGGAGTTATTCCGGGGTACCGACCTTTTTTCAACACCGTGTATATTTGTGTTAGGCACTGGCCAAAAAGTATCGCCATGACACTCTTGGTAACAAAGAAAAACTAGCATTTCTTTTAAGTACGTTTTATTGTCAAAAAAAAGTTTCATATATAATCAATGCGACATTTAATCCGTTTTGGCTTTTACTAAATTAAAAATAAAAATTTCAACAAATAAAGCCTATAATACAGAGTGCTACTCAATTATCTAGTCGCTTAATTCATTTACTTAACATTCTAAATACAAAATCTTTAGATACATAAGTCATACCTAGTTTTTATTTTGTAAAGCAAATGGATTAAATGAATAGATAGTTGCGTTACACTCTGTATTATAGACTTTATTTGTTGAAATGATTTTTATTTTTAAATCAGCAAAGGCTGAAAGTGAGAAATGTCGCACTGATTGTTTATAAAACGTTTTCTCGGCAATATAACGTGTGTTTAGAAGAAATGGTAATTTTTTTTTTGTAATTTCGAGTGACATTGCGATTCTTTTGGGCAAATGCCTAAACCAGATATATCTCTAACTGGTTTATTTTAAATTAAATTGTTATGTAAAAGTCATTAAATTTTATTAAATTTACATGCAGCTAAATTTTATGCGCTACCCCGTACAATTATCAGGACGTCGACTGCTCTGCCCGAAACTCTATAATATATTATGGTCTAACAGTTAAAAAAAGTTGAAATTGGTTCATTATTAAGGAAATAACAGTTTATCAATTAGGACGCGCATTTTTGACTATTTGATAATTAATTGGTGGTCAAGAACGTAGGCAACAAATGGAATACTTTTTAACAGGTTTGAAAGGATTTAAATCGCGATTTACATCACTGATTTTTTTCAATTTATATCATGATTAAAATTTCTGATAAGCTATAATTAAGACTAAGAGAAAATGAAAATTGTTTTAATTAACGATTTATTATATCAAAAAAATAAAACCACTGTACCTAAGTAATGTTCATTTTAGTTAATTGTAGTGCTTCTACAAAAAGACTCATTTTGCAGCTTTTTCCGTTCCTAATCGATTTCTGAGTTTGGAATGGACTAAACCAAATGTTGAGAAAATTATCTCGACTGATGCGGAAGAAGCAGCAGCACAAAATAATTGTCTGATTATGAATAACTCTCCATTCGACAAGACTTTGCATTTCATGTCTACATTTTTTGCATATAGCTCTATTCCCTAATTTACCTTCAGTTCTATTATCAAATAGGGTGTTTTTTCCTTCCACTTCTATGAAGAGTTGACATTGATACAATATTTGCAGATTTTTAGGTAACCTTTAGAAATTTACAGCAGAAATCACGCATCGCGCTGCTTATTAGACGGCCAATTATCAAATGATGCAAGTTAAGGCGGACGCATATTTATATTTAAGGAGGTTTTTCTTGTTCTGACAGGAAGTTGCAGCTCTGAGCGTTTTTCGACAGGAATTGTCGTAATTAAAATTTGAAAAACGGTGGAAATAAAATAAAAAACGTTTTGAAAATAGCAACTTATTTATGGAAAAAGGAAATCGAATAAATCAAAAAAATATTTTTTCAAAAAAAATCGCGATGTTTGATGTTTTTCGACACAACTTTTTAATTATTCATTCTTGATAATAATTCCTCTCAAAACTCTAATTACATATGTTAATAGATCGTCAAATATTTCATTAGTATGGAAAAAATAGTAAAAATCAAAAATGGCTTAAGAGTAAACTACACTTATTTCTGAAAATCGAGAAAAAATTTACTTGGAAAAGTATTTTGTAATTGCAAAATAACGTAAGGTTGTAAGTTTTTAAATTTTCTTTTTTTATATATTTTTTATCTATTGTAATAATATTTTTAACTCTTAAAAAATATAATACAGTGAAACTTCTCATAAGGGACACCTCTGATAAGCGGACATCTCTATTAAGCGGACTTTTTTCATAGTCCGGAACTAGGTATATGAAATTCCATGTTAAACGGACAAAACACATTTTTAAGCATTTGGGAGACGAATAAGTACGGAAAGGACTTCGCCGAATGAAAGTATGCGTAATTCCCCGACAGCAGTCCACCGTTTATTGTGAGTTGTAAGGTTAAAATTGTAAACAATGGCACAAAAATGTCGCGTTTTGAGTCTGAAAGAGAATATTGATGTTGTGGAAGATTATAATTTAATAACAATGATTTCGGCGAGTTCATTAACATTGATAGCAATGTGCTATGAGAAGATGATAGTGACCCCATTCCTACTGATTATGTAGTCCAAACTGAAACCACATCACCTATCTGACGACTCTGATGAAGAAGTTAAATGCAGTAATCAAACAAATGTCACCAATTATCAACCAGCCATTAGTACGGTAAAGGAATTACAAGAGTATGCAAAGAATAGAGGTGACTCTACAGCAATGGAATTGTTATCAGACTTGGAATTATATTTTCTAGATTGCAAGTATAAAACGCAAACACGTGAAACTACGTTATTAGATTTTTTAGGACTACATCCTAACTAAAACTAGTGTATTTTTGTTATGTTTAATAAATGTTTATTTGTACATACATATACATAGTAATAATTTTGCATTTACATATTACCTAATAACAAATTTCCCATGGGCGGACACCTCTATTAGGCGGACCCGTAGGTGTCTGCCTAAGAGAGGTTTCACTGTATTTCAATGCCTTATAAATTCAATAAGGACTTCATCCTTATGGAACGACCTTCCCGAAGTCGTTTTCCCCAACGAATATAACCTCCAACGATTCAAAACCAACGTGAATCGCTTCTTGCTTAGTGATTGTTTGATCATAAAAAAAATTTTAAAAAATAAGAATTTTGAAAACAACGTTTGTTTCTATTAATATTTTTGGAAAGGTACATTGCAACAAGACTTGACAACATTTTTGTTGTTAATTTAACCCATTATGGTTCCAATAATTTTATTATTTTTATTTTAGAAAGTGGAATGGATGGACAGTTATAATTTATTAAAATGATAGATAACCAGTGTAGTGGCTTCATTAATAGGACAATTTTATCCTATAAAAACTTTTTAAAAAATTCTATACAACCATATTTTTAATTTACAATTATAAAACACTTTTCCTAGTAAATGTTTTCCCGATTTTCAAAAATAGGGGGGTTGTTTACTCGTGTTACTCGTGAACCATTTTTGATTTTTTTTTTGTATTTCCCTTTACTACTTTAGTTTACTACAGAAACATGTGACACTCTATTAACATACTTTCTTGACCACCCTGTATTTTCAAATTAACATTCGAAAAATTCTTCTAACTTCCCTTGTAGTTTGTAGACGAACAAAAGCTGAATTATGAATCAGTGACCGGTGCGAGAAGAATATAATTTTTTAATTTTTTCCCTCACTTCCCTGGTATTAAAACAATACCTACTTATTACAGAAACATTCTCTTTTTACTTAAAAATAAAAAAGTGAGCGAGTTATATGGCGAAGACGGGTTAGAAAAATTTGTTGGCAGTAAAAATATATTAATCAATAGTTGCATTCGGCAGAGCCCATCGATTTATAAACGATTTTTAATCCACCACATTTAATGCACATCGATTTGTGGTTGTGCTGAATGCATTTTGTTGTCAGTTATTTGTTTGGTTAGGTTACCTTCTAAAGATTTTCAGCAAATTTTTTTCTGTGCGAAATGGATAATTTTATTTTTAATGCTCCTCTTCACTAAGGGAGATCGTGTATAATATGTTTTTATAATTATAATTCACTTCTTTCGTCATTTTTTATAAATTCCTGATAAACAAAACTGACATAAATCGCTGTCAAAACACACTTTTTAAATTCGATGGAAAAAATGGCGTCCGATTTCCCATCGATTTGTGAAATCGATTCGTTTTTAGTGCATTCAGCAGTTGATTACTAATCGCTTGCAACACAATGGGTTCTGCTGAATGCGCCCAATAACTAAAGCTAACTTTCCTTGTGACAAAATCCGTTCTGCAATGTCGCAAACGAGTTGTCGGGTTAGTTAAGTGTTAAATAAAGCCAACACAAATTGGTTATTATC
The DNA here is from genome assembly GCA_963991005.1 of Barypeithes pellucidus. Lineage (NCBI taxonomy): Eukaryota > Metazoa > Arthropoda > Insecta > Coleoptera > Curculionidae > Barypeithes > Barypeithes pellucidus. The sequence continues at coordinate 29,773,615 of OZ022564.1, read as the reverse complement.
TGCAAAACGATGTTAATAAGAACCTTACCTTTGTTCACGGTTCAAATTGATCCACTGAATCCACACGTCCACGTCCTGATGTCCGAACTGCTTGGCGTACAGGGCGATCACTTTCAATCGGTTATTCAAATCGCTGTGGTAGTGCTCCATCTGCTCAATCTGCATCATTTCCTCGTGAAGTTCTTTGCAATATGGCTGCTTGTCGGCAATTTCCCAGTAGACATTCCTGCCCGCTACTAGTCCAATCGAAAGGACCGTCCAGGTTAGGTACCTTGGCTTGAAGATTCTGAAATAGTTTTTAATGCTGAATAATATGAATGAACAGAAGCATAATATACTTATATTGAACCGGAGACAGAATGAACATGCGTCATCAACTGAAGACTCTGATGCTGCAAAATTTTCAAAAATGAAATTATTCTGTATAGGTAACAAATATGATCCTTCACTGTGGTGCCAATATGGTACCTGTGGGATGTATAGTTATCAAGTTATAACAGGAAAACACATATCCACTATGATGTACTGGTGCAAGAAGGGTATACAGGGTGTTATGGAAATGATGTATTATATTTAAACCGGCAATTCCTGAGATAAAGACAAATTGAAGAAAAATACCCATAAATGGCGCTTTCAATTCATTCAGCGATAAAAGTGACCTGACGTCAAACCAGAAAAACACCTGTGTAGCACTGCGATACATGTAAACAATCAAGGAATTCTGACCGGTGTTCTCATATGTACAACTCTTTAGACAAAATAAAATAATTTAAACACTTTTCCATTCTGTAATACCTTTTTGTACAATTAATTGAAGAACATTTACGACGGACTATGTTTTAAACAACCCGAAAAAACATATCGAATAGTATTAAATAAGTTTGAAATAGGCACGTACGTCACTAGGTCAAATGCCAATGAACTCTTGACCCCTTACATCGGCTGTGTTTATATAGCACCGCACGCTTGCGGGCTGTTAGTTGAAGACCAACCAGCGGCCGGATACGTTGTGTCTCGTCGATCACCAACACACTCTCAGCAATCCGCTCTGTTTTTTCGGTTTACGCGTGTATCTTGCCAGTCCATAAATAATCTTTGAATAACGTTTTTATTGACGCGTTTCTTCTGGACGTCAAATTTTGTCGCGTGTAATAAAACCTAATAATCTGATTGTGTTTGTGCCTGGATTTCCTCGCTCTTTAGGTATAAAGATAAATACAAGTAGGTAGAAAATAATTAATTTTTATAATTTTATATGGAATTTCAGTTTGACATTAAGTTTGGCAACATTGCTATTGGGTCTGGGTGAACAGTAGCGCGGACTGACCTGTGAATAAGAGTGTTTGTTAAGGAGTCACCCATTTAAATATAATACGTCATTTCCATAACACCCTGTATGGTGCGCTATATTATCCTCTCCTGTAAAATCTAAGAACTGATACCCTTCTTGCATCAGAGTCTTCAACTGTAACAGTATTCAAAGAACAGTATAATTCAAATCGAGATTATGTACATCAAATAAGAAACATATTTGTAACTAAGTTCTTATAAAGTTATATTGATGATTAAGCAAAGTACTTTCATTTAGAAACTTGAAAATTTTGTGAACCACACGAACCACAAAATATAAATTGTCAATAATCACAAATAATGACGACGCAATATTTTAATTTTGACATTTTCATCTAACACACTAGAATTCTATTTTATTTCCAAAGAAAAACGTTGTCTGTTTTATCCTTTTTTCATTAACTGATGTAGCAAAAAGACATTAAAAATAACAGCTCTTTGATATTCTTGTAAAGTTATGACACACGTCCTTTCTTTTGTGTTATTTATTTGCAATTAAAAAAAAAGTAGATAACAAGTTTTGGCGCGAGATACAAAAAATAAAAATCGAGTTCAAATCTAAAAAATTGTTCAGTGCATCATTCTAATAACAAAATATTTTTACTCAACTTTTTCTCCTGTATTTGTATAATTAGCCCTAAAGAAGTATAATAAATAACTAAACGAAACGTCAGCGAAGAAATAATTTGTTGGAAAATATTTATTGGATTTTATTCTTTGGAAAAGCCGGTACACAAAATATCATAATGTGTGAGCCAAAAATACACAAATTCCACTTTACAAAATCGAAATTCTAGAATTTAAAACTTTAAAAAATCGAAATCCATATAGCTCCATATAAAAGTAACTTTAAGTTTTCTATATTACGTATAGTAACTGTGAAATTAAATCTGAAAATCCAAAAAAATCAATGTTCGAAATTCCAATGACCTCCTGCTTTCCAGCATCCAGCCAAATATTTATGGGCTTCTTGGATTTCCAGTTTTAGAAATTTCAAATTTCAGAACTTTAATAAAAATCTTTGATTCATTTCATTGTCGCATTAGCTTAAATATCATTTAAATGAAAGTTAAAAATTATATTTACTTTGAAATTTCTTCATACGGCTCCGACACAGCTCTCTTATATAACCCGTCGACTTCAGCCAATGGACTCTTCAGCAGATGATAATCGATATACATATCCCATAGGAAGGAAGCTCTGGCTCCCAAAGCTTTGACGGCCTTCCCAAATATTTGTTCAGACTGTGACGCCTTGTCCTTTAATATGTAGTGTTTCAGGTAGAGGGCCCACAGCATGGAGGACTGGGGCTGCTCTCTAGTACCTTATAATCAGTTTATAAAAGCTGTTAAAAATTTGGGATTGAATAATATACAGGTGGGCGTGATTCGAAAAACCACTAAAGGACAGATTTCTTTAAAAAATTTTCAGAAAAATAAAATATTCTACAAAAATCTTATTTCAAGATGCCAAGCTTCTTTTATTTGAGTTGTTTGTTACACAGGGTGGTTCCTATATATACCGGGTGGTGCGTCCGAACAGGACACATAGGATTCCTCATGTAAATTTAAAGGTGGTCAAATATTTGTTTCCATATTAATTTCACAAAAACTTTTAAATAGAATAATGAGAATAAAAAATCAGATAAATTTTAACTTTTTTCACATACTATTTCTAAGATATTAAAAAAATTCTGTCCTCAAACTAGCTTCTAGGGCCGGTGGTATAAACACTTTGAACTGTAGTCCAGTCTTGAACTCTAGTTCAAAGTAAAGAAGTTGTTGTACAGTAAGTTTCACGAAATTTGGATACGACTTAATGATTTCCTGGGTCGGTCCCATTGTGTCGACAAGAGCTTGGCAATAAACAAGTGAAGTATGAAGGGGCGGACTAAGGAAAACAAGTAATTATATGATTATATTAAGGTAATCAAATGAAATTACATTTTTTTTAAATATTACTAGTCATATTTATTTACATTTATAATGTCATTCTATAGATAGTTCTGTTTCGCTATCGCTATCCTCATCAAAATTAATTATAATTGGATTAATTATACGATCCAGATTAATATACGAATTTTATACACTTATTACGTGACGGACTGAATATTTCCAACTACCTGGGGGAATATCATTAAAGCATTTTCGAATTAATTCTACAACACTAGAACTTAAAGTCAGAGAAATATTTTCAGACCTAACCAGTGATTTTAACTGGTGCCACATATGCTCTATGGGGTTAAAAATGCAATAATAGGGTGGGAGCCGTAGCACTGTATGTCCAATTTCTTCTGCCAATGTGTCACAAACATATACTTTTTTTATACAAAATGTCTTTAAAACTTGTAAAAGATCACTTTTTTATAACTTTCTTCAAAATATATATCATTCGCCGCCATGTAGTTCTGAATCTCCAATTTTGTATTATTTGAGCTTGGAGCTTTATGTAATTGGCGACTGTGATAGCTCGCATTGTCCATTACTATCACGCTATTCTGAGGAATGTTTGGTAAAAGACAATTCTTGAACCATTCCTCAAAAACTAACACATTTTACCACAAAAAGATATTTAAATATAAATTAAGCAACCTAACCTACCTGATGTGCCTATATTTAATTATAATTATTACAATCCGGTCCTTTCCACATAATAATAACAAACGGTCTAAATAATGGGATGGCCCCAGGTACTTTTACTGCAGTCATTAAGTTATATCCATTTTCGTGAAACAATCTTTACAAGTATTCTACACTGAACTAAGTTCAAATCAGGAGTTTACGTGAACGTCCACTTTTGGCGGTTCAGAAGAAGAACTCTCGATCCAAGCCACTTTCTAACTTTAATTATATTTATAGTTTTGTTTTCTTGGCCGTTTTTTAACAAATTTTAGGTAGTTTGTTCCATCCATTAAACAATGCGACAAAATGTTTTTAATTTCAATGCTATATTAGTGTAAGTGGGTGAGAATTATACAAGGTATGTCCATTCTATCATTTATATATTTTCTTGTTTTCAGTCTAAACATGACTAACATAAAATAGGAATTTTGCTTCTAACCCCATCAAAAAAATGTTGCTTCTTTTTAATTTTGTTTATACGCCTTTTTTATTTTTGTTCAAATAGTTCCGACGATGGTTTAAATAAAATGAACCGAAACGTTAACTGAAAATTGGATTTTCATTTCCAAGACCCAGGAACAAACTACCTAAAATTTAATTATATTCTTTTTGTTTCAGGTCAGTGTCATATTATACAATACAGTAAATTATCATTATTTTATTGTTTATAAAAATGTAGGAAATTAAAGAAATTATAATTGATTGATGAATATTTGCAAGGATTACGCTTAATAAAAAAACATAGCTGTTTGTTTTTATTTATTATAACGTACCTAATAATATATATATATTTTTATGGAATCAATAATCTCTATCCGCTTTAGAAATGTATCACCAGTCTGCATATAAAATTAAAATATTTTAGTTCTTATTTTTAATACTATTTTATAAGTACACAGTGTAGAAAGAAAAGCCGGGGAAGCCTAGAAAGCAAGCCCGCCAAACGCCAAATCAAATAAAATGTTATAATAATGTCAAAAATCTAGAAAAAAATAAAAGTAACTAAATGATAGTAATGCCAACATAAACTAATCGTAGTTCAGCTGAACTAAAGTTAAATTTATATTGAACAACGTAATATTGAATGAACGTAGTTCACAGCTTCTAATTTAAAGAAAACGTTATAATGATTAAACGGTACTACGGCGTAAATAGTATCCATAACATAAAATAATATTAACATTGACATAAAATGACTGAATGGTTAATCATTTATTTACTGGTGTACTGACAGAAATGTGGTCAGGTTTGTAGTTCCTAACTTATCATTTTAAAAACACATTTTGTTAAATAACTCTTAAATTACTAGGAAAATACACTTTAAATTGAACAAGGACACTTTCTTATTGTAGTTTAAGTTCATTTTTCGGCTGAAATAAACAGGGAAGGTAATATTTGATCATGGTATAAAGATTTAAGAGGTAGGATTCCACGCCGATGGAGGCGTGGCTTGTGACGTCAACGAGTGCTATTTATATTGCTGTCAGCGTTTTTAAATCTCTTTTAAAAGGTTTTACGCATTTAATGGTACGTGAAATGAAGGAATAATATCATGGTATTTAGGTATATTTATTTCATGAACATACAACAAAGATTTAAGCTAAAATACGACCTAGTTATAAACAAATTAAACTATTTTTTAAATAGTTCATCTCTCAGTTTGGTGAAATTATGAAGAGGTAAAGAAAGTCATAGTCTGCTTAAATCTGTTAAATAAACAATATTTTAATTTCCATACATGTTTTGAAGGCATATACCCTCATCAGCTTCAGTGGAAAATACTTAAGAAGTAAATGTTAATGAAATAAATAGAACCGTATTTGTTATTATCCTTAGGAAACACCTTATATTTCTGTCAAATTTCTTTGCCTGGTTATCCATATCACAACCGAACACAGCGCACCTCATATTATGAAAATTCAGATATTTATTTTAATAGACACACACAACTAAATAAGAAACAGTTCTGGTGAACTGTACTACAAAATAGGTAAATAAAGGCAGAGGATATCATGTGCGGTATGGGGAACTATATATACGCCCCAATTGGTAGGTCATAGTGCAGCAAACCCGAGAATTAGCCCTTGGGGGAGCAGGATATGAATGAGGAACGTGGTTCAGAGCCCACGTTAAGCTGTATGGCCCCTCGGAAATGCAACTGGCAGCGAACAAAGAATAAAAACACCAAAACCACAACCACATTATATAAAATACTCGCAAGGAGTAATGTCCAACTCACCTTCGTCCAACTTCTGTACCAAAACTTCATCATTCGATCCGCAAGCGTCGATCCAAGCAGCCCAATGTGTCTCGTCCAACTTGATGTTGGCTTTCTTCGCGTCCTCCAATGCTTGCTTCAATGAATCGGCCTAAAAATGTTATTTTAACCGATTATTTTAATGAACATGAACAAAAACATTTACGATTTTTTGATAGAATAAAATAATTGAGGAAATTTTTCTTTCTTCATTTGTTTATCAGCTTACCTTTAGAATAACAGCAGCATCCGGGTTCTCTTTCTGAAGATCAATCACCCTGTTTAAATAATGTTTCCATAAGGCAGGTTGCTTTTTTGCTGGTAATTTCGAAATTCCTTCTTTATATCTGGCTATACATCTTTTGATTGATCTACGAGTAGTTTTGTTCTCTTCCTCTTCAGGGCTGGCTTTGTAATAGAAACCTGAAAATATATTTTTATGCAATACAAAATAGTTTAACAACAGGAAATAAACTATTAATTTTTTTACAAGAAAAAATTTTACCAAGATCAACAAGAAAATAGCCTGTGTATCTAGCTGGAGCGAGTGACCATGGGGCCTATGATGAGACGATGTTGTGACAAAGGTTGTGATCAAATACACGAGGCTTTTCAAAAAAGATTAAATATCTTCACTTGCCTAAAGGTTATTTTACCATTAAAAAAGACTCTGGTCTGAAATAAGGTGCGGAGCTAGTTGAAATAAGGCGCAGCTAGCTGAAATAAAGCGCAGGCATCTACCTTTTCAAGAGGTCTAGGAATCAGAAAAACTGACAATAAATTTACAGTTACAATTTCTCACATTAAGGTTCAATTGGACACTATAGATGCTTTTCCAACGCTGCAGAAACATCGATTGTAAGGTTGACTATAAGAAGGCATTTGATAAAATTCAGCATAAGAAGATAGATAAATCAAAATAAAAAGTCTGTTTGCTTTTCAGGTGGTATTAATATCAAATACCACTGTATGGAAAAATAATTTCCCAACCACCTGATGATCATTGTGATGGCTGTTCTGCAGGATAGTGGGGCTGACGGCAAAGACTTACGCATAATCAAAAACCTATACTGAAATCAATCATCTTCGGTTAGAATCAATCATGAGAAAACAAAGCAACAACAAATCTTACGAGGAGTACGCCAGGGATGTATACTGTCACCTCTCATATTTAACATGTACTCAGTTTTCTAAGAAGCCTTAGAATACACGGAAGAATCTTGTAACAACACTAAATGAACAATGGGACCATTCGTAAGAAATAAAAACAAGAATTGACAAAACAAACTTTCAACGAAATGTCCAAATTATTCAAAACACACAATTTCAATTTAAAAATAAAACTCAGACTGCTCCGATGCTACATATTCTCCATCTTGTGATATGGTGTGGAGTCTTGGACCTTGACAGAGGCAACAACAAAAAAAATCGAAACTTTCGAGATGTGGACTTCTAGAAGAATCGTCAAAATATCATGGATGGACAAAGTATCAAACAACCAAGTACTCCAAAAACGTAATAAAGAAAAAGAAATAATGTACATAGTAAAACGTAGGAAATTGGAATATCTGGGTCGCATTATGAGAAACAAAATCAAATACAAATTACTAAAATGGATCCTGCAGGGAAAAGTTTGAGGCAGTAGAGTAAGACATTTGTGGTGACAGATTTATGTTGCCAGAATCCATGCTGTTCAGGAACAACTATGTTTTTAAAGGTAAGATCATTAACAAGGGATTAAAATGCTTTTGGCATCCTACTAATCTGGCTCATAGGTCGATAGTTGGTTCCAGAGTTACTACTTAAGTATTGCCTCAATTTTTGATTTTAATTTGTTTGTGTAATTTTAATATTACATTGAAAAATCATTAATGTTTTGTGTCTAACTACGACATTCACAATTTTGAACAGTCCACTCTTTTAAAGATAACATAGCATAAGTAGGTATAACCTGGATAATTTTGTAAACTTAAATATATTAATGTTGGCTTCTCTTTTTATTATTGAAACAGCATGTCTTATGCACAGAAAGTTATAATATGAAATTCAGACTTTATCAGGGGTTTCTAAAAGAAGGGTGCATGTCACAGCTCTACAAATTCCTTCTATCATCTGCCCCCAAAAAAACTGTTGAATGGATGAGCCCTTCTATTCGATAAATCAATATTTCGAGGCATCACTGATTTGAAGTGTGTGTTTCTTTATTTTCTCTTTTTTATATTTGTACGATATCTTTTAACTGTTCTTATGAAAATTACCTTGAATAATTGAATTCCAACATCTCATTTCAATTATATTTTTTGTGAAACTTTAATAAGTAGGTACCTAGAACAAACCCAACACTAACCTTTTAATTCCCTTAAAGCAATAACATCCCAAACTTTCTCCTCAAACCAGTACTTCTCCATTAAATTGTCTATAATATAATTCTGGACCTCCATCAAACTGGGATAAAACTCTAACAAAATTAAGATTTCAATTAAAAACTCATGATGAGGTACATTTTTTAAAATGTCATCGACATATTTCTTCAGTCTTCCTTGTAATCTGTGTTCATCCGGATCCTTCAATTCTAGTTCTATGAGGTCAATGTATAACTCTAGGTCTAATGGATGTCGAGCCAATCCTCGAAGAAGGATTTTTATAGCTTCCTTTATGTTAACAGTCTTATAAAACCATGAAGCAGCTACTCTAAACACCTGAACGTTGCTTTCAAATTTCTGAAATACAAAGAATCATGTAAGATTTTTAGTTATAAACACAGCATACAGCAATGCTACTGTAACATACACACATAAACAAAATTTTAAACCACACTTACTTGTATCATTTTTCTAACATGCTCAGAAACAGCTGTATGAAAAGTTTGATACTGTTTAAAAAAACTATAATATTCAAGGTGCAATTCATAATCGTCTGAGAAATGGACCATGGCTGTACTATAAAGACTTTGAATCCTTTTAATAACCAAAAAATCTACATTCTGCCTCTTTAACGGCATATTTCTTGCTCTCCGACGTTTCATTAACTCCAGTAGTAAATCCCTTTCATACTGAATAGCTTCGTTAAAGTCTTGTAAGCGCTTTGTGATTCCATTAATTTTGAAGTCAAAGTGTCTGCGTTTCTTAATCAGATTACTGAAAGAAGAAAATCAGATTCAAAATTGCATAGTAATTAAAAATAAACTATTTACTATAGCTTTATTTATATTTGCTTACCTTATTTCCGAGTCTTTAAAAAGTTTACTTGCTTTTAACTCAATTATTTCTGAAGACATCAACTCCATATTTTTCTGAACAATTTCTCCCATCTTTAGGCCTGTTATTCACAAAGCTAAAACAAGAAATATAGCTTCTAAATGACTGCAAAACGTGTAAAATTTGTTACGGAAAGTTTTAAAAATGTATTTATTTTTGAGGTTAGGTAACAGAATGACAGATCCAGCACAAAAGATCTGTTTGAAAAAGGTTTGAACTGTCCGATGTTTGGCCTTATCTTTTCAGCCTCCGGCCAATTTCGAGTATCAGTTATCACACCGGGGTAGCTTTGATACGGCAGCTTCACCATTTAATTTTTGACGTTTATTACAGCTAGTCCACTATTTATTTAAAACTATTGATGATTGATAAGAAATGACCAATTTTTAGTAGCTAACCTATTTGCTGAAAATGTTCATTACCGTTATGCAGATATGTATAATTTCATCTAGTCACATTAATAAAGTATTTTTTAGTGTTTGTATTTTTTTCTATAACTGAAAACTGATGTAACTTCGTCAGGCTATTAAGCTATATATACAAAACCTTTTTCTCTATCATAAATAAATCTATGTAACGAAATGCTGCTAAACATATTATTCAGAACAAAGAATTTAAAAAAACTTACCCTTCAGGGAACAGAGCAAAACTTTTTTTAGGATGACTTTAACGCCCGAACACCCGAAATTCTCACTTAACCGGCAATGCAGACGGGAGCGTTCTGTTCTGGACGACGTAATAATCCAGCGGGATTATTTCCAAAAAAAATAAAACCGGCGAAATTCGCAAGCTCATTTCGAACGGACCACTACAAAGAAAGTAATAAAAGGAAGCAAGATTCAACGCAAAAACGCATTCGATAATGTAGAAGGTGACTCACCTCGATTTATTGTACATACCTATTTATAATTTTTTTATTTAGTGCTGGCAATAGAAACTGTTTTTTTTTTTAATTCGGCCGATTTCGAACAAACCCGCTCTTTCGGACCTCGCGATTAGTCGGTTACAAAGGTCGGTTATCTTCGGCTTTGTCTAAGCCTACAAAGCGTCATCCAGGCCGGAATGCTTGCCTATTATAGTATAATAACAAACCAGCAGTTTCTGTCAGAATATTCAGGTTTAGTGAAGAGCGATATCGTGATTTTTCAATCACGTTGTGAATCGCGACTGTGATTTTTTGATATCAGTGAAATTAAAACGTGACGTGATCACGGTTTATAAATATTCTCACTGTTAACGAAGGATTACACGTAAGAATAATGAATATAGCAGGCCTCGTAAAATAATTAGTGGGTGATGAATTTAAATTACTTATTATGTATACCTAGGTACCACTAAATGAACTATAACAAAATAAAAATAAACTCTCTGAAAAAATATAACAAAACAGATAGAAAAACTAAAAAATGATATTTCAACGTAGACTAGGTGTAACAAAAGAAAAATAATATCTCTAGAAAAATATCACACACCATATATATATATAACAAACAAAAAAAACGTTATTTCCGTCTATGTTCGCGACCAAAACTGATGGCAGTGACGTAACAGTCGAAACGGCCAAAATGCTGTGTTCTCATCATTGGTTTACAATGGTTTCGACTACTACGTCACTGATATCAGTTTTGGTCGCGAATATATAGATTAAGGTAAGATTATACCTTCAAAAAAAAATACCGAACTACTAACACTGTGTACTTTACGATGGTTTCTTAATCATTTTGTGCATTGTCTATATTGGCATATAAAAATAGAATCATTTGCGTCATGGGGTCATGCCCCCCCCAAGCATCAATTTAACACAAAAAATACCATATATACCCGTTTAACTAACGCGACAGGGTAATACTTTTCGTAATGTTTCCATGCATGACCCCCCCCCCCCCCTAACGAAATTTGACCCCCCCCCCCCCCCCCCAAGCTGAAGTTCTGGATCCGCCCTTGATATTCGTTCGCATGGAACTGAAGTTGCCAAGGTGTAGCGGCCTACAGGCCTAATAGCATTCGTTACAGATAATTATGTACGTGATAGACAGTGCAGTAAAATAATATTGAATTTATACTATGGTATCAAATATTGTAGACCGGGGATAAAATATTCTAAAATGTCAAGAGTCAAGTAAATCAAAAGTCTTCCAAAATTTTGTAACCTAGACCGTACAACAAAGAATATTCTGAAATAACAGTGGAAATTATTTTAATTGAACTTAAATTGAAATACAATAAACCTCAAATGAAAGTATCAAATATTCTAAGTAAATAAACTCACCATTCAAGTCGAGACGCAGCAAAAGAAAGAACGCGCGCGACCCGCGTCTGCTTTCTGGCAGCCGTCTCCCAGTCTCCCCTCTCAACTAAAGTTCCAACCAATCAGAATACTCAGAAACCAGTTCGCACCGGATTACCGCTGACGCGACTGTCTGGTTTTTATGACCATGAGAACCGAAACAAATGCATTCTCCGTATCGTTACAAACTGCTACAATGAAATACGATTTATGTGTCTGCGTACTAAGAATACGCGCCATTAGTGTCACGTGCATCCGCTCGGGCTGTTATTTATGGTCTGGGAACCACTTAACTTAATTATAAGGTCGTTGAATTGTATAGTTCTTGGTAGTTTTAAGATAAGGAGATTTTAAGGAGAACTGTCACATAAACTTTACTTCGAGTTGTGCAAGCTGTGCAAAGTAAGCTCGTTTTAAGAGTGGTACTAAGAACTGACGGTAATAACAGTGAGTTATATGGCAGTTCTGTCACATAAAAATGTTTTAATGGTACTTAGTTAGCGTATTTCATAGGACTATTATTTTTAATGTTGCAAATTTCTTATGAAATTGCTGACACTACTGTCTGGAAAAGGGTGGGAAAATCGTAAGAAATGTCAACCTAAGCATAAATTTTACTATATAAACCGACGCGAGTGAGGTTCAAAATCAATTCAGTTCAGACTAAAAGATAGAATTCAGACCTTCAGTTGACAGTAATATTCAGACATTCTTTCAGTGAACGTTTAGTGACTAAACAGTGTTAATAGAAGTAAATTGTCACATGTCTAACGAAGTTTATTGTTAGAATTTTAGTAGCTTTAACCTAGATAAGTGTCTTTTTGTGAAACTTGATTGTGTGAAGATATAGATGATGGGTTTGCAACAAATAGGTTAGTACTTGTAAACTGAGACATTTTCGCCCGTACTAAGAAATGATGACAATAAAATATGTATTATGTAGAACTTTATGATATTTACTTTCAATCGCCGCTCGTAACTACAAGGCCATTGTAGGTCGATCATTGGAGACATACGATACCTTTAGATGATAGGATTTATTTTTAACAGTGTTTATATTGATATCATCACCCAACAGGCCGGCAAATAATACCCAGGGTCCCGAACCCACTAAATAAAACTTGTAGGTCTTCCCATGTGTGAAAATTGATAGATAGGCCAACATAGAGGAAGCTAGATAGCTTTAATAAATAGACGACATGGGTCGGCTATTACAAATGGTGTCAGGTGTGTGGGGTTTGAATAAAAAGGAAAAGAGAAATTCAGAATTTTAGGACCTTGCGACTGTGGACGTCAAGAACTCACCCACGATAGTATTTTTGCCTAACAATAGATATATTCACTTGTAAAAATGACCGAAGAAAAGAAAATTGAAACTCTGATCAACCCAGTAGTTTTGAATAATGTTGTAATTGGACTCGATTCAGTCCCGACTTACGACGGATTAAGTAATGTAGACGAGTTCATTGGAATCATTGAAGAAACAGCAACGCTTGCCAATTGGACAGAAGCTCAGAAGGTTGCCATAACTAGACTAAAACTTAGGGAGGATGCCAAACAATTTGTGAAGTCAGAGGAAGACCTTAAAACCACTCCAAGCTGGGATGCTTTGTCTCGTGCATTGAAGAAACAATTCCAAAGGACTGAAATTAATGGAGAGTCACGAAGGAAGTTTTTGGAATGCAAGCAAAGGACCGTTGAAACAAGCAGACAATTTTTAACAAGACTCAAGTCATTGGGAAATCATACTATGTCGTACACTGGAATAAAAGATGTTGACGCGGTTTTAAAACATAGATTCGAGGAGGACTTAATCACGCAGTTCATGATGGGTCTGCTGATGCCTATAAAAGCCCGAATTTTATCGAAAGCACCAAACACTTTAAATAGCGCATTAGAACTAGCGGAACGTGAAGAAGCAATCGAAAGTCTCATTAAGCCTTCACCACCTCATCGAGAATATATTAGAGGGATGCAATCCAGTGAACCTGAAAGAAACAAAAGTAACGATGTCATACGGTGTTACAAATGTCAACAAGCAGGTCACTTCGCTAGAGACTGTCGTGACCAGAAACCTCGCGAATTTAAATGTTTCAAGTGTAATAAAGTTGGACATTTTGCAAATGATTGCCGTACAACAAACGCAAGAGATTTGCGCACTTGTTACAACTGCTACAAAGTGGGACATTTACGTAGGAATTGCCCAACTAGTCAGCGAACAGGTACGGAAGGTCAAAGAAGTTTAAACTCCCAAGCAGCCACTTTCCGACCCCGAAGTCAGGCTGCACAGCAAACAGGAAACCGTCATTAGATGTACAGGAGGTCAGGGTACAGAGTGCCACAGAAACGTTTCTTCCCCATAATATAGCTAAGGTAACAATAGGAAATAGGAAATGTTTTGCACTTATAGATTCTGGAGCTGCTGTATCCCTAGCGAAACCCGGTATTGCAAAAGGGTTTAAAATTAATAAAGATTTTGAAAGTAATTTAGTGGATATACAAGGAAGTGGTATACCATGTACGGGAAAAGTTATACTACCACTCGAGTTGGCAGGAGGAAAAATAGTTAAGCACGATTTTATGATTGTCGACTCACCTTTAAGTTTCCAGGCAGATATTCTACTAGGCCTGGACTTTTTACATAAATTTGGAGTTAAAGTAGATTGGGGAAATGGATGGATGTGTATACTTGAAGATGTTATAAGTCTGTATGAAGAAGAAGAAAATGTATCTAGAGCAAGTTGGTTAGCATTACGAAATAAAGAACAAATAGAGAGGAAGATTTTAGAGGAACTAAAGTATCTTAGAGACGAAGTTAAAAGTTTAGAAGTCAAATTGGAGGCAGCGCTTGTGAAGAATTCTTTATTCCTGGGGAGGAACAAGAATTCAGACGAGCAGGTGATCCCCAGTCACCTGGTCGCATCAAAATCAACAGCAAATCACAGCAAAGCTACTAAAATGACTATGGAGTCCGTGGCTCCTAGAATGAAGGAAGATAGAGGTACCAGTAGTAAGATTACGGAGGAGATAAGAGTTCCTAACACCGAAGAGACGAGAACAGTTTCGAGAGTGGAAGAGAAGGAAGTTGAAGACGTGAACGTGACAGGAGGGAACGCACGTGAGGAGAGAAATAAAAGAAATAGGAAGAGTGCAAATCAACAGAAGATAGATACCATTGCTACCGACGTTCAAATTCAAAGAGTAGGTCAAGAAGACAACTTTACTGCAAATATTATCTTACCTCAAGATTTAATGATTCCGGCTAGATGTCAAGCCATATGTATGGCTAGTCTTACAAGAGCATCACGAGTTAAGGCTCAGCATATGGTTATCGAACCATGTGACGATGTTCCGTCAGGACTATTCATAGCTAGGAGTCTTTGCAAAGTTGATTCAACAGTACCAATCAGAATTATGAATGTGACTGAAAAAGCAATATTAATTAACAGAAGAAGCATTATTGATACTGCTATGGAAGTACCGAATGATTCAAGAGGCCCCGAGAATGAAAGAAAACATAATATAGTAAACTCCGAAATGAGACCAGTATGGACGTTCCCTACATTACGTCAACAATTACCTATAGTTATTTCAACCAGTACTGAAAACCAATCAGAAGTCTAAAGTTGTCACTACTATTCTGTATAAGTACCAGTACAATTCGACGTGTATGAACTGCCATCTAGGCATTAATGATTATACTTATTCAAACTGTAAATATGATTCTACTTCTCAAACTAGCGCGTTCAACAATAAGTGAACAGAGGGCGACACTTTGTTCGAAAAGATTTTATGTTACTACAGACTTAAAGTGCAATAAACCTGTGGGAAGGCTGTGATAAGAACTGAATAATACAATGGGGACGCGAAAATTTAAAAAGCGCAGACAAAATAAAAATGTGATTATTGGATTGAATGAACTTTAAAACGTGACGGATAAAAAGGGCGTTGTTGGTGGTCCAGACCCAGCAAAACTTATAGACAGTGACTGACCTGAATGTTGATAAAGGTTTCCGTGGGAAAAAGACGCTTAGAAATGAAGTGCTGAATTAGGCGAAAAAGTGAAAAATTTGCGAAATTTTACGGTAAATAGTGCCGGAAAATGGGTGAACAAATTAGTTCACAGCTGCGAATCTACGTGTCGGGTCGAGAAAATAAAATTAAAAGTAAAAAGCATCATGGATTTTGAGCCATTTTTACGGTATGTGAGGCACCTTAGTTTCCCGGAACAGCGACCACTGCTTCGGGCAACTATATCCGATTTAAGGGAAGAGTTTTTCCTATTAGGGGCAGACGCGCCGTGTCACCCCCGTTTGTATCATCTGCGGGCGCGAAATAGACTATTTTCGGTGCGGGTGCATGATGATCTTCGGCGGGTAGACACCTACTGGTCTATCGTTAATAGAGAAGCAGAAGTTCCACCATGCGACTGTGTGATCTGCAGTCCAACAGACCGCGTGTTTCCGCCTCTGGAAGCTTACCCGGATATACCTGAGGTGCTGAGGGTCCAGCCACCACCAGTTCCAGCGGTCCAGGAGCTACCTCGACATGTGCCTAGACCACCATCCCCTAGGTCACCGCCTTATTCTCCGCCGCCACTACAGGAAGCGGTCCAGCAGGATGCTATCCCACAGGAATTCCTACCACAGGCTGAAAATCAACCAGCCGTTCAGCAAGAAGTCAATATCCTAGAGGCAGGAGAAATCTATGTGCCGCTACCAATACCTAGGCCAAGGTATCTGGAGGAGATGGAGGAAGACTACCATGAACGCATTGGCGGGTTACTTATGAACTGGCTGGATGGCCATGTTCTCGACCTGATATACGAGGACCCATGATGAGAGAGCAATGACTGCTCATTATATCCTTTTTAGGTTAATAGTAAGGTAGATTTATAGATTTTTGCAAACCCATCTTAAGTTAGATAAACTAGTTTTTTTAAAAAATATATATTATGCAGGTACCTAGGAAAAGTCACCTTTTCACCTGTATATATTTTAAATTACTCATTTCAAAAGATGTTATAGGAATGAAGATTATTTTTAATATTTTTATTTAGGATTAGCTCTAAGTCAATTAACAATCAATGAACTCTTATCTGTTTAATTGTCAACGTAGCGTTTTATATTATCAGGTATAGGAGTCACGAATGGACCACACATAAACAACACTCGTGCAAGGACGTATTGTTAGATTATTAAAATACGAGGGGACTTTAATTAATTTATAATGTTAAAGAAATTTTATCATTTGGGACAAAATTTCTTTTACGGGGATAGGAGGAATGTAGCGGCCTACAGGCCTAATAGCATTCGTTACAGATAATTATGTACGTGATAGACAGTGCAGTAAAATAATATTGAATTTATACTATGGTATCAAATATTGTAGACCGGGGATAAAATATTCTAAAATGTCAAGAGTCAAGTAAATCAAAAGTCTTCCAAAATTTTGTAACCTAGACCGTACAACAAAGAATATTCTGAAATAACAGTGGAAATTATTTTAATTGAACTTAAATTGAAATACAATAAACCTCAAATGAAAGTATCAAATATTCTAAGTAAATAAACTCACCATTCAAGTCGAGACGCAGCAAAAGAAAGAACGCGCGCGACCCGCGTCTGCTTTCTGGCAGCCGTCTCCCAGTCTCCCCTCTCAACTAAAGTTCCAACCAATCAGAATACTCAGAAACCAGTTCGCACCGGATTACCGCTGACGCGACTGTCTGGTTTTTATGACCATGAGAACCGAAACAAATGCATTCTCCGTATCGTTACAAACTGCTACAATGAAATACGATTTATGTGTCTGCGTACTAAGAATACGCGCCATTAGTGTCACGTGCATCCGCTCGGGCTGTTATTTATGGTCTGGGAACCACTTAACTTAATTATAAGGTCGTTGAATTGTATAGTTCTTGGTAGTTTTAAGATAAGGAGATTTTAAGGAGAACTGTCACATAAACTTTACTTCGAGTTGTGCAAGCTGTGCAAAGTAAGCTCGTTTTAAGAGTGGTACTAAGAACTGACGGTAATAACAGTGAGTTATATGGCAGTTCTGTCACATAAAAATGTTTTAATGGTACTTAGTTAGCGTATTTCATAGGACTATTATTTTTAATGTTGCAAATTTCTTATGAAATTGCTGACACTACTGTCTGGAAAAGGGTGGGAAAATCGTAAGAAATGTCAACCTAAGCATAAATTTTACTATATAAACCGACGCGAGTGAGGTTCAAAATCAATTCAGTTCAGACTAAAAGATAGAATTCAGACCTTCAGTTGACAGTAATATTCAGACATTCTTTCAGTGAACGTTTAGTGACTAAACAGTGTTAATAGAAGTAAATTGTCACATGTCTAACGAAGTTTATTGTTAGAATTTTAGTAGCTTTAACCTAGATAAGTGTCTTTTTGTGAAACTTGATTGTGTGAAGATATAGATGATGGGTTTGCAACAAATAGGTTAGTACTTGTAAACTGAGACATTTTCGCCCGTACTAAGAAATGATGACAATAAAATATGTATTATGTAGAACTTTATGATATTTACTTTCAATCGCCGCTCGTAACTACAAGGCCATTGTAGGTCGATCATTGGAGACATACGATACCTTTAGATGATAGGATTTATTTTTAACAGTGTTTATATTGATATCATCACCCAACAGGCCGGCAAATAATACCCAGGGTCCCGAACCCACTAAATAAAACTTGTAGGTCTTCCCATGTGTGAAAATTGATAGATAGGCCAACATAGAGGAAGCTAGATAGCTTTAATAAATAGACGACATGGGTCGGCTATTACAAAGGTACGACATTATTATTCAAAAAATAATAATAACACTTTAACTTTTCTTACCCTGTTATTCTAGTTTGCGCTGAAGTTAGGATTGTGACCGTAGGATGTCTATTTTTCAAATGTTTTTTCAAATTCGAAGTCCTGGTTCTAAATCATGATTTTACTTTGCACATATTACAGGTCGCATAATTTTCATCCACTTCTTTAAAAAATGTCTACTATACTATTACTACCCATTTTCGATTCACGGTTTTAAGATCAAAGGCATCAGTGCCGGATTTACGTACCTGGGGGCCCTAGGGCACCAAAAACTGGGGGCCCATACACTAGCAACTTTTTATTATCTTATTATATAAGTATTATATAAAAAAAAATTACTAGATTTATTTTCTCCAAAAAAAAAACGTTATACATTAAACTGGAACTTTATTTAGCCTAACATTTTAATATAATTATAATATAATGTACCTACATAAATATTTATATTAGCCACGCCATTTTCTGGCTTTTGAATCCAAAAACTCGTTGATTATTGAATCAGTGTTGATTTTTTGTAATAACTCTTCTTCAATTGATAATAATGCCAGAGAAGTTAAATTATTGTTACCCAAAGAATTTCTTAGGTATGTTTTGACTAATTTTAAAATAGAGAAAGATCTTTCTCCCGACGCGTTACTTACAGGAATTGTCAAAAATATATGAATGGCTGTGTAGATATTTGGAAAAGCTGTTATTAAATCATTGGTATAAATGTAGTTTAATAAATTGAGTGCTGAGCTAATATCGATTTTCTCTTTAACTGTATTTAAAAATGATTTTAACACAAGGCATTCCTCGCCTAGTTCATCGTTAATATCATCTTTATATAGCTGTGTTAAAGTGTTTGCTTTTTGTCGCAAATCTTCGTTATCAAGTTCTGTTAGACAAGTTATAAAGCTGAAATGTTTATCAAGAAAATCGTACTTTTCTAATCTTTTTTGCATTTCGGTACCTATTTTATCTATAATAACATAGTAGGTATTCACTTTAAAACTAGTGACACCATCAAGTTTTGTATCAGCAGTGCCATCATCATGTTTCAATTTTTTGGTTTTAGGTCGTTTTAGATCTTGTTGAAATTCATTAAATTCTGATAAATTTCTACCTTTTTCAAAATAATAATCGAACCTATTTCGTAACTGCGTTATATAATCAATTATACTTTTATATGTTATTGTTACCTGATGTAAATCAATGTTGACTTTTTGAATAATTTTGTTACTTTTATCAAACAAAGATAGAATGTCATTCCAAAAAAATGTTAAGAAAGCCACCTCTACTTTAAATAGATTTTTGTGTAAACTTTTAGCTTTTACTTTTACTATTGAATTTTGTCCACTGTCATTTGAGATATCGTGTAAAACTTTTTTAAAACATTGATATCCTAGTGACAATGCTTTACACGCATCCGCCCTAGCTGACCAACGTGTGTCGGACAAACTCTTTGGTACTGTACATCAGTTATTTTTTTCTAATTCTGTTTTAAGTAAATTCCATCTTAATGTAGAAGCACCAAAAAAATTATATATTTCTTGAACGAATAAAAAAATGAAGTGCCTTCTAAACAGCAATCAGCGGCGGCATTTCCTACTAAGTTTAAAGAATGGGCTCCGCATGGTACAAAATAAGCCAAATGATTTTTTTGCCTTATTTTGGATTGTAAACCATTATAAATTCCAGCCATATTCCATATTGCTGGCATTATCATATGATTGCCCTCTACAATTTGCAATATCTAAATTCAAATCCTTCAGGATATTATAAACTGCAACTTCCATATCCACGGCTTTATGTCCTACGTGGGGAATAAATCTAACAAACCGCTCAACAATGTTTCCTTCATGAACATATCGTAAAATAACTGTTAACTGATCAGTTTTTGTTATATCTGGAGTGGAATCCATTACTATCGAAAAATATTTGCTGCTCTGAATTTCTTTGGCAATTGTTTCCTGTAACTAAAAAAAAGTAATTTAATAAAAAAATATATTTAAAAAAAATAAAAACTTTGTTGTTGTACCTTTGATGCTAAAATCGTTATTAGCTCCTCCACTGTGGTTTTTGACAGATACGTATCTCTTCCGCCACTTCCAGAATTGCCATATTTTTCTATGTGTTGCTTTAAAAATGGATCAAATTCTGCTATGAGCTCTAATAATCCTAAGAAATTTCCATTTTTTGACGCACCGAATACTTCTTGGGAACCTCGGAATGCTAGGTTTCGGGTAGCAATATATTTAATCACACTAACTACTCTTTTAAGGACTTCCCTATAATAATTTTTTTCTCTGAGTTCTAATTTTCCCATTTCCGTATCAACCTTTCCCTTAAGTTGAGAACGGGTAATAAATGTATTTATCGAATGCACATGGGCTAAAGTCTTTTCATGTTTGTGTAAATAATCACAATGCTTCCAATCATTAAACCCTTCCTTACAATCACTGTTTTTCGTACAAAATAGTTTACATGGAATGCAGTACACTCTTTTCGTTATTTCTGAGTAATAAATCCACGAACGACGTACGCTCTCGCCATTTGGAAGGGTAGTATAAAAAATAGATTTGTTTGCATATCGGCGAGTAATTCCATTTTTGCTTTCATACTCTCGACCAGACTTGGAAAAATCTAAACTGCCTATATTTTGGGGCCTAAAGTTCTTCACAATATAGTTAATACTTATTTCATTAAGCTGCCACAACTTGGGATCTTCGTTAAAGTTGAAATCATGATTTTCTAAACATATTGTGGAACTGTTAATATCGGAATCAATATTATTTTTTATATTTAAGTTCTCTACAGATTGCATGTATTGTTGATATTTGAGACTCAGATAAATTTATTTCGCTATCTTGATTAGTTGTTGACGTGGATGGGGTAACTGCATCTTGAGTATCTTCAATAATAGTTTTAGTGCTGACCGTATTTCTTTTAAAGAAATTGGTTAATTTTGGAACTTTGGCCAAAAGTTCTTCCCTTTTAGATTCTTTTTCTTTTAGATTTTTCCTTTTATTAGCGCCACTCTCATAAGTGCGCTTAGACATGACTAAAAAAAGTTAACATTTCTATAGGGAATTATTGTATTCTAATAATTGGTTAACATTTTTCAAAGATATATACCTACATAGGTACTTACCTCAAATTTTATTTTAACCTTTAAGAAAAAAAGTCTATTTGTCCAATATGAATTTTTAATAACTATGAAACTGTATAGGTAGTAAACTAAACTAAACAAAAACAAGACAACAAAATAACGCTCTATAATATAAAAGAAATTATGACAGACTGCTTGTGTTTGTGTTAGCCGAACCTATATTGGCTAATTCTCTTTAAAGTTTAGAGGCGCTGTTTATGAGAACACCTGTGTGGTGTCGGCATCCCCATAGCCTAAATATTAACTAGCCGCGACACTCTCAAGCGGTGGCAATCAAAGGCACCGCGCCGCGTCGGTGCCTTTGCCTTTGATTTCTGGAAGCCGCTTTTTCGATGCCGTTGTGAGACTTGTGAGAGGTTTTCGCGTCGTAGCCGGAGCAGTAAGATGGACCGTAGTAAAAAATATTTGTACTTTATTTTTAAAGCTTTAGTTTTGGATCCAAAATACGGGAACCCAAACAGATTTATATAGAATATTTAAGAAATAGGTACTTTATTATTTTTTAAATGATGAATATAAATTTATTTACTATATTGTGGGGCCCCTCCAGTGTCCGGGGCCCTAGGGCAATTGCCCTTTTTGCCCTTATGTAAATCCGGCAAAGGTCGCAACCCCAAGTCACAGTCATGTAACAAGTAACGAAGTAACGACTTCACGGAATTGCATTTTAAATAATATCGCGACTTGCCCGTGATTATTACTATATTTAGCGGCCTCGAACCTCGGGATTAGTCGGTTATCTTCGGTTTATAGATATTTAATATTCACTGTCTATGACTGAAAGTGATTTGTTTAAACTGTGATCACATATCACGCTTTTTTATTGCTGCTGGGGAACTGTGACTACCTGTGATTTGTTGATATCAGTGATTAATTCACAGTTCGTGAAATATCGCTCACCACTTCAGGTTCATTCAAGTTGTTTTATAATTTCTAACTAATTGTGGCATCTTTTGTTTCACAAAAAAGTAGCATTATAGTGCTGCAAAAACCGCATCCTTCTATCTTTACTAATGACGTGAAAATTATATCATGTATATGGTTACTCTATGGCGCATTCCCTACCACCCTGTATACATATTTCAATAATCTTATTTTAATTAAAGCTTTATTCGTCATCAAAACACGAAGACTCTAGGTGTAGTTCTAGAGTATCAAAAAATTAATAGCTTCCTGACATTACGGAATAAATTGATGATTCCAAAAACTTTGCCACAGAACATAGCAAACTTTCCAAAAAGTACCCTTGTTCAGGGGTTCCTAACCTGTGCCCTGAACCGTCGTAAAGAGAAAGCACCGTGAGCTGACTAGCCCAGGTGACACGCACAACCTGTTTTTTATATAATATTCAATTTGATGGGGGACCACCATATAAAAGTAACTTTTCTACTCTTTCAATAGTCAGTGGATTTTGTCTTTGTTTTTAAGCTGCTTAATAGATTAACCCCTGTTGACTCGGGTCTGTCGCGCCTAAATCGGCATGAATGGTCACTTTACCTTCACTAGTCCTTACAATTAATATTAAAATTTAACTAGAGATTTACCGAGATTTTTTTATTTTAATATCTTAATTAATACAACCTAACAAAAACTGTTAAATTACTTTACAACATACTATCCTATTCATCTGAAGAAAATTTGCCATTATAGAAAGGAAGGTAATCAACGATAACTCTCCAATCAGTAAAATACACCACCATTGTTCCTGCTGTTGCCCCATAGACAGAGGCAGATCCCAACCTAAAACAAAATATAAAATTACAGAATCAATTAATTTTATAATTGTCAATGGATGTGCATCTCTGGATTTTTGTATGGAGCCACATAGAGTTGGCGCCCCCAATTATTGCAGGAAAGGTATAAGTATGTATCGTATCTAATATAAGATAGATTCATAAGTTAGCCGAAGCCACAGTGACCGCAAAAATACTCTTTTAACAATATCAAATATAAGATTGATTCCTTATGTTATCCACACTGATAAGAACCAAGATACGATATAAACGATTTCTAATTGTATCGAAATTCTCAGTAATTTCAAACAGGTAATTTGAAATTTCTTTTAGTAACCATTTATTACATAACTAAAACTTTAAGCTGTATATTACGTGAGAAGAGGTGGAAGAAAATCGACTTACCAACTAGCGGCAATTTCTGCTTGTTTCCTTCCTATAAATCTTAATGGTCCAATCATTTTTAATCTTTAAGGAAAATACCTTTTTCTTTAAATAAGATACCAAAACGACGAAAGAATGTACCGATGACCAATGAATGACAGTGACAAGAACCATATATCTCTTCTTTTCTGATTATAGTAAATTAACAACATAGTAATGTGACAGTAATACGTCACCACAGAGGCGAAATAAGTCGTCTGGCGTCACAGAAGAAAGCTTGATCGGTATGAGATCACATTTTTATTTTTCAAATTTCCAACCAAGACGTCTCTCGTCTCTATTCGTTTCCTCAATGACAGGTTATGTTTTGGACAACATAACCGTTAAGCTGCTCAAAGCCCGTGGACGGGCGAGCGAGTGGAACATAGAGAAATAATCATAATCACTTCTCTCGATATTATCCTTCTCCTAAGTACGCCGCCAGGTTTGTCGAATTTTGCATTTTCGTACACCTGCTCAGGGTTGGTTAGGAAACACCAGCGACTCTAGCGCTCTCTTTTCTGTGGTGCATCGTAATTCTCGCTGCAAAATTATGATAAATGTCAATGTGACAGCCGGACTTTTCACTCTCGTTGCGTGGTTGGTGTTTACATTACCATTTTTTTACATATTATTTAAAATGTGTTAAAAAGTCTCCATTTGGAATCTCCAGTCAGTTTTCCCATTTATTTAAAAAAAAACACATTTTAAGCAAGTAAAATGACTGAAGTTTTTGATGAATGGGACGAATTGGCGACCGATTTTAAAGATTTAGAGGTCAGTTCTTGCATCTCATATTAATTTTATGCCTGGGCCCTGCATTTAATAAAGACAACAGAAAATGCCTTTGCTTGGTGCACAAAACTAAATAAAAGATATAACTTTACCCAAGCTTTTAGTAAAGGTCAAAACGTTGGACATTATTCTGTGGGTCAACCTCAGGTTTCTATGTTAGAATTTATAGAATCATTCATTAGACTGTGTTTCATTTTTTTTTTCTGCTTTCTCCACAGGTGGTTAATAGAGAATATCTTAAACATTTGGACGAACTCTCAAGCCATCAGAAAAAATGCCAAGAACACATAAAACATCAGCGGTATCGGTTAGGGGTTATTTCCAAGAATTTATCCCAGTAAGATTATAAGTAGTTTTAAGCATGATTCCCAAATATGTGTAGATTTGATAGTATAGGTATAGCAATGACCTAAAATGTTTTTACCTCAGTTACATCATGATAGAATAATTGAATGTTTCAAACCAAAATATTTAGTTTGTTTCCTTAACACTTGGAAGGATATGTAACAACCTGCCCTAACTTTAAATTTCTTGCACTAGCACAAGTTGGCCTTTAATTATTAATATACTTTTTCAGGTCTTGTTTCATTGTTAGGGAGAAATATTTTCTAGTATATTAGGGATTTTATTTATTTGTAAATAGTTATAGTACCTGTGGTAAGTTCGACAATATTATTTTTGTTTTAGAATGAGTAAAACCAAGGAGAATGAAGAAAAACTAAATGAATTAAAAAGTAACATACTGAAAAGAAAAGTGCAGCTATATGAAGTGGAACAGACTTTACCTAAAGAAAATGGATTATATTTGAAAATAATTTTAGGAAATGTAAATGTTTCCATACTGAATAAGGAAGATAAGTAAGTATTAATATGGATTTTTGAAGAATATTGATAGTTTCATTATGAAAATTAATTGCATAATTTTCCTATACTTTCAGATTTAAATACAAAGATGAATATGAAAAATTCAAGCTCATTTTAAGTGGTATAGGTTTTATAATGGCAGTACTGAACTACTTCATAAGATTCAGAGCGCTCGAGCTCAGCTACATATTTTTACTAGTCTGGTATTACTGCACACTTACGATAAGGGAAAGTATTCTCAAGCTCAACGGGTCTCGTATCAAGGGATGGTGGAGGTTTCATCATTTCTTTTCAACGGTAGCTGCAGGCATCTTGCTTATATGGCCTGATAATGAAACATGGTTGGCGTTTAGACACCAATTTGTGTGGTTTAATATTTATATAAGTAAGTTTTTTTATTTATTTATTTATTCACTATAGATCACAAGTGATATCAGGTTTGTTATCTTACAGAATAAAATATCTAATTATTCACTAATACAAAATATAGAACGTCCACACACTGATAGACAATAAAGGAAACACTTGAGAGCAAAACAGCAATCAAAGGAGAACTTAGTTATAAACGATTCTTGAAGGGAATAATAGTATTCCCGTTATTGACAGTCAACATCGATGAAGCACAACATCATACATGCTTCTCCTTGTACAATGTGAATGAGACTGGAACAGATGACCTGGGATTACATCTAACAAACATAACAGCCACAAGAAGAAGCACACATTGAACTGAGAGGATTCTGAAACTGACTGAGACAAACCCAATTGCACAGCTAAAATGTTTAAAAAATAAAAGTAATTAAAATTTCGAATTATTTTAGGTGTTGTCCAGTATCTTCAGTTCAGATACCAAAGGGGTGCTCTGTACAGACTTAAAGCCTTAGGAGAGAGACACAATATGGATATAACGATCGAGGGCTTTCATTCTTGGATGTGGCGGGGATTAAGCTTTCTGTATCCCTTTTTGTTCGCTGGTTATATATTTACTTTGTACAATGCGTACACATTATATAAGATCAGTTTTTATCCTAGTGCTACATGGCATGTAAGTATTTTATATTGCATAGATAATAATGGGGATATAAAATGCTCAAGCCATTAAGGAATAGGCTGGAAGACAGCCTGAACAAACCTCAGTTTTTTTAACGTGACCTAGAAGGAAAATTATGGAACTTTACTAAATGTAAACCAAACTCACCATTTATTTTATTGTCGATTGACGTGAATGATTAAGTTTCATTGGAAGTGTGGTGCTTTTTATAAAGAATAAATATAGAGTAGTGTAAACCGAAAAAAACAACGTCCGTTCACATTATCGATTTATTCATGTTAAAGGAGTTAGAACTTTTTATAACCAACATAATAAACATATAAATTAGTAACGCCCATTAAAACAAACAGTAACAAATTTTAAAAAAGGGAGGAGAATTATTTTTTGTTAAAAGTCAGAAAAATTTTTTTGTTTTATTTTACAAATTGTGGATTTTGCAACACAAAATTTTTTTGCTAAATACGTAACACTTTGCCCATCATTTAATCCTTGGATCACTAGCGATTTTGCATAAAGAGTAAGACACTTTGGTTTTTTAAGCGACATTTCACCCATATTTACCGAAATTACGTGACCCAAATACGCATTAACATCGAACAACTGGCACAAAAGGTATGCATTTCTAGCTAACAAAGCGCCCGCGGTGGGGAAGTACCGCAGATATCGGGAATTTACAGCACCACGGAGCAACGACTGCCACATAATGTAAATTTTTAGGGCCAATGACTTTGTTTCCAAGTTTTGAAGGCTTAGTTTGTTCACTGTGTACGGTGGTCTTGTATAATTAACATTTTGTTCATACTATGCGAGGTTTCCGTTAGGCGATGTTCACACTATCGAGTGTCTACTGCAATAGAATAATTTCGATGGATTTTTATTACCTACTTTCTTTTTGACTTTAATTTGGGCTGATGTCATATACTATAACTAGTTTTGTTTTCTTGACCGTTTTTTAACAAATTATAGGTAGTTTGTTCCTTGGTCTCGGTCACTTTTGACATGAAATTCCAATTTTCAGTCAACGTTTCGGTTCATTTTATTTAAACCATCGTCAGTCGTCATATTTGAACAAAAATAAAAAAGGCGTATAAACAAAATTAAAAAGAAGCAACATTTTTTTATGGTGTTAGAAGCAAAATTCCTATTTTATGTTAGGCCGGTATTAGACTATCAAATATATTTGACAAAGAACTTTTATAAAATATTTTGTAGCATTTCTTTGATAATATTTCTTTTATAAAAGTTTATACTAGTATTACACTGTCAAAGAACTTTGACAATTTTTGAAGGAACTTGTCACGTTTTTACAATTAAAAATGAACGATAGACGTGCATTAGCTTGTCTAGCGTTAAGTGCTGCCGTGATTACAATGTGTTTAGTATTAAAAAACAAAAAAAAAGAGCCAGGCGCCTGTGGGTAAGGCCCTGGGTGGCAAGACGTAATTTTAGGGGTGTCCACCACAATATCCTTCGGAAGTTACGAGTTGAAGGTATTAGGAGTTATGAAAACTATTTAAGAATGGACGAGGACACATTTAACTTTATTGTTATAAAGATATCACCATTGATATCCCGACAGAATACACATTTAAGGAATTGTATCAGCGTTGAGGAACGCTGGTTACCCTTCGGTTTATGGCAACAGGACAGAGTTATGCTAGTTTACAGTACAGCAGTCGCATACCCTTTCAGGCATAATCCCATAAACATGCAAGGCAAAAAATGAAAATAAATAAATAAATATATCCAGTCTTTTATTTCGGTTTTTGTAATCCGGGTGTTGATGGTTGTACAATATTTCGAACCTTCCATACTCCGAAATTAGCAATTTTGTTGTTGAAATGCACCAGACAAACTTATTTTTCGCCATGGTATTATATACCAATACCAGTCGCAGTCAATGTCAAATGTATGCCTTATTGTCAGAAAATGAGGTTACTACCGTTACCAATCAACTATAAAATCTTTTATCAAAGATAATCGTGTGTTGTTATATTTTATAAAATATCTTTTATAAAATAAATATTTTATAAAATTTCTTTTATAAAATATCTTTGTCAAATATATTTGATAGTCTAATACCGGCCTTTAGAGTTAGTCATGTTTAGAATGAAAACAAGAAAATATATAAATGACAGAATGGACATACCTTGTACAATTCTCACCCACTTACACTAAGATAGCATTGAAATTAGAATCATTTTGTCACGTTGTTTAATGGACGTGAACTAAACTATTTTCGCAGTAGGGCAGGTTAATATTTAGTTACAATAAAATAGAAGGTATGCATATTTAAATAATTTACATTTTGGGTTCTTGGCCTGTTTATACCTTTACAATAGGGTTCCTATATTAAAATTATTTGGTGCCATCAGTGTTCCTTTTATGATGGTAAAAATTTGCATTTAGTTTGATGTAATTATATTATTGTAAATATTACTAAGGTTATCTGTATCAGTTCTAAAATTAATCGTATTATTGGTTTTTTTTATATGAATCATTTCTTTGATGTTGCGTTTTTTGTAATTTGTTTCATAATCTAATTTAATCTCTAATATCCTTGGAGAAACGGAATATTATATCAAAGACTCATGAGATTTCCACAATTTTATCAAAACCAAAAAATCATATTCTAGTATATTTTGACGTTGTCTCTCTTTATACAAACATCCCAATAGAACTCGCCATAAATAGCATAAAAGAAAAATGGAAACTAATAAAAAAATTTACAACCATCCCTGAACAGGAACTAATTGATGCTACCAAACTATGTCTAACTTCAACATTTTTCCAGTTCAATAAGCAATTTTACTCGCAAATATATGGCTTAGCAATTGGTTCGCCCATTTCTACAACCATTGCAAATCTGGTTATGGAACACCTGGAAGAAAAAGTCATTGGTACCCTCAATTATAAACCATACTTTTTTAAAAGATTTATTGATGACTGTATTCTATGTATTCCGCAGGACAAACTACAATACACTTTAAATAAATTTAATTCCTTCCATGAAAAATTAAAATTCACACAGGCAACTGAAAACAACAAATCAATAAATTTCTTAGATATAAATATTAACTATGATTACGAAGGCATATGGTCTGGCAGATATCTAAATTTTCGATCTCATACTCCAGATAAATACAAAAAAAGTGTTGTTAATTCGCTAGTTGATCGAGCAGTTCTATTATCACGCATTGATAATAGACCACAAAACCTTAGTCAAACTAGGGGGGCACAGCCCCCCTAGGCGCTACCCGCGCAGGGGCCTCCGGCATCCACCTATATGTGTTTTGGTTATTACCTAGCCGCTCCGCGGCGGGGCTCCGCCGTTCACCTGCATGTGACAGATTCCCACTAGGCGCTACCCGCGCAGGGGCCTCCGGCATCCACCTATATGTGTTTTGGTCATTACCTAGCCGCTCCGCGGCGAGGCTCCGCCGTTCACCTGCATGTGACAGATTCCCACTAGGCGCTACCCGCGCAGGGGCCTCCGGCATTCACCTATATGTGTTTTGGTTATTACCTAGCCGCTCCGCGGCGGGGCTCCGCCGTTCACCTGCATGTGACAGATTCCCACTAGGCGCTACCCGCGCAGGGTCCTCCGGCATTCACCTATATGTGTTTTGGTTATTACCTAGCCGCTCCGCGGCGGGGCTCCGCCGTTCACCTGCATGTGACAGATTCCCACTAGGCGCTACCCGCGCAGGGTCCTCCGGCATCCACCTATATGTGTTTTGGTTATTACCTAGCCGCTCCGCGGCGGGGCTCCGCCGTTCACCTGCATGCGACAGATTCCCGCTAGGCGCTACCCGCGCATGGGCCTCCGGCATCCACCTACATGCGTTTTTGTTATTACCTAGCCGCTCCGCGGCAGGGCTCCGCCGTTCGCCTGTATGCGACAGATTCGCCTACATGTGTTTTTGTTATTATTACCTAGATTTAACCACCGATTTGAGTGGATGCACCGAGAAGCTTGAATATAGGTTGATGCTTTAATTCGTTGGCCACACTCCTGCGGACTGTGATGGGGGTACATAGCACCCAACTTCGTTCATTATAACATATGTGACCGTTTAACATTTTAAGAGACCAGCTATATCCGATTGCGAACGATTCGCTTACTATATTACGTATCGAATAGAAAAAAAAATGTCAAAAATGACAGCTGTAAAAAAATAAACAACATTTTCGGATTCCTTGCAATCGAATTACATAGAAACGATACCAAACTTTTGAAGTTCTGTTAACCTAGCCGCTCCGCGGCGGGGCTCCGCCGTCCACCTATTTGCGACAGATATGAAACCTTTGAAGTTCTGTTAACCTAGCCGCTCCGCGGCGGGGTTCCGCCGTCCACCTGTATGCGACAGATACCAAACATTTGAAGTTCAGTTAACCTAGCCGCTCCGCGGCGGGGCTCCGCCGTCCGCCTATATGCGACAGATATCAAACCTTTGAAGTTCTGTTAACCTAGCCGTCCGCGGCGGGGCTCCGCCGTCCACCTATATACGACAGATATCGAACCTTTGAAGTTCTGTTAACCTAGCCGCTCCGCCGTCCACCTATATGCGACAGATACCAACCATTTGAAGTTCTGTTAACCTAGCCGCTCCGCGGCGGGGCTCCGCCGTCCACCTATTTGCGACAGATATGAAACCTTTGAAGTTCTGTTAACCTAGCCGCTCCGCGGCGGGGCTCTGCCGTTCACCTATATGCGATAGATATCAAACCTTTGAAGTTCTGTTAACCTAGCCGCTCCGCGGCAGGGCTCCGCCGTCCATCTATATGCGACAGATATCAAACCTTTGAAGTTCTGTTAATCTAGCCGCTCCGCCGTCCACCTATATGCGACAGATGCGAAACATTTGAAGCTCTCTTAACCTAGCCGCTCCGCGGCGGGGCTCCTCCGTCCACCTATTTGCGACAGATATGAAACCTTTGAAGTTCTGTTAACCTAGCCGCTCCGCGGCGGGGCTCCGCCGTCCATCTATATGCGACAGATATCAAACCTTTGAAGTTCTGTTAACCTAGCCGCTCCGCGGCGGGGCTCCGCCGTCCACCTATATGCGACAGATGCGAAACATTTGAAGCTCTGTTAACCTAGCCGCTCCGCGGCGGGGCTCCTCCGTCCACCTATTTGCGACAGATATGAAACCTTTGAAGTTCTGTTAACCTAGCCGCTCCGCGGCGGGGCTCTGTCGTCCACCTATATGCGACAGATATCAAACCTTTGAAGTTCTGTTAACCTAGCCGCTCCGCGGCGGGGCTCCGCCGTCCACCTATATGCGACAGATATCAAACCTTTGAAGTTCTGTTAACTTAGCTGCTCCGCGGCGGGGCTCCGCCGTCCACCTATATGCGACAGATACCAAACCTTTAAAGATCTGTTAACCTAGCCGCACCGCGGCGACGCTCCGCCGTCCACCTATATGCGACAGATACCAAACTTTTGAAGTTCTGTTAACCTAGCCGCTCAGCGGCAGGGCTCCGCCGTCCTCCTGGCAGTGACAGATTCGCCTACATGTGTTGTTGTTATTATTATTATTATTATTATTATCTAGATCTGACCACCGATTTGGGTTCAGCCTGAATGTAGGTTGATGTATTAATTGCTTGGCCACACTCCTGCGGACTGTGATGGGGGTACATAGCACCCAAGTTCGTTCATTATAACCATGTTACCGTTTCACATTTTAAGGGACCAGCTATAACCGATTGCGAACAATCCGTTCACTATATTACGTATCGAATAGAATAAAATATGTCAAAAATAACAGCTGTCAAAAAATAAACAACATTTTCGGATTCCTTGCATTCGAATTACATAGGAACGATACCAAACTTACAAAATTCCGTTAACCTTGTACCTATTATTGACCTAAGAAACGTCAATTTGACAGCTGTCAAAAAATAGATAAAGATTTCGCATTCCTCATACTAAAATTGTATAGAAATGATACTACACTTGTTAAAATATTTTAACAAAAAAATGTAAAAATGACAAATGTAATTTGACAGCTGTCAAAAAATAAATACATTTTTCGGATAACTTATACTCAAATTATATAGAATCGATACAAAATTTTTGAAATTTTGTTAACCTTGCACTTATTCTTCACTAAAGAATCATCAATTTGACAGCTGTCAAAAAATAAATTTTATTTTCGGACTCCTTACACTTAAATTATATTGAGACGTTACTAAACTTGCGATATTTTGTTCACCTTGCACATATTACTAACCTAAGAAACGTTAATTTGACAGCTGTCAAAAAATATATAAAATTTTCGAATTCCTCATACTCAAATTATATAGAAACGATACCAAACTCGTGAATTTAAGTTAACATTGCAACTATTACCAATTACCAAATTACCAATATACGTCAATTTGATAGCTGTCAAAAAATTTATAGAATTTTCGGATTGCCTGCATTAGAATTATACGAAATCGACACCAACTTTGCGAAATTATGTTACCATTACGCCTATGATCGACAGTTAACCGAAATCAAAGAATTGTTAAAAATGACAGCTGTCAAAATATGAATTAAATTTTCGGATTCCTTGCCCTCGAATTATACGAAAACGACACCAACTTTGTGAAATTCTATTAATCTTGCACTTTTTACTAACCAAGGAAACGTTAATTTGACAGGTGTCAAAAAATTTAAAATATTTTTAAAATCCTTTTAGCAATATTAACATAACGTACTAGTTGAATTTTCTTCAAATTACCAAATTATCAAATTAAGCCTATTTTTCCAAATTTGTATTCAAATCTGATGAATTTAAACACTTGCCCTTGTCTAATTTTCACTAAATATTGTAAAAACCACGCTTTTCATGCATTTCGAGCGAAAGTTAGAAATTTTGCTGTCACCATTACGAATATTCTTAATTTTCTCCAAGTTCGAACATCTTTATGATAACTTTATATATTATCAAAATGTTCGGAAAAGATGAGTTAATCAGATAAACCTAGAAAACTCTAAAAGAAAGGTTATAGAAGAAATAGCAGAGGAAACTTGACTTTTAATAACAAAAATTTCGAAAAAATTTATAAAATATTTTTTTATCCGCCAAAGGATATTTTTGGGTCACACAGTCGATGTGGAACATAAAGGTAATTTATTCCTTTAAACAATAGGCTAAAGAACGATTGAAAAAGTTACATACACTAGCGTACAGCCGGCTTTTAGTAAGAGGATGTCAAAATTAGTGATTCTTGCCTAATCGATTGTAGTTATTCTTGTATAAGAAATTAAGAAACTAAACTATGGTTTTTAATCGTGTTCTGATGTGCTCTTTCCGATGACCTATATAACATTTCCATGAAATATTATTTTACCCCATAAATAGCAAAAAAAAAATTTTGACAAAATCATCAAGTTCAGTTTTTCGCAAATTTCTCCATTTTATAGGCCTTTCAGCATGATATGATGTATTGTGAAATATTACTATTTGAGATGACCTATTCACCGGTTCAATCCCGGAGCCAATCTATGCTACTCAAGTCGATTAATTCATTATCGAAAATGACCGTGCATTGCCCATGATTTACAACATTAAAAAAATCGAGAACCTGACTTCCCGACATTTTATCAAAAAACTCTCGCGACGAGTTTTTCTAAATAAGTTTCTTGATAACATACTAGAATATAAACTGAATCGCTTAAGTTTTACGAGACCGGCAAGTCGTAGAAAAAAATATTTAATTTTTTCACATTTTCTGAATATTTCGTTTAATAACTTATGAACGGAACACCCTGTATAATGACGTACATCGGCTAAGGATACGCCATATATACCAAAATATACCCAAAAAGTTTCATTGCTCCAACGTGGACCGATTAGAAGAAATGAAATAAATTGTGTCAAGATGCACCGTTTTTGGACCCTCCCATAAGCCCAATGTAAATAGGTCGTTGCAGACCATTTTGGAAATCGGGAAAATGGTAGGAAATTTTCCATTTTGGGCAACGATAGGGGTCATTATCGAAAGCCGAAATCCCATAGAATCTTTTCCATACCATTTCCATCCTCAAATCGTTCAATTAACTTCAGGATCTCGCTAAGAAAAAGGCCATTTTGGCCCATTTCGGCCGAATTTTGACAGTCAACAAATTGGGTTAATTTTATTCCAAGGCATGCTAATTAAAATCGACGAAGTGTGCAGATTTGCAAAAATTGACCGTCCCAGCTCGGAAAAACGTCATTTTTCTCCCGATTGAAAGGAAATTTCGAAAATTTTGAAAAATAATAATGTTTAGAGAAAAGATGGACGGAAAGAATACGCCTATAAAGAACTCTCCGATATGATATTTGTAGGAGTTATTCGTGACTAAACCGATCTTTTAGTGAAAAATGGTTGAAAATGGATATACCTAATTTTTTTTAACCCTTTAGATCGTAATTCGAAACGCGCTCTTGGTATTAATCTTAAAGTACCATCATTCCGCTTGACGAAAAAGCAAAAAAATATGGAAACTGTTAAATAGGAAAGCGTATAGACGAAATTAAGTGTAGCGGTGACAAACTTTTGCATTTCCAAAAAACTAAAATTCATTCTTTAATAGTAATTTCGGTATTTAAATCGAAGAAAGCAAAATATACGTATCGAATGTGAATTACCTAGATCTTTCCGGTAACGTAAACTAAAATTCGATCAAAAGCCGTTTTTACCTCGAAAAAAATGAAAAACCGTCCATTTTTACCCCGAAATATCAACTTGTTCAGTATTTTCAAATTTTTCCCATCTTCTAATAACTTTAGGTATAGATAGATGTATTGATGGCACCTAGTTTTTGAGATGGGAAATCTTAAATTTTAAACCGCGAGACGCTCGGACGCACCCAGTTCGAGCTATTCGGTACCCGAAATGACCCTTTTTTGCCAAATTTCTACTTTCAAAAATTCTTTTAAATTACTTCTAATCGTCGTACGTTACCCAGTTTCAATAGGGTTCTGTAGCGACCGGTCCACTCCACACTCCGAAAATTTAAATCGAAAAAATTGAGTTTTGCGACTTGAAATGGATTTCAACGGGAATCGCCGAAAAGTCGACTTTGACGTTTAATAACTTCGAAACGGTTCACCCTGTATATTTTAAAATTTGAGACAACACGCGCGCTTTATCCAAAATTAAAACCAGAAAGTTTCGTCGTTTCGACTCTGATAGTTTTCTCGCAAAAAATTCGCAACCGGAAAAATGTCAAAAGATACGACGACGACGACGACGACGACAACGGACGTTCAAGGTCACCCACTGGCCGTAATACATAGCACCAGAATTGGTGCTATGTAATTAGAGACGTTCTAAAAATTAATAATTATCCCAAAAAATTCACTGAACCATTAATTAAAAATAGAATAAATAAAATTTACAACAATACAACCCATAAACCAAATAATGTCGAAGGACAAAAATATATCTCTCTTCCACATATTCCTGAAATAAATAATCAAATTAAAAAGGTACTTAAACCACATACTATAACCATAGCAGAAAAACCGTACAACCAAACAAAAAAACTTTTTAATAAACTAAAACCCATAGAACCAAAATTAAATCAAACAAATCTGATATATAAAATAGATTGTTCCGAATGCCCTAAAACTTACATTGGCCAAACAAAACAATATCTCAAAAATAGAATAAAAGAACATAAAACCAGTCTACGCCATACGAATCAATCACAAACTGCTATATCGAAACACTCATTAGATTACCTTCACAACTTTAATTTCGACGAAGTTCAAGTATTAGATTACGAAACAAATTACAAAAAACGCAACATCAAAGAAATGATTCATATAAAAAAAAACCATAATACGATTAATTTTATAACTGATACAGATAACCTTAGTAATATTTACAATAATATAATTACATCAAACTAACTGCAAATTTTTACCATCATAAAAGGAACACTGATGGCACCAAATAATTTTAATATAGGAATTCCCAAACCCTATTGTAAAGGTATAAACAGGCCAAAAACCCAAAATGTAAATTATTTAAATATGCATACGTTCTATTTTATTGTAACTAAATATTAGCCTGCCCTACTGCTAAAATAGTTTAGTTCACATCCATTAAACAACGTGACAAAATGTTTCTAATTTCAATGCTATCTTAGTGTAAGTGGGTGAGAATTGTAAAAGGTATGTCCATTCTGTCATTTATATATTTTCTTGTTTTCATTCTAAACATGACTAACTCTAACATAAACTAGGAATTTTGCTTTTAACACCATCAAAAAATGTTGCTTCTTTTTAATTTTGTTTATAAGCCTTTTTTATTTTTTGTTCAAATAGTTCTGACGATGGTTTAAATAAAATGAACCGAAACGTTGACTGAAAATTGGATTTTCATTTCAAAATTGACCGAGACCCAGGCGCAAACTACCTATAATATTTTTCGTAGAAAATAGTTTCGTACGAAAATAATACTTTCGGGGCTAGTAAACAAATTTAATTTGAGCGATTCTTGAGATAATTTAGTAGCTTAACATTTCATAAATTAAAATGACAGAAGCCCAGTAAAAAAATTGTGTCCCTGAAAACTGTAAATTAACTTAAATTATAAATATTATATTAATATAATATCTATGTTATAATAAAACTAAACGTCACTCTATCTCCCTTATATTCTTGTTTTCTGTTGTCAGGTGCCTGTATTATGTGTGATGTTCTTCATTTTGTTCTTGGGAAATACTGCAACGACCATAATGGTTATTCCTATTAAACTACACGAGAAAATGACGTTGCAGTATAGGATTATGAGCCAAAGATTGAGCAGCCAGTTGTTACACCGAGAGGTAAGTTTTGTAATTAAGATTAAAAAATTTCACAGCCTGTAATAGTAAAGTTATATAACCAATTAGGAAACACGATTTTTATGTAATGATTAATTATGCGGGATGAGCACCAACGAGTTCCCGCAAAGTAGCACGAGTTACACAACGTTTTTACCCAAGGAGTGTTCTATACAAGATTGTTTATAATTTTCACTTATTTATTTATACTACTTAAAATTTTTACAAAAACATAAACACATATTTTTGAAAAAAATTGTTTGAAAAAAAAACTCAAGTTTAACTTAGTAAATTTCTACTATATTGACAAGATCTTAGCATATTTCGCTGTATAGTAGCTTCCTCAGAAGACAATATTTAATTTTGTTTATTTCGATATTGTATTTATTCGCCCTAATTTAGTTTTTTAAATTATTTTAGACTGAAGACAACGATCAATCCTCAGACGAGGACAAGAAACATGAATAGATGAATCAAATGAATCTGTTTTTAGATCTATGTTAAGTATTCTAGAAGAATTATAATTTATTAAACTGTTTTTGCCTTATAATAACATAGGTATACATACGTTTACTTTCGGGTCGAATATTAAGTTGTAAGTCATATTTACTAAAGTATGTCAATTACAATGGTTTTTATCAGGTTATTTACCGTGTTTTATTTTCCTGGATGATTGAACAAACTTTGAAGTGATTACGTGCCATACAGGATGTTATAGAAATGGTATATTATGTATAAATGGGTGACTCCTTTGGTCTCCTAGAGAAAGCTACATACTTTTTTTTAATCGACCGTCTAGGAACTTAGGTAAAAAATCCCTAAAATTATCATACACGCGACGACACCGTGATCATTCCTGCTAGTGTTGTGATCGCTCGAGCGAAAAACCGCTTGATCACTCGATTATTGAAATAACCGACATCGCTCGATTATTAAAAAAACCGCTCGAATTATCTCTTCAGGCGAAAACCGTCGCCCGTCACTTATTATCTTTCACTCGATACCCGAGCTTTGCTTGACGCCGGCGGAAATATACCGCTGTAGTATGATCAAGTTAAAAAAACTGCTCGTATATTCGAACAGTTTTTCGCTCGATAGGAAATACTCTAGTTAAAAATCAGGCGAAAAACGGAAAAATATCGCCGATTACCTGATAGACGACCTCCGGTCTAAGCGCCGCGCTATCCGATTGGCGACGTTCGAGATTGACGCTGAGCAAGTACACGACATACGTCTTTCTTAAAGGCACATAAACGAGAAGGTGCATATAAAAAGTATGCTGAATCCCTTAGCGGAGTCATCGCGACATGATTTGGTAAAGTTTTGTTTTAACTGGCCAGCGGAGTAGTTTAGGTCTCCGATTGTAAATATTCAAAAATTAAAGATAATAACATAATAATAGAAATTGTTAATGAAAAATAACAAAACGAACAAAATGGTTAACAAAATATATAGAAAAATTCGTTGGTAATCTTATAGTAAACATTTTTAAATCTAAACAGGAACTTTTTATTATTAAACTCAAGAAGACTTCTCAAAAATAACATACATTATAGAAAATGTTAATGAAAAATAAGAAAACGAGCAAAATAGTTAACAAAACATAGGTATCGACAAATTTTTTGGTAATTAAAAGTAAGCATTCTTAAATTTAAACAGGAACTTTTAGGTAACTATAAACATGAATTTAAAAAAATAATAACCAATTTTCTTATTTTGCCAGTCGCGTAACTAAGCCTAAATTTTTGAAGTGCACACAGTGGGCACCTGATAATTTAAAGTGGAAGAATTTGACAAGCCATTTTAAATATCTACTTATTTTATGCTCGTAGATTGAGAAAGATGTGAAGAAAAATAACTCTTGGTAATACTTTTTGTTCGGGTTAAAAACGCACAATTATAAACCCATAAATTTCTGGAATTTTTTTGGTGAGACTATAATTTTTTAGCTAAACCTGTGCCCACCCGTAGTTACGTGCCTGCTAAATACCCGACCTGATCACATGTAAAGGGCTAGGCAGCCCGTTAAGCAGTCGGTGACATCATCGCTTGGTAAATTGGAATTTCAGGCGATTCACTCGAGCGATTAACTCTATTATTAAAATCGCTCGAGTATCAAGTACTCGATTATTAAAATCATCGGTTTTTTCCAACACTAATTCCT
Organism: Barypeithes pellucidus; assembly: GCA_963991005.1. Lineage (NCBI taxonomy): Eukaryota > Metazoa > Arthropoda > Insecta > Coleoptera > Curculionidae > Barypeithes > Barypeithes pellucidus. The sequence goes on along the minus strand of OZ022564.1, from coordinate 29,734,000 downwards.
GCTATCATGTTGCCAAACCACTATGCCGCCTCTAACCTTAGGTTCGGCCCAACCATGACTGGCGCTCTCTTCCTCTTCCTCCAGTCTCTTCCCGTTCGAAACGGTTTAATCCTGCGGCAAGGCTCAGTTCCGTTCGAGACGCGAAGTAAGATGCTATTTCTCTCTCTGGGTCATAGGTCTTTAACAGTTTTATCAGCAACGACACCAAAGTAGCTCAGTAGTTTTAATGCAGACTTTTTAAGGTAGCGCGAAAATATTTTCATTCTAAAGGGTTATGTTTTAAGATCATTCAGTTCTATTTACTGACATTTTTAAGCATGATGACATGTGTTTCTTTGAAGGTTAGAGACAATGCTGTATCATGAGTGATAGACGTGTTTTGGACTTCCATTGTCTTTATTTCGTTTAAATCACAACGTTTCAACTGGTAAATATCTCCAGTCGTCTTCAGGTGAAAACTGAGCAAGTTACTAAACTACGAGAGTATTTATACTAATAAGAAACCCCTGTTAAGCAAATGTAATCTTAGTTTAGGTACGTCCTCTAGTATTGACGCATGACTGCACCCACCTCGGTCACACCTCATTAACTTTCTCACCCTTCTTATTAGTATAAATACTCTCGTAGTTTAGTAACTTGCTCAGTTTTCACCTGAAGACGACTGGAGATATTTACCAGTTGAAACGTTGTGATTTAAACGAAATAAAGACAATGGAAGTCCAAAACACGTCTATCACTCATGATACAGCATTGTCTCTAACCTTCAAAGAAACACTAGAATCCCGGTATGGACCCGGTATAAGTGAGAAGTTTCGCAGCTACGAGAAATCCAAAATCAAACTAACCAGAGAAGAAGCCCACATTCAATTCTTACTACAAGCAAGGGACCAAGGAATAATTCCGGAAGGTTTCAGGATCAAATCTCCAATACCTGGAGAACGAGCAAAGAAGATCTTAGAGAACGCCAGTAAAGCCTTAATACGTTCCCAAATTAACCACCACCGTTTTAACAAATCCAGGCTATTAACTGATATACAACAAAGGTTTGAAGAAATCAAAGAATTCACTTTGGAAGAGGACCATGGGTCCATTTTCAGAAAAATTGACGCCACTTGCGATAAAATTCGAAATATACAACAAACCACCCATGAGAAGAAATTACGCAAATATCAAGGTCAAGGATCCACAACACTCAGAAAGCCAAACCAGAGAACCATCATCAATATCTCGACCAAACAACTAAATTCCGCAGAAGAATCATTGCTGGAAAAAGGCCTAAATTTCACGATTGCCCCAAAGGAAATCCCACTGTTGGATATTATTTGCGCAGCAGACTCAGCAATAATTGAAGCTACACAAGGAGAGGAATTCCGATGGAAGGTAAGAGAAATTTTAAAAAAATCGAAAAAACCTAAGACAAACATTAGTAGGGAAGAATCAGCTGCCCTGTCCAAACTTCGTAAAGACACAACCATCAAAATTCTACCTGCAGATAAGGGAAATGCTACTGTCTTAATGGATGTGGCGACCTACGATCAAAAAATTGAAGAAGTCCTAAAAAAAGGTAACTACCAGAGCATTCAAAAAGACCCAACCACTACCATTGAGGGACGAGTATACCGGACACTCAAGAGCTACGAACGATATATTCCAGATAGAACACGTTCACGCTTAACACCACATCACAGTAAACCCCCACATCTATATGGCTTACCAAAAATACATAAACACAATATGCCTTTACGACCTATTACGAGCTCCCGAAATTCCCCAACACACGAACTGTCCAAATTTTTGCTCCCGATACTACAACCTCTACAAGGACATAGCTCATCTTATGTCAAAAATTCACAGCATTTCGTAGAGATAATAAGTGGAAATGAAATACAACCTGAAGATCGATTGGTTAGCTTCGATGTGGAGAGCCTCTACACCAACGTCCCAGTAAAGGAAACTCTTCAGATTATACGACAAAAACTTGAAGATGACCTGACACTCGAAGAACGAACCCCGCTACCAATCAAAGCCATAATGGACCTACTGGAATGCTGCCTAAATAATTCCTACTTTCAGGAAAAGGATAGATTCTACAAACAAATGGACGGACTGCCAATGGGCTCATCCCTCTCCCCAGTAATAGCCAACATTTACATGGAATGGTTTGAAGACCAAGCCATTAAAAAAGCTATAATAAAACCTAAACTATGGCTCCGCTACGTAGACGACACCTTCATTATTTGGAACAGAAGCGATGACGAACTTCAAACTTTTTTACAACATATGAACAACCTGACCCCTACAATTAAATTTACTATGGAGAAAGAAAATAATGACAGACTACCTTTTCTAGACGTTGTAGTCCAGAGAAACAGGAATACCATCATCACATCGGTATACAGGAAACAAACCCACACAGGACAATACCTTAATTATGCCTCGAACCATTCGAATAATACGAAACATGGGATAGCTAAAACATTGGTTGACAGAGCATTCACGCTTTGCAACTCACAAGAGGCTATCACACAAGAACTTAACAACATCACCAAAGACCTAGGAATGAATGGTTATCCCCAACGACTGGTAGACCAAGCCATCAAAAAGCGTCAAAATCACGAACAAAGAACGAAGGATGACACCGAAGTTGGACCGACCATAAACATACCCTATGTCAAGGGGGTTTCTGAAAAGATTCGACGAATAGGACAACAATACAATATTCGAACAGTATTCAGCTCCAAAGACTCTTTAAGAAGCCACCTGACAAAGACAAAACCAACCAACCACAAAGACACAAAGAATTGTGTATATAGAATACCCTGCGAGTGCGGACAATCCTATGTTGGTGAAACCCTACGGCCATTGGAAACAAGGATCAAAGAACATCAGAGCCACACACGAAAGGGAGAAACAAACAGATCCGGAGCAGCAGATCACGCTTGGACCCACGGCCACCACTTACAATGGGGACAATCAAGTATCATACTTAAGGAAGAACATTGGCGAAAGAGAAAATTCAAAGAAGCAGCTGTCATCATTCAGAATCCTGGTTGTTTTAGCAAACCCTCTTTAGATATAAGGAACATTTGGAAACCCCTGTTAAGCAAATGTAATCTTAGTTTAGGTACGTCCTCTAGTATTGACGCATGACTGCACCCACCTCGGTCACACCTCATTAACTTTCTCACCCTTCTTATTAGTATAAATACTCTCGTAGTTTAGTAACTTGCTCAGTTTTCACCTGAAGACGACTGGAGATATTTACCAGTTGAAACGTTGTGATTTAAACGAAATAAAGACAATGGAAGTCCAAAACACGTCTATCACTCATAATGACATGTGTTTTATTAAAATTCGGTTATTCTTCGACTTTTTTCGTCATTATAAAGGTATTAAGAGCTTTAAAAGGGTGTGCTCCTTGCTACTTAATATTATAGGGGCTAATTCACCCCTACCCATAGGGTTAAAAAGTGAACCGTACAAAGTATTCCCCCTCAATAATCAAACTAAGAGATCCGAGCGATTTTTAAAGGAATTAAATGCCCAAAAGTATCACTGATTCGTTTTTGGTTGGCCACCCTGTATATTGATTTGAAGTTGAGCAACATTACTGCTGAATCTGCATCCATTGTGTTATGTCGGCCTTATGTTGACCAATCCCGTGGCATAGTTCCATAGAGAAAAAGGAACATAACAAAATACAATTTCGTAATCTGTTTTGTTTGATTATTTGCTATATCGAAAATGATGTTTGGCGAATAAAAATAATCTTGTTAACATGGGTAATCCATTTAAAGCTTATAATTCATAAATCCCATTTTATCAGTTACAATAAAAGCAATTTCCATTGTACCAGTTTCGTTCCAACATGCACGAATTTTACTACTATTTTCGGCCTTTGGCCATTTTTGGTAAAATATGCGGTAGTTTCCCCATCGAAAACGCTCTAACCTCCGATCCGCAGAAGCTTCGCTACAAGAAATTCAGCTGCAGCTTCGCGTACACACTATTGCTTCACTACACCATACTCGTTCTCATGATCACATATGCGGACCTCGATTTCTATAACGGCACGCAAATCGTGATTTTTCTTCAGTTCTTGGCCGTCTTTATGGTGGTGAGATCTGTGACGTCTTTTACGCTTAATCTTTTTATCCACGCGAGAAGGATGCCCAGACTAATTCAGCTATTACACACTTTTGATGAACAGAAGAGGAACGTTTTAACCACCAAAGACTCCAGTACTTTAGTTAATATTTTTATTAAGGTCGTTATACCGCTAGTCGCCTTCCTCTTGGTTGCTACGTTTTATTATTCAGCTTCCGCAAGTTTAATACGCGAAGTATACCCATCGTGGAATAGCCCAGACAAATTTGTCTCCTCCGCCGAATTTTTCGGTTTCCTTTGCACTTGGCACATCATGCCCTGTCTTTATTATATCTTTTTCACCATTAACATCTGGAGAGGATTCAAGGAGATAAACGATACTCTGAAAAGCAAACGATATGTCGGTGATTATTACAACATCGATACGGTACCAAAGTTCGACAGTGACATGTCAGAGACCATCGCGAGAATACGGGTCCTCCATAATATGTTAGCCGAAGCCACCGTCAACCTAAGTAAATGTTATGGAAGTTTCATGGCGTTGGAAAAACTATTTATAATACTTGCTGTCGTCGTGAATATGAGCTGCTTCGTGTTTGAAGACCATCACGATTGGAATTTAATTTCCCTGGCTGGTATTAATCTGGCTATAAATATTTTAGTGGTCGAGTGGTCAGAGCGGCTCAAAAAAAAGGTAAGTTGATCTTTTCGCTTTTAATAAGTCGATAGACAATTTCGGCAGACCAGTGGCGGCTCGAAATATACCGGGTGATTCATCGTTAAGTTGAAGACAGGAAATCCCATGTAATGTTTGAGGTTGCTGTATTACCTAAACCATGAAAGTTTGGTGGTTTTGCGATCACGTTTAATTGAATAACTTAGAATTGGCTTACCGAGATGTATTCAAACTCCGCACACGGGTTTGCCATGTTGGCCTCTTCAAGAAGTTATACACAGGAGCCAATATTCAGCCACCTCAAAAATTACATGGGATTTCCTATGTTCAACTATTTTTTTTTAGAGGAGGCATAAAAGCCGCGAAAAAAGTTTGGACCACGCTCAAATGTTGCTAAATTTGCTCAATAATTTATAGTAAATACTAGAAAAACCGATGCGGCAAGGTATGAATTCAGATAACTTCAGCGGGCGATTCGTTTTGTACCGCACGGATATCCAACGAAATCCGTGTAAACCAGGCGTCGTCTCCCAATATAAGTTGTTAGATTTTTACATTGATCCGTTTTTCTTTCACCTTCGATATTCTAAGTTTATAGTATTTCCGAGAAAACTTATCTTGTACCATCGTATTATGTTCCTACACCTTTAAAGCCGCAAACACACTATTATCACGTCACGTGATTCACGTGTTGTCGGCAAAATAGCACATGCTGTCTCTTCTTAGAAACAGACTACGTACACTGCAGATCATTTTTATTACATATTTTGTGTTTGTCAAGATCGCAAGTTGATCTTGTAGCCTTCTAGCGGTAAACTCTGTCACAGTGTTATCACGCGTGCCGAATATGTAAATTTGCAGAAATAAAATTGTGCTGTCAAGTATGACTTGCCGTGAGCTGCATGAGGTGACTATAATGTACTTCTAAACCTATTTATAAGCACGCATAAACCGCCTTGCAGATATTTCGAGTATGCCGTGACATTGCGTGATAGCATGTGATCTCACGTGACGTGATAATAGTGTGTTTGCGGCTTAACGGTCGTGAGATGTTGACGTTACCATAACATTCTGACAGGCTATTTTATCTGTTTAATTAATCCATTAAATTATCCATATCAATTTCCGGTTGCTTAAAGGTAACAACGGTTTTGCTGATTTAGAATTAAACCGGGAATGGCAAACCTATAACATGTGCAAGTTGTTTTACTCTCATTTCTACCATATACAGGGGGGTTACAAATTCAGCCTTCACCATTGGGATTTCGGCAGCGGTAAGAGATACGAAGTCGGTTAAATTGGGGCAAAGTTCCGTAATTATCGGCCAAATAATATGCCGCAAAAAAAATAATTCAAAATATTTGGAAAAATGTAAAATTTTGCGTTTAGGTTTTTATTTTTTCCTGATTTTGTACGAAGAGATGTCCAGAAATAAATTCACTTTCTCATTGCTACTTTTTATTCTCCACAAAATGGCATTATCAGATCTTTCATGCGACATTTCGTCTTTGGGTCACCATCATCAACTTAATTTTTTTAAATACGGACCTGGATATTAATTAATTATTAAAGTAATTAAGAGGACCGAAATCTACGTTCAGCGGTATACAACACTTACTGTTTTTCCGACATTTTGTTCCTTAAACTGACTATCTTCATTAGAATACCCCTCGTACGTTCCTGTAATTTACTTTTTTTTTAATTCGGTATAATTCGAAAATGTACAACTCGATGACTATTTAAAAGTAAGTGCTTAAATTTTATTTCTATTATTAAAATAAATTACTTGTACTTACGCTAAGTATTTTAATGAAGATGGTCACTTTAAGGAACAAAACGTCAAACAACCCGTAAGTGTCGCATACCACTGCACGTAGATTTCGGTCCTCTTTCATAATTTAAACAAAAAAATCCAAGCCCGTATTTTAAAAAAATAAGTTGATGATGGTGGCCTAAAGACGAAACGTCGCATGCAAGATCTGATGATGCCATCTTGTGGAGGATAGAAAGACGCCATGAGAAAGTGAAATTTATGTTCGGCCATCTCTTCGAACAAAACCAGAAAAAGGAAAAACCGAAACGCAAAATTTTAGATTTTCCCAAATATTTTGAAAGCCGCTGTATTTATGGCATATTATTGGGTCTATAATTACGCAACTTTGCCCCAATTTAACCGACTTCGTATCTCTTACCGTTCCCGAAATCCAAACGGTGAAGGCCGAATTTGTATAAATGTATAAAATACACATAGATTCAAAAGTTTTGCATCACTCTGATTCTCGAATAAGTAATTACGTCATCGCGAAAATAGACTAAATATTACTTCATTGATAAGTTTAAAATAAAAATCAATGAGTTTTAAAAATTTTTATTTTACCACAACATTTTAAAAACTTAACAAAAGTAAAATTTATTTATATTAAATGTATTTATATTGTATAATTTGTGAAATTTGAAAAAAAATATAGCTTCTAATAAAGTGTATTTCCTCCTCTGGCCCAATGCAAGCTTGAAGACGACGCCGCATACTGTGCGTAAGGTTAGCAATCCGTTCGTGGGGAATAGCCTGCCATTCCTCGGTAGCAGCGACGACAAGCTCCTGGAGAGTTCTAGGGGGATTTCTTCTAACGCGAACCGCCCTAGAGAGCATATCCCAAGCATGTTCTATCGGTTTCATGTCAGGGGACAAAGCAGGCCACTCCAAGCGATTGATTCCCTCACTTTCTAGGTATTCATCCACAGCTCTAGTACGATGGGGCCGGGCATTGTCGTCCATAAACACAAAATTGTTACCAACAGCCCCTCTCCACGTCCTAACATAAGGATGCAGAATATCCCTAATGTACCTGTCGCCAGTCATTGTGCCTTGAACGTGGACTAACTCAGTACGCCCGTCAGACATAATTCCTGCCCAAAACATGGCGCTTCCTTTCGCAAATGGAGGCAAGGAGCGAGCATGGGCAAGTTGGGCGGCTCTTATTGGTTCTCTCCAAACACGAATCCGGCGACTATCGTTTACCAGACAAATCCTGGTCTCGCCGGAAAATAGGACAGAATTCCAAAATTCTTCGGGTAAGCGAACGTGCGTTTCAGCCCACTGGAGTCGACGAACTCGGTGGCCATATTCTAGTTGGGGAACTCTTACTGGCCGCCGACATCGTAAACCGGATTCAAAAATGCGTCCTCTTAGTGTAAAGACAGATACGCGAACTCCAATTGCATGCGTAATATCTCTCTGAAGTTGTGGGACTGGCATAGTACGATTTCTCCGAATTGTTAACGTAATATAGCGGTTCTGCTGTTCGTTAGTAACACGCCTTCTACCACTTCGTGGTCTGTCTCGCACAGAATTGGTCTGTAGATAGCGATTCCATATGCGAGATACATCACTTTGAAAAACCCCTATTCTTTCAGCAACAAATCTTTGGGAATGACCTTCCTCAACTAAAGCTACTATTCTTGCACGATCATTTTCAGATATTACTCGGCGATTCATTTTTACACACAGAACCGAAAAATTTAACTGGCCAGCGCCAACAAAATACAACACTGAAAATGTTATCTTAAACAAATGTCTTGATAATATTTTTTTGCTACAAAAAACATAAATAAACATTTAGAAAAAAAAATTATTCCTGAAATTATCTTAACATGCCAAAATCAGAGCGATGCAAAACTTTTGAATTTATGTCTATATTTTTTAAAAGTCAATGCCAATATCTCAAAATTGAAAAATCTATAGATAGTACCTATCGTCCATTTTCCATTACTTATCAGAAAAACAAATTAGAGTTACACAAGATAATGACAAACATGATACTGCACACTTTTTGTTTCATATGGGTTACAAGTAAAATCCATTTAAACTCATTAGGCTCAATTGTTACCTCTAAAGTTAATGGTTACAGTCTAATTTAGTGATTAGTGCAGATCAAAAAAATTCGGTCCCTGCATAATTCCGAAGATGCCCGATTTTTATTATTATTTCCGTCCTGTCGCGGTCCTGGGTCAAATCGGCGGTCACTTTCCCGTAAGAAACGCATCAAGTTCCAATCCCTTTAAGCTTAGATACAAACGATTGAGCTTTGTTTTCATATATTGTTGCTGTTTGCAGTATGGCTTATTTTTAAAGGTAATCACAACTCCAGCCGTGTTCGAAACCCATTCGGTAGCAGGCATATTTCTTAAAGCTTTGATCACCCTCACTATACTTCGATCAGTAATATCGTTTACGTTTTCCACGTTTCTTCATGCTCGAAGGATGCCTCGATTAATACAACTTTTAAATACTTTTGATCAGAAGAAAAATGACGTTTTACTTCAGGATAAGAGGAGGCATCGTCACAGCGTTTTCATAGGAATTATCTGTCCCATTTTGGCTTTCTTTATAATTTCGTCTATTTACACTTTCGCTAGTATTCAGCTGTTAAGAAAAATCGATCCAGAAATAGTCGGTGGACATAACTTAATAGACTCTATCTTTATAGGCATCCTAGCTCCCTGGCATATCTTGCCCTTTCTCTATTTCATTTATTTTTCTATGTTCATAGTCAGAGGTTATAAGAAAATTAACAATACTTTGATTCTAAAAGCGTATTGTGCAGATTACCATAACCTTTTTAAAACGCCCACGTTTGATTCTGAAATGAGCTCCCAGCTAGCCCAAATAAGGGTCTTGCACAATATGTTGACAGAGGCGACGGTCGAACTGAGCAAATGTTTTGGATCTTTCCTTGCACTCGAAAAAATATTTCTTATTGTCGCTGTGGTGGTTAATGTAAGTTGCTATTTTTATGCCTCAAAACATGACAGATATTTGATCGGCTTGACTGCAATCAACGGCGCGATCTGTGTGTATGCAATCCACTTAGCTCAAGGAATTAAAAAGAGGGTAAGTACGTAAATATTGACAATTTAGAATCGTTCAAAAATTTGTTTACAACTTATATTCAGTTGACACGTATTTCAGGAAAAAAAATTATTTTCCAAAAGATCCACACATGAATTTTTGATAAGTTGCTGGTGTTTCTCCAATCTCCTCATATTTAAAATTTAATATCTCAATTGTACTGATCGTATCAATGTCGGTCTTTTTTCATTTAACACTTTATTATGTGAGCTTTCGAAGTGTATGAAAAACAATTGTTCTTTATCCTCTTATGTGCAAAACCCATTTTACGAAAATGTGGGACCTCTATTAGATCGGTAGTCGATTAAATATTTTCGATCGCAATTAACGCAGGGTGCGGGGAATGTACCAGCGCGTCTACAATCGAGCTCGGTGCAATGTGAATCGTTAATATTTCCATACTTCGAAAGCATAGTTCTGTATAGTTAAGACGTTTAGGACATATTCGTCCCCTATCTCACTTATTGACGTAACTCATATTTTATAAATGTTTCAGGAGAGAAGAAATGAAAAAATGTCTTGTACTAAACTTACCGTACAATTATAAACTATGGCTAAATAGATGCGAAATTTTTAGCGTGTATTGCTTATGTATACTCTTTTCTTTATGGTGTATTGGATATGACATTTTGTTTTATTTCTTTGTATTTTGAGAAAAATATGCAGTTACGTCACTTCGTGCGTTTTTTTATTACAATTGTAGATATGTCATGCTTTGGTTCTGCAGTTCAAACTATACTTATAGAATTAAAAATTATATTTACCTCATTTAGGTACTATAAAAAAAACTAAAGTAGGGAATGTTATAAGACGTTTAATGAAATATTTTATTAACATGGTTTCAAAGTAATAATACCCGATATACTGAAATTGACAATACTATCAATAATGTTGGATTATAGTATTAGGTGTGTTCTATGCCAGTTTCATGAAGTAACGTTAAGAAAAACTACTGACATTCAGGTTGACGTATAACAGGAGTATTTCCTGAGCATAGAGTTACTAAATTTTCATATCTTTCTTTGCAATTTTCAGAGGCTCCGGTCTCTTTTTAGGTGTTAAAAACGATAACTGACTCCCCTGCGTGTTAAGTTCTTCAAGGAACAAGCAAAACATTTTTTTTAGCGAAAGATCTGGATGAAGGTACATCTTAGATGTTTTTGCTCTACGGAAGTGTGACTCAACTTTTGGAAACCTGTTGATATGTTGCTCAATTATAAGTCTAAAATGGTTTCCTTGCACCACTTTCCAGAATAAATCTTTTTCACTTTATTTCCCTCACTAAAACGTTTACACCTATGTTTTAAGTTCAGTGAAAAATACGACATTTTGTGACCCATCTTCCCAAAGTACAAGCACATCCATTATTTAAAAATCGGAAATGATTACCGACAACATAAAACGTTTACAATAATATTTTGCTTGATTTTGAGCGTACGAAATGTAGATACGTGATGCATGCGTGTTTAAGTGGGATGAAAAATTTAATTGCACACAACCGCAGTTAAGTCGGTACGTGAGAAATATTTTGCACTGACTGATACATACGCCGCTTCTAAATTTATCGATCGCATTGAAACCATGATAGATACGTTTACGACACTTCATGAGAAAAAAGTTACACATAAGCGAAAATGTCTGGTGGCGTATCTCACTTTTTCGAATTTTTGTCAGTTACGTCACTACGTGAGATAGGGGAGGAATGTTCATTTGAAGTATTTTTCTGAAAATTACCCCGAGAATAACCTCCTTAAATATTAGCATGTTATTATTAAGAAACATCTTGTAAATAGAATAGTTATTTTACCGTTCTATCCTGAGAAAGGACCCCGCAAGAAACATATGGGAATCGGCCCTTTGATACTGGGGAATATTATCGAAAAATCGATGCTGATCAAAAGTCTTCATGGGCCCGAGGTCCGAAAATGCGATCCCGGGGAGCTACCTTCAAAAAAGTGCGGTAACATACTGCTGTATTTTTTTAAATGGGACACCCAGTATTTTATTGCATATTTAGGTTCGTTATTAGTGTTATTTATAATTGCCTAAAGTTTTATTTCATTTGGTTATGTAGTTTAAGAGTAATAAATTAAAAATTTTAAAAAACGTTTTGGAGTCTTAGAAAAAAATTCAAAAAAACTATCTAAAACAACTTTTTTAACCAAGGCATTGAGTAGAATTTAAGACAAGAGATCTAGAGATACTATGAATATAATAACGTTTATTTTTACAGAGTGGCAACGGCTCATTATTGACGGTTATGCCTAAAAAGCATGGTAGGCTTTGAAATAAAATAAGAATTCAATTGATTATTATATGAAATGAAATAGGAATTCATTTATTTATTATATGAATTCTTATTTTATTTCAAAGCCTACCATGGTTTGTAGGTATAACCATCACTAATGAGCCGTCTTGCTAGTATTTCATCTGAAATGTTGAGGAATGTAAATAGATCATTTGAAGAGCGTATTAACTTGTGCTCAGATCAACATGGTAGGCATTTTGAACACTTACTGTAGTTTATAATTATTAATCTAGTCGCCTATGCTTAATTCTCATAATAAAAACTGTATTTAAACAACATAATTAATGAAAGCAATTATTTCGAGAACGACAAGAAATAGCTTATATGCTTCCATTACCAAAAAAAAAGATGCTTATGAATTCTACATCCAATAGTCAAATAATATACAGAGGGCGTTCCATTTGAAAATCTGGAGAAAAATTATACTGAAATGTGTCGTGTTTGAAACCTAATTATGAACACCCTGTATAAATAAACGTTATTATATTCACAGTATCTCTAGACCCCCTATGACTCAATGCCTTGGTTAAAAAAGTTACTTTAGGTAGTTTTTTTGAATTTTTTTCTAAGACTCCAAAACTTTTTTTTTAATTTTTAATTTATTACTCTTAAACTACATAACCAAATGAAATAAAACTTTAGGCAATTATAAAGGACACTAATACGAACCTAAATATGCAATAAAATAGTAGGTATTACATTTAAAAAAATACAGCATTATGTTACCACACTTTTTTCGACCACCCTGTATATTGAAATGCACCATATAATACAGTATAAATCGGCATATGAATGAAATTCCTAAATAAATTAGTATAGGAGCTATGAAAGCCTGACACACTATTGCCAGTGCATTTGCTCATTTTTACTATTTTGATTGCGATGAAGGTAGCATTTTCGGACCTCGGGCCCATGGCGACTTTTGATCCGAATCGATTTTTGGATAATATCCCAGAGTATCAAAGTTTTTAACCGAGGGCCGATTCCCATATTTTCCGTGCGGGGTCCTTTGTCGCTTACGATGCGCTTTGTCAAAAACCCATCGATATAATTATGGATACTTGTTCGTTATCATCAAGCACAACAGCAGCTGTTTAAACCATTGAACATGAAAAATACATTTTGATTTTTTTGTTGACAGACAAGCAAAGTTCATTTATACCAACACTCGTGTGTAATGGATGATAAACATCTCTTCAATTACTTTTCTACTTTAATTTTTAGTAACGGTAGAAAAATATCGCTGAAGAGTTGCGACAATGCCCGAGTTTTACTATTATTTTCGTCCGCTCGCCCTCCTCGGCAAAATCAGTTGCAATTTTCCAATAAAAAACGCGTTAAGTGCCGACCCCTTTAAACTGGAATATAGACGCTTAAGCATTAGCTTTATATATTCTTTCTTTCTGCAGTTTGGACTAATGATTTTAACAATCATCAGAGTGCCCATGGCAAATAATAAAACGGTGGCAGAAAGATTTATAATAGCTTTGACAGTTGTCATGATGGCGAGATCGATATTGTCCTTTTCATTTACTCTATTTATTCATGCCAGAAGAATGCCGCGTCTAATACAACTTTTACATACCTTCGATGTAAAGAAAAAAGGGATTTTTTCTCAAAACAAGCGACCGCATTATCAAAACATAATAATACGCATCATCTGTCCGATAATTTTTTTCGCTCTATTCTCAACGACTTATAGCTATATCGCTACACAGCTACTACAAACTATATATCCACAGATTGACAATGTTGATTATATCAGTACTTGCATTCTAGCACCCTGGCATGTAATGCCTTTTCTCTATTACATCTATTTTTCTATTGTTGTAGACAGTGGATTTAAGCAAATAAACGATAACCTAATTTTTAAAACGTATTGTGCCGATTACCACAACCTTTTTAAATGCTCAAAGTTTGATTCCGAAATGAGCTCACACCTCGCTCAAATGAGGTTCCTGCATAATATGCTGTCGGAGGCGACAGTCGAACTGAGCAAGTGTTTTGGCGCATTACTCGCAGTAGAGAAAATATTTTTCATCGTAGCTGTGGTGGTCAATATAAGTTGCTATTTTTATGCCTCCCATCATAACGTATATTTGATCGCGTTAACAGCGATGAATGGTTTAATCGTTCAGTGGACAATCGATGTGGCGGACAGAATTCAAAACAGGGTAAGCAATTATTCAATAATATCTCAATAAATTTATTTTTTAAATTCCGAATTTGTGTTAACAAAAATTTTGTATTTAAACATCTATCCACTAACCACAATCCTCGGTCGTATACTGAGCGAAGTTTCGAGTTGATATAACTCAAATATGAGTTGTCCTAGGCCGAAGCGTGTTGCTAATAGGGGACAACCCAGACCTCTGAATTACGGCAACCAAATCGAAGAAATTGCATCAACTCACTATTCATAAGTTATGATAGCACAGAAGATGGGTTATTTCATGCGTTGGAATAGCTCACGCCCCACCGTCTTAAATTATTGATGGGCTACCGCAGCTACCAGTATGTGAATTGTGAGGCGTTACGGGCTAGATTAATTCATGATTCGAGCTATCAAAACTTGACATTTAAGTTGTTCTAGCTTACGATGGTGGCTGGAATAACTCACTCTTTTGGCTACCAGACTCCAAATTTTGGACTGCCAGTACCTAAATTGTGGACTATCGGAACTCAAAATATTTCTTTGATTTAACGCCTGCATATGTGGACTTCAATTGCCTTTTGTTTTTTCAAGATATGACATTTTTGTTGTATATTTTTTTAAAAAAATAATCAAATGAATTATAGACAGGAGAGCATACTACAGCTAAGAAACCATGCGGACGAAGTGATGACGATTGCTTATAAATAATAACGCTATATTCTAATAATAACAATTTGTATGCATCTCCCTCCTGTCCCTCCATTTTACGCCAAATGACCAAAATTATGCGAACCACAAATTTTCACGCACAGAGAACAAAGATGAAAAATCCAGCAAACGGCGCAACGGCCAACAGGTGTCTATACGCGCGATCGAAGAAGAATTGACGAATAACAATGGAATGAACCGCGTCAAACCTGCACGAGCACGAATTCGGAACTTTCCGGGACCTTACGATCTTGCGTTTTACCCTCGATATGGGGTTTTGGAGCATGTTTCCTGAATTATTCCAACTCAAAATAATTTACACATGGTAATGAGTTAAAATAATGCACGTCCGGGTTAAAACGACACTTTATAATCAATTAGTAAGTTTTCCCAACCCAGGAACTGAGTTCAGGTAACTCATAAAATAGTTACAAGATGAGGAGTTGTGGTGATCCCAAATATGTTTAAAATGTTGATAAAAAATCTCTTTCTGGGTTGAGGCGAACCAAAAGCACCTGAATTACTGTAGCGTTTTTAAATAATTTGGGATAATTCGCAGGCTGAGTTAGAACAACATATACATGGGTTGAGGTAGTTCCAATTTTGTAACCCACGACATTGGTAAATGCATTTTTGTCAGTGTACGCTGCTTCTCCAACGGCTATCATCAAACCTTGGTTTCTCTAATTGCGGTATGGCCTGCCGATTGGAGAGTGCGTACCATCCTCTCTACCCCACGAGATATTCGATCTCAACCGTCCTGGTTACCAGCGTGAATGGGGATGATGCATTTTTCGCTATTTTTTTGCGTGACGCCGGATATTAACTCTATGAGTTAACCCACTCAAATACGCCGAGTGCGAATCGGTATTCCGGTTGTGGGGTTTAAACCTATGAACTCTGGTCCTACAGTTCCCAGTACCGCTTTAACCATGCATTACTTTAGTTCTTTATAAACGGAAAAAGAAATGGAAGATTTCTCACATGTGCGAGATTCTCGATAAATTTACCTACAATATAAAAAAAGAATAACAAAAATTGTACATTGTAATAAGACAATTATTCATGATCAAAATCTGTCTACTATTGCTTGGATCGATTATTTTGCCTGTGAGTGTATTTGATTTCATTAGTAACTAATCGAGCAATATTTACTTTGGAGCAAAATATGAGAAATGTCAGATTACAATTGAAGGTGGAGGAAAAGGTCTGCATTTTTATTGAATCGCAAAAATAATAATACAGTGAAGCTTCTCATAACGCACACCTCTGATAAGCGGACATCTCTATTAAACGGACATTTTTTCATAGTCCGGAACTAGGTATATGAAATTGCATGAAAATCAACCCCTCTTGGGCGGACGCGGACAAGCTGTTTTCATACAAAGAGTGCGAAAACCCTCCTTTAAACGGACAAAAAATATTTAAAAGTATTTGGGAGACGAATAAGTACGGTGCAAAAACTCTCTGAAGGCAGACCGGCAACTATGCGTGGCAGAGCGAAAGGATTTCGCGGAATGAAAGTATGTGTGATTCCCCGACAGCAGTCCGCCGTTTATTTGTGAGTTGTAAAGTTAAAATCGTAAACAATGGCAGAAAAATGTCGCGTTTTGAGTCTGAAAGAGAATATTGATGTTGCGGAAGTTTGTAATTTGATAACAATGATTTGGGTGAGTTCATTAACATTGATAGCAATGTGCTATTAGAAGATGATAGTGACCCCATTCCTACCGATTATGTAGCCCAAACTGAAACCACGTCACTATCTGACGACTCTGATGAACAAGTTGAATGCAGTAATCAAACAAATGTCACCAATTATCACAAGCCATTAGTATGGTAAAGGAATTATAAGAGTATGCAAAGAATAGAGGTGACTCTACAGCAATGGAATTGTTATCAGACTTGGAATTACATTTTCTAGATTGCAAGTTTAAAACGCAAACACGTCAAATTACCTTATTAGATTTTTTTAGTACTAGATCCTAACTAAAACTAGTGTATTTTTGTTATGTTATATTTATTTGTACATACATATACATAGTAATAATTTCGCATTTACATATTACCTAATAACAAATTTTCCCAAGGGCGGACACCTCTATTAGGCGGACACATTTATACAGTCCCGTAGGTGTCCGCCCAAGAGAGGTGTCACTGTACCTATGTCTTTTTCCTCAGAGACTCTACATTAACATTGTGTTTTTTCCTTATCAGGAAAGCAAAATTGAGTTTACAGCAGACAATAAGAAAACATGATAAATACATTCAAATATTTTCTATTGGCTTACAATCAAATCCCATTTACAATAATGAATATAGATATCCATCTGTTTAACGGAAACTAATGGTTATTTTTAATTGCCACTTTAGTACTGATAGAACAGTCTCGGTAAATAGTTGTGAAAATGCCTGAATTTTACTATTATTTTCGCCCTTTGGCCTTCCTCGGAAAAATTAGCGGCACTCTTCCCATCAACAACGTGTTAAGTTCTAACCCTTTCAAACTTCAATATACAAGGTTAAGTTTTATTTTTATATATTCCTTCTGTTTCCAATTCATGTTATTAATCTTTGCGATTGTCCGATTATACATATACAATACAATTCATAGTAACACTGTAGCTGATAAATTTCTTATAGCTTTGGGATTTCTCATGTTATTGAGATCAATGTTGTCCTTTTGGTTCATTCTATTTCTAAATGCAAAACGAATGCCTCGCTTGATACAGCTGTTACATACTTTTGATCGCAAGAAGAAAGCGGTTTTACTACAGCGTCAGCGAAAGCACTATCAAAACATTATCATATGCATTATATGTCCCATGACTGCTTTTTTTATTACTTCGACTTCTTATAGTTATGTTGTAACGCAACTTTTAATGGCATTAGATCCGCACTCTAGTATTATCGATTTTTCATATACATGGCTTCTAGCATCTTTGCATGTATTGCCTTTCCTTTTTTACATTTATTTTTCTGTCGTCATCGTCACGGGATTTAAAAACATAAATAACACTTTAATTTTAAAAGAATATTGTGCCGATTACCATAACATATTTAAATCGCGACAGTTCTTGTCAGACATAAGTTCGGAGCTAGCTCAAATGAGGTTCCTGCATAACTTGTTGTCAGAGGCAACAGTCGAACTGAGCAAGTGTTTTGGCACATTGCTTGCAGTAGAGAAAATAATATTCATTGTAGCTGTAGTAGTCAATATAAGTTGCTATTTTTATTCTTTCCGTCATAACATGTATTTGATCGCGTTGACAGCGATCAATGGACTGATCGTTCTGTGTGCAATGGATCTGGCCGAAAGAATTCAAAAGAAGGTAAGTACCCCAAGAATTGTTAACAGCTGAATAAACTAATTTATAAAATGTTGACCCATGCCATGCCAGACAATCTTTTGACTTCCTGATCTGGGCAAATGCCATTAAACGTAAAAACAATCTCATTAATATCATCAGAGCTTTCATATAGAATTTCTATTGAAATTATACACATAGATTCAAAAGTTTTGCATCACTCTGATTCTCGAATAAGTAATTACGTCATCGCGAAAATAGACTAAATATTAGTTCATTGATAAGTTTAAAATAAAAATCAATGAGTTTTAAAAATTTTTTTTTTACCACATCATTTTAAACCTTCCAAAAAAAAACTTAACAAAAGGAAAATTTATTTATATTGTATAATTTGTGAAATTTAGAAAAATATAGCTTCTAATAAAGTGTATTTCCTCCTCTGGCCTCAATGCAAGCTTGCAGACGACGCCGCATGCTGTGCGTAAGGTTAGCAATCCGTTCTTGTGGAATAGCCTGTCATTCCTCGGTAGCAGCGACGACAAGCTCCTGGAGAGTTCTAGGGGGATTTCTTCTAACGCGAACTGCCCTAGAGAGCATATCCCAAGCATGTCTAGGTATTCATCCACAGCTCTAGTACAATGGAGCCGGGCATTGTAGTCCATAAACACAAAATTGTTACCAACAGCCTCTCTCCATGTCCTAACATAAGGATGTACAATATCCCTAATGTACCTGTCGCCAATCATTGTGCCTTGAACGTGGACTAACTCAGTACGTCCGTCAGACATAATACCAGCCCAAAACATGGCGCTTCCTCCCGCGAATGGAGGCAAGGGGCGAGCATGGGCAAGTTGGGCGGCTCTTGTTGGTTCTCTCCAAACATGAATCCGGCGAGTGTCGTTTACGAGACAATTCCTGGTCTCATCGGAAAATAGGACAGAATTCCATAATGGAAATGGACAGAATTCCATAATTCTTCGGGTAAGCGAACGTGCGTTTCAATCCACTACAGTCGACGAACTCGGTGGTCATATTGTAGTTGGGAACTCTTACTGGCCGCCGACATCTCAAACCGGATTCAAGAATGCGTCTTCTTAGTGTAGAGACGGATACGCGAACTCCAATTGCATGCGTAACATCTCTCTGAAGTTGTGGCACTGGCATAGTACGATTTCTCCGAATTGTTAACGTAATATAGCGGTTCTGCTGTTCGTTAGTAACACGCCTTCTACCACTTCGTGGTCTGTCTCGCACAGAATTGGTCTCTAGATAGCGATTCCATATGCGAGATACATCACTTTGAAAAACCCCTATTCTTTCAGCAACAAATCTTTGGGAATGACCTTCCTCAACTAAAGCAACTATTCTTGCACGATCCATTTCAGATATTATTCGGCGATTCATTTTTACACACTGAACCGAAAAATTTAACTGGCCAGCGCCAACAAAATACAACACTGAAAATATTATCTTAAACAAAGGCCTTGATAATATTTTTTTGCTACAAAAAATGGTATCGTTTTAACTGATAAACATAAATAAACATTTAGAAAAAAAATTCATTCCTGAAATTATCTTAACATGCCAAAATCAGAGTGATGCAAAACTTTTGAATCTATGTGTATTTAGTTGTTCTGCCATCTCTGTTATATCCATTTTGCACATTACTGTAATAAGAAGTTCTATAACATGCCAACAAGGCTAGATTCGAGGGGTTTGTCCGTTCTGAATCACTTGACACAGATCTAAACGGGAGCCTGTAGGTTAAGCACCAGATGCCATAGGTGATTCATGGTTTCTTGAACTGTACGGATTTCCCAGTCGTTGTGACATTACTGATTACGCGCTCAGAGTTAACGCGACAAGAACAGCGCATTTTAGTCGGCGAGAGCCGTTCTTCGCGAACGATGTGGACGAAGACGGCCTCCATTAAATAACGACAAGCCCCTACTTTAGTTAGTCATACCTTTACGTTACCTGATTTTGCATTTTTCAAAACAAGTGGAGAAAGTGAGAAGAAAAATTTATCAAGGCTGTGCTAGTAATACCCTGTTTTCATAAAATATGTGAATATTTCTTAATAAACCACTAGTTCTCTTACATCTCGTTCACTGTCATACTATGTGTAATAACACTCGTCTTCCACAGGAGCACATGTGCACATGCACAAAACGAACAAACCCCCAAAACAAAACGAATAAAAAATATTAAGTTATATTCATTGAATATTATTTATCGTATAAAGTCCGACCCTCCCTAATATTTTATCGTACCGTCGAACTAAAAAAGTCCGACCCTCCCTAATATTTTATCATCCCGTCAAACCAAACTGTATAGATCCGGCAACCGTGGCTCGGTCGCGGTAAATGACGATTACGACGAGACTTGCTCGCACGTGCGATTAAGTAGTGCAGTTTCTCTGTAGTAACAGGTGGCGGGTGGCAGCGGGGGATAGGGGGCTATGGCGATTTAAAATGGGAAAGGCGCACAGTTTTTGTGTACACCGCACCGCGCTGTTGTCTGTTCGTGCATCTAGTTAGAATTCGAGCTTGTATGTTTTAATATTTTAATATTATATATTTATGAAGTTAAAATGAATAGTTGACGATGGACTATTTAAGAAATAACTTTAGCTCTTTGAGTTTGAGTTAACGCAAACCACAAAGGGTAAATCTAGGGACTTTATTAGAAAGTTTAAAAATGAAATATATGAAAAAAAAATTATAGAGGGTAATCCAAACTTCATGAGGCTGTTATTGATCAATTTTCGACAATTAAGAACGAAGAATGGACTATACGTTTAAGCACTGTTGTGTAGGGTCGATAAATGTTGTGTATTTCGATAAATGATACTCGATATGATTTTAAACCATTTTATTTAAGTATTTAAACTAAAAAATACTGAAAATATGAAGAATGCCAACTTGTCAGTCTCGTGGCTCGATTCGTTCTCGTCATAAAACAGTTAACTATTGTTCTCGTCTTGGTTGCGCCTAATGACGTAGCCGTAGATGGCGTAGTGGTATTAGACATCATTCGGTTCTCTTGATAACTCGTAGATGGCGGTAGTAGTATTGGACATCATTCGGTTTTCTTGATAGCTCGTAGATGGCTTTAGTAGTATTAGTAGTGGACTGTATAAATATTGTTACGACGGTTGCATGCGACGACGTTAAGATCCGACAGCTATACACACTAAGAAAACCTTTCTTATTCTCCAAAAGTTGTATTTCCTTGTGTAAATTAAAAAATAAATAAAAGTAAAACGCCTAGAAAGTAATTATTTGGTGGTTACACAAAAATAAAATTTTAAAAATAATTTCACCATACTTGTGAACCACCTCTATCATAGGTCGCGAGGCGCCACTGAATAACACTCGTAATAATTATTTATCCAATCACCGATAGTATTATCTTCGTATATAGAACAGTTGCTTCCAGATCAACACAATGATTTGATGATAACTTATCAATAACAATAAATATACTCAACATCAACATCAATTCTTGTAACAAGACATGAAAAAACTTTTAACCAGCCATATGGATAAAGAAAAAACAAAACGCTCTTCATAAAATAGAATTACCACGTATCACAAATTCGCTAATAAATTCATTCAGTTAACAGCTAGTTAAGTGATTATAGATTCAAAATAATGTATTTTTACGATTATTTTCGGTGGTTAGTGTTAATCGGTAAAGCATTAGGTTATTTCCCAGCTCAAAATGTTTTTAGTAAAAATGTGTGGAAGTTAAGATACCGCGCCCTCAGTTGGGCTACATTGTACTCCATCAGTCTATATTCCAGCACCTTCTATTTTCAATACGTCGCTTACGGATTCGAACTTTCCATCTCCACGCAATTCCAGAAACTCGTAAAGAGTTGGATAATTTTAACTGCCTTAAGGTCCGTCTACTCGTTCATATTCTGTCTTTATTATCAAGCTAAGCGAGCTCCAAAAATCATCAAACTCCTAGATATATTCGATAAGCAACGGGACACAGTGTTGGTTTACCAAAAACATTCCAAAATGTTTATTGTTGGAGCGAATGTGATCCTTCCTTTAGTATTGACTGGATTTTTCGCCGCACTTTACATAAGACGATCCTCGAATCTGGCTCAAAAAATCTATAGCAATCCAGAAGACAAGACTTGGGCAGGTTATTTATTTGGATGCATTGCTGTTTGGCATATTTTACCTATGATGTACTACGTATACTTCTCTGTTAAAATAAGTGCTGGATTTCAACAGCTCAATCGTACACTTATTGAAAAGGGTTACTACACGACATACGATCAGCGGACAAACGTCCTTCAGTTTGATAATTCCATGGGCGAAAATTTGGCTAAGTTTCGCTTGCTTCATAACCTTCTCTCCGAGGCAACGTATGCCCTAAGTCATTGCTATGGAGGGTTTCTAGCGATGACGAGTAATTGTATCATTATGGGGAGTGTGATAAGCATTACCGCGTTCATATGTGTTGCAAGGGATTTTAATCTTATTTCCTTGACGTGTGTGGACTCCCTTTATTTTATAATAACAATAGCAGTTTCGAACATTATCAAGAAAAGGGCAAGTATATAGAATAATTTTACGTGGTAGAATAAACGTCGTTATAACTAAGGACATACCGGGTCCGCAAACGAAGCGGGGACGGAAGATTAAATCGTTATCGAAGAACTTATCAACAATACTAAATCAGCTTGAGGTCTTGTTGCGGCATGTTTTAAAAATATTTTACATTGTACAGGGTGGCCCAAAAAAGTGTGACAGCATAGATATATTTTTTTAAATGGGTCACCCAATATTTTATTGCATATTTAGGTTCGTATTAGTATCGCTTATAAGTGCCTCAAATTTTATTTAATTTCGTTTTATAGTTTCGGAGAAATAAATTAAAAACAAAAAAAAAATCCTGAATAAAAAAATCGAAAAAACAATCCAGAACTATTTTTTTAACCTCGCCATTGGGTGAAATTTATGACAAGAGGTCTAGAGATACTATGAATCTAATTGCGTTTATCTATTTTATACATGGTGTTCATAATAAGCTTTCGAAAACGCCACATTTTAAAATAATTTTTCTCAAGTTTTTCAAATGGAACACCCTGTATATTATTTGGATATTTAACATTCACAATTTTATTTGTAATCCAAGCATATAAGTTATATCCAGTCGTTTTCGAAATAATTGTAAATATCATAAATTATGTTGTTTAAATAGAGTTTTTATTGGGAAATTTTGTTATAGGCGACTAGACTAATAATTATTGTAAACTAAAGTAAATGTTCAAAATAGCTTCATTTTACTCTTAGAGTTTACCGTATTTTAGTTATTTCGATATAAATTTTAAATGCCTACATTTTTGATACTTTTTCTTAAAATCTAGCGGTAACTTTTTAATGGTTTACATTTGTTATGCATGAGTTCATTTTCTTAATACTATTTTAATAACCTAGCATTCAATGATATTCCTTATTTTTTATTTTACTATAAAAGACATTTGTAAGGGATTAAACTTAACAAAATAATGAAACACAATAAAAGTTTAAGAAAACAAAGGTTTTGACAAGGTAAAACGGTAAATCGGAATTTATTGACTGGCTCTAATTATATGTTCAAAGGTCCTTCCTTGTTCTTGAAGGCATAAAGTAGCCTTCGACCAAAATGTGTCTGGACATCTTGAAGGCGTCTTATTCTAATATTTCCAAATGTCTCTCGTAGGCGATCTTTCTCTTCCCGGGTTTGTTCGGGTTCGAAGATATTTCGAACATTTACTTTAGTTTACAATTATTAGTCTAGTCGCCTATAACAAAATTTCCCATTATATAATACATAAACAACATAATTTATGATATTTACAATTATTTCGAAAACGGCTGGATATAACTTAATATGCATGTATTACAAAAAAAAATTGTCAATGAATTCTACGTCAAATAGCCAAATAATATACAGGGTTTTCCATTTGAAAAACTTGAGAAAAATTATTTTAAAATGTGGCGTTTTCGAAAGCTTATTATGAACACGCTGTATAAAATAGGTAAACGCAATTAGATTCATAGTATCTCTAGACCTCTTGTCATAAATTTCACCCAATGGCGAGGTTAAAAAAATATTCAGGACTGCAAAACTTTTTTTTTTAGTTTTTAATTTATTTCTCCGAAACTACAAAACCAAATTAAATAAAATTTGAGGCACTTATAAACGATACTAATACGAACCTAAATATGCAATAAAATACTGGGTGTCCCATTTAAAAAATATAACTTTATGCTGTCACACTTTTTTGGGCCACCCTGTATAATGTAAAATATTTTTAAAACATGTCACTTTAATCCAAGACCTCAAGCTTTTAGTATTGTTGATAAGTTCTTCGAGAACGATTTAATCTTCCGTCCCCGCTTCGTCTGCGGATCCGGTATAAGCAAAGGATGGACCCCCTAAACATGTACATAATAAATTATTTCTATTCCTTGGTTCGAACCCAGTGTTTGGATGAGGAACATTTGACTATATCGGTTAAGTAAACAGCAATGCTGCTTCGTCGAATTAAAAATAGAGATGTTTTATGCATCTATCTATATCGATGAAAAATAAAGATTTACAATATGACATATTTAGACCACTCTCGTCAACTTGGATAAACCATTGTTAATTTAAAAGTACAAGTTTCTGACCCTAGATCATATAGATTTAAACAATGAAAAATTAGCTTCAAGTCTGGTTATCTATGATGGTGGGTCCCTTCTTTGCTTAAACATCCTTGGTTATAACGATGTTTAATGTCTAATGTTTCATTAATTCTTCGATCTTCGAAAACGAAGATATTTTTCCTTATGAGCCTGAACAATTATTCATAAAAACGATCTGTTGCCATTTTCTCGTTCTTATTTGAAACAATTTAATTATACAGGGTTGGCGAGAAGAATGGAACACCCTAATATTCATAACCGTGTATATTTCCGAAAAACGTCGATTTTATTTTTCACTTTAAAATTCTACTTGCAATTCTGAATATTTTTCATGTAACATACCCTATTTCGATGTTCAGCTGAAAATCTTAGCGAAAATTACCCTCATATATTAAGCTAGAGGTGTTGCTTTCGATTGATTACATCGAAAACAACCCCTCTAGCTATCGAAAACAACCCGCCAAGTTTTTATTGTTTATTGACAAAGATAATGACACTTTTTGACGTTTAAAAAAATAAATCATTTGCGTTATTAATAATTACTAATTTTTTAGTTCTTTATTTAAAAGTAATATAAAGTTGTTTTAACCATTATTCGAGTAATTTTCTCCCTAAATTACACTCGTGCATAAAAATTCTCAGATAATTTTGCATAAGCGTATTTCCTTTGAAAAACAACATTCGTTAATTTTCATATTTTGGTGAAATAGCCCGACTCCGAAGGCAATAATGCAAAATTATCGAAAATTTTTAGGCACTAGTGTAATTACCTCCGGAAAGTATTATATCACGTGATTTGTTACAAGATAAACTTTTAAATTCACTTTCCGTACATATACTGGGTGTTCCTTAATGACGGGCTAATATTTCAGGGTGTGATTCCTTAGGTCATTTTATAAAGAAAAGTTCATATGAACATATGTCCGCAACGGCTTAAATTTTTTGCTACAGGGTGTTGAATTTTTATTTTTTAAATGGTTATTTTTTAATATCTCCGAAAGTACTTTAGATATTCCACCAGTGGCGTGCCTGTAAACATGTGCTCTGATATTTTTTACAAAAAAATGGTACACCACTGAAATTTTTCCATGTGGATATTTTTTCTGATTAACCTGGCGAATGCTACATGAAAACGGTCTCTTGAGCTTTTCTCGTTTTTCTCGTTCTTGATTAAAACCACTAAATTCATATTGAAACTTATTATTATTAACATTGATAAAATAATTAATGATAAATTTTTTTTTATAAAAATTGTTGGACTGGGCAATTCGATGCGAAGACGGGCGGAAGCATGCCTTTTAAGTGGAGGTGGCCATTTCCAACAATTTGTATAAAACAAAATTTATCGTTAATTTTATCAATGTTAATAATAATGCGTTTCAATATGAATCTAGTGGTTTTAATCAAGAGCGTCTGACGAGAAAAACTCAAGGGACCGTTTTCATGTAGAATTGAAAGGCTACTCAGAACAAATATCCACATGGAAAAATCTCAGTGGCGTACCATCTTTCTTGTAAAAAATATCAGAGGGCATGTTTGCAGGGACGCCACTGGTGGAACAATTGAATAACTTTTCTAACTAAAATTTATGGTTCTATATCCTATTACCACATTCCAAAATTAAAAATAATATCTAAAGTACTTTCGGAGATATGAAAAAATAACCATTTTAAAAATTAAAAGTTCAACACCCAAAAATTTAAGCCGTTGCGGACATATGTTCATATGAACTTTTCTTTATGAAATAACCTAAGGAATCACACCCAGAAATATTAGCACGTCATTAAGGAACACCCTGTATAAATGAGTTTCCCAATCATTCAACATCGTTATCTTTTCCAGAACTACTTCTAACGAAAACATTGGTACATGGAAACGATTTTAGCATACTAGGGAAAACCAGAACTATTTTATGGATAAAAATTTCTGAATCATAAAGTATACCCGCATTGTTAAAGTGCATTCGCTCGTGACAGTGTCGCAGTATTCTGTTATCATTAGTATTAGTGTCGCAAATAAAATGGGGTTTTATGTCCATTTCCGTTACTTAGCCTTAGTTGGCATGCTAGCCGGGACTTTCCCCGTTCAGAACGTTCTGAGCCGCGATGCTTTCCAGCTTAAATATCAAGTTTTTAGTTTCGGCTCCGCCTACTCGATCATACTGTATATATCCCTTTTAGTCGGCCAATTTGCTAGTTTCGGTTTTGATGTTGATATTAAAACATCGTATACTAATCTGTTAAGTGCCTTAATCGCCTCCATGCTCGCCCGTTCAATGCTGTCCTTTCTATTTTGTCTTCGTCGTCATGCAAAGATAGTTCCGAAGCTCATCAAGCTCCTCGAAATATTCGACCAGCAACAAAGCAAGAAGCTGAAGCCCATCCATCATTCTATAATGTTTAGTTTAGGCGTAAAAGTAATTTTTCCCATAGCCATGCATTGTTTTATCGGAACCATGTACTGTAGGAAAGCCGCCCAACTGATTTGCCAGCTTTTTCAAACACAAGACAATCAACATTGGGCGGCTATGTGCTTCGGGGTAATCAGCGTCTGGCATATAATACCTCCGCTCTATTTCAATTACTTTACGATCAAAATAGGTGTAGGGTTTCAGCAGATCAACGACACTTTGATTAGCAAAGGATATTATTCCGATTATTTCTTTAACGCCGTCAATTTTGACCGGTCCATGGGCGACTCTCTGTCGGAGTTACGTGTACTTCATAACCTCTTATCCGAGGCGACTCACGTTTTAAGTAAATGCTACGGAAGTTTCATATGGCTCAACAAACTCTTCGTCATTCAAGCGGTAGTGGTGAATATCAGTGCCTATTTGTGCGCCACGAGAGATCTGAATTTGATATTACTAACGTGCATGGATGTATTCTATTATTTAGCGATGACGATATTTGCGAGCATGCTCAGAAAGAAGGCAAGTTAAAGTTTTCGTCAAATACAGCGGGTCGCTGCAAAGTACACGCAACGTTCTTTTCAACGAATATTATACGGTTGAACCGGGGAAAGAATGAACATGCGTCATCATCTGGAACAGTATGTTTCATATCGAGGTTATGTAGATCAAATAATGCGAACCCACGTCGGCAGCCGATGAACATGATTAACAATGTAGCTATACAGGGTCCGCAAACGAAGCGTGGACGGAAGATTAAATCGTTATCGAAGAACTTATCAACAATACTAAAACAGCTTGAGATATTGGATTAAGAGCGGCATGTTTTAAAAATATTTTACATTATACAGGGTGGCCCAAAAAAGTGTGACAGCATAAAGTTATATTTTTTTAAATGGGACACCCAGGATTTTATTGCATATTTAGGTTCGTATTACTATCGTTTATAAGTGCCTCAAATTTTATTTAATTTGGTTCTGTAGTTTCGGAGAAATAAATTAAAAACTAAAAAAAAGTTTTGCAGTCCTGAATAAAAAAATCAAAAAAAAAACAATCCAAAAACTATTTTTTTAACCTCGGCATTGAGTAAAATTTATGACAAGAGGTCTAGAGATACTATGAATGTAATTGCGTTTATTCATTTTATACAGGGTGTTCATAATAAGCTTTCAAAAACCCCACATTTTAAAATAATTTTTCTCAAGTTTTTTAAATATGTAATACAAGCATATAAGTTATATCCAGCCGTTTTCGAAATAATTGTAAATATCATAAATTATGTTGTTTAAATAGAGTTTTTATTTGGAAATTTTGATATAGGCGACTAGACTAATAATTGTAAACTAAAGTAAAAGTTCAAAATAGCTTCCTTTTACTCTTAGAGTTTACCGTATTTTAGTTATTTCGATATAAATTTTAAAAGCCTACATTTTGCTACTTTTTCTTAAAATCTAGCGGTAACTTTTTAATGGTTTACATTTGTTATGCATAAGTTCATTTGCAACAACTTCTCGAAGGTTTCTGGTCTCGGCTTTCTCTCAATATCTGGATATCTTTCAGCATACACTCGGCTCGCGAGGAGACAATTTCTTGCACATTCACCCAGTATGAAAATCATATTTACCATTCCTAAAGTTGTAAAATTCGCCATTTTTTGTAAGTTAGTACTTAATTTCGACGACTGAACAAATGAAATAATTTTACAGGCAACTCGATTAAGAATAAAAAAATAAAATTAAATAAATAAAAGTAGCAAAAATGTAGGCTTTTAAAATTTATATCGAAATAACTAAAATACGGCAACCTCTAAGAGTAAAAGGAAGCTATTTTGAACATTTACTATAGTTTACAATTATTAGTCTAGCCGCCTATAACAAAATTTCCCAATAAAATTTAAACAACATAATTTATGATATTTATAATTATTTCGAAAATGGCTGGATATAATTTATATGCTTATATTGTGTATGAATTCTACGTCAAATAGCCAAATAATATACAGGTTGTTCCATTTGAAAAACTTGAGAAAAATTATTTTAAAATGTGGGGTTTTTGAAAGCTTCTCACGAAAACCCTGTATAAAATAAATATAATATAACGCAATTACATTCATAGTATCTCTAGACCTCTTATCATAAATTTCACTCAATGCCGAGGTTAAAAAAATAGTTCTGGATGGTTTTTTAAATTTTTTTATTCAGGACTGGAAAACTTTTTTTTTTAGTTTTTAATTTATTTCTCCGAAACTACAAAACCAAAATAAATAAATATTGAGGAACTTATAAACGATAGCAATACGAACCTAAATATGCAATAAAATACTGGGTGTCCCATTTAAAAAAATATAACTTTATGCTGTCGCACTTTTTTGGGCCAATGTAAAATAATTTTAAAACATGCCGCTAATAATCCAATATCTCAAGCTGTTTTAGTATTGTTGATAAGTTCTTCGATAACGATTTAATCTTCCGTCCACGATTCGTTTGCGGACCCTGTATATATATATCGGTTTCTACAACGTCTTTCGACATTGTCCTTTGCCTAACTTCCATTATTTCCTATCCTCCCATTGGTCTTGTCTCAGATCTCTTGAGCTTATTGCTTTTACAATTCCCTCGTTCCACGTTTTTTACGGTTCGGTGGATTTCTTCGTTCCGAATTCTATATCTGCTCTCGATATTCTCAAAGATCTTCTTAAAGCATCCAATTCGGTGGCTTCCAATTTCCTTCTGTTGTTCTCTGTAATTCTCCACGTCTCCGATCCATACAATAACGAACTTTTAATCATTGCTTCATATATTAACAATGTAGATGCTGTAGATATAAAAAAACTTCTTTATTGTACTACAAAAATTAAATTTTAAGGTGGTAGGTGATCCATGCCAATATTTTAATTTTGCCATTTCCCTCTAATACGAAAAGTAAGATATTTCAAGCCCGTTTTGAAAAATGTTGCTTGAAATGCAAAATTATCCAAAATTTTTAAAAAATCACTGTGAAATTAATTCGGGGACAATCTTCGTTGGTTCGAAAATACAATATCTTAATCATTTAGCTTTGTTGGAGTGTCCAATATATTAACATAACGTATGTCCCATAAGTCTTGGCCCAAATTTCAGATGCCATAAAATTGATAATAAGAAGAAAATATCAAGTTGCCCTGGTAACAAACACTTGTTTCACACCTTCACTTAACGTTGACAGTTCAGTTTTTAAATTGATTAAGTCGATATGGCACACAAATTAGAAATTAGGAAAATTATTTATAATTTGGTTGAACGGGTCCCTAAATCCGAAATAATAGGCATTTTTAAAATCAAAATATATCACGTAGAACCATTTATCGGACAATTACTGAATGTGCAAGGTATTCCTTGTATGCACCTTCCAAGAAGTGGAAGGCCTAGAATTTTTACCAGAGTAAGATCAGAAAGACTGGTAAGAAGGGCGAAAAACATACTTGATACATCAACAAGAAACCTAGCACTACAAATATCGAACACTTAGAACACCATAGCGCGGGAACTATCGCGGAATGGCCCGAAATACCGAAAAAGAAGAAAGGCTCCGAAATATACAGCCAACCAACCAGCCAGAATCCCGAGATGCTGCCGTGCATTAAGAAGAGTATATTTTGCTAACAACCGGGTGATAATTATGGATGACGTAAAGTATTTCACACTAAGCAACTCGGAAATGAAGGGAAATGATGGTTTTTATACTGACAATATTGCAGAGGTTCCTAATAATGTCAAATTTAAACAAAAGGCCAAATTCGCTGATAAGATGTTAGTATGGTGCGCTATTTCGACCAGGGGGTGTATCCAGGCCTTATGTGGGTCGAGTAAGAGGTGAAGCCCTAGATAGTAAAAGGTATATCGATAATTGTCTTACTAAACTGGTTAATTTTATTGAAGACGAACATGCTGGAGATGATATTACGTTCTGGCCAGACCCTGCGTCCTGTCACTATGCAAGACAAACCAAAAATGGGTTAGCAGACCAAAACGTACCATTTGTCCAGCGAAACGACAACCCCCCTAACCTTCCCCAGGCTCGGCCCATAGAAGATTTTTGAGCTCTTTTATCTCGAAAAGTTTACGAAGCACAAAATGAGGAGGAACTTCGACGCAGGATATATAGAAAAATCCGAGAGATCGATATAAGTGCCGTCCAAAACCTAATGTTAGCCGTCTAGTGGAAGACCATGGCCCTCTATATTTAATTTAAGTTCATAGTTTTGTTGCTTATGAAACAATTAATTACTATGTATTACAAAAATGTATTTAAACATATTTTTATGATAAAAAACAATTGGTTCAAATACTTATGGGAAATACGTTATGATCATTAAAAAATAAACACTTCAGCATCTGATTGCATTTTCTAATCAGCAAATAATGTCCCCGTTATCTTTTACACCACCACTTAAAAACCCATCAAACGCAACATAAAAAGTCTTCTAGAGCACAATATGGTCGGTCATGATTTGATAAAGTATCCATTCAACTTTATTTTACGTTTATATTCAAAGTCGCAATCGCCGTGAGTACCTCGCGCCCAAGATGGGATTCTACGCCCATTTCCGTTGGGTAGCCTACGTCGGAAAATTAATGGGAAATTTCCCAGTGCAAAATGTTTTGAACAAAGACGCGTCCAAGATCACATACAAACCGTTCAGTTTCATCACGTTCTACTCCGCACTGTACTATTTTTCCACTTTCTACATGCAGTACCAAGACTACGGCTTCCAGTATAATATCGAAACAACTTACCACCAACTCCTCCAAACGTTGGTTGTCTTCATGTTCATACGATCGATATTCTCGTTCTTGTATTGTCTTCACCATCACGCCAAATACGCACTGAAAGTGATCAAGCTCTTGGAATCGTTCGACGGGTATCGCGATAAAATGTTCACAGACCGTTGCCGTTCCCATTCTTACCACATGTGGATAGGAATAGCGTTTCCAATAGCAACCCATATGGTTTTCGCCGCTTTCTATTATATGGAATCTTTTCAGTTGATTCAAAAAATCTATTTAACGCGTGATAATTGGGCGGCTTTTTTCTTTGGGTTCACGAGCATCTGGCATTTGACGCCTCCTCTTTATTACATATATTTTGCGATAAAAATTTCAATCGGGTTCAATCAGATTAATGGCGCGATCATCAAACACGGGTTTTCCATGAACTATTTCTCCGAACCGGTGAATTTCGATGTGGATATGGATGAAAAATTGTCGGCATTAAGACTCCTTCACAATCTTCTGTCGGAAACTACCGACGCTTTGAGCAGGTGCTACGGTTATTTCCTAGCTATGAACAACATTTTTCTTGTAGTCGCAGTTGTTGTTAACATCAGCGCTTATATCTGCGCTACGAGGGACTCGAACTTGGTATCTCTAGTTTGTATTGACGTATTTTATTTCGTTATTTTGACAGGAGTTGCTCATCAAATAAAAAAGAGGGTTAGTGATTTGGATTTTTTTGGGCGACAGTTAATTTTACTAAAAATAATTAATATTTTTCACAAGACTCATTTTACGGAATTTCTTTGGTTTATATTTGAATTTTGTATGCATGAATATATTACACAAATAGCAGACAACAAACGTAATATTTTGCATAGTTTTTTTGCAATTTTGGTTAAGAAAATGGTAGATTCTTAGCGAGGTCAAAGATATGTTGCTAAAAATTGGCCGCAGAATTCCTATATTCCCAAAATAAAACATATTTTTGAATTATCATCCAATATTAATGGGATTTTAGTACGTTCTGATATTTAAGTGTTTCGAAATGGTAGCAATAAAATATAACTAATTCGGTGATTTATTACAGGGGGCGAAAGTGGCGAGACTATTCCAGGGAATACCGACGTCAGCTCTAAGTGAAAAAAGCAAAGAAGAGGTAAGAGTTATACGATAAGTAATCCAAGACAGAAATACGCAAGCGGTTTTCCGTTAAGATGCACCGTCACAGCGCTACAGGGTCAAAAATGTTTTACAGGCAACTTTCAGTCCTTAGCATATAACTTAACTAAAATAAACTATTTGCCTGTAGAAACGATTTGCGAAATATATGTTACTTCCTGCATTAGAAAGCAATTTTTAAAGTTTTTTCTTAGATTATAGCTTCAAATTTGAATTTAAAAATGTATCGCCGGTCACGTGTCAATAATTTCTTACTTTACCCTTTTATATTTCACGTCATTTTACTAAAGTTACTTTTATATATAAATAATTTACACTCCTATTACAATTTGTATTGAAAAAATAATGTTCAAAGATCAACAGTTTAGTTTCTCTAACGCAATTATTAACCAGAAGTTCCGTCCACGCAGCTGCATGTATAGCCGGTCACGGCAGAAATTGCTTATAAATAACGCCACTACAGGTCGGCCAAATATGACGGTATGTGTTTGGATTTGTGTAAAGCGTGCTCCTTAAGTTCTTTATTATGTTTATTTGGGTATAAACTAGAACGTTGCCTACCTTTTACCAGACGTATGTTTTTCTGTTATATCGATGGTCACAGGGTTAACTCAGACCTAGTAGTCTTAATTAAGGGAAAAATACTACACGAAGTCATTCTCTTGAGTACAGATACTCATTTCAGTCTAAAAAAGTGTAAGAAATAGCTTGTATTCGTTGTGCATTTTTGTAACACCGGTCACGCATGAAAATGTTACCGGAGATTAATTGATGTGACGGTTTGTTATGCGAAGGTATATACAATATTTTTTTATTAACTATTTATAAACCATTAAGGAAAAATATATTTTGTTGTGCAAGTTTCGTTTACACCTTAGGTAGATTAAAAATATGACTAATTTTCTTAGTATTTTAACATTCTATAAGGAACATTCTAGAACTTTAAGCCGATATAAGACAGGGCTGTTATAAATAATAGGAAAATGGTTATAGTGACTGATTAAAATAACTCAATTCCAAATATTGGCGTTATATGATTCAGAAGAGTAAAATTAGCAATGTGACATGGATTCATTTTAAGTCGAAAAATGCATATGTCGGCGTCAATTAGTGAAATCCGTCATTCCCAGAAATGTCTAGTCATTTCACGTATTGCCGGCAAATAGTGTAACACTACGTTTAGTACACCGACTGTTTGCCTAAGAGTACCAGGCAATCCCTGTAATGACGAAATCCTTTTTCAGTCAAACGCTACTTAATGTACTTAACTAAATGATTTAAGTTACCCTGTTTGCTGGTTTTAGTCAATTGTTGTAATTAGGACAGTGTTTTGAGGTTATGCTTGAAATTATAAAGAATTCTCTTACCTCCGTCAATTCCGTAATATTCCAAGGGTTTTTCTTACACTTTGATTGAAGTAATAGTCATTTAACTTCTTATAAAACAATTCTGAATGCTTTGATATTTCATTTTCAAAAAAAAAATAAACAGATGTTAACAACAATTACAGTGTTAGACTAAAACCGGCAAACAGGGTAACTTAAATCATTTAGTTAAGTACAGCGTTTGACTGAAATAATTCCGTCATTACAGGGAATGCCTCATACTCTTAGGCAAACGGTGTACCAAACGTAGAGTTACACTATTTGCCGGCAATACGTGAAATGACTAGGCATTTCAGGGAATGACGGATTTCACTAATTGACGCCGACACATACACACGTATGTACTAAATTGCTTTGTTTTCGATATATAGGATGTTAAAATTTTCTTTTTGTTTTTATCAGAAATCTCGAAAACAGTTTGAGATATTTCACTAAATTTTGGTATAGAGAATTATGATATAAAACTATATTTTATCAAGTCAGTTGCGTAGGTAAATCTACATAAATGCATATGATAAAACATCTTTTTAGCTTTACCTATTAGGTAACATCGACTGTAATAATAATTAATATTATTATACTTCCAAACGGTGTTAAGTTTTAAGAGAAAGAAGTTTAGAATTGAATGATAATTGGTAATACAATAATTGTTGCGAAAATATTACTGGCCTAACATATTTTTTAGTTAATTATCCCAATCCATTGTATTGCCACTGGATTGGGAAAAAAGGTCTTGAGATTAAAAAGTGTGGTTTTATATAATAATAGTATATGTATACCGAAATTTAGTGTAATATCTCAAACTGGTCCGACATTTTTGATAAAAAGCAAAAAAAAACTTTAACACCCTGTAAATATATCGAACACAAAGCATTTTAGGAGATCTGCGTAGATGAAATTGTCGACTAAAATTGATCCAGGAATCACCCATTAAGATAAGAACATATCATTAACATCCTGTATAATATAAAAGGGACGACAATTCGTGAGCTGCTTCGTCCAAAATAATGGCATTTCAGATATTCTTTTTTGATTTGTTTTAAATCATTGATTAGTTCGTTGAGTTACATAGCGATATAAATCAAAAGATTTAAACAGCCCCATCTTCGCTAAAGTAATCACGTCTTTTTTCTAGATCCAACTTTGGTTGCTACAGCTCAGCGTCCATCCGGTTCAAGTCAATGCTGCCGGATATTTCATCTTGGACAAGAGCCAATCGTTTGAGGTAAGAAAAAAAAATCGTAGTCCTCTGGATAAGTACGTTCTATATTTACATTGTTAAACTAATACTATAGATAGGCAGTATAATACATTAAGGGTTGCCTACATGCTCGAGGATTTGCGATAGTGCGACAATGATCCCATATATGTATTTAAAACTGGCATAAAAGAAGCTGTCCTAGATGTTGCCGTGTGACAAATTTGATCGAATTATGGGAATGTGCGAAAACCGAAAACTTTATCGCTTACAAATTAAAGTGTTATAGAATAAATTGCTTTTAGACTATTCTACACAAGCACTTAATACGCTTAAAAACCTTTTATTTATAAACTTGTAACAAATCTTTGTAATATGCGGTTGATGAACGACAAAAGAAGACCTCTCCCCACCTCTTATTCGGGAAACTTACCAAATTCATTGCAAAATCGTCAGACTATACAACGTGTCCAAGATAAGGAGGGCCAGTACAGGGATCTCGGAAACCGTAAGAGATACCAAGTCGGTTAAATGCAGGTAAAGTTGCGCATTTACGTGCCAAATAATATACCGTTTAGAAAGTTTTCAAATTCCGAGTAGTTCCGGAGATATCCGGAAAAACCGAAATTCTGAAAAATCGTTTTATTGTTTTCCTAGGTTTTTTTCAGATCGAATTCTAAAGTAAATTGCACTTTTGCATTGCCACTTTTTTCGCTCTATCTAACAGCGTTAATTGTTTTGTAATCCGACGAGTCGTCTTCGAAGGGCCATTATCAACTTTCTTTTTTTAAATACGGTCCTATTTTCCTGATATTGGACACATTGTGATTTAATGACGTTTCGAGGGTTGCTTGAACAACATCAGGAAATTTTGGGATACGGTCCTATATTTCTCCTGATTTTATAAATAATATCTCATAAGTAAGCTCTAAATTTTTTACTTATGTTGGACTAGTTCAATAAATAACAAATAATTTAATAATAAACCACAAATAAGTGAACAAAAATCATTCCAAAACAGTAATAAAACGAACAACGAAAAAAAGTAAGGAACTACATAATCAGGTGTTCAAAATGATTTCCGTTATGCTCTAAGAACAAATAACACCTTCTAACTGCCGCATAACAGTCTTTTTTGAGATAAAATAAAACATGCGATAGAATATCAAACTTTTCAGCATTTGTAAATTTATGTTCCATATTTACTGGAAAATAGAAAACCTCTTAAAACGCTCTCAAACGATCACAATGGGAATGTCAAGTGAAGCAAATAATCATCTTAATTTTTTGTTTCAATTGCCTACTTTTCTTTTAAATCCCGAATCAACAGAAGTTTGAAATAATGTTTCTCACTTATGTGTGGTTTATTATTAAATTATTTGTTATTTATTGAACTAGTCCAACATAAGGAAAAATTTAGAGCTTACTTATGAGATATCATTTATAAAATTAGGAGAAATACAGGACCGTATCCCAAAATTTCCTGATGTTGTTCAAAAACCCTCGAAACGGCATTAAACCACAACGTGTCATATATCGTTGCATTCGGAAGAAAAAAAAGCTAACAAATTCCAATATCAAAAAAACAGGACCGCACTTAAAAAAAAAAGAGTTGATAATGGCCCTTCGAAGACGACTCGTCGGATTGCAAAACAATTAACGCTGTTAGATAGAGCGGAAAAAGTGGCAATGCAAAGGTGCAATTTACTTTAGAATTCGATCTCAAAAAAACCCAGGAAAACAATAAAACACTTTTTCAGAATTTCGGTTTTTTCTGGATATCTCCGGAACTACTCGGAATTTTAAAACTTTCTAAACGGCATATTTTTAGGCACGTAAATGCGCAACTTTACTTCCATTTAACCGACTTCGTATCTCTTACGGTTTCCGATATCCCTGTACTGGCCCTCCTTATCTTGGACACGTTGTATAAAGCGGAACCAGACTAACTGGATGAATATGGCAGAGGACAGATCAAGATGGCATAGACTTACGCCAAGGACTAAAATTCCTGTACAAGATAAGCTTTTTCTTTCTTGCACAAAGTAATCGCCATGTTTAGATTTTCCGGAGCTACTGGTGAAGAGTGGTCGCCAGAAATCAACTATGTTGAGTAGACTATAAGATACGGGAAAACAATACTTTAATAGGACATCATGACTGACAAATGCGTCAAAGCTGATATTGCTTGCTTGGAAATATTTATCTAAACTGATTATCATATACAAGAGATAGTCAAGGGTGTGTAAAAAAAAGTTATATTCGCTTACGTCATAAATTGTATTTCATTTCGACATGAACATCTTAAGTATAAATACCATTCAACTTTCAATTCAATAACCGTTTTTTTTTAAATAGTAGGTGAGGAAACTTCAAAATTGACGTGACTTATGCTCTTTGGCAACGATGGCACATTAATATCTATTCTCCGCTTACAAGATGATAGTCGAGGGCTTCTTCGCATTACCGTTTTTCTTAAATAGTATGCGAGCTATCGTTGATAGCTCTACTCCGCTTATAAGATAGTTAAAGTCCTGTCATAGTTAGCAAAAGTCAAGTCAGAACTGTCAATTTTTAAATTTATGGGCATTTAAACGATATATGGTATTTATATCAAAAATCTTTATTGACTTAATCGATACAAATTTTTTGACAAGGCTCTTGTAACCGGGGAATAGATGTCAATGTCAACAAAAATTGTGCAAAAAAAGGAATTTCAGATTTTGGCGCATTGTATTCATTATGTTTTCATCCTATCAATAAAATTTATGAATATTTAAAATTGATCGTCTCATTAATACGAAATGGGTGTATAAAATGTCAATAAAATCGCATAATGAGCATATAAACGCACCCTAAGCGGCAGAGCATTTAATGTTAAAAACTACTGTCTTATTTCCTAAATAAAAACAACTTTAGCACCGAACTTCCTCGGGTCCCCCCGCCCCTACCCCTCCAAATCTAACAACACTCGATGGGTCATCGGGCTTGTTCGGCAATGTCCGATATTTGATAGATGTGCCCACCCAATTGCGTAGGTAGTGATAGAAAGGGCAATAGTTATTGTATTGTGTTTTATAAATAAGTGTTCATTGTGTCGTGTTTTAGGGCGTTCATTTTAAAATTTGAACTTTGTGATAATGAATGGAGTATACTCTTGGTAGAAACCTTCACAGTCGGACCCGAGAAATGATTGCAAATGTTTATATGAACAGGAATCACAAATCAATATATTAAAATTGCCACAATCATCATTAATCAATTAATCGTGTAGCTGTTTTTTTCTATGTTGAACATTATTACATTTTTAATTAATAGAAGCCACTGCGTTTAAAAATACAAATTGAAACAAAAATTCTCAATGTTTTCGTCAGTGACCGATACAAAATTCCGCCCGAAATGCTTATTTTATTTTAGTTTTATCTCCTTATCGAGAAACATATTGATTAGTTTATTATATACATAATAGGTGTCCGGTGTAAAACGCGATCTTTTACATACCTTAATACAGGGCGTTATGGAAATGGACTTATTATATTTAAATGGGTGACTCCTTGGGTGTCCCAGAGAAGCGCTTCATACCTTTTTTTTAATCGAATATCTAAATACTAAGGTAAAAACCCTTTTTGCCTTCGTGCTGTCGCGCCGCTCTATCTGCTTTCACTTAGCAACTGTATGTAGGTCACTAGAGTAAGCTACAATGATGCCAGATTAAACCGCGTGACTCGCCATTGCGTTGATAACCGCAGCGCGCATATCCAAATGCGCTTTAACCTTTAGTATGTTTCGACTCTCGGCGCTGATACGACGCGACGTTGCCGAGAGGTGCACGTGCTTGATGTGTACGACGTTTTGTTAGTTGTAGTATTACCAGATTTTTTTCTGTTGTGAAATAATTCATAATAAATGTTGTGATGTGATTTCAAATTTTTGCGATATTATCTACTGTTGGTTCTGTTGCAAATCATACTTTTTGTGTTTTATTTTTTAATGGAATTTACTTATAAAACAGATTATTTAAAAATAAGATCGAAGGTAAGAGGGCATGTACAATGTGTCCCATTTTCGACACTTTTATACGGTATCTCCATAACTGTCAGTACTATCAAAAAAGTAATGTAGGTGTCATGTACTCTATTTGGGTCAAACTTAAAATGATAAAATCAAAATTTGAATATTTTCGCTCGCTTAAGAGATACCGGGGAAAACAAAAAATTGACAATTTCAAAATTACTCTATATTTTCTTAGTTAAAAGAGATACAGAAAAATGTTTTATACAAAAGTTTCTTTATAATGATTTTTAAATAATCTGCCGTATTTAGAATAAGCATACGCGGTCAGGTATCATTTATCATTTTTTAAAATGAAGCACCTTGTATATTTTAATCTAAGAAGATTGCATTTCAAATTCTATGTCCAAATATATACAACACCATTGATAATTAATTGAGTCAGCCGTTACTTGGTGAAAATCCATAATTAGTATTTATGGGTATAAAAGTAAAACACAAAGTTGAACTTATTAATTTTCACTATATTGAATGAAACTTAACATGTTTCGCTACACAGTAGCTTCATCAGAAGACAGTAGTTTCGTCAACAGACAAAATCTAAATAAAAAAGTACAATAAAATTTCTAGTTAAATAGGGTATAATAATTAGGTTATAACCAATTAAAACTATTAAAATTAGGGTTTTTTCCTCCTTATCTATTTTCCTTTTAACGGGGTTTATAGTAGGTATTAGATTAGAATATGTAGGTCTAAAGCTTATTTCAGGTGAAGATAAGTAAAGATGGGTTATTTACATATTAAATTAGGATTTTACAGTTTATTATAGTTGATACTAATTGAACAGATTCAATAAAGGGGAGTTATTAAGATCTATTTGGTCATTGAGTAGTAATTGGGTATTTTTAAGTTTATTTATTTCCATAGATTCTAACAGATTTAGTTT
The DNA here is from genome assembly GCA_963991005.1 of Barypeithes pellucidus. NCBI lineage: Eukaryota > Metazoa > Arthropoda > Insecta > Coleoptera > Curculionidae > Barypeithes > Barypeithes pellucidus. The sequence continues at coordinate 29,693,248 of OZ022564.1, read as the reverse complement.
TTTAGAATCTATGGAAATAAATAAACTTAAAAATACCCAATTACTACTCAATGACCAAATAGATCTTAATAACTCCCCTTTATTGAATCTGTTCAATTAGTATCAACTATAATAAACTGTAAAATCCTAATTTAATATGTAAATAACCCATCTTTACTTATCTTCACCTGAAATAAGCTTTAGACCTACATATTCTAATCTAATACCTACTATAAACCCCGTTAAAAGGAAAATAGATAAGGAGGAAAAAACCCTAATTTTAATAGTTTTAATTGGTTATAACCTAATTATTATACCCTATTTAACTAGAAATTTTATTGTACTTTTTTATTTAGATTTTGTCTGTTGACGAAACTACTGTCTTCTGATGAAGCTACTGTGTAGCGAAACATGTTAAGTTTCATTCAATATAGTGAAAATTAATAAGTTCAACTTTGTGTTTTACTTTTATACCCATAAATACTAACCATTGATAATATTGGTTTCCTAGGCGATTTATTTAAACTTTATTACTTTAAATCACAGTAGGCCATGAAACAAAAACTATATCCTAGATAACAACTATGTTCACATTCTAGTTGTTACATTTAACATCAATTTTATTTTTACATTTTTTCATTTGTGAAAATGACTTATCAACATTTTAAAAAATTTTATATGGTATCTATCATCCATGGTGTGTTATAAATTTGAAAAGAGAGTTTAAAATGCTATCTTTTTAGATTAAAATATACAGGGTGTTCCATTAAAAAAAATGTGGTTAGGTCCGATAACTTTCTTACCTGACCCTGTATACTTATTCTGAAAACGGCAGATTATTCAACAATCATTATAAATAAACTTCTGTATAAAACATTTTCCGTATCTCTTTTAACTAAGAAAATATAGGGTAATTTAGAAATTGTGAATTTTTTGATTTTCCCCCGTATCTCTGAAGCGAGCCAAAATTTTCGAATTTTGATTTTACCATTTTAAGTTTGGCCCAAAAAGAGCACATGACACCTACATTACTTTTTTGATAGCGCTAACAATAACGGAGATAACCTATAAAAGTGTAAAATAAGTGATAACGCGGGTCAAAGACGCCTTGTTGTCAAAAACTGAAGACGTGCGTTTACAATTATGTGTTGCAATATGACAACTCCGCCTAAAATGCGCCGACCTCTTTTGAGATTCGATCTGCCTCAATAAATTATTGATTGTGTACGTCGACAGTAGCGGCCACGTGAATTTTCAGATTTCACATAAAGTGTATATTTCGCTTATTAATTCAAAGCGCCATTTATGGTTACTTTATTTTAATTTGGTTTCATCTCGGGATTTGCCGGTTTAAATATAATAAGTAATTTCCATAACACCCTGCATAAAAGCGAAAAAAAAAGAATAGTTGATCTCTTTGACGCTGAATATTTAGTAAATACAGGGTGATTCACGACGAGCGTGCATTAGAACTTTATGGAGAACTACTGAATATATGTTCCTGAAACTTTGGGGATTTGGGTTTATCGATATGCTCTCTTTAACTAAAATATTGACATGTTTCTGTCATTTCCGGTTATACCGGAAGTAGCTGCCGACTTTCGTTTTTTAAATACAACATGGTAATTTTTATTACATTTTTCGATTAAGCATTAAATACTAAGCACATTTTATAAAAAATGTTTTTATCAGACTCTATTAGTTTTTGAGATATCTGGACTTTTTGTAATTATTTGGCAAATGCATGACGATGAAATAATCCATATAATTTTTTTACCTTAGCGCTTGGACTAAATTTTTTCCTCACCGAATAGCTAGAAGATCATCAAGTCTCAAAAACATTTCAAATTCGGCATAAAATGTACATGGTGGTCACAATTCAAGCCTCATTGTGAAAGAATTAAACCATTAAAAACTTTCTTATTTTAAATGGAACACCCTGTATATTTTTATTTAATTTGATAGCAAATTAGTTGTTCTTTATAAATAGTATTTACTGTCCTATACCTATATCAAAGCGTTTTCTCAAAAATTCCAATTTTATTCCGAAAATACTGTTTGTTCAAGTGTGTTATGAAAACAATTGTATACTGATGTCTATACGGAGGAAAAGTGATTGATTGCTGGAAAATACAATATTCTAAAGTGTTTCTTAATAATTTATAAATAAAATGCAGTTGATTGTTTTAAATTTAATGGTTTAAATATTATTTTTTTAAAAATAGCAAGGAAACAAGTTTATGAACTTTAAATTCTTTAATTAAAAATGTGTTTGAAAATTATACCTAATATCTTTTGATTATATTTTTAAAATATGTTCGGAATGATTGCCATTTACTTCCAAGCATTTATGTATTCTTTTCATCATGTTATTTCTTGTAGCATTCCTAATTTCTTGTGAGAGATTGAAATGCTGCCTTCGCCCTTTCAATTAGATTTTCCTTCGTGGTGATGGGACGCGCGTAAACTTTATCTTTAATGGTTCCCCAGATGAAAAGTCTAGTGGAGTTAAGTCTGGCGAACGAGCTGCCAGTGGTAGGGACCTTGGTTTGCGATCCACTGGTCATGAAAAGGTCTGTTTAGGGCAGTCTTAACAACTTGGGCGTTGTGTGCTGGAGCCCCATCGTTTTGATACCAATCACTTTTCCTCCGTATAGACATCAGTATTCAGCCCCTAAGTACAATTGTTTTCATAGCACACTTGAACACAAATAGTATTTTCGGAATAAAATTGGATTTTTTGAGAAAACGCTTTGATATAGGTATAGGATAGTAAATACTATTTATAAAGAACAACTAATTTGACATCAAATTAAATAAAAATATACAGGGTGTTCCATTTAAAATAAGAAAGTTCTTAATGGTTGAATTATTTCACAATGAGGCTTGAATTGTGACCACCCTGTACATTTTATGCCGAATTTGAAATGTTTTAGAGACTTGATGATCTTCTAGCTATTCGGTGAAAAAAACTAATAGAGTCTGACAAAAACATTTTCTATAAAATGTGCTTAATATTTAATGCTTAATCGAAAAATGTAATAAAAATTACCATGTTGTATTTAAAAAACGAAAGTTGGCAGCTACTTCCGGTATAACCGGAAATGACAGGAACATGTCAATATTTTAGTTAAAGAGAGCATATCGATAAACCCAAATCCCAAAGTTTCAGGAACATATATTTAGTAGTTCTCCATAAAGTTCTAATGCACGCTCGTCGTGAATCACCCTGTATAACAATTTTCAATACAGCCTTTTTAAAGAATAACGAGAGAATCGTAGGCGGCTGCTATCACAAACGCTGGCGGAAAAGGACACATGCACTTACTTATATCAAAAGCACGTTAGTAGAACTACCATAACAATTAAACAGTTTGCTGCGAAATAGTCCTGAAAGAAATATTACGATAAATCTCTTTAGATTTAATTTGATCGTAGGTAACATATTGTACGTCATTCGAGTTGTAATGCAATTACGCATTAACTTTTCCATTCGTGCGTAATATGCTATTTACAACACTTATTATGTAATGTACTATTATGTTTGTTCTCTTATGGAATTTGAACATGAAGCGCCGTTATATTTGGCAAAAAAAAATAATGGCCCTCTTATTAAAAGATCGAATTCGCTATACAAGGTTGCTAATGTTCGGCAACTTACGAGCAACCTTGACAAATGTTTTGTCGAACTCGACGGTTTCTGTTCGCGATATTACCGACGCAGTTGCGTGCTTCGTTAAAATACCTTAGCAAATACCTCTCACACAGACAGCTTCTTGCACTGTACCAACGACAGCAACTTTCGGCACAGTTTCCGTTTCTTCGGTTTCCTTCTATAGCACCTGATTCCGTAATAAGCGACGATCAAAGTTAGAATCACCAGGACCGTCAGAGAAAGGTCGAAACTTTCGGGTTTGCTCGTCGAGTCCGCCGGTTTGTTCCGCCAACTCCACTCGATGAATTCGCCGCCATTTTCTACACCGGACGCATCTGCAATTGATTAATCTGGAATAAATTGTTAGTAAATTCTTGTGGCCAGTAATAAAACTTCATATAGTCAAATTCGGTCCTATTTGGCGACCCTATTGATTTGGCTATTGATTATTGACTAGATTTTTTCACACCAATTGATTTAAATGCCAAACAAAGTAAAGCAAATATTATTATTTATTTATTAATCTACAATTGGGACACCCCGGCAAATGTGTTTACTCGTGTTTGTTCGTTCAGTTCCGATTCGTCATCTCGAATCTCACCTTTAATAGTATTATCCGCATTATTCACTAAAGGCACATTGGCATCCTCCATCAACGACAACAGCTTCTGCGATTGGTACAAATTCCCAGGGGCGGACTGATTGAGCGGCACCGGATTGGCCCACACCAAATGGGGACATTGCGGAAGGGGCCTTGTGTGAGTTTCCCCTAAGCGGCTTTCTAGGACCTTCGAGAATCGGTAGAGCCTGTTACCTTCCATTCGCACTGGCCTGTCGGTCTCGGTGACTCCGTCCCAGTCCTCCATTTGATTGTCCTTCAATTAATATTATTTTTATTTTTAATTAATTATTAAAAATAGTGTGTTAAGTATTATTATAAGGAATTGTCATATACATGAAAATCATGCCAAAAAAAACTACTATGTCCTTTTCAGATTTTCATTTGTTTTTCGGTAAATGTGTGGTACGGTCCAGTTATTTAATTGACCATTTTATACAAAATAAATCATTACAAGGAGTACAAGGACTACTATAGAATGTTCATGTATTATCAGCACGATGGGGAGCGCCTGCACATTTCCCTGATCAAGCCAAGCAACATTTGAATGAAAACTTTCCAGTGTTTTGGATTCGTCGCGGTGCTGCTATTACTTGACCTCCAAGATCTCCAGACCTCACACACTCGATTTTTGTTCATGGGGAGCTCCTGCGCATTTCCCTGATCAGGCCAAGCAACATTTGAACGAAAACTTTCCAGTGTTTTGGATTGGTCGCGGTGGTCCTATTAGTTGGCCTCCAAGATCTCCAGACCTCACACACTCGATTTTTGTTCATGGAAAAAATTTCCAAAGTCGACACTCGAGGTGAATTAATTCGACGTATTAGAAATACTGCATCCGATATTAAAGAAAAACAAGAAGCGATCAGGAGAGAAAGAGGCGCCCATCGACGAAGCAGAAAATATTTAGATGTCAATGGCGATATTTTTGAACATTTATTATTTTTCACTTGTACAATACACTTCTGGAGTTTTCAGTTCATCCCCAAAACCCAACCTGTATATGTATTGGCATATCTTTAATAACTATTAATTATCTAAAAACAGAAATACCATTAACATATTTACCTTAAACAAAGACGGCAAATGAGAGGTAGATGTATATTCTAACATGGCTTCCAGCAGCCAATAGCAGCTTACTTCTAAATGACTAGTATCAATACAATTGGAATCTCCATAGACGATTACCCGACCACCTCGGGTTGCAGAATTCGTTTGCAACAATCCCAAGATGGGCACTTTGTACTTGTTCGCGTCGGTTTCTCCTAAAATCTAAATTAAAAAAAAGTTTTATAACGTTATATGAAAGCCTACAAATATTTTAAATAAAAGAACTACAGGACTATTTTTTATTATCTTCTCGAGTCCTCTCTTACGCAGACCTATGTTCACAAGTATGGTGAAATTATTTTTAAAATTTTATTTTTGTGAACGACCAAACAATTACTTTCTAGGCGTTTTAAATGTAGAAAGAAAAGAAGTAATAAGAAAATGCGTTAGGGGTAAAACATATTTTTATTTATTTTTTAATTTTACACAAGGAAATACAACTTTTGGAAAATAAGAAAGGTTTTTTTAGTGTGTATAGTGCTTAAACGTAAAATCCGTTCTTCGGTTCTTAATTGTAGAAAATTGATCAATAACAGCCTCATTAAAGTTTGGAATACCCTCTATACATTTTTTTTCATATTGTTAATTTTTAAACTTTCTAATAAAGTCCCTAGATTTATCCTTTGTGGCCAGCGTTAAATTAATTTCGGGGTTAGGTCTTCCCGCATTCTTCACTTCAATTTTTTGCTCCAAACTCAAAGAGCTAAAGTTATTTTTTAAATAGTTCACTGTCAAACTATTCATTTTCCCTTAATAAATATATAATATTAAAACATACACGCTCGAATTTCTAGCTAGATGCACGAAAAGACAACGGCGCGGCGTACTGCATTATGCCCCGCCTACTTAATCGCACACGCGAGCAAGTCTCGTCATAAGCGTCATTAACCTCGACCGAGGCACGGTTGCCGGATCGAGAGCCTATAATATACAGTTTGGTTGACGGTACAATAAAATGCTTCTCTCTCTTCGTCCATCAATATTAGAAATATGTTGTCCAATCATCCTAAATAATTCATACTAAATACACGCCTGTCGACAATAATATTCCTGAATGAATTTCCTATTCGTATGATCGCACTAAATACTAGCACTAGGTGACGAAAAATAATCAAAATAAAATGGCAAAGTTTTAAATTTTCCCATTTCCGGGCCCTTCGGAAACTTTTAGTTATAAAAATACAGAAGAAGTATTTTTTATGACGGTGACACCGACGGCGAGACCGAGTTGTGTTGACATTCAAGGTTCAGATTCACGGAGATTTACGTGCGGATATAGAATCAAAAATAAACTACGATGATGACGTTGTACTCACTTGGGCACCGTTGTCCTCCAGCTCGGCGCTCAACATGATTCCATTTTCCGGGAATTCGTGGATGCTTGTTCCCGAAGCGAACGACATATCGTGGTCGTTCCATTTGAAATGTCCCGCGAACGTCCTGTCGCCGAATTGTATGCCCCAGGAAGCGAGCAGTTCGTTGAGGGCCGGTAAATTAGCACCACCTAGATTTTCATTGCATTTTAAAATATTATTTACAGTCCTTCGAGTTGCTTTATTGGGGAAGGGATCAAGATAAATTGAAGACTTCGTTAAAGATTATCATTTATTTACATAAATTTTCTCAGAACGATAATTCTAGTTGTTTTTGTCGTCATTAATAGATCATTTTATGAAGAAAAGTTCAGCCGCTCAATTTTTTTTCTACAGGGTGTTGAATTTTTTTAATATCTCCGAAAGTACTTTAGATATTATTTTTAATTTTGGTATGTGTTAATAGGATACAAAACCACATATTTTAGTTACAAAAGTTATTCTAGAAACACCGGATAATGGAACCAATGACAACATTTTTAACCGGAACCGGATCCTGTATTTTCAACAAAACGTCCTAAAAAGAGATCAAAATCCAATCGACTGGTGGAAAAAACACGAAGAAAATTTTCCATTTTTATCAAAAAAGGCAAAAAATATTTATCTGCGTGTTTATAGAAAATACTTTTTTCGGAAAAAAATAAGACTCTCTGCAACGGGAAAAATTAATTTTTCTGCATCATAATATGTCCATTATTAATTACAAATATTAATATTAGATATTATTTATTAATTATGTCATCGGTTCCAGATTTTATGTTTTGTTTTTATCTTAGACTTATCAATATCAATGCTAATAATAATGAGTTTCGATTTAATTGTTTTACAATAATTACAGTTAAATAAATGTACTTAAATAAATAAATAATCAATGCAAGAGACAGTTTTCATATAGAATTGACCAGACTAATAAAAAAAATATATATACATGGAAAAATGCCAGCTGCGTACCATTTTTCTTGTAAAAAAAATATCAACGGACATGTTTGCAGGGACGTCAGTGATGGACCGAACTTTTCTGATTAAAATATATGGTTTTATATCCTTTTTTGGGACTTTAAGTAATAAAAATAAAAGATATACCATTACCTGTGTCGGGCATCCACCACTGCCTCGTATTCTCGTCGTAAAACTTAACTTTCTTCATCACAGTAACATTATACCAATCGGCAAAAACAATCACGGACAACCCCGCCTCGACGTCTCTCTTTAACTTCACGATTTCTTCCGGAAAGAACTCCTCCTCGGGGTCGACGATCAGAAGCGTCCCGTACTGGGAAGCGTCGAAACAGTTGAACGGCGATCCCAAAACTTCAACGTAGTACCCGGCGTTGCGCAAATTCTGATACATATCTTTGAAGTTGGTGTGAATGTGGTCACCGTTCCAATCTAAGGGGTCGTTCTTAACCTTCAAGTTATCCCTGGGAAAGTAACCCGGAGGGTATCGGAGATTGTGGTACTGGTCCCAGAGGATTCGTTTGTGCCTCGGTGGTATTGGGATTATTTTCGCCCTGTTAAGAGATCAAATGTGTTACCGACAGTACACAGGATGTACGGGATAAGAATGGACCATAGCCAAATGTTGCGCATTAGTGAACTCCTCTTTTGACCCTATAGATGCCGACAACACAATTGTCCATCTCGGTCACAGTCGAAACAACGCCATCTTATAAAGTGTTTGGACTGTGAATTTGATAGACAATTGTTCCGGGACGTAAACATTAATTAATTAAATTAATTACTTTTTCTCAGAGCTCGAGAATACTTACCTAATTGGTAAGTTGACGGTACTTGTCCGAGGCTCCACCTCGCCGTTTTCGGGCGGCGATTCCACAGTTACAGTTATGTGACCTTGCGCCAGACCCTCGTAACTGGCGCCTTCTAAAGCGACGGATAAACTGACCGCTAACCAGCCGGACCAAGGCCACAGTATTTCCGAGTACGATATCGATAAATCCAGAAGGTGACCTATTATAAAAAAAATGATAAATGATAATAACGAGACCGTTTCGCCGATATCTGACCTAACCTGATGCAATTACGAAAATATATGTTAAATAATTTTATTATTTTTGAGTATAAAATACACTCACAGCAAAAATAATCGATAATATATAATATAATAATAATATATAATATTTAGTCATTTAATTATCAAGTGACATCTATTCTTGACATTTTCGTTTTTAGTTCATTTCAATACATTAGCTTTTGTAGGAGATACGATTTTTTTTAAAGCAACAAACTTGTTGGAGAAAATTGTATTAATTTCGAAACATAATGAAAACGTAAAACTAAAATCACGAGAACGACGTCAATTAAATGAAAACCAACATAGACTTCAGTAACGGGCGTTTTCCCCACCAGCACGAAGGTCAGCTGCAATACACCTTGGAATCCCTTCAATAAGATTCCGTGTGTAAATCTGGCCAATTTGCTGCCGTTCTTCAACAAGAGCTCTACTGAGCTCATGTAAATTTGCAGGAGCAGATATCAGAGATCGTATTTTTTTGCCCAGCGTGTCGCAGAAATGTTCTACTGGGTTTAAGTCGGGACTGCATTGTTGGGATTGCGACCTCATCTAAATGGTCGTTCATTCTCGAGCATTATCCTGCATCAGAATAAAATGTGCTCCGATAAAATGGCGCGAAACGAACAAAATGTGGCTCTCCTCCATTGAATAAGACCATTCGAGGAAATTATAATGTTCCTTTAAAAAAAATCGTATCTGCTACAAAAATTAAAGTATTGAAACGAACCAAAAACGAAAATGTTAAGAATAGATGTCACTCGATAATTAATTAACAAAATAACAAGTTTGACATCGCCATCACTCTACACAGTGTTTTTTGTGCAGTATTTCAGAAATTCACTTCGTTGTATAAAATAAGGCATTCAACCAACCATACAAGCAGCCGTTGTTACCTTACCTTGTTGCGGCGTATATGGATGCCATGTGGGCTTATTCACTATCTTGCCCATAACTCCCATTCCGTTTAGTATAGTTACGTTGACAATGACGGGCATGGACCCGTAATAGAGCGGTTGAGTGCAATAGGGCCACATGTAGGGACACTCGCTCAGGTCTATGTAACTTGGACTTAAGCTGGCCTTAAATACAAAGAGATTTTAACATTTAAAACTTGTATATTAAATAATTTATACTTGGGACGGAAATCCGGCAGTAGTACTGAGTCCGGCCGATTCGGCCATAACACCGGATTTACGATTCCGGTCGGATCAAAATTTAAAAACCATAAAAAATATTATTTTGTCGATAACAATAAGGTAAAATACATACAAAATTTGTGTAAACAAAAAGTAGCACTTAATTAAATAACCAAAATTGGGGACCTTCATCTTTTATCGACTTTATTGACAAAAGTAACAGAGAGATTTTCTAAAATGCGCTCTTTCAAAAAAATATCCATAACTGCTAAATTATCTGTAACTGTGGATACTTCCTCATCGTCTTGCTAAATGTTTTTCACATGTTCAGAAGGATGATGTCGTTTTAAATGCATTATTAGAGGTGCTGTCAATTTACTGCTGCCTTGTTTTGAAACGATCTTAATACAAAAATTTGGAAATTGCTTTACTTTTCTCCTATTTATGTACTTCAAAAAAACTCTACACATTAATTATTTGTGTGAAGATTGTAGGAAAAAACAGTCTTGATGCCGATGCTCGGGACAGGCTCGGCAAAATAGTTATCATTGAATTTTATGGATTTTGTGGGGTAAATTCACACTATGCGCGCAACATCTCGGCAAGCGACGGCCCCGCAAAATCCACAAGATTCAATGATAACATATTGTGCCTTGCCTGTGCCGAGCACCGCAGGAGCCCTTGCAGGATAGTGAGAATCGGCCTTTAGTCCTAAACTAATAAATAATTATACAGACACATCGGACCACCCCGAAGTAGTATCACATCACAGAATATTACTTAGAAACTTCTCCGTTATGGGTTTTTAATGAAATAAAATACCTAGCGTCATAAACGCGAACTGCATTACTGAAACGCATTGTTGGATGTGTCTATACGAGAGAACTCGATCCGGTGACCGGAATTCTAGCGGTTCGGTCCGGCAAATGGCCGGATTTTACTGTGCCGGTGGCCCGGCCAAATTTCCGGTTCGGTCCATCCCTAATTTATACTAACTAAACTAAAAGAGATCCAAGTAACTTTCGTTAATAAATTCCAAACCCGTTCCTGACATGAAATTCAGTAAAGGAATTTTCCGAAAATCGTTCGGAAATATTGACATTTTTGAAAGAAAAAGTCAATATTTCCCTACACTCAGTCGTTGCTAGGCAACGGAAAACAACTGGGAGGAAACATTCATTTCCTTACTGTCAGGAAATGATATTTCCTTACCCCGTTTTATTGCGAATTTCAAAGCACCATTTATTTGTGAATAAAATTATTCGCGATTTCTTCAAAATTAATCAATATCTGTCGATTTTTAAACGATTTTCGGAAAAATAGCATGTTTACCTCGTAGGAAAAGCCACATTCCTGGATCTTCACAGTCGTTCAGGAATGTTAGGCATTTCCTACGAGGTAAACAATGTAATGTTTTTATAAATAAACTTGCTCGGTACATAAGTAGTTTCTACCTTGAAAAATAGTCTTGTAAGTATTTATTATACATTTACATTTTAAAATACCCAGTGTAAAAAAGGTCTAGTATTTTAATGATATATTATAGCGAGTACCCATATTTCAAACAAATGTATTTGTTTAGTTCCCAAGATCTTTAAATAAGCCCCTAACCATGAACGACCCTGTATATGCATGGTGTTTCGGGAGGAAAGGTAAATATTTTAATGGCTCATTCTAGAGGTCGATATAAGAAAAAAGTCGGTAAATGTCGGTCAGGAAATTATTGCTTTTCGAGATACAGGGTGTCAAAAAAGTAATATCATATTTCCTTTAATACCTCACAAAAGAGTTATGAAATTACACTGATCAATTAGTTATTTGTTGTCAAAATATATACAGGGTTGCCCAGAAGTCCGGAATAAAATTAATATAGCCTTAACCTGTAACTTTTGGGGAAAACGCTCGGACACGTCAATTTAGTTTCATATATGCTCACATTTTGACGTTATTCCTTTGTTTTTTTTATAGACATTTGTCAAAGATATGATGACATAAATCTTTTTTTAAATAGAAACATACAGCGTGTGATTTGAAAGCTAACATCTCGTACAGTATGCTCATAAATTTTAGCGCGATTATGTAAAGCTATTTCAAAATGGCGACTGTTGAAAGTTTTTAAAAAATCTCTATTTAAATAAGCTGAAATGATAAATCATTAATGGTTTTTTTACCTTCCAAGGTAAGAAATCTTCATTGTTTCACGTTCTGACATTTTGTGACATTGTAAGAAACCTTGAAAGGTAAAAAAACTATCAATGATTATCATTTCCGCCTATTTAAATAGAGATTTTTTAAAAAATTTTAACGGTCGCCATTTTCAAATAGCTCGACAGACTATACGAGATATTAGCTTTCAAATGATGTATCACAAGCTGTATGTTTCTATTTAAAAAAAACATCGATGTCGTCATATCTTTGACCAATGTCTATAAAAAAAAAACGAATAGCGTCAAATTGTGAGCATATATAAAACTAAATTGACGTGTCCGAGCGTTTTCCCCAAAAGTTACAGGTTAAGGTTATATTAATTTTATTCCGGACTTCTGGGCCACCCTGTATGTGAATGAATTGGTCAAAAGGATAATTTCTCAAATATTTCCGAAAATTCAAATATATTCACAGTATTTTAAAATTCTCTTTACATAACTAACGCTGCACTTACCTGAGGCTTATAACTCATGAGTATCTGGTGTGCCTTTAAAAGATTAAGCTTTCCATGACCCTGTTCGAACATATTGACACCAGGCAACCTTCTGGCGGATGCCATTAGGGCTTGTTTCATACTGGCGGGATTTATAATATCTTCGCCCCGGTGGAGTACTCCACTAGCTAGCAGAGTTACGGCGCCTAAAGAGTAAAAAGATTACTGCGACTTTCATTGGTAATATAAAGGTTTGCGTCTACATGAAAAAATTACTAATAAACACAGTTCCGATTGAATATTTTTAAAAGTTGAGCATATCGCCGCTGTAGGAAACTATGCAAAATATTACGTGTTCAGCTATTTGTGTAATATATTCATGTAAACAAAATTCAAATACAATGTGTCGAAGATAAGGAGGGCCAGTACAGGTACTCGGAAATCGTAAGAGATACGAAGTCGGTTAAATGGAGGTAAAGTTGCGCATTTACGTGCCTAATAATATGCCGTTTAGAAAGTTTTAAAATTCCGAGTAATTCGGGAGATATCCGGAAAAAAACGAAATTCTGAAAAATCGTTTTATTGTTTTCCTGGGTTTTTTTCAGATCGAATTTTAAAGTAAATTCCACTTTTGCATTGCCACTTTTTCCGCTCTATCTACCAGCGTTAATGGTTTTGTAATCCGACGAGTCGTCTTCAAAGGGCCATTATCAACTTTATTTTTTTAAATACGGTCCTGCTTTCCTGATATTAGAATTTGAGAGCTTTTTTTCTCCCAAATACAACGATGTATGACACATTTGTTTCAAGCGCTACTTTTCTTTTAAATCCCGAATCAACAGAAGTTTGAAATAATAAAATAATGGAACTTCATGCGGAAGACTTCCTATCATTTCAAAATGGACGTCAGATGAGGAAGCAGGGGTCAGAATTACCTTTATTACATGATATACGAATTTGTCAATTCAGAAAGGGTAGTAGCTCTCTATTTTATAATCAAGAAATAAAAAATAATAGTGATTATATGAAGTGAAGTTTCTAAAACATTAATTTAAACATACTCTTCCTAACATCAATCAAACGTGTAGAAGTATAAATCAAGAATAGATTTTAAAGGAGTTGGCATCTCAAATGCCACCTGTGAAACAGTTGCCCGTTTCTGATAACTCAGCTCCTAGAAAATTAAATTTAACTTTTTAATTTTTTTTTATTAATTGTATTAAAAGTTGTCAAATAGTATTAAAATTTGTTTCTAACTGTTTACTAAAAGAAGAGCAAGATTCAGATATTTCGTTTTACGTGCTTTCATGTTACCTACCCTTGGCCATTTCATTTAATTTCACCCTATTCATACAATGCAAAGCTAAAAACCATATATATCATATGACTCCATAGAAATTATACTTACTAATGTGAGGCACCTAGTTTTTAAAAGAAAATGATCCAGATCAAAAATCAAGTATGTCAATTTATTAATCTGAAGTCAACTAGTATTTTGACTTACCTGTTTTTACTTTAGGATATCATACCATATCTGCTTGTTCGATTGAAAAAAGCCAATTTGCATCAATTTATAATTCTAGTAAATTTTTAATATTTATTTAACTGTTTATTTGTTAACAAAAATCAATGATTTTTTGGAAAATGAAACTATTCAACAAGAGCTTCCTGTGTATAAAATTTTAGAACAATAAGTTAAATATTAAAGACGTTATGCAATTTTTAAATATTTTTTTTACTAAAAATTGAATTTCTTAAAACTTACTTTTACGACTTACTTGGTTCTTGTATCGAACAAACCCGAACAACCACGAGAGATATGGTTTGAATAACATTTTCTTAAATCAAACATTCAAAGCATGGAGTTAACTATTGTTCCTAATTTATAACCATACCTGCTACTACAGGAGACGCAACACTTGTCCCTGATAAAGTTCTGCAACCGCCTTTAATATGTGACCCCTTTACTGCTGAACCATATGTCACAATATCTGGCTTAACTCTTCCATAACCTGAGAACAAACAATACCTATTCAAATAGTAAAAAAACCATATTATAGCCCTTATTTAGAAAAGGGGTTTTAAAGTTTCGGGCACTCATGAAAATTAGCACTCTCAGTTTGTCAGTTCTTTTATGCAATTATATTTAAACATATTTTACTAAAAATTCTGTTAACCTTGTGGTAACTCCCAAGTGGTCATTCCTCTGGAAGAAAACTTTGCTATTTGATCTTCAAAATTAATTCCCCCTACACCTATTACATCCATCTGATCAGCGGGATTATTTAAAGTACCATATAGCGGACCATCATTGCCGATAGCCGATACCATAATAACCTAAAATATTGTCGACTTTTGGTTAAATATTTTTGACATGAATATAATTTCATTGGCATATAGAAAGTAGAAACTTATATTTTTAATGTGTAGATTTTTTAAATGGAAACAAACCCATTATATTAAAACAGTACAGTGAAACCTCTCATAACGGACACCTCTAATAAGCGGACATTTTTTTATAGTCCAGAACTAGGTATATGAAATTCAATGAAAATCAACCTCTCTTGGGCGAACTCTCCTTTGGGCGGACGTGGACAAGCTGTTTTCATACAAAGAGTGCGAAAACCCTCCTTTAAACGGACAAAAAATTTTTTAAAGTATTTGGGAATATGTACGGTGCAAAAACTCTATGAAGACAGACCGGCAACCAATCGCGTATGCGTGGCAGAGCGAAAGGACTTCGCCGAATGAAAGTATGTGTGCTTCCCCGACAGCAGTCCGCCGTTTATTTGTGAGTTGTAAGGTTAAAATCGTAAACAATGGCACAAAAATGTCGCGATTCCAGTGTGAAAGAGAATATTGATGTTGTGGAAGTTTGTAATTTGATAACAATGATTTGGGCAAGTTCATTAAAATTGATAGCAATGTGCTATTAGAACATGATAGTGACCCCATTCCTACCGATTATGTAGTCCAAACAGAAACCACATCACTATCTGATGACTCTGATGAAAGAAGTTGAATGCAGTAATCAAACAAATGTCACCAATTATATCAACAAGCCATTAGTATGGTAAAGGAATTATAAGAGTATGCAAAGAATAGAGGTGACTCTACAGCAATGGAATTGTTATCAGACCTGGAATTACATTTTCTAGATTGCATGTAAAAAAGGCAAAAACGTCAAACTACGTTATTAGATTTTTTTAGTACTACATCCTAACTAAAACTGGTGTATTTTTGTTATGTTATGTTTATTTGTAAATACATATACATAGTAATAATTTTGCATTTACATATTACCTAATAACAAATTTCCCATGGGCGGACACCTCTATTAGGCGGACACATTTAGACGGTCCCATAGGTGTCCGCCTAAGAGAGCTTTCACTGTATTTACAAAATAAAATTATTTCCATTATTTTTGAAAAAATAAATCATTACGATTGAACCTGGAAAAGAATAAACGTGCGCCATCACCTGTAACAGTATGATTCAAATCTAGATTATGTAGATCAAAACCAAGTAAGGAGCTAATGGACTGATGAAACAAAGACATTAAAAATAACAGGTTTTTGATATTACTGTAAAGTTACGACACACATTAATTCTTTCCCTGGCCCAACTGTATATTACCTTATTAGCTGTCAATTCCCACACTTTATCAACAAATGGGTGGTCCTTGAAATCAGGGCCTCCTATGCTAAGATTAAGTACATTAATTTTTTTCAAAATGGCATAATTAAAAGCATCTAGAAACCATGAAGTATATGAAACCTAAAAACATTTTTATATTTATTTTGTCCTAAAAATTTAAAAACAGTTTAAGAAAAAAATTTTCACATGGGTGCATGACTTCTTGAGTTTCCTGTCAAGAAGCACATCATTTTAAAGGTTGTTTAAAATCTCTTTCCAATAATACCATAATTTATTATTTTTTGAGTACAACTTTCCAAGAAATCCCGTTCCAAAAATGGAGGTAATTAGAATTTTTTTAGGCAGGGACTTTGTTCAAACAACTAAGTGTTTCTTGTAAATACACTTGAATTTTAATGTTTGTTGAAAAAAACAACAGAACCCCTCTAACTTGAACCAGTTCATTTTGGGCAGTATGCCAGGATCAAATATTGTAAATCTGTATATAAAATGTTCTGCATTCCTTAACATTCCATTTCTCAAAATAAAAAGACTTTTTGCAAAAACCCACCCTTAAAAATCTTTCAACGACTTACCTGGTTATTGGTGAAAACTCTAAAAATATGAAGCTCAGAATCAGGTGCAAAACCCAAACACTCTTTATATGAAGCTATAACACCAGCAACAAAAGTACCATGACCCAAACCATCATCATAAGTCTTTTCATTAGTCCAGTTGGTTCGCTCTTTAATTTTCTTAAAATGTGGATGACTCTTAGAGAGACCAGTATCAAAAATTGCAACTCTTATGCCTAAAAATAAAACAAAATTATCTATTATTGGGGACTAATATATTAAAGGAAAGTAGACATATCACTGATGGTGTGAGAGTTTTGATTCCAAATAACAGTTTTATTACCTTTTCCAGTGATTCCCATATTCCACAACGAATCCGCTTGAAGTACTGAAGTTATCTGTTTAGGTATAGCTCTAAGAAGTTTTCTAGCATTATGATGCCGAGCCGTGGCTTGCCAAAATTGTGCCTTTGAGTTCAAGTTAGTTCTTCCATACCTCACATTATTTGAATTAATAAACTTTAAGGTGCGAGATACCATGCGCTGGGCTGTTACTCTTTTGATAGCTGGATGGTCATTGAGAGCATTTAGACCTAAATAACAAGTTATTTTAAGTATGAATTAGATGGTAAACTAAATACCTACCTAGAGGAAAAATGTTAACTTAAATTTTAAAAATACATCTATTTATGCTGAGGTCTATAACAGATAAAAAACACACAATCCACATGAACTAAGATTTGTTCGTGTTCATCAACATACCTTCAAGGGAGTTGGTGTCCTCAAGTATAATCACATCAAAATCACTAGGATAATCACTTGCTGGATTCTCTCTGGCAACAATTGTCCATTTTTTCACTCCTGTACCGTTTAAGGCAGTATTTATATAGCTTGCTCGGGCTTGGTTCTTGTAATACCCGTTAAACATAACAATATACTCATTTTCAACTATCTTAGAACTATAATCTACTTCTAATTCCTCTACAGTTAAATTGCAACATAGTGGGGATTCTAGAATCCCTTCTGTAGAGTCTGAGGAGGAGTCTACATCCTCTATGTGTTGGTCTTGAGTGTTGCTTTGAAAAACATGTAAAAATAGAAGAATGTTTAGGAAGATAAATCGGATTTTCCGCATTCTTAAGTGTGTTGTTTCACAATTTCCACTTCTTTTTTCTTCGGATCATTGTTTAATGTTGGAATAAACGATTCATTATGGATATAAAACAAATATTACTCATGTTTTTAAAAAGATAACATGTTTTTTTCTTTTCTCGTCACTTGAGCTGTCAGTGTCAGTGTCAGTTTGGCAGCTTCCTTGGCCATTGGATGTATGGCTGTCAAATTCATAGTAGCACAAAGGAATTATTATAGGTGTCTGTAGCACGATTCTGAAATTTCTCCCTAGGAGAATTAGTCACGATGGAGTACGCTCGTAGCAGATCGTTTTTAACATATTTAAATAAACACAGATACTTTAATATATTGACTGGATGGTATGCTTAAGAAGGAGTAGTGTGGTCTTGGTTTATTTAATTTTATTTGGGTATGATTATTATTACCTTTTTGTTTTCCCTTAAATTAAATAGTTTTTTCTCTAAATAAAATATTGTTCATGTAATGTAATTTTGTTGCAGGTGTTATCATCTATTGCCACCTACTTAATTGTAGCGGTACAGCTATTACAAGAAGAGAAGTCAAAAAACGTAACAACAATAACGCCGACTTAGATAAATATATAATAATATAATATGTATAATTTATATGAAATTGGTTAGGATGTAAACATATGTTTTAAACCTAAGTAAATCATACCAATGTGTAGAAACCGTCACAAAATTTAAACTAAAATTGTGTAGAGATATTCAATTCACTAAATTTAAATTCATCTCTACGTATTGTGGTATTATTTACTGAATTCGATAATGGATCTTGATCAAGTAACGGCTGCTTCAATCGAATACTAGCTTACATAATTTAATAAAAATTATTTCTAATAATAAAACGCCTCTGCTTTGATAAATAATTTAGTAACAATAAATTTGAAGACCTGGTACCAGTCCCAAGTCCCAAAAATAGTCCCGAAATTAAGATACAAACAACAAAATAAGCGCTGTAAAAAATTTATATTTTAGTATTGAGTATGGGCGTTTTGGCAACAGTATAAAAGAGGATCAAAAATAGTATAGGAACTACGAAAAACAAAAAATAACCCTCAGTGCCTGTTCTCACCTAAGCAACTGGCAACCGCAACGCAACTACAACGCGACCGCAACTTCAGTTGAGTTGCTCATGCGTTCCCACTGGAATCAAAGCGACCGCAACGCAACTGCAACTTCAGTTGAGTTGCTCTTGCGTTCCCACTGGAATCAACTGGTTTGAAGTATTTCTTGACATGAGCAAAATGTCGTCTTCGTTAGATAAAGATATAGCCGCAACATGCTCGTTAAAAAGCTCAAAAAAAAACTGAGCGACAATTTTGGGTTAACCCTTTTTATACCATAAATTTCAGACATAGTTCGTATATAGTGGCATAGGAATTAAATAATGATTCTGTTAAATTCAATAGATTTTACTGAATGAGCCACAAAAGTTAAATATTTAGCTGTCTCGTCCGCCATGCCACCGCGATTGGAAGCAACTGACGACGGCTTCGCGGTATGCCGGGCAACTAGCCTAGTAACTAGTCGCGTTGCAGTTGAGTTGCCTTAAGTCAGTGCGTAGAACACGCGTATTTAAATATTAGTGCTGTGTCACGTATATACAGGGTCCGCAAACGAAGCGTGGACGGAAAATTACATCGTTATCGGAGAACTTATCAACAATACTAAAACAGCTTGAGATATTGGATTAAAAGCGGCATATTTTAAAAATATTTTACATTATACAGGGTGGCCCAAAAAAGTGTGACAGCATAAAGTTATATTTTTTTAAATGGGACACCCAGTATTTTATTGCATATTTAGGTTCGTATTACTATCGTTTATAAGTGCCTCAAATTGTATTTAATTTGGTTTTGTAGTTTCGGAGAAATAAACTAAAAACTAAAAAAAAAGTTTTGCAGTCCTGAATAAAAAAATCAAAAAAAAGCAATCCAGAACTATTTTTTTAACCTCGGCATTGTGTGAAATTTATGACAAGAGGTCTAGAGATACTATGAATGTAATTGCGTTTATTTATTTTACACAGGGTGTTCATAATAAGCTTTCAAAAACCCCACAATTTAAAATAATTTTTCTCAAGTTTTTCAAATGGAACACCCTGTATATTATTTCTCTATTTGACGTAGAATTCATAGACAATTTTTTTTGTAATACAAGCATATAAGTTATATCCAGCCGTTTTCGAAATAATTGTAAATATCATAAATTATGTTGTTTAAATAGAGTTTTTATTGGGAAATTTTGTTATAGGCGACTAGACTAATAATTGTAAATGTTCAAAATAGCTTCCTTTTACTTAATTTAATGATTTTCCTCTACTGTCAACAGAACTCTCAATTCATTTTCTTCGTTAATAACGATGATTATCATCCTTTTTGTGTAAGCAGTGCTTCCTGTTACTACAAATCTTTGCAAAAACTTCTCGAAGGTTTCTGGTCTCGGCTTTCTCTCAATATTTGGATTTCTTGCACATTCACCCGGTATAAAAATCATATTTACCATTTCTAAAGTTGTAAAGTTCGACATTTTGTGTAAGTTAGTATTTAATTTCGACGACTGAACAAATGTAAATAATTTTATTTGGCTGTCATAGTGACAATCTAAACAAAAAAAAACCTTGGCAACTCGATTAAGAATTAAAAAATAAAATTAAATCTTAAATAAAAGTAGCAAAAATGTAGGCTTTTAAAATTTATATCGAAATCTAAAATACGGTAAACTCTAAGAGTAAAAGGAAGCTATTTTGAACATTTACTTTAGTTTACAATTATTAGTCTAGTCGCCTATAACAAAATTTCCCAATAAAAACTCTATTTAAACAACATAATTTATGATGTTTACAATTATTTCGAAAACGGCAGGATATAACTTATATGCTTGTATTACAAAAAAAAATTGTCTATGAATTCTACGTCAAATAGCCAAATAATATACAGGGTGTTCCATTTGAAAAACTTGAGAAAAATTATTTTAAAGTGTGGGGTTTTTGAAAGGTTTTTATGAACACGCTGTATAAAATAAATAAACGCAATACATTCATAGTACCTCTAGACCTCTTGTTATAAATTTCACACAATGCCGAGGTTAAAAAAAAAGTTCTGGATTGTTTTTTTTGATTTTTTGATTCAGGACTGCAAGACTTTTTTTTTTAGTTTTTAATTTATTTCTCCGAAACTACAAAACCAAATTAAATACAATTTGAGGCACTTATAAACGATAGTAATAGGAACCTAAATATGCAATAAAATACTGGGTGTCCCATTTAAAAAAATATAACTTTATGCTGTCACACTTTTTTGGGCCACCCTGTATAATGCAAAATATTTTTAACACATGTCGCTTTTAATCCAATATCTCAAGCTGTTTTAGTATTGTTGATAAGTTCTTCGATAACGATTTAATCTTCCGTCCACGCTTCGTTTGCGGACCCTGTATATTATTCTATGGCCACGTTGATGTTGCGTTGCGTTGCGATTGCCATTTGCTTTGGTGAGAACAGGCACTTACACACTAAAATAGAAAACACTACCTGAAATTAAAAAAATACTACAAAAATATAGAGGCAGATTATTAAATATAGTATTATACTATAAAATATGACTTTGCCTAACGTTCCCAGCTTGTGATAATTATTTTTCTGAAATTTCGGGACTTTTGTGGTTGATGAAATTCTAAAAAAGGTGTTGAAAATAAAATTATAGTTTATAGGATTCAAACTTGTAGCATGATTGGGTTTTTGTCAATATGTGATTGCAGGTCTAGGTATAGGATTGGTAACTTTGAAGGTACTTATGTCCGAATGAACTCAGTTAGTCAGCATTTCCCAAACTTCTTAATATGTGGAAACTCTGTTGAAGGCTAGTTTCGACGTGGAAACTTCAGGGGAAACTGAAATTTTTGTTAAGTTTATGCTTCTCAAATGGTATAGAGTGCTTTATTTTGTTAAGTTTGTATAATTTTCTTTTTCAAAGCCTTGGTGCCAGTTCTTGTAGCTGATTTGAGGTCTGTAAGTAAATTGTGTTATGGTTTGAACAAATGGGTTTACGAACAATTGTTCTTAGCTCAGCTTAAGCTGATATTTACAATGCAGATATTTTTACATATAACGAAAGAAATAATTTTTATAGGCACGTAAGTATAGGAATATCTGGAGTTTAATATGATAAAATTGGACCTTAGAACTGAAGCCTTCGTGAAACCATATAATGGTATCGCAGAACACAGCTGCAAGACGCTCAACTGGTTCAACATAAAATATTACTAGGACTACTCCTAGACTAGGTATACTAGAGATTCTAGAGTCAAATTAAGAGTATTGACTAAATTTTTATACATATTTGTATATTATAGGTACTTATTGTTTGTACTTGTAAAAGGGTTTGTGATAATATAGATTTTTGAATGTCGACTTTTCTTTTAAAAGCCCCCACCCCTTTATCAATACCAGGATGTTAAGTTAAGTACAGTCATAGGTACTACTGGTGCTTAAAAAGCATCGAATTGGGTTTTCTTTAATAGAGACACCCTAAATATTTCCAAATAGTTTAAAAAATAAATTTTAAGAAGAAATATTTGCGTAAAATAGATATTTACTAGATTTTTCAACCATTCAATAATAACTCGTCTCGAATAGAATCTCTTCTTCTTTTCTTAACTTTTTTTCGAACAAACCCTATATATATTTCCTGAGGGATGCAAGAGATAAAATTGGAACAGTAGTCACCAAACCTGAAAACGTATAATCTCCAAGGGTAGCTGGTGCCCTGACTAAGCACCGGACAGGGTTAACTTTAGCTGAGCAGCACAAGATTCGTTGGTTAATGGAAAACTGTGGCTAACTTTAGACGGATAAGAATCTCCACTCGATGTCGCTCTGACAGCTCTGCTCTCTGTGTCAATCTATCATTTTTGTAGGGTGGCAGGTTTCTTAGGTAGTACGCCGGCCAAATTTATTTAAATATTTAATATTCCCCAGATACTAATCGTTTAACGATGGAAAGCATTTTAGCTAAACTTTTAGTGCCAAACAGCAACACCATTCTCGAGGTAAGACTTGCAAATTTGTTTAAAAACTAGCAGCATATTTTTGACATAACCCAACTTTCCACGTGCGAACCTTTGAAAACTTTTAAAATATAATTTAGGGGACAAAAGAATTGAAAGAGGCCTTCAAAAAACCAGAAGCCGTTCCGGCACTATGTGAAGTAATTGTTTCCTCCTCAAATCCGCAAATAAGGCAGTCAGCAGCTGTACTGCTTCGTAGACGACTAGGGAAACGAAGGCAGTGGAATAAACTTAATGTTGGTATACGAGACAGGTACGAATTTGTTCTTTATAATCTAAAATTCACTTTTTCAATCTATAGTGTTTGCGACACAATAAATATTTTAATTAATTTTACCATGGTAAAAGCCGATACTTATCCAAAGAATATGCGATCAAAAAATATAATAGCAGTGAATGTTACATGTTATTTTTTAGAATCAAACAGGGTATGCTTCAAGCACTAGTGAATGAGCAGGAGAAGTTTGTTAAGAATGCAATTGCCCAGTTTATAGGCATCATAGGAAAACATGAATTTCCTGATAATAGTTGGCCTGAGGTGCTGCAATTCATTCACACGTTATGCAGTAGTGATGTCACTGTTGACAAAGAGGTATGCTATAGATTTTTTAATTTCAATAAGATGGTCAGAGGTATCACCATAATAATTATTTAAAAATTACATACCTGCTCTGCTATTACATATTCTTCCGGACTATAGACAAAAACGATCTCGGTGTCACTTGAACCTAAAATTGAAAATACACATTAAAAATATAGTCTACCCAGCCAGTTTAACTTGGTACATGCTTATGACAAGAAAGCATCAACATAATTATATTTCCAATAAGCTTCTAAGTTTAAAAAGCTGTTAATTTTCCTACAAACAGGAATATACTTTATAAGTTTCCTATTAATAGGAATGTATGAGATAAATTTTCAATTGACAGGGATGTGCTTGATAATTTTCCTATTCATAGTAGAGTACTTATAAGTGTCCGATTACCAAGATGACTAAATTATCTCTTTTTCCCGTAAATAGATTTTAAATACAGTTAATTTTTGTTCATGGTTGTTTTGGTACAGTTTTTTTAGTTCTACTACCTCATTCTAAGGAAAAAATTGTTGCATTTAAGTTAGCCATCTAGGATAGGGATTCCCAGAGTGGATGCCGCAGCATAAAACTCCAGATTCTTTGGGAAAAACTATTGCGATTTAACTATACTTTGCTTAGTTCAAAAGTTGATAATAACCTAGATACAGGGTGTCCGAGTGAAAAGCGGCAGCGCATTGAAATGGTTAATCAATATTTTTGCATAAAATTTTGTTTAGGGGTTTATCGAGGCAAGAAATTTGAATTTGTTAATAATTTTGATGTAGATTGTTGAGAGGGCTTGCTGCGGCACTCTGGGTGCATAGAAACAAGTGCAACTTTTTTGCTCATTAGTGTTTTTATATTTTTATTAAAAATATCAATTTTCTCATCACTTTTACCCAAAAATGGTGCACCTTCTCAATGGCGCACCAAGCAATTGTTGCATTTACAATTTCTAATGCTATTGTCAAAAACAGATCTTTCCTTTTGTTGATATATAAATACACTAATGCCCAAAAAAGTTGCACTTGGTTCTATGTACCCGCAGTGCCGCAGCGAGCGTCCTCTACAATCTACATCAAAATTATTAACACATTTAAATATCTCTCCTTAAAAAACCCCCGATCACAAATTTGTATGCAAAAATATTGGTTAAAAAGTAAGTTAATTAGAAAATAAAATTTTCACTTTGAACCCCTCGGTTATTATAACTTTTGTACTAAGCAAAGCTTGTCCAAATCGCAATATTTTTAAACAAAGAATCTGCAGTTGTACTATGTAATATTAGTTTTGGGACACCCTGTATATGGTCACTTTTTTTAGTAGGGTGCCGTAACAAAATACTAAACCTCAAAGTGCCCCGCGAATTGAAAAATTGTCGGTACCCCTGATCTAGGCTATTGTAGTAAAATCTGTATAGCCTTTAATTTCACAGTGGTATTTCCAGTTATTGGAATTTCCTCTTATTTTGGTGTTATTTGAACAAATTTAAAAAAGTTTACTTTAACAATTATTTTTCTATGAGACAGATGAACATTACCGCTTAAATAACTAAACTAATGGGGACACTGTCGGAGCATGATAATTCACTTTTGTACAAAAGACCTCTGTACAAAAGACGAACCTCAACAACTCAATTTATTATCAACCTTCTTTTAAATTTCCTCTTAATTAGGCAGATAATAAAAAATACACCGAATTAAAATAAATTGTAGCAGGCATTAAAATTAAATTTGTTTGTCTATGGAAATAATTGTGAAGTTTGTCACTGTGTAAGAATGTAAATTAAGGATGTGACTCAGTCGCAGTCCATTACAATAATGCAAATAGTCATGATGAATAATGAAAATTTAACTTATATATTTTTGGTCTTGCACATACAAGAATACAAAAATGTTCAGATATCATTTCTCTTAAAACTGGTATAAATATTTATCTACATATATGTATAATTATTTCATTAAAAATAGGGATCGACCGATACCGATATCGGTATCGGTATATCGGCCATATCGGCCTTCTTGGCCGATATCGGTATCGGCCTAAAAAAATTAAAATTGCTTAATATTTCAGTTGCTAAGCCTTTTTTTAAAGATATTAAAACAGAAATACTAAATAAAAATCAAACAACAAACAAACAAATTTATTCTTATTGAAAATTTAACAAAAAAGTCATTAAAAATGTAGAAGTAAAGTAACACACTAAATTAAACAAATTAATATTTAAAGTTAAGTTTTGGCAAGTTGTAATGTAACAGAATTAGGCTTTCTGCTCTTTCCGGAGTTAGACGATTTCTTGCGCTTTCATAAACATTTCCGGCTGAAGAAAATAGCTATTCACTAGCAACACTACTTGGCGACGACGCTAAATATATTATTGCAACTTTATACATCAATGGAAAAATGTCTTTTTTTTGCGCCCACCAAGTCAAAGGATCTTCATTTCTTGATATTTTTTCTAATTTCTTATACAATTCAATCTCATCATCAATTTTATTCATCATATCATCAGTACTTCTCTTATATGACACTGATTTACTTGTCGTCATACCAGTAAGTTCATCAAAAGTATTCCAAAATAAACTATGAGAAATTGAGCCCGGGACATTTACCTGAATTTGTTGGTTTACCTCGTGTGATTTTTTGGCGATTTTCGCTAAAGGAACATCATCGTCGCTTACTTCAGATTCTCCTGCATTATCTTCCAGCAAGTCTGAATTTTGCTCATTAATTTTCAAAAGTTCTTTTTTTAAATCTGTAAAGGTTCCTTGAGATAAATCATTATCAATGAAAGATGTCTTGAACCTTGGGTCCAATAAAGTGGCAAAAAGAAGGCTTCTATCAGTGAAGCATGCTTTGGATCTCTTAATCAAGGAGTCTTTAAGCTCATTTTTGGTACTCTGCACCCCTGAAAAGTCAGCTCCTTCAGCTTTCTCGAGATAATTTAAGAGAGTTTTAAGTAAGGGTATTACTTCCGATACAGATGCACTATTCTTATTTCTTACTACAAATCTTCGTAATTTCTTCAAAAGGTTTTAATAGATTTAGTAAATTTTTTGCTAGTTCCCATTGGTGGTATGCTAGTGCCACATCTTTTAATACTGGATTGTCCATTATACAGGGTCCGCAAACGAAGCGTGGACGGAAGATTAAATCGTTATCGAAGAACTTATCAACAATACTGAAACATCTTGAGATATTGGATTAAAAGCGGCATGTTTTAATAATATTTTACATTATACAGGGTGGCCCAAAAAAGTGTGACAGCTTAAAGTTATATTTTTTTAAATGGGACACCCAGTATTTTATTGCATATTCAGGTTCGTATTACTATCGTTTATAAGTGCCTCAAATTTTATTTAATTTGGTTTTGTAGTTTCGGAGAAATAAATTAAAAACTAAAAAAAAAAGTTTTGCAGTCCTGAATAAAAAAATCAAAAAAAAACAATCCCGAACTATTTTTTTAACCTCGGCATTGCGTGAAATTTATGACAAGAGGTCTAAAGATACTATGAATGTAATTGCGTTTATTTATTTTATACAGGGTGTTCATAATAAGCTTTCAAAAACGCCACATTTTAAAATAATTTTTCTCAAGTTTTTCAAATGGAACACCCTGTATATTATTTGGCTATTTGACGTAGAATTCATAGACAATTTATTTTTGTAATAGAAGCATATAAGTTATATCCAGCCGTTTTCGAAATAATTATAAATATCATAAATTATGTTGTTTAAATAGAGTTTTTATTGGGAAATTTTGTTATAGGCGACTAGACTAATAATTGTAAACTAAAGTAAATGTTCAAAATAGCTTCCTTTTACTTAATTTAATGATTTTCCTCTACTGCCAACAGAACTCTTAATTCATTTTCTTCATTAATAACGGGTTTATTGATTATCATCCTTTTTGTGTACGCATTGCTTCCTGTTGCTACAAATCTTTGCAATAACTTCTCGAAGGTTTTTGGTCTCGGCTTTCTCTCAATATCTGAATATCTTTCAGCATACACTCGGCTCGCGAGGAGGCAATTTCTTGCACATTCACCCAGTATAAAAATCATATTTACCATTTCTAAAGTTGTAAAATTCGACATTTTGTGTAAGTTAGTACTTAATTTCGACGACTTAACAAATGTAAATAATTTTATATGGCTGTCATAGTGACAATATAAACAAAAAGAAATCATGGCAACTCGATTAAGAATAAAAAATTAAATAATAAAAGTAGCAAAAATGTATGATTTTAAAATTTATATAGAAATAACTAAAATACGGTAAACTCTAAGAGTAAAAGGAAGCTATTTTGAACTTTTACTTTAGTTTACAATTATTAGTCTAGTCGCCTATAAGAAAATTTCCCAATAAAAACTCTATTTAAACAACATAATTTATGATATTTTTAATTATTTCGAAAACGGCTGGATATAACTTATATGCTTCTATTACAAAAATAAATTGTCTATGAATTCTACGTCAAATAGCCAAATAATATACAGGGTGTTCCATTTGAAAAACTTGAGAAAAATTATTTTAAAATATGGGGTTTTTGAAAGCTTATTATGAACACCCCGTATAAAATAAATAACCGCAATAACATTCATAGTATCTCTAGACCTCTTGTCATAAATTTCACTCAATGCCGAGGTTAAAAAAAATAGTTCTGGATTGTTTTTTTTGATTTTTTATTCAGGACTGCAAAACTATTTTTTTTAGTTTTTAACTTATTTCTCCGAAACTACAAAACCAAATAAAATAAAATTTGAGGCACTTATAAATGATAGTAATACGAACCTAAATATGCAATAAAATACTGGGTGTCCCATTTAAAAAAATATAACTTTATGCTGTCCCACTTTTTTGGGCCACCCTGTATAATTTAAAATATTTTTAAAACATGCCGCTTTTAATCCAATATCTCAAGCTGTTTCAGTATTGGTGATAAGTTCTTCGATAACGATTTAATCTTCCGTCCACGCGTCGTTTGCGGACCCTGTATATATATTAAGAGCGTTTTTTTTGTTCTATCAAACGTTCCAACATATAAAAACTTGAGTTCCATCGTGTTGGAACGTCCTGCACCAAAGCTTTCTCGGGCATATTAAGGGAGTTTTGAATATTCTTCAGCCTATCACAAGCCAAAGAGGAGTGACTAAAATGAGTTACTATACGTCTTGCTTTTGCCAGTAAATCTACAATTGATCGTTGACTTTCTATGGCGTCATGTATGGCTAATTGTATGGTATGTATGAAACAGGGTTGGTGTTTTAATTTAACCTCGTCAATGCCTTTTTTATGTTGGCGGCATTATCAGTTAAAACCAAAAGAATTTGATTCTGATCTAACTCCCATATTTTCAGTATTTCAGATAACATCTGTGAGATGTTTAAAGCTGTATGTGACCCAGGAAAATGTTTGCAGGCCAGTACAAATGAACATCTTTCAGTCGTTTTAAAATCTATCCAATGTGCAGTAAAAGAAATAAATGGGCTAAATATTGAATTTGCTCTGCATTTTTTTTAGTGATTTTATGGTTAATCCATGTAACGGTAACAGTATATCATTATAAATCACTTTTACCTCATTTATAAAGCAAACAAATTACGACAACATTTTATGGCCGATATATCGGTATCGGCCGATATCGGCTATGAGTATATCGGTATCGGCCGATATCGGTATCGGCCACAAAAAATCATATCGGTCGATCTCTAATTAAAAATTATGGATATGTAATGTAAATAACAGAAAACTGTAAAATATAGAAAACATACAAAAATGTAAAATATAAAATAGAATATTTAAAATTCTACATAAAATTCATTTAGGTATAACATGTCTTCCGAGCCAGATGATCCCTTATTGTCCTGTAACACTGTATATGTAAATGTTAGTTAGTATTTTTATGATCAATAACAGGGTGTTTCCTAACCTCCTGAAAAATAAAAGAGGTGATTCCTCACCTTATTTTAAGACGAAAATGTGATATAAAAGTTTTTCGCATGTCGCTTCGTTTTCGAAATACAGGGTGTTAAAAAAAATATTGTATTTTTCATTTTATTAATTAATGCCAAACGATATTCTGATGATATTTGTTAAACATCACTTTACTTTGGGTCAATTTTAAATTTTACAATTAATTCATTTGTGGAGATCTGGGTAAAAGAGTTCCTTAACTTTTAGTTATTTCCTTATTTTTATCGTCAAATTATACGAGCTAAGAAGGTTTTCAGTCAAGCAAAACTTCAAATCAAATCAAATCAAATCAAAATATGCTTTATTGTCATAAGAAATCGTTGTTCTTGTTAACAAAGCAGAAAAAACTAATTAGTAAACATCAAATAAACAAAAAAAAAAGAAGAAGTAGAGTAGTATACACAGTAAGTAGTATTGGTTTACAAATACAGAAAAACTAAATATAGAAACAAATGGTGAAACAATACATATAAAATAAAATCACTCTGGCTCACAAAAACAATCTAAACAAATCGAAATCACATAAATTTAGAATTAAAACAAAAGGCAGGTATGCAATAAGCAATAATTTACAGAATAAAAAGACGGATAAGCCAGTATTGAAAAACGATATAAACAGGCACTTACAATATGATTCAATCAATCAGTCAAAATATACTCCGTTGTATCAGAATATAAATTCTCATTTGCAAAGTCCGAAGGCATATAAAAAATATAAGTATAAACATAGACAAGACATAGACATAAAAACTACTGTGACTTAGAAGTCGTCATCATTCACATTGTAATAGGCCTTCGACCTCAAAATATTTTTTACCCTTCTCCCAAATACCTTAATGTTGTTAATTGACTTTACATTAGCAGGTACCTAAGTGATTATATAACTTTACGCTTTCATAAATGATAGAATTTTTAGCGACTGTACTCCTTGGAATTGGAAGAGGCAAACTATTCCCATGACGTGTGTTATGTACATTGGTAGGACCAAGGAGACAGTCTCCAAAATAAAGATACATGGTAATGTCAAAATACCTAGCTCCAAGAACAAGGGCCTGCAATGATCCCTAGTTCCCGCCCGGCACAAGTACCTTATTGCTCTCTTTTGTAAGACAAAAACGGAGTTAAATAGACAGCAGAAACCCCAAAAGGCAACCCCGTATCTCAAATGGGACTCGATAAGCGCAAAATAGGTTGTCTTTGCCATAAAAGATCCCAACTCCTTATTCACTACTCGAATGGCATAACAGCCAGACGCTAGTTTTTTATTTAAACAAACTATATGTTCTCTAAACTTTATCTGAGAGTCAATATAAAGACCTAAGAACTTAGCGCAACCCTCATTCCTAACACGCAAACCTTCAACGTTAACCTCCCGCAACTCCGACCTAAAAGCAAAGCAAGAGTGATTTTTTTCGATAAAATGAAGGGAAAAAAGATTCCCACACGCTGTATACCTGTATACAGGGTGTTTCCTAACCGCCCTTAAAAAATTAAGGAGGTGAATCCTCACCTTATTTTAAGACGAAAATGTGGTATACAAGTTTTTCGAATGTCGCTTTTTTTTCGAAGTACAGGGTGTTAAAAAAAATATTGTATTAGAATTTTAAAAATAAGGGTGTTTTATTGATAGATGTTTTGCCCCTCTGTACAATATTTCCGATATTCGACTGACTAAGGAGGAACCAAGCAAAACTTTTTATCAACTTTCTTCGATAAAATTACGGATAAATAGTTTCCCATTTGTTACACTTTCTACCACACACCCTGTATATGTAATATCGGGATATTTACCGTACTCTACTTTTAGATGGGAATGTACACTCTATCAATAATGACTGAAATGTCCCATAGCTCCTATATAGTCCAGGCCGAATCCTTTGCAATGCTGTTTACGAATATTTTAGGAGGTATTTCACAACCAAATTCCAATTTGGCCTTTTACACAGTAGTTACCATGAAAAACTTGGTACCAATTATTGGTGGACATCAACAGGTAAGTTTATTTCTTTACCCTTTACATCTCAAAAAATTATTGAAGTAGGTAGTAACCAAAAATTGTTAATATCACAAAAACATGAGCCCACAAAGAAAATTATAAAATCGCAGTTAAATTATCACAGAAAAATAAATAGTTCGGTTTTGACCAAGGACAGTTTTGAACGTCGTTATTTTATTTATTGGACACCCCTTTTTTTCATCTTGGGGGATTTGTTACCGGATGTAAATTCGCAGAAAAATGTATCTTAATTTTCAAACTAAAAATTTCCAATTAACAAAGAAATATTTTGTTTCATTGTTAGGGACAAAATGTCTCTAGTGCCCTCGTATTTTTGAAAACTCGTTCATGTGTTCAGTTGTAAAATTATTGTAAAAAAGGTAACAAATAATTTTTCTCTTAGGTCTGCAAAAATGATAAAATGAACTAAACCTATACCCAACATATCAATAGTGATATCGCCCTTTATTTCATCATAAAACTGAACAATAATGTGAAAGTAACATTTTAGATGATCAATGTCTACCACCAGCTTCTTCCAAGGGTCCTAGAAATCATCGTGGCCTTTTCGAGCGACGACGAGAAAAGAGCTTGCGACCTATTCGAAATATTAGAAGAGCTCATAGAATTCGCCATTGCGGTGGTAGCTCCGCACGTTAAAGTAATCGTAGACATGTGCCTTCAAATCGGAAGCAACTCGTCCATCCCGACCACCGTTCAGATCAAAGCGATCAGCGTCGTCGGGTGGATCATACGATCCAAGGGAAAAGTGGTACAGAAAAATAAACTCGTGGAACCGATAATCGATGTGTTGATTCACTTAATGGCGCAACAGCCAGACGACGAGGGCAACGAGGAGTACTTTTTAGGGGATCCTGATCAGTTCACGTCGATCACGGTGGCCACGCAGACGCTGGACTTGATTGCGCTTCATATACCGGCGGAAAAGGTAGTCCCGTATTTGTTGACAAAGGTCGAGCCAGCTATACAAGGTATAGTTTATTTTTGATCTATTTTCCTGGTCGAGGTAAACATTATTATAAATGCTGGGGTACCATAATAACTAAGCTAACATCAATATTCTGATCGAGTATAGTAAAGTTTACATTATACCGTTGATTTTCTGACTGCCATAAAACACTAATTATCCTTCTGACCATAAAACGCCTCAAGTTTACATCTCTTCGGGCAGAGCCGGAGTTAAAATTTTATTTACCTGCTCCCGAACTATTATACAGTTTTAAGTAGGTGTCCTTTTAATTCAAAATAAGCCTACCCTGCATCCATTTACCGCGTTTTGTTGATGTTGGGAAAAACCGATGATTTTAATAATCGCGTACTTGATACTCGAGCGATTTTAATAATCGAGTGAACCGCTCGAGCGATTAATCACTTCAAATTTTTATGACTAAGAATGTGTTGATAAAACACCAGGGGTTGTTTTTGTAAGTTTTAGGAGTTTTTATTAACAGGATTCCGGAGTACCTGTAAACGAGTTTTCTTCCCAAGCATTTATTCCTGTTTTAGGGAAGAAATGTCAAAGGAAAAAAAACTTTGTAATAGAACTAGAACTCCCGGAAAGTCTATATTTTTTGTTTCGGAAGATTTTTAGCGTTAATTCTTTTTATTGTTCCATATAGAAAAAAATTATGGCTTTCCTCGAGTTGTTAACAAAATTTAGACATCTTTCGTTAAAAATTTTTTTTTAATGTACCGTTTTCATAAGAAGCGAAAACTTCATTTTTCAGCGTAGAAAATTGAAGTATAGACCCCGATCACGTAAAGTCTCTTTCTTCCGATTATCGTTGTTTCTATCGGCGTACCGATTACCGGCGGACGCTCGACGTATTTTTCTAACGGCAATGGAAGATCCAATTCGCCTCGTGCCTTCAAAGCGTGAAACGAACAGGGGTCAAATCGGAGATTTCGACTGACTCTGGCATTCTCTCAAGGAAAAACAGTTAATTCTGATTTAAAAAAAAATTATATCCTTTGATTTTTTTAAAAGTTACAATCGCCGCTGGATTGCCAGTCCCAGTCAGAACAAAACCCATGTCGCGATTAATCCACTAAGGGATTTGGCAGACTTTTTTGTATGTGCATTTAAGAAAGACGTATGTCGTGTCAGCCTTCTGAGCGTCAAACTCGAACGTCGCCAATCGGCACATTTCGGGTGGCGCCCGAAGATCGGGTATCAAGTGAAAGGCATGATTCTATTTTTCGCCTGAATTTATAACTAGAGTATTTCCTATCGAGCGGAAACCTGCTCGAATACACGTCGGCGTCAAGCGAAGCTCGGGTATCGAGTAACGAGCGACGATTTTCGCTTGAATTTATAACTCGAGCAGTTTTTTTAATAATCGATCGATGTCGGTTATTTCAATAATCGAGTAGTCGAGCTGTTTTTCGCTCAAGCGATCACAACACTAGTTGGGACCTACAAAATGGGGTTTAAACAGGTAATTGATTTATTGCAGTAAAGGTCAACGTTATAACGCAAACTTTACTAAGAGGTGATTTTAAAGAATTTTGCCAAAATTAAGTAACAAAAATTACATTGAAATCAATTTGTAGGCGGCAATATTTATGCCCAGAAGGCAGCCTATCTTTCTTTGGCCGTGCTAGCGGAAGGTTGCGCCGAACGAATCAGAACTAAATACTTGGAACCGTTTTTGAAGTGCGTTTGCACTGCCATTCACAATCCCAACCCTGTCGTTAGAAATGCCGCCCTCTTCGCTTTGGGGCAGTTTGCCGAACATTTGCAAGTAAGTATCGGTAGTAAGCATCGACTTGAACCAAACACGGACCTGGTATTTCTATCTGCTTTGTACACGTCAATGTGACGTCTGTTATTTTCGAAAATAAACAACGAAGTTCTGCAGCTAGAATTTCCCTTTCTTTTTATCTTTCTTTCTAACAACAGCTGATCGGTTTGATGGCTAAATAAAGAATCGTGACGTGATAAATTTGGATTTAAAATCCAGTTTACGACAGATTTGGCACAGTCTTACCATATTTAGTTAAGAATTTTTTTTTTCCACAAACAATTGTCAACTTTAATGCACTAACGCTGAAAAACCACAAAACTTTTTTTCTATTTGGATTTCATAATGGCTACATTATGAAATGCAAAACACTTGAATAACCTGCCACTTTATGAAACTGAAATTTAATTTTTTTATGTTGGCAGCAGTACGGTTCGAATTTTAGGCTTACTTTGATTTCGTTGAAATTAGTTTTCTTGACATTATTGATTCGACAAAAAGTATTTATAGAAAACTTTAAAATACTAAACTTTAACCTTGCAAATAGATCATTTTTACTAGATATTTATCTGAAATTATTATACTCTTTGATTTCGTTGAAATTAGTTTTCTTGTCATTATGGAGTCGACAAAAGAATTTTATAGAAAACTTTAAAATACTAACCTTTAACCTTGCAAATGGATCATTTTTAATAGATATTTATCTGAAATAGCTATACTCGGAAATATATAACATGCCGGCGGTGTCCGTCAACTAATTTCTAGTCACAACTATAAAACAACATAACCTAAAAATAATAGAAATATCTTCCAGTTTATGCTCTGTTTCTATAGTTTTATTCAATAAAGTACTATTTTTATTTTTAATTCAATATAGTATTATACATATTACTTTATATATACATATTTATAGTTACTGTAGACATTTCCTGGGCATTAATTGTTATTCCTGTCAGATTCTGTGTCGATACAATATTTTTGTTCAATAGTATTATTTAGTATTTTCTTCATTTTGAACATTGTTCTGCTCGCACCATAACTCATAGTTTTGCATATTCTTTTTAAAAGTTTTTCTAGATTATTTTCTGCAATTTCTCGTATTTCTGACGGAGTACAACTTTCTTCCTGACTCATTTTTATTAACTTTAATAATATATTTATTTTTAATTATGACGGATGGGAAGAAGCTTTGTTGTGTTCAATTGTTCCTATCATGGCATATTTGATACTTGTAACATTTTATTAAATTGAAAAAGTATTGCCAACCCAAAACGAGAATAAGTCGAGGCGACTTAATGTCTAATCAAAGGTATTGTAAACTACAGATCCCATAATCCATTCATAGAACTCTTGGAAAGTGATTTTGTGAAATATTATTGAAAATCAGTAATGGGTAGAAGAGAGAACTGCGTGTTTGTTGGCTGAAAGGCAACAATGTTGAAGTCAAATTAATAAATTTTTAATTTGGATTTTGCAAGATACCTTTGCGATAAATATGACAATCTGGCTATGCTGCAATAATGACCGAAAGAGGTGGGAAAGACTGTTTGTTTGTATTCATTGCGTAGGCAAATGTACATTTTTCTGTCTGTAGTGTGTAATATCTTTGTGTCTAATTAACACAAAGCGACAAACAAAATTATTCTAATTGAAGATACATTCAATAAGGATAAACAAATAATAAAATTGGAAACAGCTAGTCTTCGGGCTATGTCTTATTTAGGCAAAATAAAGAAATAATCAAAACAATTTCAACTACATTTTAGAGAAAATATCCTACAAAATCTAATTATTTTTTTCACTCAAATCGTTTTTAAAGGATTTCTTTCCGTATTTTAGCCTGAAATCAGTCAGTACGCCTCCGAACTCCTTCCGGTCCTCTTCGACTGTCTCGCCCAAGTTCTCCAGCAAATGGAGGCCGAGAAGAAGGACCCGCCCAGCCTCGATCGGCTGTTCTACGCACTGGAGACCTTCTGCGAAAACCTCGAGGACGGCCTGATGCCTTACCTGCCGACCCTCATGGAGAGGCTGTTTCTAGCCCTGGACCCCAACGGATTTTCCATTCAGTTGAAACGAGTCGCGCTGAGTGCGCTCGGCGCTGCGGCCACCGCCGTCAAGGAGGGGATTTTGCCGTACTTCCAGAAGATCATAGAGGTGCTGAATTTTTATATTAATTCGGACCCTAATGCGGAGGTGCATCAGATTCAGTGTTATGCTATAGGTGAGATGACGGGCATAATTTTATTGTTATTTAAAAAAAGTTATGATGAAGATGTACTACACTGTGGCCCAAAAAAGTGACCGCATTATTCTTTTCTGAAATCATATTTAAACCAAATTTGCCGGAAATATTTACAAAAGTATAAGTGCTCGTAAAATGAATTTAAAAGTAATACGATCGAATTAGAATATCGTACAGGGCAGGTTAAAATAAGAAGTTACTTTAAACAAGTTGCAATAAGTTCTCTCTTTTTTCAAATATTTGGGACTTGCATGTTACTGTTTTTAGTTCATTGATCATGGAAATAATTTTATAAAATGAAACAGAAATTATATTTGGACGAAAGAAATGTATTTCATCTTTAATTTGTTAGAAAATATATGAAAAGCAGTATTAACATCAAAAGAAACAATAGAAAAGAAACAGTAATCTACCAAAAAAAAAGTATTTTAAAAATTGTTCAATGGCGCAATTAATCAATGGAAAAGACGTTTACAGAAATACATTTGAACAAACGGGAGGTCATATTGAATAGTTTTTCAAATATTATTTGGTACATTATTATTACTATGCTCTATTAATTGAGGAGAATAAACAAACATCACAGTGTGCTCGATGCATAAACTTATTGCTATTGGTCAATCGACG
Organism: Barypeithes pellucidus; assembly: GCA_963991005.1. Taxonomy (NCBI): domain Eukaryota; kingdom Metazoa; phylum Arthropoda; class Insecta; order Coleoptera; family Curculionidae; genus Barypeithes; species Barypeithes pellucidus. The sequence continues at coordinate 29,656,089 of OZ022564.1, read as the reverse complement.
CTAAAACTTCCTATGCGGGGTCGTTGTTCATTGTAGGCTATTATTTCAGGTCTATTCATACGTGGTTCGAGATTGTATTGTTCTTAATGCGGCCCTGTGCGCTGCTCACGTGGTCGTTGCGTGTATTTGTTTTGCTCTTCTGAATTTTGAAAATGAATAGAATATAATAAGCTATTCCTTGATGTTAATAATGTTTTTCACAAATTTTTTAACAAACTAAAAATTGTCTGTTTGAAGGTTGTAGACAATGGTGTTGAATAACAGAAAAGTTTTGGACTTGCACTGTCTTTATTTGTTATATATCACAACGTTTCAACTGGTAAGTACCTCCAGTCGTCTTCAGGTGAATACTAAATAAGAAAAGTAACTACAGGTCTATTACTAGCTATGTGCACTGAAGCATAATTGAGATGGGTGCAGTCGTGCGTTCAGTTTTGCGTGATATTAGTAATTCTAAGGTTACATCTACTTAACAAGGGCTTCCAGATATTTCTTAAATCTAATGAAGGTTTACTAAAACAGCCAGGGTTCTGGTGTATGGTAGCAGCTTCCTTGAACTTCCTCTTCCTCCAGTGTGGTTCTTTGAGCAGGATTTCGGCTTCTGTCCACCTTATGTGATGGCCGTGTGTCCAAGCATGGTCAGCTGCACCTGATTTTTCCGATTCTCCTTTTTGAGTGTTATTTATGTGTTCTTTAATCCTTGTTTCCAGTGGCCGTAGTGTTTCCCCAATATACGATCGGCCACATTCGCAGGGGATCTGGTAGACACAGTTTTTCCTATCTTTCTGGCTAGTTGGTTTCGTCTTCGTTAGATGGCTTCTTAAGGTGTCTCTCGAGCTGAATACCGTTCTGATGTTGTATCGTTGTCCTAGTCTTCTAATTCTCTCGGATATTCCTTTGACATATGGAATGTTGAGTATTGGTTGAGCCTCTCCTTTTGGTGTATTTGGCCGAGTCTTACGATTTTCCAAAATTTTATCAACTGATTTCGTGGGATAGCCATTTTTGTTAGTTGATAAAATTTTGGAAAATCGTAAGACTCGGCCAAATACACCAAAAGGAGAGACAAAAGAGGCTCAACCAATACTCAACATTCCATATGTCAAAGGAATATCCAAGAGAATTAGAAGACTAGGACAACGATACAACATCAGAACGGTATTCAGCTCGAGAGACACCTTAAGAAGCCATCTAACGAAGATGAAACCAACTAGCCAGAAAGATAGGAAAAACTGTGTCTACCAGATCCCCTGCGAATGTGGCCGATCGTATATTGGGGAAACACTACGGCCACTGGAAACAAGGATTAAAGAACACATAAATAACACTCAAAAAGGAGAAACGGAAAAATCAGGTGCAGCTGACCATGCCTGGACACACGGCCATCACATAAGGTGGACAGAAGCCGAAATCCTGCTCAAAGAACCACACTGGAGGAAGTTCAAGGAAGCTGCTACCATACACCAGAACCCTGGCTGTTTTAGTAAACCTTCATTAGATTTAAGAAATATCTGGAAGCCCTTGTTAAGTACATGTAAGCTTAGAATTACTAATATGGCGCAAAATTGAACGCACGACTGCACCCATCTCAATTATGCTTCAGTGCACATAGCTAGTATAAATAGACCTGTAGTTACTTTTCTTATTTAGTATTCACCTGAAGACGACTGGAGATACTTACCAGTTGAAACGTTGTGATATATAACAAATAAAGACAATGCAAGTCCAAAACTTTTCTGTTATTCAAACTAAAATTTCTTTTATCCAAATATAATTGCAAAATAAAAATAATGTAATTTACAAGTTTTAAAATGGAAATCCATAGAGCTTCAAGAAAGAAGTAACTTTTGGCATACAACGTCACGAACTGAGAAAAGTAAACAATTTCACTGTCTGCTGTAATTGGGAAAGAAAATTTACCAATTTGTATTTTTTTCTTTAGAAACATTGGCCGTCGTTGCCCAATTCGTGGGGGCCGAAAACTTTAAACCCTTGGCTACGGAATCCCTTCAGTTGGGCCTGAGAATATTGGAACAGACGGACGATCCCGACGTAAGGAAGAGCGTTTACGCCCTTTTCGCGGCGCTGGCGATTGTTATGAAGGAAGAACTTAGTCCGGCCCTGCCTAAAATTGTTAAGGAAATGATTGAGAGTATACAGAGTAGTGAAGGAATAGTGGTAAGAACTTTGGCCTGTTACCCGTTTATTCGCCGAAGAGGTTTACGTTTTGTCCATCGAAACATTTAGATCTTATAGTTGCACAGTTATGTTTTCACCTATCATTACTTTTATAAAGGGTCACTGACGGTTAGAGGCCTATTAAAAACTCTCGGGAACTAAAAAAGATATTTGTATTGGTGCTCGCTATAAAAGATCTTGATCTTTTTAAGGAAGATATTTTAACGTATCGATCACTTCCGGTTATGCCGAACGTTGGGCTTAACAATTATTTTAAATGAAATGCCCTGTATATTTTTGCATTTTTAGATTGTATATAAAAATCCAAGTAACTTTTGTTAGTAATTTCCTATACCCACCGACAACCATTCCCCAGATAAAATTGATTTAAGGATTTATTTATAAAAAAAACATTGCACAAAATTGCAAAAAATAATTAAATATCTTGGACCCTTAAATGAATAATTTATGCAGACTCACTTTGATGAGGGAGAAAAAGAAGAAATTGACGTCTACGCAGAATTATCGGACGAAGAAGACGCGGAGGAAGACATCGAAGCCTCTTCCTCAGCAAGTGAAGATTCGACGCAGTGCAGGTACTCGGTGGAGAACTCCTATAATGAGGAAAAGGAACAGGCTTGTCTGGCTTTAAGAGAGATATGCCTAAATACTGGGTAAGTCTTCTTTTATATATTTGTTGTTAATTTTTTGATAAATAATTTTAATAATAGAAATAGTTGGGCGGTTGATTAGGTTGGTTAATTATTTTCCTTTCCTCATTTCTATATGAGCTACAATTAGAGAATCCAATCCCGCAAATGTTGGATCCCGCTGGATTGACATTGCGGGATTAAACGTGCGGATTTCGTGGGATTTGCGGGACTCGATGTGGGTGCTGTATGTTAATAAAAGGTTGTTTTATGCAATTAGAAACAGAGTAGAGTAGCAGGAAAATATTTATTGCATATAGGTACAATACAATAGTACGACTAGTTTCACGGTTACATGTTACATTGATTTTGAAAGTATTTTCGGAGAAAAGATAACATGTTTAATGTTTCATCTTTTAGAATTGATCTTATTTTATTGCACATGTATCCTGCGGCTGAAAACGCACGTTCAGCTTCGACACTTGTCGGCGGAATAGATTTTACGCAATTTGTGGCCCTCTGATTCGAATAGTTGGCGCATATCGGTCGATGTGATAAACTTTCCAAAGGGTATACCATCTTTAGCTACCATTCGAGACACTCTTTCCTCCATCGAAACTTTTTTCTCAGATGAAAAAATCTGTATTTTTCATTTTCTTAGCTAGCACAGAAGAACCACTAACATCTGAGCGCTTAGCAATAGAACTAAACGAACTACTCGAACTGCTGGTACTAGCATTCATTTCCTGTGTTATTTTATCAATATCAACACTACCGCTGCTGCTCTGGACTTTCAAATTAATATTATGCTTTGTTTGTAAGTGGGTGTGAAGAACTTTGGTGGAATGAGCAGAGATTTTGATAATGCTAGGGCATAACTTACATTTAGCTGTAAGACAATCTTCAGACTTTAAAAAATAATTCCAAACTAAACTTGAACCTTTATTGTCTTTGTAAACTACACTGACACTCATTTTTGTGATTGCTGTTTAAATTGCATGTATTATATTCAACCACTTGATAAATGTCACTAGATACTAGTAGAACAACGCCCTTACTTTCGCACGTACGCAAGAAAACGGTTCTGTTTAACGTATTTTCAATAGCCCAGCTTGGCGGGGAATCCCCGACGCGTCGACCAAAAATACCGCAGTTCATTGTTTGCTATCCCGCAAATCCCGCGGATCCGCGGGATCGATGGGCTCAATCCCGCAGGTTTGTGGGATTAAAGTTTGGGTGCGGGATTGAATTCCCTAGCTACAATGCTATAAGTATTAAATAACAAATAGGTAAACTTTTGCGAGCAGTGTATGACAGATTGAATAATTAAAATATTGACATGACATTATTGACATTGATATTTTGTTTTTGTGATAGACGATTTTTTCAAATTTCTAAACAAAAGAAAGTACTTTGCTACTCAAAATTGGTTTAAAAGAACTATTAGTTACAAATTTGATTAATTTTCTGTATATTTTAGTAAAATAAAGAAGTTTTTTTATATCTACGGCCTTCATAATGTTAATCACTTTCATTAGCTGCTGACGTAGTTTTTTTCTATTTGCTCTACATAATTGGGATTTGTCTCGACAAATATACGTAAAGACTACATACTGCCATATCAATGGAGACGACTTTCCATGAAGCATTTTCGGTTTTTGCATTTTATACGTCATCTCCAACCCCTCTCCCCCATAATGGTTACAGACGCCCCCCTGCCGGAAATATTTTGGCGCCCTTTGAATAGTATATACTGGGTTGCCCAGAAGTCCGGAATAAAATTAATATAGCCTTAACCTGTAACTTTTGGGGAAAACGCTCGGACACGTCAATTTAGTTTCATATGTGCTCACATTTTGACGTTATTCGTTTGTTTTTTTTATATATATTTGTCAAAGATATGACGACATCGATCGTTTTTTAAATAGAAACATACAGCTTGTGATACATCATTTGAAAGCTAATATCTCGTACAGTATGCTCATAAATTTTAGCGCGATTCTGTCAAGCTATTTCAAAATGGCGACTGTTAAAAGTTTTAAAAAAATCTCTATTTAAATAATACTTCGGAAATACCTAAATTAATTTTACAAGTTCACAATGTCACAAAATGTCAGAACGTGAAACAATGAAGATTTCTTAGTCTCGTTGTTTGTGAAAGATAAAAAAAAAAAACATCAATGATTTAGCAGTTCCGCTTATTCAACTAGAGATTTTTTAAGAACCTTTTAACAGTCGCCATTTTGAAATAGCTTTACAGAATCGCGCTAAAATTTATGAGCATACTGTACGAGATATTAGCTTTCAGATGATGTATCACAAGCTGTATGTTTCTATTTAAGAAAAAGATCGATGTCGTCATATCTTTGACCAATGTATATAAAAAAACGAATAACGTCAAAATGTGAGCATATATAAAACTAAATTGACGTGTCCGAGCGTTTTCCCCAAAAGTTACAGGTTAAGGCTATATTAATTTTATTCCGGACTTCTGGGAAACCCGTATATATAAATGATATTCTAAAAAATACTTACTTACCTTACGTTGAAAGTTATTAAATAAAATATTTTTATAAAAAAATAATAATAAGATACTCGTTCTTCTGACATGGAACATGGAACAAACCCTCTGTTCATAATCAAACAATTTTAATTTATATGTTCGTCTAGTGTTTAACGGAGGAAAAATTTGCTCTATCTCGAGAGCGGCTGTTATTTTTCCAGCTGAGCCCGGATTTTTCTCGAAATGATTATCATCTCTATAATTTAAAAAATGATCGAACCAGATTATTTAAATTAAATAGTTTTGGACCATTGTACTATCAATGTTACGCTTTGCATTGTTTTGCTTGTTCGTTGCAAATTGTTGAAAAATTAAAAATTGAAGTTCTAGAATAAAAGTAAATATTATTTTTATTTTCTTTTTCAACGCAGCTCACAAACCTCCGGTTAGCGCTCTTGTAGAGTTTCGGCCGTGTGCAATGCCTGCGTTCCAGCTTAATTACAAAGAAATTAAAAAAAGAGTAGGGATTATGTTTGGGCACCTCGTTTTTTTTTTCATTTTATTGCTACTTAAAACCATTAAGAAAGTAATTTTAAAAAAATATCTCTTAAAATGTGTTCTTTTACTTAAAATATGTAGGCGTAAAGTTTTGCATAGTTTGCCTTTTACAGGAATGCATTTCTACCATTTATCGAAACAAGCTTCGAGGAAATTTTCAAACTCATAAATTACCCTCAAGACGACATTCGCCGAGCCTCCGTAGAAGCTCTGCAGCAGTTCTGCATAGCATTGCATAAAGTCAACACCCCCGAATCCAAGCAGGCCCTATACAAGGCTCTGCAGATGTTCGTGCCCAAGTGTTCAGAACTCATCAGGTGTGTATAGAATATCTCAGTATGTCAAAAAAAATCTAACTATATAATGGTAAAAATGTCAATTTGTGTCTGGCGCATAAACACCAAATTCTTACAGTTGATTTTTTTTTTATGTAAAACGATTTTTTATTAGGACTGACGAGGAGAGATCTGTGGTTATGAACTGTCTAGATGCGTACGCGTCATTGCTGGACGAAGTTAAGGGAGACGTTTTCGTGGGAGAAGGACACAGAGAAGCCATTATGAATTGTGTAGTCGATGTGCTTACCCTCAAGGTATGTGTTGTGAAACTTGTGTAGTCGATGTGCTTACCCTCAAGGTACGTGTTGTGAAACTATCAGTGGCGGCTCGTGACCTATGATAGAGGGGGTTCACAAGTATGGTGAAATTATTTTTAAAATTTTATTTTTGTGTAACGTCCAAACAATTACTTTCTAGGCGTTTTAAATGTAGAAAGAAAAAAAGTAATAAGAAAATGCGTTAGGTAAAACATATGTTTATTTATTTTTTAATTTTACACAAGGAAATACAACTTTTGGAAAATAAGAAACGTTTTCTTAGTGTGTATAGTGCTTAAAAGTCCGTTCTTCGGTTCTTAATTGTAGAAAATTGATCAATAACAGCCTCATTAAAGTTTGGAATACCCTCTATAAATTTTTTGTCATATATTTAATTTGTAAACTTTCTAATACAGTCCCTAGATTTACCCTTTGCGGCCTGCGTTAAATAAATTTCGGGTTTAGGTCGTCCCGCATTCTTCACTTCAATTTTTTGCTCCAAACTCAAAGAGCTAAAGTTATTTTTCAAATAGTCCACCGTCAAACTATTAATTTTAACTTAATAAATATATAATATTAAAATATTAAAACATACACGCTCGAATTTCTAACTAGATGCACGAACAGACAACGGCGCGGCGCACACTAAAATTGTGCGCCTTTCCCATGTTAAGTCGCCATAGCCCCGCTATCCCCCGCTGTCTCCCGTCACCTGTTACTACATAGAAACTGCATTATGCCCCGCCTACTTAATCGCACATGCGAGCAAGTCTCGTCATAATCGTCATTAACCTCGACCGAGGCACGGTTGCCGTGTCGAGAGCCTATAATATACAGAGTTTGGTTGACGGTACGATAAAATATTAGGGAGGGTCGGACTTTATGCGATAATTGACGGTACGATAAAATATTAGCGAGGGCCGGACTTTATACGATAAATAATATTCAATGAATATAAATTAATATTTTTTTATTCGTTTTGGGGGTGCACGTACGCATGTGCTCCTGTGGATGGACCGCCACTGGAAACTATGAGTGATGAGTGGTATAAATTCAATAATTTCTTAGTACAAGAATATGTTTTGCAATTCTCTCCATAACATTTTGTTATGGCCCAGTTTTAGACTTAGTTTATTATCATTTTTAGACTATGTGTCAAGACACAGATTTAGGCGCACAAACCGAAAGCACCGAGGACGACGCCGAGGCGGAACAAGACGAACTCCTACTCGAGTCGGCGGGTGACGTTATACCCAAATTCGCGGCAGCTATCAGTCCTGATGATTTCGCTTGCTACTTTCCTAACGTGTTGAAACTGTTGTCTGGAAGAACTGTAAGTCATGAGTAATATTCTTTTCCAAAAATAATGCTGCTTATTTCTGAATTTTCGATTTTTCAAAAAATAGTGTGTATACTTCGCAGTGAAAGCCACATTCCCGGACTCCGTATTGACGGGCAATCTTTACGGTCGTCCAGGAATGTTCAGCTTTTCCTCGTATGTATACGATGTACTATTGTTCGTCGTTGGACGTACGAATAATCCTGCTGGAACAAATAGTCCTGCTGATGATCGAATAATTTTTTTCAGATTAAACAAAACAGCATCAGTCAAAGATCTTTTGCCTACGGCACTCTGGCGGAATGTATGAAATCTTTAGATGTTTATATAGAAAAATTCGTCCCTCAACTACTGAAAATGTGGTTGACGGGAGCGAGGGACTCCGCCGAAGAAGTTAGGAACAATTCGATATTTGGTTTAGGAGAAATGATCTTGCATGGAAAAGAGAGAATATTTAGGTGAGCACGATAAGCTTTTGAAACACAATAATATATTCGAATGTAATACCACAAGATATGTCGGGATTACCGAATAATACTTTTACCTGACACGAAACGCGTTACCCGGCAACAACACTACGACTCCGAAGGAGGAGGAGGTATTAGGTAATACCGAAACATCGAGTTGTATTCAAAGGATTATACAACGAAATAAAGTACATATATCTTTCTGAGTTAAACATTTTTACTACAGTAATTATTGTTAATTACGAAATTACAATTATTATAGTTAAAACTTGAACTATTGGATAAATTATTATCATAGGTTGGAGGTGTTTGAAATTGGGCTTCAGCATCAGAAGTAGATGACGATGTATTTTCGGCTCTCATTTGCGACAAAATCTTCAGATGGTGCTGCTCGCTGAGCTGGAGATAGGGAGTAACAGAATTTATAAAACTATGGCCCGTTATTTTGATAACTTCCTGGAGATTAGCACCTGAACTGCTAAGGGCACTTACTGTTGAAGCTCTATTAGAGTGATTCGTAATCTTTTTATTTTTCGTATCTAGGCCGATGTTGATTGCTCCCATTTTTGTCCAGTTTCTTATAATGTTAATACCTGCTGGACAATTCTTAAACCATGGGAAATTATCATTCTGTTTCCATTTCTGATTGACCGTCAAAAAGAATCGATTAGTTTTAATGTTTTCGCCTCTTTTGGACATTAGCTTAAAATATAACCGTATTGGACATAAATCCGGATTCACAAGATTTTTTACAAGCCACTTACTTTCGCATGTTCGACTTGCTCCTCCTTGCGCCGTTTTAGAAAATATTGGGTTGTATTCCAGACGACCGGTACTAGACCCGTTATTATATTTTTCCTCCTTAAAATATTCCAATAGCAAAAAAACTGCTTCATTTCCCCTCCATGCTAGTTCGGATGCAGCTATGTGGAAAAATTTCCGTTGAAGCCCATCTGGGGTATTTTCATCCAAACTAAAGGCCATTTTTTTGTATTTCCTGTCTCGTCAAACCCGTGGAACTCTCCTTTCGTGCACCAGGTACCGCCTGCAACTCTTTTCGTTTTGCATTACGGGCAAAACGGGCGCTTTGAAAAACCATGTCATTGAATGGATCTATGTGGCGATTATATTTTTCAAAATATAGTTCCTGGAGCATTTTGGCCGTTTTGTTCCATAAAAGCTTGACCACACCTTCTTTATAATCGCTTCCGTCGGATTTTCGCATATTATATGCCCAGTCTTTTAAAATGTTGCACAAATCCTTGTCTGTTGACATTTTCTCAATTTCGAAACTTCGCGCAAGGCAAAACTCAGTAAACTGCTTCCATACATATTTGTCGGAACGCTCGGTATTTTTGGGCTTCACATTTTTAATAGCATCGTCGACTTTAGACAACAAAATTTTACCAAATCTTTCTTTTGCCATTTTGTAACAAGAACTGACAGAAATTACTTCTGAACCTCTTTTGTTAGGTTGCAGACAGGACAAAGAATTTAAAAAAAAGCCCAGAAATCCCAGAGCTCAAAATTTGTTATTGTTTTTAGCAATTACAACGAAATTCTGCAAGCTTTATCCCAGTCGGTGGCTAAAGAATCTCATGCAGGAACCCTAGATAATATTTGCGGAGCTCTGGCCAAGATGATTTTTGTTAATCCCGGAGGAATACCATTGGACCAAGTAAGTGTATACCGTGTGTCACAATAGTGAACAAAGTAAAGTAACTTCCCTCTGGTTGTTAGTGGAGATGTAAATGAATTGAATAGAAGAAATAATGTACGGAATCCCAAAATGCATACAGGGTGTTATGAAAATGACTTATTATATTTAAATGGGTGACTCCTAGGGAGTCCTAGAGAAAGTCTACATACTTTTTTTTTAAATCGAATATCTAAATACTAAGGTAAAAACCCTTTTTACCCACGCGCCGTTCCATCTGGATTCACTTAGCAACAATGTGGATCCCTAGAGTATACTAACAATGTTGTCAGATCACACCGCGTGTCACGCCCTTGGTTGAATACTGGCGACGCGCCCTTGATACTTCAGTATGTTTCGATACTGGGGAGTGGAACGACGTCGTGTCGAGGGCTCCACGTGCTTGACGTATACGAATTTTAAACGTTTTGTTAGTTGTATTGCCCGATTTTTTGTTGTTGTGAAATAATTCATAATAAGAAATGTTGTGATGTGATTTCAAATTTGTGTGATATTATCTACTGTTGATTCTGTTGAAAAACATACTTTTTGTGTTTTATTATTTTATGGAATTTAATTATAAAACGGATTATTTTAAAATAAGATCGAAGGTAAGAGAGTATGTACCTTAAAATTGTAGTTTTAAGTGATAATGCGCGTCTTGTTGTCAAAAACTGAACACGTGCGTTTAGAATTCTGTGTTGCAATATGACAACATCGCTATAATGTGCTAACCTCTTTTGAACCTCAAGACTGCCTCAATAAAATATTGATTGCGAAGGGCCTCAGGAGCGGCCACGTAAATTTTGAGATTTCATATAAAGTGTATATTTCGCGTAATAATTCAAAGCGCCATTTATGGTTATTTTTCTTCAATTTATTTTCATCTCGGGATTTGTCGGTTTAAATGTAATACGTCATTTTCATAACACCCTGTATTTTAAAATGACCTTGAAATACACAGGCTGTCCCAAAAAGTAAAATCCTAATAATGTTATATTTTTTAGTATATTTGAATAGTACCTACATATAGCAGAGTTTACATTATACCGTTGATCTTTTGACTGCCATTAAATCCTAATTAGCCCTCTGACCATAAAACGCCCCAAATTTACCTCTGTTCGGGCAGAATCGGAGTACAAATTTTATTTACCTGCATCCCTAATTATTATAGCATTTTAATTAGGTGTCTATTTAATTCAAAATAAAAATAAATCGATGTAAATAGCCAGATTTTCAAGCCGAGCCTGCACCCATTTATGGCTGTTTGAAAATGTACTTACACAATAGGGGTATATTCAGATAGTTGATTTATTGCAGTAAAGGTCAACGGTATATGTAAAATTTACTATAATTTCCTGTTTTTTTTCTAAAAATTTCGGCGTTTCTATACTAATTGTGAATGCCAGTCTTTGTCAATATTATTCTCGCATGGCCTGACCTACTCGTAAGAATCTCGACTAAGTTGCGTACTACATACACATACACTAATATACTTCTGGAAAAAACTTGTCACATTTAAACTAAATCTTAAGATAAAAACAATTTGCAGGAAACTAACCATAAATGGCGCTTTGAATTATTAAGTTACTAAAATCACCGTATCTCATAGACGGGGTGTTTCTTAATAGCATGCTATTATTTAAGGCGGTTATTCTTGGATCCATTTTCAGAAAAAACTTCATATGAACATATGTCGTAAACGTCTTAACTTTGGACATACAGGGTGTTAAAGATTTTGTTGGATTGGACCATATTATTTTAATAGTTTGTTAAGGCGTGTGCTGTTTATGTTTACAAAACAAAATCTGCTTCTTATATACTAGATCCTTTATAATTGTGACGTCGGTCATCAGCGATGTTGTCAATATTATACAATTTTGTAAGTTCTTACTTCCATAATTTCCATAAACATGACAACAAATTGATGTATTATTTGCAAACGATATAAACAACACACATGGGAGCAAATTATTTCACAACAAAACAGAACTTTACGGCAGGGAATGAGACGACGTGATGAGATTTTATATCGGCATTGTTAAAACAGGGTTGGCATGATATATATCACTGATATATATCATGATATATATCACGATATATATCAATGATATTTATAGCTCGATATATATCATGATATTTATTATTAAAAAATAAATTTGAATTTACCGCCAAATTTAATTTACCGCCAAATTTTGTATCGTTTAGGTTGGTATTACGGTTGGTAATACTATTTAGTAATTTAACTGGCTTGGTACATATTTAATTCTCCGAATTTGTTTCGGGTTTGCTTCTAGGAATCCCCTATTTATTTCATTATTATTTCTCATTACTGAAGCGTTCTTCGATGCAACTGTGCATCGTGTGTGTTTTTTTTATTACAACGTTAATCTGTTTTTAAATTTAAAATGCCAAAACGTAAGCTAAATATTTGGAAATATTTTGAAGAAACAAAAAAGGTTGGAAACAGTGGAAAATGGGCAAAATGTAAGAAGTGTAAGAAAGAAATGCAAGGCATACCAAAACGTTTAAATGATCATTATGTTAAATGTTCAGGAACTCAAACTGAGCAACATGAAGATGAAATATTATCATCACTTATAGGCGAGTCTATAGGGCATCATAAAGCCAGGCAATCGGAATGTGAAAAAAAGGTGGAAAGTGCTAGTGGACCTTCAACAAGTCAGCAAGGTGAGCAAGGTAAATATAAATATAAATGTTAATAAATTCGGTGTGACTGGTAACAAACTAAGCTCATTGTTATAGGCTTTTCACCACTAAACAAAAAATAAAATAAAAAAAGTTGTAGTAAACCTGAAAAAATAATAAATTTTTATGAAAGATTCCCGTCAGGCAACCTAGAGGTTGCCACAAACCACAAATTAGCACTCTAATAGATTTCCTGGCGGATAGTTTTAGTTTTAATAGCCATTAATAGAGTTTTTCAGGGTTCCTTCAGTCGTTTCACTCGTTACATTTTATTTTTTGTTTGGTGTCGACTGTCGAACTGTCGAAAAACCCAAGAACAATGAGCAAGTAGATATGGATTCTACCTATATTTTACTTTAAAATTTAACAGAAATTAATTAATCAATCAATAGAAGAGTAAGAGTATCTCTTATCTAATATACATATTTTTTAATTTTAGTTGATTGGCATAAACTGGAACTGGATCTTAAAGGGCAACCCTTAAACATTAAAAAGCATTTTTATCGAAGGAGGGACATGGCTTTAGATGCCCCACATTACTTAGCTAATATGCTTGATCATCGTTTTTTTGGAAAACGTTTGAGTAACTATCAAAGAGAACAAGCATATGCTTATTTAAGTAAAATTAATGCAGACTTCGTTCCATTTGTAATGGCCCTATTAGTTGAAGCAACACCATTCCCCAAATATGTATTTGGATCTCAGTTTAAAAATACAGTTCCTATGGTGTGGTGGAAAGGAATTGTTATTGAGGATGAGGATTGGCCAAATAAAAAAGGCTTCCTGGCTTTATGTGAACAACTGCTTACTGCAGTTGCGTCTACCGCGTCCATTGAGAGAACCTTTTCATCATTTGGACTCGTGCAATCGAAACTACGCAATAGGCTTGGAAATGAAAAAGCTGGAAAATTAACGTTTTTATTTAAATACTCTAATCAAATAGAAACAAATAAAAAAGAAAATATTGATTGGATTTGGGCAGGAACTGTACCAGAAGAATTACCGGGATCGATTTCTGATTCTGACGAATCTGGCGATGACTTACCATTGATAAGGCTAATTTAAGATGGTTATTTATATTATTTTTTTTTCGGGATTGTTTTTTGTTGTACGCATTCACCCTAGGTAAATATCTGTTGTCTAGGTGAATATCTGTTATTATTATTTTGTTAGCTTCTATGCTTGTTCCGAGGCTTGTTCTGTTTAGAAATAATATTTATGTTTTAATAAAAATATTTACTCAAATATATACTTCCTTGATTTTACTTGGCTCTACTATAAGTATGATTTTATCTGTTTTGGCTGAAAAAAATTATTTGATATATATCAGATATATATCGGATATATATCCGATATTTGATATTTATATAAATATCATGATATTTGCCAACACTGTGTTAAAATAAGTAATAAGTATATTTTACACCATATTTATTGAGAAACAGCACTTTACATGTTTATAAAACGCTCGCGATTTGCAGCCGCGTCCATGTCTCGAATAGTACTGAACAAGACTGCAGCCTTGCCGCTGGTGGCGCCGCATGTGGGATCATTTTAAGTATTTAGACGGTCGATTTAGAAGTATGTAGGCTTCCTTTAGGACACCCAAGCAGTCCCTCATTTAAAAATAATAAACCATTCCCACAAACCCGAACAAACATCCTGTAGATCGACACAGGGGAATAGACCGTCGATCCGTGATTTTAATGTCCAAAAGAAGATATAGAAAAAATTAGAAATTATGAAAAACTTTTAGATTTTGCCGGCCTTCCTTCAAAAACTCCCCCTCAGAGATGACTTCCAAGAAAACGAGGCTGTGATAAAATGCTTTGCCGCCTTGTACCAGCAAGGCAACCCAGTCCTAAAGCAACATTTAGGTGACGTAATGAAGATTTCGGTTCACGTATATTATAAGGACCAAACGCCTAATGACGGTATGTTTAGTTATTTTCCTCGGTATCGACATTATAAAGTATATCGTGTTTTCTTGTTTCAGATGCGAAGCAAACTTTAGTAGAATTTATAAAAACGTTAAACAGGGACTTCGCTCAAGATTTTGCTCACGTCGTGAGCGCCATGGGCCCAGAGGCGACAGAGTCCATACACAAGTTGTTATCTTAGAGCTGTATTGTTTCGATAGTTCATATTTATTGAATTCTAGAGTTTTATAAGCGGCCAATCAAGGTAATATAACGTGCATGCAGGGAAGATTTTTAACAAGGGGGTCGAATATTGAAACACGGAAAATTTAGTTGTTTTCGTCGCTCGGATCAAAGTAAAAGACTTAACACAGTGTGTCCAGAAACTGGCGGTCATAAATGATAGGATATATAGGGGAAGTCCAAATAATGTCAGTACTTCATATAGATATTTTTCCTATCTGGGTTCCTTATCGATATACAGGTTTTTTTGAATAAAAATTTCATTATTTAACTGGTAACTTTGAAGCCCTGTATATCAATAAGGAAGGCAGATAGGAAAAAATGTATATAAAGTATTGACATTATTTCGACTTCCCCTATACAGAGTGTCCATAATTAATAGTACACAGTAAAGCTGCATACTATTTGGATAAGAATATTGCGATTTGGCCAGAATTTGCTTAGGTTAATAGTTGATAGTAACCGAGAGTTTTTATTTTCTAATTTCCTAATTAAGTTACTTATTAACCAATATTATTGCATAACATTTTGTGATTGGGGGTTTCTTGAGACGAGAAATTGATTGATTTGTTAATAAATTGGACGTAGATTGGCATAGAATGACATAGAAATAAGTGCAATTTTTTTGCGCTTAGTGTATTTATGTTTTTGTTAAAAATATCAACACTGCCCAGTGAGCCTTTTAAAATATTAAAATAACACATTATTATGGTAGATATACATTATAGGTAATATAATTCAGATTACAACAGGAGTTCAATAAAAATATTTATAAGAAAAAAAATTTTTTCACTAAATAAATACAAAAACTACCAATGAAAGAAAATATATAGTCTTGACAATAATTTCTTAACTAATACATGTATGCATTATAAATTGTAAATGCAACAATCTCGAAATCAGCTGCTCGGAGCGACATTAACAAGGTACACCATTTTTGGTTTGAGAAAATTGATATTTTTAATAAAAACGTAAATACACTAAAGCGCAAAAAAGTTGCACTTGTCTCTACGTACCCAGAGTGTCGCAGCAAGCGTCCTCTACAAACTACATTAAAATTATTAACAATGTCGAATATCTCGTCCCAAGAAACCCGTAATCGCAAATTTTCACGCAAACATATTGGTAAGTAAAACAGGTAAGTTAATTAGGAAATTAGGAAAGAAATTTTCACTTGGACACCCTGTATCTAGGTTATTATCAACTTTTGAAGTAAGCAAAGCTTGGCCAAATCGCGATATTTTTACTGAAAGAATATGTAGTTTTACTGTGTACTATTAGTTTTGGGACACCCTGTATTTATATCCTATCATTTATGACCACTAGTTTCTGGACACCCTGTATAAAGTGTGCGAGTAACGTTTTAATAAATAGCGATTTAGGAAAGAGTATTTTCTATTAGTGCGCTTATAAATAAAATGACCTTTTATAATCTTGTTTTAAGAATCGACCTCCGAAATTTTTAAAAATCATAAGAATTTAAAAAATAGATCCTAAATAGTTAATGCTTCGTCGTTAATGGCGATTTTTTAAAGTTATAAAATTTCCCTTATTTAAATTTTATTTAATTTTTAGGGATAACTAAAGAGTCCACTATAAAAATAAAACGTGTCTTATGCTGTGATGCATATAAAGTAAGAGAACAGAGTGATAAAGAAACTCTTAACTAAAATGTATTAAGAAGCTTCATAAGTTTGACGAAAGTTTTACAGCGGACTCTTAAATAGTTCTTTAAAAAGAACATCAACAATTACAAAAATTTAAATATACAGTGTCACCATTAAAGTCCGCACCATATGGAACTTTCTTTTTTATTAATGAGGTTAGTTAAAATTAAATTTCGGCAATCGTTTTTGCTTCAAATTAGACTAAAAATTATATAATCAAATGTCACCATCTGTCATTCGGTATCTGTCAAAAATTACATTCTAATCAAAAAATGCTGAAAAATAGCATTGTTTTACCGAATTTCAAAAAATTTTATTAGAAAAAGTTGTTTCTAGTACAATTCTTGGCCTAAATACAAAGTTTCAGTTTTCTAGCTCAAAGTTGATTTTTTTGCCATTTTTTCTAATTAACTTTTTTTTTATTTAATGTAAGTTCGCTTAATGGATATTAAACTATTTGCTTATACCATACTCAATATTTTATTTAGTTTGTATGAGCTTTTTTTTACTAGAATGCCATTTTTTTCGAAATTTAAAATTAGAGGCAAAAAAATTTGACACAGGTGGTGCAAAGTTATCCTAATTTAAAAATTTTAACAAATAGACGTCAGATGTTTCGTTTTTCAAATGACAAATACATCTAAATATTTGATAAAAATTTTATTTTATACTTAAAACTATCATTATTATTAAAAGGAACAAAAAGGAACTTTAATCATTTTAAATAGGTAACACAAAAGCAATATAAATTTCACATTTCAGTGTGACGTCCTTCTCGCTCTATACAAACACCTGTCCGTCTATAAACGTCTTTGACAGCATTTTGTAAAAAGCTTGGTCTTATATCGGCACAACACTGTCCTATCGTTTGTTCCAAATGCTCGATATTTCTAAACGGTCGATTCTTATAAACTTTCTGCTTAAGATAACCCCACAGAAAAAAGTCTAGTGGGGTTATGTCAGGCGACCTGGGTGGCCAGTGACATTCTCTATCACGCCCTATAACTCTGTTTTGAAATAATTGGTTTATGCGTTCTTTCACTGCTACAGTTTGATGTATGGGTGCACCATCAAGCTGATACCATAAGTTATGTCTATGGTGTAAGGGCATGTTATCCAAAACTTCGGTAATCTCGTTATCAAGAAAATTCAGGTACCTTTCACCAGTTAAGTTTGCTCTAAAGAAGTATGGTCCAATAAGCTCATCTTTCAAAATTCCACACCAAACATTGGTTTTAAAATGATACTGGTCGCGACATTCAATTGTGAAGTTAGGATTTTCTTGGGACCACCATCGGCAATTTTGTGAGCTCACGGTACCATTCGAAGAGAAAGTGGCTTCATCTGTCCATAATATCTTGTATGGAAAAAGAATATTCTCCTCATATTGTCCCTGATACCAAAACGAAAAATCAAGTCGGATATCAAAATCGCGTTCTTTTAATGTGTTTATAAACTTGGGTTTATATGCCCGAAATCGATTTTTCTGAAGAATTTTTCTAACGCTTTCCCTCTTGCATCACTTATCTTGGTTACACTAGTTTGACCGTGGTCAATAACAGTTAAACAAACATCAAGTTGTGCTGCTTCATCGTATTTACTTGCCGCGTGAGGTTTCTTAAAATTATTTCGAACAGATCCAGTTTCTCTAAATTTTGACATTATTCTTGAAACAGTGCTATGCTGCAAATTTTTTTCTGGATGCCTCTCATTAAAAATGGCAGATACTTGCCGGTGAGGCATATTCTCTCCACAAATTAAGACAATTTCTATTTTTTCTTGAATGGACAACATTGGTGATAACACTGAAAACTATAACTTGCGAAAATATTCACATTTATGACATTTCTTTTATTTATTCGGCACTCTAATTCGTTTTTTTCCATAGCCTACTTATAAAATTCAAAATTGCCTTGATATTTTATTGTGGATAAAAAGAAAATGTGTCTAAATTTTGAACTAATCTGATATCTGGGAATTTTATTATAAGTTTTTTAAACTTCTTAGGTGTATGTACTATCAAAAAAATGGAATATCTGACGTCTATCTGTTAAAATTTTTAAATTAGGATAACTTTGCACCACCTGTGTCAAATTTTTTTGCCTCTAATTTTAAATTTCGAAAAAAAATGGCATTCTAGTAAAAAAAAGCTCATACAAACTAAATAAAATATTGAGTATGGTACAAGCAAATAGTTTAATATCCATTAAGCGAACTTACATTAAATAAAAAAAAAGTTAATTAGAAAAAATGGCAAAAAAATCAACTTTGAGCTAGAAAACTGAAACTTTGTATTTAGGCCAAGAATTGTACTAGAAACAACTTTTTCTAATAAAATTTTTTGAAATTCGGTAAAACAATGCCATTTTTCAGCATTTTTTGATTAGAATGTAATTTTTGACAGATACCGAATGACAGATGGTGACATTTGATTATATAATTTTTAGTCTAATTTGAAGCAAAAACGATTGCCGAAATTTAATTTTAACTAACCTCATTAATAAAAAAGAAAGTTCCATATGGTGCGGACTTTAATGGTGACACTGTATGTAAGGCTAATCTATACCACGTATAGACTATTTTTTTATATTAATAAGAATCAAGTATCGAGCCAATTTACTTGATAAATTGATGCAGCGTTGTTGATGTTTTTTTTTTATTTTATGCGTTAACATACTCATATTTTTTATTATCATAGATATCTAATAGTATCTATGGATATGTTACTTTCACACACAGACGACTCGTGACCTTAAGGAAAGACGGGGCCAGAAGTTAAGGATATCACGAAATCATAAAAAGTTTAAATTTTTAAAAATGGAATTAAAGTGAAAATGCAAATATCTCAAGTGACCGATTTATTGTGGCCCCGTGGCCCCTTAAGGCGAGCCGCCACTACAGTGTCGACCACACTGTACTAATTAAAATACTGTCTTTTGAGGAAATTGATATTTTGAATATTTAATGAAGATACGAAATTTTAATAATTTTAAATGTATGTTTTTTTTACTGTATTGTGATACCAACTGTGCTATAAAAAAAAACAAAGAACAAGCAAGGAGTGTGTGTACGTAGAATTTTTTCTATATCTTCCTTATATTATTCAAAAAATAAATTGACTTCTTATTGGGACCTGTATTGATATTGCATGGGTACCATACAGGATAAACCGCTTTGTGCCGTACTTATAATTGTGCGAAGTAGAATACAGGGCGTCCGGAAACTAGTGGACATAATGATATAATATAGCGGAAGTCGAAATAATGTCATTGATACTTCATATACATTTTTTCTGTCTGGCTTCCTTATTGACATACAGGGCTTCAAAGTTGCAAGTTAATTTTACATAATGAAATTTAAATTTTTAAAATTGCTTTATTTCTTTGCGATCCTGAAATTTGGATGATAGCAGTAACTCATAGCAATACAACTTTTGTAATTGAAATTGGAATTTAAAAATGCTTCTTATACAGGTACGGTCGAAATTAAATTTTAAAATTTATACAATTTTGCCGATGTTGTTAAGGGGGTCGTCTACCCAATAGGTCGCGTTTCAAGCGCTATATTCTACAGTTCGTGGTGTGGAGAGAAAGTGAGATACAGAGTTGCCGTTTGGTACACGTCTTTATTCATATATCATAAGTATGAGTGTCTATTTTTTTTTTAATTTTGAAAATTGCGGAAGTTGTGGTCCTGAGACGGTGGGGATACGAAAAATCGGCAACGCTGCAGAACTCCGGTGCTTGTAGGCGACTTAGGGGTCTGAAAGGAAGCAAAAAAATCAGTATCTGCACACTCTTAGCTATGTCCCCTACCAGAATCAAAAGAAAAGAACAAAAAAATTAGACTTTGGCGTAATTTTGGGAAAAAAAAATGGATTTCTTCGTTTTTTTGAAAGTTTTTTCCTAAACAAAACAAAATTTTTTTACGACAGTCATTGAGGTACCGGTTATAGCGATGCATGCACTAAAGGTATGTGCCAAATTTCAGCCGAATCCATTGGGAACTTTCCGAGATATCGCCGGAGTTTCCCGGAAAAACATTGTTGCGAGATGTCGATTATCCATTTTTTATATAAATAAATTTGAGCACGTGGAAGGAAAGATGAAGAATAGTCGACTGCCGAGAAAAAATTAACCGTTTACAATACAGGAACCTCCCGCCGTCAGTCGGTCAGGTCAATCGGACAATAGAAGTGGGCGGAGAAGAAGCAGCCGGCGCGTGAGAGCACTCGCTCGCTCGGGACCACGGCAGCGCTTTCCTTTTCATCTGTATCTCCGTTAATTATGGAAGGAAACAAAAATCCTCTGGCGCAAATGTTCTTGAAACCCTAGACCTCAAATTTATGTAAAAAAAACCGAAATTTTCAAATTTCTGGGTATACGACCCCCTTAAATTTGACATTTTGCGTTCGCATTTCCATTCCCCTATTAATTTACTAAAAGAAGGCGGTCTGTGTTTTATTCGATTCTTTTATCATTTTCGAGATCTGTCTGTCAAATTTGGCGACACCGTCAAAATTGTATAAATTTTAAAATTTAATTTCGGCCGTACCCGTATAATAAAGCATGTCCAAATTCCATGCTATGAGTTACCGCTATCACCCAAATTTCGAGGTTGCCAAAAAAAAAATTATTATTTATCTTTGAAACCCTGTATATCAATAAGGAAGCCAGATAGGAAAATATTTATATGAAGTACTGATATTATTTCGACTTCTCCTATACATATTATATCTTATAATTTATGACCACTAATTTCTGGACACCCTGTGTAATCGGCTAGGCAAACTTAATTTTTAAAAAGATTTAATTCCCAACTAACATTTAAAGCCAGTATTGAACAAATCAATGCAGAAATTTTTTAGACTCTGTATGGTACTTACTAAAAAGGAAAGTCGACCCGATCGACTCAATTCGATGTGATCCGTATAAAACGAAAACGTATATAAATGTTAAATGTTTTGTGTCAAAACTACGTTTCAAAGTTACAATTTATATCGATTGAAATAAGTTTATTTCGTTTTTATTTTTATAGGACTGGATTAATGATTATTATACTTTTATAAACAGAATATAGGTTACGTTGTGTTTATGTTTTTATATTAAATTTATAAATCTCGAAAATTAATAGAGCTTATGGTTTGAGATTATGCAGTGTCTTATTTTTCGGAATACCTTTAACCTGATTAATAGAACCAATGGAGGGAGAGGGGGTTTAATTTACCTCAACTTTAGATTTTTAATTGGACCAGCCAGTAGATTCAACGACCCCATTGGACACTTTGAATAATTTTTCTTTTTATTTTTACATTTTTTCATTATGAACTCGTTTTATCTTATCTCTCGTTTTTTAACTTGGCATAAGGGTGTGCGATAACAAATTGTTGGAAAGAAAGTGCTCTATCTTTTTGCCCGAGTGAGCCAATTTGTTTCCATTTGAAAAACAATTATGTTTTTAGGGAATAAGCCTTTTTAAAAAGTTTGTACAAACTTTAAAACACATTACAACTTGAAAATTGCATTTTTATCAAGAATTTGGCTTGGAAGTAAACAATTTTAGGGAGTTCAAGCAATCAGATAAAAAAGAAAAATTATGTAATTAAAAGAATTGCAAATTGTAAATAATCGTAAGTGCCTGTTCTCACCAAAGCAACTGGCAACCTTACATAGCACTAATGTTCAAATGCGCGTGTTCCCACTGACTTAAGGCAACTCAACGCAACTAGTTGCTTATAAGTTGGCCGGCATACCGCGTCGCCGTTGTCAGTTGCTTCCAATCGCGATGTCATGGCGGACGAGACAGCAAAATTTTTAACTTTTGTGGCTCATTCGGTAAAACCTATGGAGTTTAACCGGATCATTATTTAATTCCTGTGTCACTATACACGAACTATGTCTCAAATTTATGGTATAAAAAGGGTTAACCCAAAAAGGTCGCTCAGTTTTTTTAAAGCTTTTTAACGAGCAAGTATGTTGCGGCTATATCTTTATCTGACGAAGACGACATTTTGCTCATGTCAAAAGAGACTTCAAACCAGTTGATGCCAGTGGGAACGCAAGAGCAACTCGACTGAAGTTGCGGTCGCGTTGCGGTTTCCAGTTGCTTTGGTGAGAACAGGCACTTTAAATTCATATATCCTACCCGCGTTAATGACTATTACGCATTTGGATGATTTACGATACGCGTTTGCATCTAATGTCTTAAATTACCGCTTAAAAAAGGTGTACTTTTACTATACTCATCATGTTCTGTTACGGTGTATTTTTTAAACAGAATTTTCAAACTTGAACACCGTTAGTTAAATTCAATATTACGGACTATTTTCCTCTACTTTCAAAATTTGACATTCTAATATTTTGAGATTTTTTACATTTATTTGTGGTCAAAATAAAGCCTTGACAGCAGTCCTCGACATTATCTGGAAACAAGATTGAAAATAAAAAATTTATCATATTATCTCTAACAAGATGATAATGTTAGTTTTAATCAATTTTGATTTCTGAATCAAGAGATAATGCTCAGGAATTTGTAATATACAGTGTGTTACAGAAATGGTTTATTATATCTAAATGGGTGACATTTTTAAAAATCTACCGTATAGTAAATTAGGTAAAAGCCTCTAAAATCAACCCGCACCCAAACATTTGTGTTACGATGTTGCCAAACCGGTGGACGGGCTCTGACTTTCGCTCGTTCACTACCATAATCAGGCATATTTTGACGTATCTATCACATCCGGCTTTACCGGAAGTTAGGTTTAACTAATAATCTTTTTTTTTTACTTAAAAACACTAACGATAGAAACATGTATGTACTATGTATAATATACTTCTGCACATAACGGTATTATGAGTATTTATTATAAATTACTCAAAAATGAAAAAGCAACTGAAAATTTTGAGGATCAATATTTTGTTGTAGAAATCAGTGAGCGGGGGATCGCTCTGCCACGGTTCGGTAGAAAATTTTGTCGACTTTGATATGGCCCTAATTTATCATAAAAAAGGCTATGTTTCTGTGTTATACTGGGTGTTTTAGGAAGCATGCAAATTTCAAAAATCTTTTTTGTGCTAAAAAAATTTGGTAATATGATTTGTGCCTTCAAGTGTTCAATAATGGCCGTTCCCACGGAAATTAATTAAATCATTTACAATTACCACCGTATTTCGCAGATCTTGAACATAGTTTCTTAATAACATTTTTTCGATCTCCTAAAGAAAAGGCACTTTACTAGTGGGAAAAGATATTTTTGTAATTTTCAATCGGGATGAAGTCTGGAGAATATGATGGTAATGATAAATGATTTAACTCTAAGTTGTTAATTTATTTCCGAATACGAATAAGTCAGAAATCATATTATCAAATTTTGTAGCACATAAAAGATTTTTGAAATTTGCTACGCTTTCTAAAACACGCTGTATAACACAGAAATATTTCCTTTTTTATGATAAATTATTTGCAAAATTGGAAAAGCGATTTCTTCTTGTGTTGGGAAAAACCGATGATTTTAATAATCGAGTACCTACCTACTTGATACTCGAGCGATTTTAATAATCGAGTGAATCGCTTGAAATTCCAATTCACCAAGCGATGACGTCACCGACTACTCGACCGGCAGCCTAGCCGTTTACATGTGATCTGGTAGGGTATTTAACAGGCACGTAACTACGGGTGGGCACAGGTTTAGCTAAAAAATTGTAGTAGCCACCAAAAAAATTCCAGAAATTAATTTATTTGTGAATAATGAATTTTTACCACGTGTCTCGTCAAATATGTATTTATTGTTCAGGTTTATTATTGTGCTTTTTTAACCCGAACAAAAAGTATTACTAAGAGTAATTTTTCCTCATATCTTTCTCAATCTACGAGCATACAGGGTGATTCACGACGAGCGTGCATTAGAACTTTATGGAGAACTACTGAATATATGTTCCTGAAACTTTGGGGATTTGGGTTTATCGATATGCTCTCTTTAACTAAAATATTGACATGTTTCTGTCATTTCCGGTTATACCGGAAGTAGCTGCCAACTTTCGTTTTTTAAATAAAACATGGTAATTTTTATTACATTTTTCGATTAAGCATTAAATACTAATCACATTTTATAGAAAATGTTTTTGTCAGACTCTATTAGTTTTTGAGATATCTGGACTTTTTGTAATTATTTGGAAAATGCATGACGATGAAATAATCCATATAATTTTTTTACCTTAGCGCTTGGACTAAAATTTTTTTCTCACCGAATAGCTAAAAGATCATCAAGTTTCAAAAGCATTTCAAATTCGGCATAAAATGTACAGGGTGGTCACAATTCAAGCCTCATTGTGAAAGAATTCAACCATTAAAAACTTTCTTATTTTAAATGGAACACCCTGTATATTTTTATTTAATTTGATAGCAAATTAGTTGTTCTTTATAAATAGTATTTAGTGTCCTATACCTATATCAAAGCGTTTTCTCAAAAAATCCAATTTTATTCCGAAAATACTATTTGTTCAAGTGTGCTATGAAAACAATTGTACTTAGGGGCTGTATACTGATGTCCATACGGAGGAAAAGTGATTGATTGCTTGAAAATACAATATTCTGAAGTGTTTCTTAATAATTTATAAATAAATGCAGTTGATTGTTTTAAATTTAATGGTTTAAATATTATTTTTTTAAAAATAGCAAGGAAACAAGTTTATAAACTTTAAATTCTTTAATTAAAAATGTGTTTGAAAATTATACCTAATATCTAACATATTTTTAAAATATGTTCGAAATGATTGTCATTTACTTCCAAGCATTTATGTATTCTTTTCATCATGTTATTTCTTGTACCATTCCTAATTTCTTGTGAGAGATTGAAATGCTGCCTTCACCCTTTCAATTAGATTTTCCTTCGTGGTGATGGGACGCGCGTAAACTTTATCTTTAATGGTTCCCCAGATGAAAAAGTCCAGTGGAGTCTGGCTTGATCCGGTATATTTGGGTGGGGGTGAAGCCCTGACTAAGGAGGTCATCCTTAATGTCATCAATCCAGTGGAAGGGACCTTGGTTTGCGATCCACTGGTCATGAAAAAGTCTGTTTAGGGCAGTCTTAACAACTTGGACGTTGTGTGCTGGAGCCCCGTCGTTTTGATACCAATCACTTTTCCTCCGTATAGACATAAGTATACAGCCCCTAAGTACAATTGTTTTCATAGCACACTTGAACAAATAGTATTTTCGGAATAAAATTGGATTTTTTGAGAAAACGCTTTGATATAGGTATAGGACAGTAAATACTATTTATAAAGAACAACTAATTTGCCATCAAATTAACTAAAAATATACAGGGTGTTCCATTTAAAATAAGAAAGTTTTTAATGGTTGAATTCTTTCACAATGAGGCTTGAATTGTGACCACCCTGTACATTTTATGCCGAATTTGAAATGATTTTGAGACTTGATGATCTTCTAGCTATTCGGTGAGAAAAAATTTTTAGTCCAAGCGCTAAGGTAAAAAAATTATATGGATTATTTCATCGTCATGCATTTGCCAAATAATTACAAAAAGTCCAGATATCTCAAAAACTAATAGAGTCTGACAAAAACATTTTCTATAAAATGTGCTTAGTATTTAATGCTTAATCGAAAAATGTAATAAAAATTACCATGTTGTATTTAAAAAACGAAAGTTGGCAGCTACTTCCGGTATAACCGCAAATGACAGAAACATGTCAATATTTTAGTTAAAGAGAGCATATCGATAAACCCAAATCCCCAAAGTTTCAGGAACATATATTCAGTAGTTCTCCATAAAGTTCAAATGCACGCTCGTCGTGAATCACCCTGTATAATAAGTAGATATTTAAAATGACTTGTCAATTTCTTCCACTTTAAATTATCAGGTGCCCACTGTGTGCCCTTCAAAAATGTGGGCTTGGTTACGCGACTGACAAAATAAGAAAATAGGTGATTATTTTTTTAAATTCATTTTTATAGTTACCTAAAAGTTCCTGTTTAAACTTAAGAATGTTTACTTTTGGTTACCAAAAAAATTTGTCGATACCTATATTTTGTTAACTATTGTGCTCGTTTTCTTTTTTTTTTCATTAACATTTTCTATAATGTATGTTATTTTTAAGAAGTCTTCTTGAGTTTAATAATAAAAAGTTCCTGTTTAGATTTTAAAATGTTTACTTTAAGATTACCAACGAATTTTTCTATATATTTTGTTAACCATTTTGTTCGTTTTGTTATTTTTATTTACAATTTCTATTATGGTCTTTTTGAGAAGTTTTTTCGAGTTTATAGTAAATAAAAATTTAACAATTAAGTATATCCTATAATTTTTTAATATTTACAATCGAAGACCTAATCTCCGCCGCTGGCTAGCCAGTTAAAACAAAACTTTACAAAACCCATGTCGCGATGACTCCGCTAAGGGATTTGGCATACTTTTTTATATGCACCTTCTCGTTTATGTGCTTTTAAGAAAGACGTATGTCGTGTACCTGCTCAGCGTCAAACTCGAACGCCGCCAATCGGATGGCGCGGCACGTAGATCAAAGGTCGTTTATCAAGGGACAGGCGATATTTTTCGGGTTTTCGCCTGAATTTATAACTAGAGTACCTATTTCCTATCGAGCGAAAAACTGTTCGAATATACGAGCAGCTTTTTAACTTGATCACACTACAGCGGTACATTTCCGCCGGCGTCAAGCGAAGCTCGGGTATCGAGTGAAAGATAATATGTGACGAGCGACGGTTTTTGCCTGAATAGATAACTCGAGCGGTTTTTTTAATAATGAAGCAGATCATACAAAGAAAAGTTACGAAAAGTAATGCCCTGCCGCGTTAGTCAAACCGGTATAAATGGTATTTTTCGTGTTTGTTCGGGTTTGTTCGGTTTGTTTGCTGATGGCTTTTTTTGGGGGGGGGGGGGGGGCATGACCCCCTGGATCCGCGCTTGCATACACTACTACATACCCATACACTAACTACATATACATAACTTTCGGTATAACTGGTGCCTGGTATTTCAAACAAATATTTTTCGATTGAGGGATGCAAAATATAAAATATTTAAAGTTTTTCAATCGCCCCTGTAATTATCATACGATCTAATGCGCCCGGTAAAACAAAAATATTGGGAATTACTTGAATTATCACATATTCAATATTTTATAGATTTTTTAGTCTTAATCTGCCACTCGGTATTAGCAACGATTACCGGCAGTTAATACAATTGAGATTAAGGAATTCTAAACCAGATGAATATTTTTGCAAGTGATAAAGTTTATGTCGATGTGAAATTTATAAAGAGTGTATCTTTAGATAAATTTATGAAAGATTCTTGTAAGTAATAATTTATTTATTAATTTTAGTATTTCGAAATTCAGTGAAGTGCATATTGTTTCAAATCTGTTGGGGTGACAAAATACATTTGAGTTAAAAACATAAATTTATTAATCGGCGACAAAAAATCCAAACTACCTACCACTTTTAAATAGGTATACACTTAATGACAAAGTGATTCACTTGGGATCTTTCTATCATGATGCATTATACGCAGTTTAAATTTTATTTAATTATATCAACTGAAATATGATTCATTTGATTACGATTATGATTAAATTATTGTTAAAAATATAATTCTTCTTGACAAAGGTGCCTAATTGCTTACTGACTTATGTCAAGAAAATGTTTCATTACCCTTGGAATAGATCCAAGTTTCTTCTAGAAAAATAATTCCACGTTTATGAATAATACTCCATATTGCGGCATATTTTCATAGAAACAAAGTTCTTCAGGCCGCATTCGAGTTCGCAATACTTTTGAAATTTTGTTGATGCAAGTTAATTTGTGGCATGAGAGTTGCAAGCAATATGCCCCGCTAATTGTTTTACAGTCGGCAATTCTATTGCAGTTGCGGTTCCAACGGCGAGGGCTGCCAACCCAGCAAAATAAAGTAAAAAGTAAAAGTGAAATTATCAAAATACGAGGCTTAAGAGCTGCGTTTAATCACAGGTTGCCAAGCAGGCACTATTTTATGCGAACGTTTAGCCAAATATACTTAGTTATTTTCTAATCTAAAATTGGATTCGTAAAGTTAAAGGATTGGAAAACGTTATGAAAAAATTGCGTTAAAAAATATAATGTCATAAGAATCGTAATAACAATTTCAAATATGAACAATAATCAACATGTCAGACAATCTAAATATCAATAAATTAACTAAAGAAACTTTATTATTAACGGCTAAAACTTCACGAAAAGAAATATTGATCAGCTGATGACTCTCGTCCCTTTCTAACCTGCCAAAAATCGGCTCTGATTGCTCATTTGGGATTGTTTGGGATCCTCATCTTAAGAGTATTTATGAGCGGACCGCGTGGTCCGGTTTGGGACTTCGCTGCGGAACAACATAAGTCATTGTTGTTGAACAATGGACAACATCGCCATTCCACGACAGGACGAGCAAGCGCTGGCCGGCTGTATCGAGGGAGCGGAAGACGGTTTTCTTATTCTTCTCACCCGAAGCGTTGCCAAATCACTTTAGATAATTGCAATTTTAGATATTTTTTCTGAAAACCTCGGTGTGACTTTTTTTTGCTTAAAACCAAGCTATTATAATTGAGATTATTGATAGTGCATGCAATACTTTCGAAAATGACCGTATTGGAAAAAATAAAATTATTTTTCAAAAAATTCAAGATAATAATATAGTCATGTAGTACCATATACCATAAAATTTTAACAAATTCTATCGAATAGTTTTCTTGTAGTTTGTCACGCCCTTTTACCTTAAGATGAGGATCCCAAATAACCCAAATTAGCAATCAGTGCCATCTATGTTGCATCAATTTAATTAAAAATATGCCGCTTTTTAACAGGTTAGAAAGAGACGAAAGTCATCAGCTGATCAATATTTCTTTTCGTGAAATTTTAGCCGATAATAATAACATCTTTTAGTTAATTTATTGATATTTAGATTGTCTGACATGTCGATTGGGGTATCAACAAGTTTCAGGAAGATCTGTTACAAAAATTTGAAAATTGTTCCTATTTGAAATTGTTATTAATATTCTTATAACATTATATTTCTTAACGCAATTTTTTCATAGCGTTTTCATATCCTTTAACTTTACGAATCGAGTTAGTGCCTGCTTGGTAACCTGTGATTAAACGCAGCTCTTAATGGAGGTCACTGATGGGTGCTTTTAAACTCCGCAAAATACAACTAAAACTGAATAAGAATATAAATAAACACGAATTAACCATCAACAATAAACACACAAGACGTATAATTCAAGGTTAATATTTAGTAACTGTAATTTTTGGTTGGTAATGTAAAAATCACTATTTTCTACCAGACTTGCTGCAGAAATTGCAACAAAAATCGAGCAGACCGTTTTTTGGCAAATCTTGCAAGTTGCAAGAAACTTGCAAAAAGGAATCAGCTGGGTCCTTAATGCGTAATGATTTGTTCAAGATTATTGCAATTCCAAAAAGACTTGCCGACTGTAATGCGGACTTAAGAGATGAAATGTTGTCCTCACCGATGGGAAATTAGACATGCCTGGTTCCCAGCACTGCTTGTTATAGATTATTCAAACAAAATACGATTTTTATAACTAAATATACAATATTTAACACTACTTCCAGAAAAGAACACACATGTCATAATTAATAGTTCTTATAAACTAATTTTGATGAAATTGAAATTTTATATAGCAAAGTATTTATATTTAGAAACTTGAAAAATTTGTGAACCACACAAAACACAAAATATAAATGTCAATAATGACAAAAATTACATGTAAATATTTTAATTTTGCCATTTCCGTCTAATACACTGGCATTGTATTTCGTTTCCAAAAAAGAACGTTGTCTGTTTTATAGTTTTTCATTAGATGACACAAAGATATTAAAAATAATAGTTCTTTGATATTACTGTAAAGATATGACGCACGTTCATTTGTTCCTCGCTCCCAGTGGCGTATATAGGAATTTGTTTCGGGGGGGGCCTTACATAAAAAATATAGTGGCGCTTTCGCCTTTTCGTTTTTTGATCAATATTTCGTTTTAGGGGATCAATTACCTAAATTTTAAAATTCCTGATAAAAAAATTTGTGCAAATTGACAAAATTTCGTTTCTTGCTTCCATTAATTTATAAATTAAAAAAATTTCTACCCTAAACTTAAGGTAATTGGTCCCTAAAAACAGGTAATTAACCGCTTTTAGGATAAAACGAAATAGTATCAAAAATATTGATCAAAAAACGGTGAATGAGTCAGTAGCTCTGACTTAATTATTAACTGAACAAAAAATATACCGAGCGTTTAAGCAACAACGAACAAAACAATCTACTAAAAACAAACATCTAGTAAAATCAAGATTTATATTTTTCCTAGCGAATTCATCTTTGAATAAATTGGTTAAAATTACATTTCTCCACTGCTCGCTCCAAATGTATATTTTATAAAAAATGGTCGCCGAGATATTCCATGTAAAAATGTTTTAGTATAAAGTGACATTTATTATAGCTATCAAGTAAACGGCTTATCAGATTTCAACGAATTATAAAACCGCCTATTTTTAGGTGTTCTCAAATAGGTTTAATATCAAATTTGGTTCATAAAAATTCAAAAAAATATTAGAATGAAGTGTTGTAAATTCCACAGACTTTTTCTATTAAATCATCATTGTAACTCCACTTAAAACCGTCATTCCTAGCTTCGCCTAAAATTAAAATTTGACACGCGCGCACGGATCAGCTTTATTGCTGGACTATTTAGTACGGTATTTTAAAAAAAAGTGTATTTGTTTCCATGCTAATTGTCCTTAAAGTTTAAATATACCATTTTTTCCGGTTCCCCCCTACTATGGGGACTATCGACAATAAAACGGAATTTAAAATAAAACAAATTAATATCTTTCTTCTGAGAAAGAACACAAATCCTAAATATTATCGTTGCAGATTAATAAATGAATGGCAAGTACACACTTAAATTGCCAATTCAGATAAAAGGGATTAACAATACAAAATCTCGTTGTTGTCATGCTTAAAATAGTACCCATTCGTTACAGGAAAGAATAATTAAAATTATTAATTCGCAAAAAAAATCATTTAAAAATTTTCTAGAATTATCTGAGCAATCGCGGAAAATTGGGGAATAAATAATATTCAAAATCGGACAGTCATGACAATTTTACTGCTTTTAAAGAATAATTGAATCCTTCACGGTTTAATCCCCTGGGAGGGGTCGATGTTACCCTTAAAATCTTAAATGGGACGGGAGATGTTCGGGTTTGTTATCTGAGGCAAAATACTTTTCGGCAATGTCCGAGTCCGGGTCCTCGGCTGCCGAGATCTTTTAATAAATATTAAAAACTTAATATGGTTATTGTAGATTGTGCCGCGGGGCGCATGTTATGCCGCTGGTGTTTATTCTCAGGGATTTACCGAAATGCGGCGAGGAATTACAGGGGAATTACATAGCCGCGCGGGCATCGCTTATTTATAACATGCATTTTTAAATCAAAATAATTTATACATATTATTTTAATTAATATAAAGCAAGTCCAACAATTCAAACACATATTTTCTAGTTTATAGGAAAATATTAATTTTTCTGAAAATTCCCTATTTTTGTGGGAAAAACACCGTTTTTTTCGACACCCAATTTTTCCGGAAATTTTAAAACTCTGCTTCTGACCAATCAGGATCTTTTTTGATATTTTTTTCATATGGCGGAACATTCCCCAGGAATGGGTTTCCTATTGACCTGGTGAAATTGTATTTATTCAATAAGAAGCTCAGCGCGTTTTTAAAAATGTACATTTTTCCAAAATTTCACTCTGTCCTACGAAAGTAAATCTCTTTTATCTTGATACCATTAAATCCATGCGTTCTGTCCCTCCCACTTACTATAGCCATTTGCAGAGCTGTCACAATTATAGATTTAAATCGTTTTTGTGATTTAAATACATTTTTTGATTTAAAAATACTTTATTTTTTTTATGATCAAACACAAGCACTATAGGAAAAATCCTTTAAGGTACTGTAGTACTGACTGAGTAGTGCGTGTGCGAATAAAGTGATTCATGTTGGGTTTGAATCGTTGGAGGTTATATTCGTTGGGAAAAACGACCTCCGGAAGGTCGTTCCATAAGGATGAAGTCCTCCAGATGAAGGCATTCTTAAATAATGAAGTTCGAGGAGTACTACGCTTAACCACATATGGATGGGCGGCAGTGGTTCGTCGTGTATTTCTGCTATTCGCCGCTCTAGGCGGCATTAAGAAGGCAAGGTTAGCCTAGCACACTTCCATGAAAATATCTGTAAAAGAGAGTCAAATCCCCAACCTGTCTTCGATGCTCTAGAATCTAGGCTGTCGAGGTTCTTCGTCAGCTCGTGGTCTCCGATCAGACGAATGGCCCTTTGGGTGCAGAGCTGCAGACATAAGAGCAGTACTTTAATGATGGTCGAATCATTGGCTTTGTATAGTGTCAAAAGTTTTTGAGGTGTACAACTTTTTGGTTCGGAAGAGCACACCAAGTTTCTGCGAAGATACTTTGGCGATTTGTTAAGGCGTTATACTTCATACTGTCTGCGAAGATGTGTGTCGGCAGCCGATGTTTGTGCATTCAAAGAGAAAGATGACATAAGTGTGCTATCGTCAGCAAAGCTAAATATAGGATTTTTAGATTTCCCTAGAAGGTTGTTAATGTAGAGTAAGAAGAGAGTGGGAGACAATATGGACCCTTGAGGAACACCGGCATCCGTCAATCGCCACTTGCAGAGAGCGATCCTTAAGAAAGCTAGGTAACCATGCACAGAATCGACTCGGCATACCATAGGATCGCAGTTTACTTAGAAACCCCTCATGCCAAACAGGATCAAAGGCTTTAGAAATATCCAATATAAACTTTTACCTGAAAATGATTTTTGATTTAAATCTTTCTAAAATAGATCTTTGATATTTTCTATAACAATCGGATTTAAATCATTACAGGAAGATTTAAATCCTTATAAAATGAAATAAAAAAGATACTTTGTAAACGATGTAAATCCTTAAAAAGATTTAAATTTTTAAAAAGATTTAAATGTTTGAATCTTTAAATACAGATTTTGTACATACTGGATGTTGCAGACATAGGTGAAAGGTCAAAAAAGCAGTCATGTTAGTCTAGGGATGGGCTATATCGAAAATCCACTATGTAATATCGATATACAAAAAAACATATTTTATAGTACCTATGATGATGATTTAAATAATTTCTAAATGATATAAAGTTTTCGAATGATTTAAATCATGTCATAATGTGACATAAAAAAAGATTTAAATATAAAAAATATTTGTTATTTAAATATATCCTTAGATTCAAAACGATATTTGATTTAAATCATTTGCGGAATGAAAAATATCCCTTAGATTCAAAACGATATTTGATTTAAATCATTTGCGGAATGAAAAATATCGTTGTTATAAATATTTTTTAAAATGTTTTGAAACACCCCTGACCATTTGTTCAAAGTGATACTACCTTCCACTAAGAGGAAAACTTGAAATAGTGTCCCTGGAACAGGTTATGCCAGTGCGATTACAAGCGAACATATTTTATCAATAAGCAAGATAAGAACCAATTTAATCTTGAACTTCATGCGAGATTATCTAAGTAATATCAAGTGACTAATAAAAAACTATTGTATTCAAACTAGCTCTAATCAAGTTAAGTATATTGCAAATTCCATATATTGGCCAAAAAATATTAAATATTATTTTCATACCGTGTGTCTATCGATCACCATAACTATGGATACGTACAGCTTATGGAATGTGCAGTAAAAAGTTAAATTTTCAGAGTGAAAAAATGGGTTGGTGCTAACGGTTTACGGTCATATTTTTAAAGGTTGCTCGTCTCTTGTCTTGCGCACAATGTTGTCACCGTCATGCTGTTCCTTAGGCAATTTCCACCGGCACCCATGCCGGTCAACCAAAGGCGATCGTCCAGAGCCGAAATCAGTCGTAGAGATGTAACGATATTAAAAATATATCGACATGGATATATCAAAATTAATTCGAAAAGTGGCTTCAATGATTTCCACAAGCGAGAAAATAGGTTGTTTATTGGCCAGTAAAGAATGTCTTCATGTGCCAAAATAATGCCGTATAATTAATATATTCATTAAGGCCGAAGTTCGGTCCTGTTAGCCGGGTAAGCTATCATTAGCAACAAGTAGTGGAGTGTAGTGGTCAGTCATCTGGGCAAATAGATGCTACATCAGGAGTACCTCAGGGGTCCATTTTGGGTCCTTCACTGTTTGTTATATTCATTAATGACATAGTTAATTCTCTGGACATTAATAGTTTTCTGTATACTGATGATAAAAAAATCTATGCTCGCATCCGTAACCTGGCGGACTGTGAAAGGCTTCAAGTGTCTATTGACATGATATATAGCTGGTGTGTTCAAAATAATCTACCGTTAAATATAAGTAAATTTAACGTAATAACATTTGCTTTAAAGCGACATACCCTTGTGTACGATTACAAAATTAACAACGTACTACTGAACAGAGCTGAGACTTTTCGCCCTAGGTTTTATAATAGGAAATTCTCGTGATTTTTTAAATTGTCATACACTATAAATACTTTTTTTATGCATTTGTAAGATCAAAATTGGAGTACGCATCGGTTGTATGGTCTCCATATTATCAGGTCAGTGGCGGTTCTTCCACAGGAGCACATGCGCACGTGCACCCCCAAAACAAAACGAATAAAAAATATTAATTTATATTCATTGAATATTATTTATCGTATAAAGTCCGACCCTCCCTAATATTTTATCGTACCGTCAAACTAAAAAAGTCCGACCCTCCCTAATATTTTATCATCCCGTCAAGCCACACTGTATAGATCCGGCAACCATGCCTCGGTCGAGGTAAATGACGATTATGACGAGACTTGCTCGCACGTGCGATTAAGTAGTGCAGTTTCTCTGTGGTAACAGCTGGCGGGTGGCAGCGGGGAATAGCGGGGCTACGGCGATTTAACATGGAAACGGCGCACAGTTTTTGTGTGCACCGCGCTGTTTTCTGTTCGTGCATCCAGTTAGAAATTCGAGCGTGTATGTTTTAATATTTTAATATATTTATATATTTATTAAGTTAAAATGAATAGTTAACGGTGGACTATTTAAGAAATAACTTTAGCTCTTTGAGTTTGGGTTTGTTCGGGCAAAAAATTGAAGTGAAGAATGCGGAAACACCTAAACCCGATATTAATTTAACGCAGATCACAAGGGGTAAATCTAGGGACTTTATTAGAAAGTTTAAAAATGAAATATATGAAAACAAATTTTTAGAGGGTATTCCAAACTTAATGAGGCTGTTATTCTATAATTAAGAACCGAAGAATGGACTTTACGTTTAAACACTATTGTGTAGGGTCGATAATTGTTGTGTATTTCGATAAATGATACTCGATATGATTTTAAACCATTTTATTTAAGGATTTAAACCAAAAAACACTGAAAATATGAAGAATGCCAACTTATCAGTCTCGTGGCTCGATTCGTTCTCGTCATAAAACAGTTAACTATTGTTCTCGTCTTGGTTGCGTCTAATGATGTAGCCGTAGATGGCGTAGTGGTATTAGACAGCATCCGGTTTTCTTGATAACTCGTAGATGGCGGTAGTAGTATTGGACATCATTCGGTTTTCTTGATAGCTCGTAGATGGCTTTAGTGGTATTAGTAGTGGACTGTATAAATATTGTTACGATTTCTTATTTTCCAAAAGTTGTATTTCCTTGTGTAAAATTAAAAAATAAATAAAAATATATTTTACCTAACGCATTTTCTGATTACTTTTTTTCTTTCTACATTTAAAACGCCTAGAAAAATTTCACCATACTTGTGAACCCCCTCTATCATAGGTCACGAGCCGCCACTGAATTAAGCACGCACGCTTATGCATACTATCTGCCTGGAGGTAGTTTACTAATATTGGCAGGTTCATTCTGTCTAACGTTATCTGGGAAATAATAATAAATTTGAAATAATAATAATATAAAAGATTATTTCATGTCAATGCGAAGATACAGTGTCACCATTAAAGTCCGCACCATATGGAACTTTTTTTTATTAATGAGGTTAGTTAAAATTAAATTTCGGCAATCGTTTTTGCTTCAAATTAGACTAAAAATTATATAATCAAATGTCACCATCTGTCATTCGGTATCTGTCAAAAATTACATTCTAATCAAAAAATGCTGAAAAATGGCATTGTTTTACCGAATTTCAAAAAATTTTATTAGAAAAAGTTGTTTCTAGTACAATTCTTGGCCTAAATACAAAGTTTCAGTTTTCTAGCTCAAAGTTGATTTTTTTGCCATTTTTTCTAATTAACTTTTTTTTATTTAATGTAAGTTCGCTTAATGGATATTAAACTATTTGCTTATACCATACTCAATATTTTATTTAGTTTGTATGAGCTTTTTTTTACTAGAATGCCATTTTTTTTCGAAATTTAAAATTAGAGGCAAAAAAATTTGACACAGGTGGTGCAAAGTTATCCTAATTTAAAAATTTTAACAGATAGACGTCAGATATTCCATTTTTTTGATAGTACATACACCTAAGAAGTTTAAAAAACTTATAATAAAATTCCCAGATATCAGATTAGTTCAAAATTTAGACACATTTTCTTTTTATCCACAATAAAATATCAAGGCAATTTTGAATTTTATAAGTAGGCTATGGAAAAAAACGAATTAGAGTGCCGAATAAATAAAAGAAATGTCATAAATGTGAATATTTTCGCAAGTTATAGTTTTCAGTGTTATCACCAATGTTGTCCATTCAAGAAAAAATAGAAATTGTCTTAATTTGTGGAGAGAATATGCCTCACCGGCAAGTATCTGCCATTTTTAATGAGAGGCATCCAGAAAAAAATTTGCAGCATAGCACTGTTTCAAGAATAATGTCAAAATTTAGAGAAACTGGATCTGTTCGAAATAATTTTAAGAAACCTCACGCGGCAAGTAAATACGATGAAGCAGCACAACTTGATGTTTGTTTAACTGTTATTGACCACGGTCAAACTAGTGTAACCAAGATAAGTGATGCAACAGGGTGCAAGAGGGAAAGCGTTAGAAAAATTCTTCAGAAAAATCGATTTCGGGCATATAAACCCAAGTTTATAAACACATTAAAAGAACGCGATTTTGATATCCGACTTGATTTTTCGTTTTGGTATCAGGGACAATATGAGGAGAATATTCTTTTTCCATACAAGATATTATGGACAGATGAAGCCACTTTCTCTTCGAATGGTACCGTGAGCTCACAAAATTGCCGATGGTGGTCCCAAGAAAATCCTAACTTCACAATTGAATGTCGCGACCAGTATCATTTTAAAACCAATGTTTGGTGTGGAATTTTGAAAGATGAGCTTATTGTACCATACTTCTTTAGAGCAAACTTAACTGGTGAAAGGTACCTGAATTTTCTTGATAACGAGATTACCGAAGTTTTGGATAACATGCCCTTACACCATAGACATAACTTATGGTATCAGCTTGATGGTGCACCCATACATCAAACTGTAGCAGTGAAAGAACGCATAAACCAATTATTTCAAAACAGAGTTATAGGGCGTGATAGA
This sequence comes from Barypeithes pellucidus, assembly GCA_963991005.1. Lineage (NCBI taxonomy): Eukaryota > Metazoa > Arthropoda > Insecta > Coleoptera > Curculionidae > Barypeithes > Barypeithes pellucidus. The sequence goes on along the minus strand of OZ022564.1, from coordinate 29,617,918 downwards.
GAATGTCACTGGCCACCCAGGTCGCCTGACATAACCCCACTAGACTTTTTTCTGTGGGGTTATCTTAAGCAGAAAGTTTATAAGAATCGACCGTTTAGAAATATCGAGCATTTGGAACAAACGATAGGACAGTGTTGTGCCGATATAAGACCAAGCTTTTTACAAAATGCTGTCAAAGACGTTTATAGACGGACGGGTGTTTGTATAGAGCGAGAAGGACGTCACACTGAAATGTGAAATTTATATTGCTTTTGTGTTACCTATTTAAAATGATTAAAGTTCCTTTTTGTTCCTTTTAATAATAATGATAGTTTTAAGTATAAAATAAAATTTTTATCAAATATTTAGATGTATTTGTCATTTGAAAAACGAAACATCTGACGTCTATCTGTTAAAATTTTTAAATTAGGATAACTTTGCACCACCTGTGTCAAATTTTTTTGCCTCTAATTTTAAATTTCGAAAAAAAATGGCATTCTAGTAAAAAAAAGCTCATACAAACTAAATAAAATATTGAGTATGGTATAAGCAAATAGTTTAATATCCATTAAGCGAACTTACATTAAATAAAAAAAAAGTTAATTAGAAAAAATGGCAAAAAAATCAACTTTGAGCTAGAAAACTGAAACTTTGTATTTAGGCCAAGAATTGTACTAGAAACAACTTTTTCTAATAAAATTTTTTGAAATTCGGTAAAACAATGCCATTTTTCAGCATTTTTTGATTAGAATGTAATTTTTGACAGATACCGAATGACAGATGGTGACATTTGATTATATAATTTTTAGTCTAATTTGAAGCAAAAACGATTGCCGAAATTTAATTTTAACTAACCTCATTAATAAAAAAAAGTTCCATATGGTGCGGACTTTAATGGTGACACTGTATATTGTCGATACATCCAAATTTAAAAAACTTTAGGCATGATTTATGAGACAAGAATCCCCGAAACCATATTATTAGTTAATTTCATTATTCAAAAATTTCTCGTGACTATAGTTTTTTCAGAAAGTATTCGAAATATTTGAAAGGTGAGAATACTCGGCCAAACTTTGTTTGGGTTTGTTAATGAATTGAGCTAACTATGATAGCATTTAAAAGAGCATTTGAAGCTTTGGGTATATAATTTCGTTTGGTACTTTCTCATACATTTGACAGGGGCCGCTGACGGGCGTTACATTTCCTCTAATCATACTGATATGGCTATTAATAATGAAAACGGGCAGTCGCTGGTTATGCCAACATATTTATTTAAAAATATTCCCCGGCCTCGCCTTTAGAATTTAAAATTTAAGCGTTGAATAAATTTTGACGAATATTTTCAGGCTTCTTAAAAAATTTAATTACGACGCAAGCGCTTTTAGAATAGCAAACAATTTTACATACCTACAGGACTTCTACTTATGGAACCGTAGCAGAGGCGTTGCCAAAGGGGGATGCGATCGCCCCTCCTGCCCCCTTTAGTGACGTCTGTGAGTCGGAAAAAAACCCGAAAAATCGAAATATTTTCAACGGCAAAAACCACCCCCCAAAGGGGTTAAACGCGCTTCAAAAGGTTTCCCTGCAGAGAAACACACTTTCCCCCCGTTTTCGAGGATGCTGAGCACGGTGCTGGTGTTGGATATCGCGTCCGACCCCTTCCAACCCCTCACCGACCAATGCCCGCCCCCCATTATGGAACGACATTACCTTTTAATAAAAAATTTCGAAAAAAATTACGTTAAAAATTTGTTTTTTGAATTACTCTTTCTGTTTTGTGATTTTTTATTTAATTGAAATTTAAAAAAAAATTTAACTTAGAAAAAAATTTTTTTTCTAAAAAATTAAAAATAAACTGACCACGCCTTGGCGTTTTTTCGCGCAAACTATTTGATTATATTTTTTCAGTTGGACCTGAATGAGAGACCGTTACAACCAAAAAGAGAAGTACAACTATTTTCCCCATTCTCAACATCCTCGGAAACGGAGGGAGAGGGTATATATTTGCCGCTGATGCTTGAAAAAAAAATTCACCCCTTTCAGGGGCGAGTATTGGCCGGTGGAGGGGTTGGAAGGGGTCAAACGCTATATCCAACACCACCACCGTGCTCAGCATTCTCGAAAACGGGGGGAAAGTGTGCTTCTCTGAAGGGGAAACCTCTTGAAGCGCGTTTAACCCCTCTGGGGAAGGGTGGGGGGGGGGGGGAGTCTTGTTCCGTCTGAAAATATTTCGATGCTCGTCCGACTCACAGACGCCAATACTTGACCTGGCGCCCTTTCACTACTTAAATAGGTACCTAACAAAAGGGACATACTACCAAAAAATCAAGTCACAAAGATGGTTTTAAAGTAAAAAAAGGTCTTGTTAAATACTTAAATGAATGAAATAAATGTGTATTTTAAAACATAGGTGCAATAAAAGGACGTCAACAAACCCCAAAAGGACCTTGATCCGCCCTCAAACCCTGGCTAAACAACTGGGCCGCGTCCGCGGTTCGAAAATGAAGTTTACAAAGTAAAATTCGATACTCGGTATTCACTAAGATGAGTCCCAAATGTTTCGGATGTTTACAGTTGTTCCGAAAGCAGACTTTCACGTTGTATGGAAATTCTACGATACTGCATTTCCATTTTGCTTGTGATCTCCTGAAATTATCCTACTTCTTTATTTCTTTTTAGGAAATAATATCTACTTTCAAAAATGTTCGTCGAAAGACAAGTGTCCACCACAGTAAGTTTAATAAGTGAGGAGGACGAAGACATATTCGGACACAACCTTCAAGACGCTGAAACGTACGAAGAAAAGAAATGGACCAGGGGACACTTGCGGGTAAGGATCATTTAATATAAATCTTGCTTAACATATAATTAGAAAAATTAAGAGCGTTGGTAGCCGCTCCTCTAGAGTCTCATTTTTAGCCTTTATTGCATTTATAATAATAATAATAATAAGATAGATACCGATGCGATAAAGGAACTCTTGGAATGTAACCTCGGGAACTCATATTTCGAAGGAAATAAGAGGATATTTAATCAAGTGTCTACCAATGAGGTGATCTCATACACCTACTGACAATATTTACATGGAGTGGTTTGAAACTCAAGCTATCCACAAAGCCAACCAGAAATAAAACCAACCCGTAATTGTCCAGAACATGGCAATATCATCCAGACTTGTATAGAAAATCAATGCACTCACAGCCCTTGTGAAGAGCCTAAAGGAGAAAGAAACCATATTCAATTTAAAATGGCCTTGACTAAAATAGTTATCATAGGAAACTTGTGGATGGAACTCTCGAAAAGAGTAAGAATCGGTTAAATCAACCCAAATAAGACCAAGGACCTCTACATATCCTCAATATTCCATACGTTCAACATGAAGGCAAAGCAGTTGTCACCTCAAAGAATACCCGAAGAAGCCATATTATCAAAATGAAGCCTACCAGCCAAATGGAGAGGAATACTGCGTTTTAAATCAAATACCTTGTGAATGAGGTAGTCATGTATATAGTTTAAAATTTGGTAGACTGAATGAGCACGAGTACTGAATGTATGAAAACTTCTAAGTGCAGCCACAAATTTTCCAAACCCAATTTAATCGATTTACGTGTGCTTAGGACAACATATATTTAATTTAGATATTTATTTCAAGAATCAGAGCCGGTCTCAATTATTGTTTAGTGGCTGGCGTGAATTTTATATCCTTATGTGCTTTTGGAGCAGATAAGGGAAGTCTCGGAATTGTTTGCTAGGTAACGAGTATTTTTTGTAACTTTAGAACTAGAATGCTTAATGGCAAACCGAAATAAATAAATAAACAAATAATTAGTTTGTAGCGAGGATTTTCAGATGCAGTTGGATCGGGGAAAGAATGACCGCATGCACCTGTAACAGTTTGATTCAAATCGAGATTATGTAGCTCAAATAAGAGTAGATTACTTTTAACGCTGGTGTTAAAAATAAAAATACTATACAGGGTGCTGTGGAAATCACTTATTATATTTAAATGGGTGACTCCTTGGATGTCCTAGAGAAAGGCTTCCAATATCCAAATACTAAGGTAAAAACACTTTTTGCCTACATGCTGTCGCGCCGCTCCATCTGGTTTCAGTTAGTAACAATGTAGGTCACTAGAGTAAACTACAGTGATGCCAGATTACACCGCGTGTCTCGCCCTTGCTTGGATATCCACCGCGCGCATATTTATATGTTTAACCTTCGGTGTCGTTGCTTCAGTATGTTTCGATACTCGGTGTTGGGACGACGTTGCCAGGGTGTTATGGAAATCACTTATTATATTTTAATGGGTGACTCCTTGGGTGTCCTAGAGAAAGTCTTCGAATATCTAAATACTAAGGTAAAACACTTTTTGCCTACATGCTGTCGCGCTGCTCCATCTGGTTTTAGTCAGCAACAATGTAGGTCACTAGAGTAAACTACAGTGATGCCAGATCACACCGCGTGTCTCACCCTTGCTTGGATAACCACCTTGCGCATATTTATATGTTTAACCTTCGGTATCGTTGCTTCAATGTTTCGATACTCGGTGTTCGGACGATGTTGCCGAGGGTTCCACGTGTTTAACGTATACAAATTTTTAACGTTTTGTTAGTTGTAGCATTACCCAATTTTTTTTCTGTTATGAAATAATTCATAATGTAATTTCAAATTTCTGTTGCAAAACATACTTTTTGTGTTTTACTTTCTTATGGAATTTAATTATAAAACGGATTATTTTAAAATAAGATCGAAGAGAGTATGTACCTTAAATTACCTTAAATTTGTAGTTTTTTTTTTCTAAAAAGTTTGAAAAAAAAGTAATAACGCGGGTAAAAGATATCTTGTTGGCAAAGACTGACCACGTGCGTCTATAATACGTGCGTTTATAATTCTGTGTTGCAATCTGACAACACCGCCTACAATGCGCTCACCTCCTCGCTCAGTAGCGGCCACGTAAATTTTCAGATTTCATATAAAGTGTTTATTTCGCTTAATAATTTAAGGCGTAATTTATGGTTATTTTTCTTCAATTTATTTTCATCTCAGGATTTGTCGGTTTAAATATAATAAGTCATTACCATAACACCCTGTATAAATAAGGATATTATTATTTTTTATTATTAACGGTAATATTGATACAGTTTGAGCAACCAGAAATATGAATCCTAATAGAAACAATAGAACTAGACGACGACATCGTAAAAGAGATTTTGGCAATTCTCCCCTGATTTTCCAGTGGAGTTTCAATATATTCTTCTGTCACTGTTGAGGACTTCCATCCACCGTGTCTTCTGATGGTCTTCAGGTTCGCACCAAAGTTTGTCAGTAAAATGGCCGAAGATCGATGGAAACAGTGACTAGCGCAAAGCTTCGGATCTGGACGCTTCAAGAATTCCGATTTAACTGCAGGATTGTACCGAAACTATTGACATCAACTGGATTTCTTAATACATGTGATATAAATTCGACGATGTCCGATATCTGCTGGTCGAAAAGTACTGTATTTTCTGTACAAATTCAACTACAATGAAAGTTAACGCAACATCGGTTCTTGTATATGGAATCTTCAACACTAATGTAGATTCCAAATCCTCGATGTTGTCGATTCTCAAATGACATAGCTCTTTTCTGTGACACGAAATATACCCAATATAGTTGCGTCTTTCAGGAACTGCTCAATTTGGTCTCTTGTCCAAGTCCAAAATAAGTCTATCTATAATACATTATCATGATACAGCAGTGTTACAAATAAATAAAGACAATGGCTTAAAAACAGTGCCGACATTAAAACGATAACGTCTGTATCTCAGCGTCTGTACCTCAACATCTAAGACCTTAACATTACAAGAAACCAATAATACGTAAGTGAAAAATCCCACATACCAAGGGACCAAGTCGATGTCGCCAAAGCAGAGCACTGTTTTGTAGGTAATTTTTATTTTGAAATTCGTATTTTTTACTTTTTCCGTAACCCTTGAGAGTGATTATACCGGAAGAGAAAAATATGACTCGTCCGTCCCTGATTAGCATTATGTTCCTCGAAGTGCGACAGATAAATCGTTTTCTCTTATCATTTTGTATATTATCTTTTTCATATTGGCGACACATTCTCAAATTCAATTATAATGAGTAAGGTGACAGAAAGTAATCAATCATTTTTTCGCGCAAAATGTAAGATACAGTGAAAAAAATGCGTGAAAATGTTTTAAAAGTGTAAACAATATGTGCAAAGACGTAACTAATTCATTTCGGATGAACATTTGTATATTTAGAAACGAGGAATGGCTTGTTACCGTAGAAGACTAAAATTGTATAAGGTGCGTAGACGGGACTTTACTAAATTTTAAAAGTTCAGTCTACCGCGTTGCTGAATCATTAGACCATCATATTTATTACTCAGGGCAGGCAATTGCCTTCAATGCTGGGAGCAATAATATGTTCATGGATATTAGTTTATCCGATTTTCACGTGTTATTTTAACATTTGCTTCATATCAGGACCTATATTACCATTAGGGTCATAATTAGACATATGACTCAATTCGGTGGCGTTTGACGAAACAGCGTAAGCGACAAATTTCTCGAACATGGTATTTTTGCCGCCAACTGTTGCTTATGATAAACAACTGAATACTATAGGAAACTTTGTTAGGCATATGATTATTTAAAAAGGTATAAAAAGTTATATTTAAGAGCACTTACCAGTGACCTCCATTAAGGTAAAAAGGTGTGACAAACTATAAAAAAACTATTGGATAGAATTTGTTAAAAAATTTTAATTTAGCTTCGAAATATTTCGAAAAAGAATTAAATTTTTTTCAAAACGGTAAATAACGTTTAAGTTATACAGTCATTTTTGAACGTATTGCATGCACTATCAATAATCTCAATTAATTTTATAGCTTAGTCTTATTGCAAAAAAAAAGTTACACCGATGATTTCAGGAAAAGTATCTAAAATCGCAACTATCTAAAGTGATTTGGCAACGCTTCGATGAAGAATAAGAAAAACGTCTCTTAGTCCCTCGACACAGCAGACCAGCGCGTCGTGTCTTGGAATGGCGATGTTGTATCATTGTTTAATAACAATGATTTCTGCTGTTCCGCAGCAAAATCCCAAATCGGATCACGCAGTCCACTGATAAATACTCTTAAGTTATCGTATCCACCAATAAATTTGTAACATTTTTCAAAACGGCCGTATTTACATCGTAAGCGCCATTATATTCTAGACAAAACATCATATGCGTCGTACACTCGTGGTGGTTACGATTTATCATAATGTAGCTTACGATAATTTATAACCCCACCGTCCCCACCCGACACTGGGTGGGTAAAGTTTATCTTAAGCGATAAATAAATATATAAAACTTTCAAAAACTGTATTGAGAAATTATATATACAGGGTGTTATGGAAATGACGTATTATATTTAAATGGGTGACTCCTGGGGTGTCCTAGAGAAGCGCTACATATTTTTTTTCAAATCGAACGTTTAAAAAGTGGGGTAATTCACCCATAAACCCACACACAACTCCTCGGCACAGTCACATTACACTGAGCAGCTGTTCTGCACTGCAACAGATGTTCTAGCGCAATGTTGCCAAATTGTTCGTGTAAAACTTTAGATTCTTATAAAAATAAATATTTAGCTACCTAGTATCCAAATAGAAGTGAATCCAGGTGCCAGTATACTAGCAAGTAATCCAGGGCACATAAATCTTCAGTTTTTTTGGTTTTAGTGGGTAAAGCTTATAACCCACCACTAAAACCCCTTCGGCGTTTTTCTTCCAATCTCAGAACATGACCCTGTATATCGTCAGAGACACAGAACAAATAGTGAAACACTGAACAAATTACCATAAATCACTTAAAGAAACACACGTTTCAAATTAGTTTTTTTAAGATAGGCCCTTGTCACACAAAATCGCTACATACTAATGCATTCTTTAACACACACAAATAGGACATAGGACACAATTGGCACTTTATAAACTAAAACGTTCAGCAATTATTTTATCTGCTGCATCCAATATCTTATATCGCAACTGATCCATATTTTCGACTTTATCAACTATTTCTTTATTCATCGTACCCCATAGAAAAAATTGCATGATGTAAGATCCGGTGACCTTGCGATTTCCAGTCTGTTACTAAAGGAACATTTTCTAATATGCCTTCGACTTGATTTTTCTGTATGTACTAAACATTTTCCCACTTATTCGCACTGTACAGTTGATTAAACATCCCGAAAAAACTCTTTCGCGCGAAGCCGCTTGTTGTCAAGCAAATGTCAACTTTTAACCTGTCGATTTATACTAGAGATGTGCTAATCTTGGGTTTTAAAATCCCGCTGTGAAACGATCGATTTAATTTTTTTAAGCTTTTCGAATGAAATAAAGCACCAGAGCAGCGATTAACAAGTTTTTTAATCTTTATTGGTATCTACAGCAGTGAAGGAAATCAATAAATAAATGCTGTAGATTATTATAATTATTTATTTCAACCTTTTTTTGGTGAATGTGCAGGAATCTACCGGAAACCATGCATTGCATTATAATACATTTCTAGTTTTTGACAGTTCGTGTTTTGAATATTTCAGGTCAGATGTGATTTTTAATGTTATTTACATTTTACAATGTGTTTTTTAATTAAAAGCAAAAGTTCATGCAAACCTAAGCGAGATAAGCAAATGTTAATAAAAACGATGTCTCCAAGTGAATTTTGTGCAGTTTTATGGCGGCCAATGTTCATGTGTAGTTTAGTTTCGCATAACCAGGTTATGTGATGTGCCGGTTTCTTTACTAAAACGCTGTATAAGTTTTTATAGAAGTTGACATTAATTTTTAAATAAGACCGACAAGGTAAGAGTATGTGTGTGGCCTAAATAAAATTACATTAAAAAATCAGCCAATCAAAAGTTAAAAGGTCATTGACATTTGACCTAGTTACGTAGTTGGGTATTTCCTTAGAGGTATTTCAAACTTAAAGAGTGTAATTCTGACAACACCGGTGAGAATTCGGATGTGTCGCAGTGCGGTACAGAGGTATTCCTGGTTTGACGTCAGGTCATTTTTACCGCTAAATGAATTGAAAGCGCCATTTAAGGATATTTTTCTTCAATTTGTATTCATCTCAGGAATTGCCGGTTTAAATATAATACGTAATTTCCATAACACCCTGTATATAAAAGCTGTAAAATAACCTGAAAATATTGAAGTTTACTAAACTTGGCTAGTCTAAACTAAACTATAACAATACAAAAAAATAAGTAAAAGAAAACTCCTACTGTAAAATTTGAGGCACATCGCTTATGATGTTTTGTCAAAAACCCATAGAATTACAAGTAGAGCCCGAAATGTACATCAAAATAAAAGAATTTAAGGAATCTCAAATCAGTTAAAAAATGATACAGTGTCATCATTATAGTTCAAAGGAGATGATACAATCGGTAGGTGATATCATGATGAGTAGGATCAACGGTTCATACAACAACTTCCAAGTGTTGTTTCAACGTCATATTGGAAACATCCGGGAAATCCTTTAGTTATTTTATGTATAATAATAAAATACGTTGTGGATGGGACAGTTTCCCAGTGTATGAATTTGTCAGTATCTTGAAGATGTGTTACTTGTACATGTTGGAAATAAGACCACATAGCAAGTGAATGTCGCCAGGAAGACTACACTTGCCCTCAATACGGGGGAAATCGTAGAGAAGAAAATCGTACTTCAGAAACAAAATGTAGCAACTGTAAACATATTAGCACGGTTCTGAGGGTCCCAAATAAACAAATATAATCATACGGTGTTTGATCGAAATTTTACTTCATATAAAAACGAGCTGGAAAAAAGCAAAGTCAAGAATCAAATATGAATAGCAATCAAGGAAATCGCAAGTTATGTGTTTGTCTCTCAATGTACAAGAGTTTGTTCGTCTCTCAATGTACACAATCAACTGGATGAACTGTGACATCTAGTGCAACAAAAAGATGCTTTTGTTATGTGTCTAAATGAGACTCATATATATAACCGAATATATAGAATATAAGAGAAAAAGAAACAAATTTATAAATGTAACCCGGAGAGAGACGTTAAAGTATTACGAAAGAAATATAGCGAGAAGATGACGGGAACATTAAAACGATTAATAAACACTAGAAACAAAAATGCAGTTAATTACGACAGCATTGAGTTTGAAGAGAAGACTGGTATAGTATAGAAGAAGACTTCAATAATTTTTACTCAAAAAGCATAATCGATATAGCTGCTGATATACCAAATGTACCACCTAGCTTTGATGATGTAAATATACAACTACCTGAAAAGCTGGATAGATTGCAAACACTGAATATTAATCAGTCCAAAAAGGTCGTTATGAATCTGGAAAATAAATCAACATCAGATGATATTTGCAATGTCAAGTTCCTAAAAGATTTTGTGTAGTTGGAAACCCCTTACTACAATTAATAAACACGTCACTCATAACGGGAACCATTCCCAAGGCTATAAAAACGAGCTTCATTGCAGCTGTTCCGAAAACACTTGCGCCGTATAGACCAGCAGAATATCGGCCAATTAATTTGTTACCAGTGATTGATAAAATATTAGAGACCATTGTGTGCAGTCAGTTAGTTACCTCAGTTTCGAATCTTCTTTATAAGGATCAACTTGGATTTAGGAAGAAACACTCTTGTGAATCGGCTTTACAGTATCTGTGTTCCAAGTGGCGTTCTGACATCCATAACGGAAATATCGTGCTTAGTGTATTTATTGATCTTCAACGGGCGTTCGAGACCATAGACAGGAAACGACTTATTTGCAAACTAAAAAAATATTGTGTAGAGGCGAAATTGCCTCGTTGGTTTAGTGACTATCTTAGTGATCGTTACCATGTTACTAAAGTTAATGGTACTGTATCCAAAAAAGTAAATAGTGTGCCCCACGGGAGTGTGCTGCGGCCACTACTATTTGACGACATTAACGAAATTGATAAAATATTGAAATATTTTTTTGTCAGTCTTTTTGCGGACGATACTTTGTTGGCTGTGCCTGGCAAAAATTTTGAACAACTTGTTGAGATAATGAATTTAGAATTAGATATATTATATAATTGGCTGTGTGTTAGTAAACTAAAATTAAATATAAAGGAAACCAAATTTATGATTGTTGGTAACAAACAAAATTGTAAAATATTTTTGGATCATAGTTATAAGATTTAAATAGAATAATAAACCTATTGAACATGCAAATTAAATAAAGTAGTTAGGAGTAATATTAGTCTGTTAAACTCTTCTTTCCATATTACTTTTTATTGGTAAAAAATAGGCACAAAGGATAGGATTTTTTATAAGAATTTCGCAATATCTTAGTTACTGGTCGCGTCTACTCGTGCTTAACACTATAATTAATCTTGATTTTAGCTATTGTAATTCACTACTAATTTCGTGGAATAATATGGACATGCAAAGACTGCAGGTGCTACATAATAAAGTTATTTTACCTTGAACTCGATATACCCTGTTCTACTAATGCTCCGGTGACTGAATGTTTCGCAGAGCATCTCAAGAGATGCGCCTATGAACTAACGCCAGTATTTTGTAGACAAAACAGCCTTTGATCGTGTTTGGCATGAGGGGTTTCTAAATAAACTGCGATCCTATGGTATGCCCAGATTCTGTGCATGGTTGTCTAGCTTTCTTAAGGACCGCTCTCCTGCGGATTTCTCTCAGACACCTTCACCATCAATGCCGGTGTTCCTCCAGGGTCCATATTGTCTCCCACTTCGTTTTACTCTACATTAACGACCTTCTAGTTAAAACTAAAAATCCGAATTTAGCTTTGCTAACGATAGCATACTTGTCTCATCTTTCTTTTTGAATGCACAAACTTGAAGCAGCATGAAGTATCACGCCTCGACAAAGACCTGGAAGAAATTTTGCCTTGAGGTAACAGTAACCAAGTCGAATTTAACGCTAAGAAAACCCAGGTAGTAGTTTTCTTTAAAAAGGTTAACATTACAGAACCGGATATAGTCGTGGCAGAACACGCAATCCCACTGGCTAAATCTATTAATTTGCTGGGCGTCAATCTGAGAGGAAATATGTCTGGCATAACCACATGGTGGCAATCACCAAGATAGCTTCTCAGAAACTTGGTGTACTCTTCCGAACCAGAAAGTTGTACACACCTCAACAACTTTTGACGCTATACAAAGCCCAGATTCGACCATCACTAGAGTACTGCTCTCATGTCTGGAGCTCTGCACCCAAACATACTCTTCAGCTACTGGATCCTATCGAAAGGAGGGCCATTCGTCTGATTGGAGACCACGAGCTAACGAAGAGCCTCGACAGCCTAGAATATCAAGGCATCTTTTAGTGATTTTTTACTGCGTATCCATGTCTTTAGTGAATTTTTTCATCTGGAGGACTTCATCCTTATGGAACGACCTTCCCGAGGTCGTTTTTCTCAACGAATATAACCTCCAACGATTCAAAACCAACGTGAATCGCTTTATTCGCACACGCACCGCTCCCAGAGCGCCTTAAAGGATTTTTCCTATAGTGCTTGTATTTGATCATAAAAAAAGCGCTTTGTGGTGTCGAATATGGTATGTATATTTAAAATTAAACATAAATTGTTGCCCGTGTATCTACATGAATATTTAATTCCTAGGTCTATAAGACATTCATATAATATAAGATCAATTTGCTAGAACAACATTTATGCGCTTATGGTGACGGATTACGACTCTTCCATGCACTGACTCCAGAGTCCTTGTGTGATTCATTGTTAGTAAATAAAATCCACTCGCATTGTGTGTTTTTTACTTTCTAAAACAATGGGAAAATATTATGATTCTTAAAAAATTGTTTGTACTTGGATTTGAATGTTTGTAGTAGCTTAATGCTAATAATAGAACACAATTTTATATATATACACACTCTTGTGAGTATGTGAGTAGTTGGATATACATGACAAGTTTTCTGGTCGCAGTTTAAATTTTAGAGAAATATCGCTTTATTTTATTCCGTACGGAAAAATACAACTATGCTACGCCAATGTGTAGCTAAATACCGGTTACGCGACAGTGAAAAGTTTATCAAAATCAGAAGATGTGATGTCAAAAAAAGTATTTAAAATTACGGTGAGTCGTTTCGTAGGTCCTTCAGTGTCGAATAAAGTTTTAATGTTCTCCTTTAGTGTAAGCGGTCAGCAAAGAAGTATTAATTATTTACCGTTCCATCGGAAAAAAAGGTCTGAGAGCATTGACCTAAGGGATAACTAACTCTCTGCGGCAGAAATATAAAGTTTATAATTTTTCATTTGCTAGCTAAATAATTGGCCTAGATATCAATTATAATTATCGTCTTATCACTTCTAAACTACATTAATAATAGTATCAGGAGGATTTAAAATAAACAATTATGTTTTTCCAAATAATGACGAGCTAAAATAGTGTTTATTTTTTAATAATAACCCGATATCTTACGATTGGCAAAGAATTCGGGCTGATATTTATCATCGAATTATAACCAATTATCTTTAGCACTTTTATTTTTATGGGACGCCTGATTATCATGATATAGTTAATGATTTTATTTAGTTTTTAATTAAATACGGGTCAACATTTTTTTACAAGCAACCGTCAGCAAATCGGAATTTAAAAATAAATAATCTCAAAAACACCTGTTAATTTTTTTAATAGGTTTATTATATCTAATTAGAGGAATTATATATGTCCCCGCAAAAGATCATCGTCACAAAGATTTTGGTCTATTCTTGTATAGCATCGATTATTTAATAATTTAACGCCGGTCACATGGCTAATTTTACTCCTCTGAATCATATAACGCCAATATTTGGAACCGAGTTATTTTAATCAGTCACTATAACCATTTTTCTATTATTTATAACAGCCCTGTCTTATATTGGCTTAAAGTTTTGGAATGTTCCTTATAGAATGTTAAAATACTAAGAAAATTAGTTATATTTTTAATCTACCTAAGGTATCTTTCCTTGATGGTTTATAAATGAATAATAAAAAAATATTGTATATAGCTTCGGATAATAAACCGGCACATCCGGTAACATTTTCATGCGTGACCGGTGTTACTGTGCCCGGCGATATAAAAATGCACACATTCGTGGATAACAGCTAATACAATCTATTTCTTAAACTTTTTTTAAAGTGAAATGAGTACCTATCTGTACTCAAGAAAACGACTTCGTGTAGTATTTGTCCCTTAATTAAGACTACTAGGTCTGAGTTAACCCTGTGACCGGCGATACAACATAAAAACATACGCCTGGTAGAAAGTAGGCAATGTTCTAGTTTATACCGAAATAAACATAATAAGGAACTTACCTAAACAGGAGCACGCTTTACACAAATTCAAACACATACCGTCATATTGGTCATATTGGTCTCTAGTGGCGTTATTTATAAGCAATTTCTGCCATGGCCGGCGATACATGCAGCTGCGGGGACGGAACTTCTGGTTAATAATTGCGTTAGAGAAACTAAACTGTTGATCTTTGAACATTATTTTTTCAATAAAAATTGTAGTAGGAGTGTAAATTATTTTTATATAAAAGTAGTAGTAGTCGTAAAATGATGTGAAATATACGTGACCGGCGATCCATTTTTAAATTCAAATTTGAATACTGCAGCTATAATCTAAATAAAAACTTTTAAAATTACTTTCTAATGCAGGAAGTAACATAATATTTCGCAAATTATAATCGTTTCTACAGGCAAAGAGTTTATTTTAGTAAGTTATATGCCAAGGACTGAAAGTTGCCTGCAAAAAAACAAAGCACTAATAATAAAATATATTTTCTATACAAATATCCTAGAACGAAATGAACTAGACTATTTGGAAACCTTCAGGGAGGACAATGACAAAAAATTTTTTAAATGTTCTTTCTAATTTAGGGTCTTAGGTTCCTGACGTGCTAATTTTTCAGACTAGTTCCTTAGGTAATTTTATGAAGAAAAGGTCATATGAATATGTCCGCAACAGCTTAATCTTATTGTTACAGGATGTTGAATATTTTTTTTGAATTGTAAAGTACATTAGATATTATTTTCAACTTTGGTATGCGTTAATAGGATATAAACTATTGTTGTGATCGCTCGACCGAAAAATCGCTTGAGTACTCGATTATTGAAATAGCCGACGTCGCTCGATTATTAAAAAAACCGCTCGAGTAATAAATTCAAGCGAAAATCGTCGCTTGTTACTAATTATAAAATATAATTTAAAAAAAAATCAGAATCAACCGTTCTTCCTTAATAAAAACTCTAGACTGAACTTCTAAAACTTACAAAAATAACCTCTGGTGTTTATCAACACATCCTTCTTTGTCATAAAAATTCCAAGTGATTAATCGCTCGAGCGATTCACTCCATTATTAAAATCGCTCGAGTATCAAGTACTCGATTATTAAAATCATCGGTTTTTCCCAACACTAATATAAACCCACATAATTTAGTTAGAAACGTTACTCGATCGATCCACCATTGGCATTTTTCTATGTGGATATTTGTTCTGATTAGCCAACGGTTTCTTACGTTCCTCTCGTCAAGAAGTCGAGAATTAAATTCGAGTTAAAACTGATTATTATTAACATTGATAATGTTTTGTTGCATAAAAATTATTAGAAATCGCCATCATAATAAATATAATAAAAAAATAAATAATTTTTAAAAATATAATAGTTCTACTATACAGGGTGTCCGGTAAGTACAGGGCAATATTTCGCTAGCGTAGCTAGGGTCAGTCAACATGATCCTAGTAGTTCATAAAATCCTTTTTCCTAATGTCCCTCCTAACAAAGATATGCCCCCAAAAAAACGCACCTGTAGATTTACATTTTCGATTATAACTTTGAAGCAACCCTGTATACTTTAATAAAATTTTGTAGCTTTGTACGTACAGTCCATATGGACTACGAAACTCATACTAAAGACATTCTTGTACAGGGTGGCCAACTAAGCGAGGTAGGCGGCTGTATCTATATTATAGGAAAAGTTGCCAAGAGAAAGTGCTAGAAATTATTTGCAAAATTGTAGGACGGCCGCTAGCAGTCGATTTCCCTACAATTTGCTTATACAGGGTGTCCCAGAATATATGGGCAATCTCCCGGGTTCAGATAGAACACTTAAAAATAACAGGAGAAGTTCCTATAAATTTTTCTTTCGTACCACAAAAATGCATGCAAATGAACAAAAATAATTTTTTTCGGAAACAGTTCATTTTATCGGCATTGATCAAGAGTATCCTTTTTCAGCTTAAGATTTAGAGTATCCAAAAATATTATGTCGTTCCTTCATCATACAGGGTGTAAAAAAAAGAATTTTAGTATTACGTCTAGTCCATCCCTGGCAAACTAAATAAGCCAAATAAGGGCGAATTTTAAGGCGACTCATCTAGTAACCATTATACTAAAAAATTATTAAATTACACTTAGTACTTAAAAAATTATTTAAAAAACAACGATTTCCCGGGACGTCCGCTATGGGCCCGTATCTCCGTAGGAAGAAAAATTTATAGGAACTTCTCCTGTTATTTTTAAGTGTTCTATCTGAATCCGGGAGATTTCCGACATATCCTGGGACACCCTGTAAAAGGCTCTATTAGATATATTGTAAGCGATGTCTTTCGAGAAAAAAACATAAAATATTTTAAATCTATAGGAAGCGCCATCTAGCGTCTACAGTAAAAATGACATACACATCGCTTGCAGTGTAGCTAATAGAGCAAGAAAAACTCTTTTAAATGACACTAATTTCAATATTTTCCGATAAGGCGTTACTGAGATATTACATTTTTTCCACATAAATGTTCAATAAGGTGAAGGTCCCGATTCTAACTGAATTTTTCTTTTCTAGTCTCAATTTGAAACGCTAGAATTGTACAATCTCTTTAGGAGGTATACTGACAAAATTGGATTCGGATATTTTTCATTGTTCCTGATCTTAACTTTCTTTCTATTTGGGGCTCACACGATCCTGCTTGTTGTCGAAAGTTACAAACATAAGGTAAGTTAAGAAAAATATCTATTATATTACTTTCTTGTGCAACTTGGTCATCTCGGATTTGTTCGGGTATAAATATAATGTCATTTCCATAACACCCTGTATAAAAGTTTGGTTTATGTTTTACATGGATTTTTCTACAAAAAAAATTTTACTCAGTTTTTTTAGTAATTTCTGTCAAAAAATTACGAAAAACCGTTGTCATTTGTCACCGTAGACTCTCGATTATCCGAGCTAACGTGGACTGTACCCTAGCTCGGATAATAGGCGGCTCGGATAATCCGGCTTTTTTTGATGCGACTCTCTTTAATTAAATCTAAAGTTTTATTAACCACAAGCCCCCAGGTCTGCATCGAAATAAAATAGGAAGGGAAATCCCCTGTAAGGCAATTCTGGGCTTCCCCGTGAAGAATACATACATAATACTGGATGGCCCAGAAGTCCGGAATAAAATTAATATAGCCTTAACCATAGGCGTAACTAGGGGGGGGGGGGAGGTGGGCCGTGCCCACCCCAGATTGCTCTGGTGCCCACCCCAGAATTTCCGAAGTTCGAAGCCATACATACGTCATAGTGACACTTGCCATTAAAATCCTACTAGACTAGGGGCCAGGCCCCCCCCCCCCCCCCCTATAAAATCATTGTAGTTACGCCAATGGCCTTAACCTGTAACTTTTGAGGAAAACACTCGGACACGTCAATTTAGTTTTATATATGCTCACATTTTTATAGACATTTGTCAAAGATATGACGACATCGATCTTTTTTTTAAATAGAAACATACAGCTTGTGATACATCATTTGAAAGCTATCATCTCGTACAGTATGCTCAGAAATTTTAGCGCGATTCTGTCAAGCTATTTCAAAATGGCGACTGTTAAAAGTTTTTAAAAAATCTCTATTTAAATAAGCGGAAATTATAAATCATTGATGTTTTTTACCTTTCAAGGTAAGAAATCTTCTGAACGCGACACAATGAAGCTTTCTTACCTTGAAAGATAAAAAAAACCATCAATGATTTATAATTTCCGCTGATTTAAATAGAGATTTTTTAAAAACTTTTAACAGTGGCCATTTTGAAATAGCTTGACAGAATCGCGCTAAAATTTATGAGCATACTGTACGCGATATTAGCTTTCAAATGATGTATCACAAGCTGTATGTTTCTATTTAAAAAAAAGATCGATGCCGTCAAATCTTTGACAAATGTCTATAAAAAAACAAACGAATAACGTAAAAATGTGAGCCTATATAAAACTAAATTGACGTGTCCGAGCATTTTCCCCAAAAGATACAGGTTAAGGCTATATTAATTTTATTCCGGACTTCTGGGCAACCCTGTATCAGTGCCTCCTAAAACTCCGGGCCGCGAAGAGTAGTCACTCCGGCATCACTGTCGTGGGACTTTTGCGCCATTTTAAAACTGTCAAATCTCGTTGACCGCCGGGTACAAATTTTATTTTGCAGTTCATTTTAGTGATATTACGAACAGTTATTTATTAAAACGTTAACAGGGTGTTTCCTGGGTTTGTGTAGAGGATATTAAAAGTGTTTGTGATACAATATCTCATATATTTTGTCCATAGTCGTGTGCTAACCGGATCGGCTCTCTCGTAAGAAAGTCCCGCCGTGTGTGACAATTTTTCAGCGTTTTAGTGCTTATTTGCGTTAGAATACCGGAAAGCCGGTAATTTAAAAAGCAGTGTGTGCTCTTCTAGTTTGTCACATTTTAGAGTTTAAATTGGATGTATTGGATTACTTACGTAAACTAGTAACGAGGTAAGTTTTTGAACATTCTACATAATGACAAAAACGTGTTGTGTTCCTGGGTGCAAATCGAATTATCCGAGTACGATAAAAGCTGGTGGATCTATGCTATCGACTTTTGGTTTCCCAAAAGATGAAATTTTGAAAAATATTTGGCTAAAAGCTATTCCCCGAGATAGTTGGTCACCTACCCAACATTCTGTAGTTTGTAGTAATCATTTTGCAGGAAGCGATATCATTAGGGAAGAGATTTATAGTTTACCAGACGGAACTGTGAAAAGAATTCCAACAAAGACTAGGCTTAAATGTGGTTCATTTCCTTCTATTTTTCCAAATTTACCTGTATATTTATCTAAAAAAGTACCTATGCCAAGAAAATCTCCCGATGAAAGACATAATGAAAATCTAGCTCGTCATAATGAATTAAATGAATCATTTGATAACTCAGATATAATTAATAGTTTTCAAGACTTACTTTTAAACTATCTTAAAAAAATTAATATTTGTGAGTCTTGGACAGTAAAAGTAGAAGAAGATAGAAAAAATTATTTTTATATTCTAAATTTAACAGAGGACCTTATTAGCATTGTAAGTCAAATTTCAATTGATAAAAATATGGTTGTTAAGGTATTTATAAATAATACAGAATTAACTTTTAAAAACTTAAATTGGATTTTACCTTTTAATTTGAAACTAACTAGATGGTCCCAACTAGAAAATTTATTAGTTAGATACAAAGATAAAATATCAATCGACCAATCATTCACTTTTTTAATAGAAAGGAGTGTATATTTTTTGAACGAAGCTTATACCAAACTGGTTTCAGAATCAGATATATTGTAGGAGGAGAATGATTCAAAAGACAATAATAATTTAAATTATATGTTACCAATTTTAATTAATCAAGTACAATTACTCATTTTGAAAAAAAGCGCTATTCATCGGAAACTATAATTATGGCTTTTATATTGTATACACTTTCTCCGTGTGCATATGATTTAATACGGGATTATTTAAACTTGCCCACTAAAAGATATATACAATACATTTCTTCTAGTCTCAATGTTGTTCCCAATTCGTACCCAAATACCACTGATAAGGACCCAAACAAAAATAATTACCTAAACTATGTCTCTGATTCCTTAGAACCTCATACATGTTATGTATTTTAAATTCCATTCCATTTTAAACTTCCCACCAAACACCATTTGGCAACAGCGCATCGCTGCTCTGTACACGGCCTTATCTGAAGTTGGCAATGCCTGTATATTACGCTTGATGCTCGAATAATACGGCGTCGCTCGAAGTGCGGATTTCAACGACGGCATACTCAACTCGGATAATCCGGCGATCGGAAAACAGGGAGTCGGATAATCGAGAGTCTACTATTATTCCAATCAGGGCCGGATTTAACGCTGAAGGAGCCCTGGGGCACTGCTAATATGGAGGCCCATGCAAGGGCAGCGAAATATAATAAAATTTTCCTCGACATTGGAGGGTAGGAAACAAAACAAATAATTTTCAAGTATTGTTCGTTATGTGGAGGTCCTTAATGATGTAGAGGGCACCGGGCTCAGGACCCAAATATCCCGTTATAAATTCAGAACTGATTCTAATAGGCATGGATAAATGTTTGGGGGTTATGAGACTATGAGACGACTCTTAAAGTTGTAAACTTAAAGGATCTTCTTTTATTTTAGGATCATATGCGATGTCTAATACCCGACTTGGTAATATACTCGGCAATAACCCTGCTGTCAGTCATCGGGCTAATATGTTTAGAACTAAGCCAAAGAAAAGAGAGGAACTCCAAGATTTTTTGCGTCGTGGCATTTATTATCATCTTCATAGCCAACTTTGGTATACCACTGTACCATGACCTAGAGGACCTAGAGGCCGAATACACGTTCACCACGGCGTACTCGTACATATTGGTTCTAGGAAGTTACATTTTTTTCGGAGTGTCAAAAAACTGGATGGCGATTGCACTGGGCGTGTTCGTTTCCGTCTGTCATATGTGCCTTTTGATTTTTTTCTCACATAAACATGCACCCGTTGTAGTAACCAAAGTAAGTATTATTTTTGAGATAAAACCGAATAAACGTACGAAAAGAGCGATCCTGCTCGTCGCCACCGATTTTAACGAGATCATAACTAACTAAAAAATAGCTCTCTCTGATTTTTTTGGAATGATTATAGTATTTTCTGTATAGCACACCACGTCCAAACGCCATCCTAGGCGGAAACGCTTAATTTTTTTAGATATTCCTCCATGAAGTGCAATACAAGGTTTAAAAAAAAATTACTAAAAGGGCCAAGTTTCTTCGAGTTTATTGATCTTTTCCCCCTGATTTCTCTATCTTGAAGCTATTTTTTAGGTAAAATATAAACTTACCTCCCACACGACAAAAATTTAGTTGTTGTACAAAAACCCAATGGAAATATAAAAATTTGTGTCAAGTATGAAATAAACATGTTAAAAGGCCAATCCATCCGTTTAAAAGGAATAAGGGGAAGATGTGATAGATCCACATATATACAGGATGTTCCACAACTAATAGTACACAGGAAAACTGCAGATTCCTTGGGTAAAAATACTGCGACTTGGCCATACTTAGTTTAGTTCAATAGCTGGTAATAACCGAGATACAGGGTGTCCAAGTAAAAATTTAATTTTCAATTTTCCTAAATAACTTATATCTGAATCAATATTTTTGCACAAAATTTTGTGACTAGGGTTTTTTTGGGGAAAGGAATTTGAATTTGTTAATAATTTGTATGTAGATTATAGGGGGCGCTCTCTGCGGTACTCTGGATACATAAAAAGAAATGTAACTTTTTTGTGCCTTAGTATAATTAGATTTTTATTAAAAATATCAGTTTTTCCGTCATTTTTAAGCAATAAAGATATACTTTGTAAATGTCGCTCCGATTAATCGTTTTCGAGATATTTTCAATTACAATTTCTAATGCGCCCGTTTAAATTTTGATTTGTAAATGTGAAATTTGTCACAGTAGGCTTTGGTAAAAACAAATACAATGAAAGCACTTTGAAACCTCATTTTTGTCAAAGTTTATTTTTATTTGTCAGGATTTTGGGTGTTTTTAAGTCCCCGCTATGGGTATCGAAGGGGTAATAGTGAGTTTGCGCAGTTCGGAAATTTCCTTGTGAAAGTAAACATTCGACAGGACCGGATTTCAACTTTTTTAATGTAAATTTCACTGGTTAGTTAGGAAAAATATTGCAATCAAAATTTCGATTAGTTCGAATTACGACGGCGTTCCATGCATACGATTTCTGACGATATGATGATCCGACGGTGCCCTGATTGGTGTAAACTTTTGGTGCCAAATTCCGTCAGAATACTTATAACAATCGACACGATGAGCTTTATTTTAACTTTCATCCGACGTCGTATCTTTCTTAACCTCACTTTTTTCTAAACCAAAAATTAAGAATGAAGAGTATATTGACTATTTTGGGAATTATTATCAGCTACTAATGCACCAAATTAAAAATACATTAATTTTAAGGTTAGGGAGTGAGCACATATATATTATATTGTATACGAGTGACACTCCCTTCTTTTTTTACAAGCTTTTTAGTGAAATTCGGTTCCGAGGATCGAATTTCCATGCACTTGTGTCCTTTCATCTTAAAGGAAACAAGTCACTAACCTACCAAACAGCGAATCGAATCACCACAAATTAAAAACTCCTTTACAAAAATTGTTGTTAGGTAATGAAAGTTTATAAGCACTAATATACCGACAACCATGTGGATGAACCACTTTTTATTCTGTAATTTGAAAAAACATCCAGAACCAAAGATGGCGACGAATAACAACAAACAAATAATGTCGGGCCGGCTCTGACGCGATCGATAAATTATTCACCCTACTGCGCAAACTCAATAGTACCATGCCATCTGCCATAGCGGGGACACTTTTTGTGTTTTGAAACGTTCGTATTGGCAATATATATGTGGATAGATCCCGACATATCCTATTCGCCGGGGGACGGGATTTTGACGTGGTGTGCGGTGTCGTTATAACAGAAAACACAACACAATATTATATTTTTAATGTAACATCTATGCAAAATATAAAAAAAAAAAAGTGCCAATAAAGTAAGGCAACTGTTTTTACGACATAACTTTTTAGGTTTTTTCAGATATAATTTTTCTGATATGTTTCAACGGGTTGGGAATTTACTTCCGGTACTTGAATGAAATTGTGCAAAGAAAAAGTTTCTTGGACAGAAGAGACTGTATAGTAAACACCTTCCAACTTAAGCATGAGAAAGAACAAGAGGTAAGTGAAGGAACAGGGACGTACCGACCATAAACCTATTGTAGTTTAATCGGCACACTGGTTTCGAACTCTTTTGTTCTCGTCAATTAGGGGTTTGTTCGGGTTTATTCATACCTGACTGCATAAACTAGTCAGTGGCGGCTCGTGACCTATGATAGAGGGGGATTCACAAGTATGGTGATATTTTTCTAGGCGTTTTAAATGTAAAAAGAAAAAAAAATAAATAAGAAAATGCGTTAGGTAAAACATATATTTATTTATTTTTTAATTTTACACAAGGAAATACAACTTTTGGAAAATAAGAAAGGTTTTCTTAGTGTGTATAGCTGTCGGATCTTAACGTCGTCGCATGCAACCCTCATGACAATATTTATACAGTCCACTACTAATACTACTAAAGCCATCTACGAGCTATCAACAAAACCGAATGAAGTCCAATACTACTACCGCCATCTACGAGTTATCAAGAAAACCGAATGATGTCAAATACCACTACGCCATCTACGGGCTACGTCATTAGGCGCAACCAAGACAAAAACAATAGTTAACTGTTTTATGACGAGAACGAATCGAGCCACGAGACTGACAAGTTGGCATTCTTCATATTTTCAGTGTTTTTTAGTTTAAATCCTTAAATAAAATTGTTTAAAATCATATCGAGTATCTTTATCGAAATACACAACTTTTATCGACCCTACACAATAGTGCTTAACCGTAAAGTCCATTCTTCGGTTTTTAATTGTAGGAAATTGATCAATAACAGCCTCATTAAGTTTCGAATACCCTCTATAAATTTTTTTTCATATATTTAATTTTTAAACTTTCTAATAAAGTCCCTAGATTTACCCTTTGTGGTTTGCGTTAAATTAATTTCGGGTTTAGGTGTTCCCGCATTCTTCACTTCAATTTCTTGCTCTAAACTCAAAGAGCCAAAGTTATTTCTTAAATAGTCCACCCGCAACTATTCATTTTAACTTAATAAATATATAATATTAAAATATTAAAACATACACGCTCGAATTTCTAACTAGATGCACGAACAGACAACACAAAAACTATGCGCCTTTTCCATGTTACCATGTCCACTACTTAATCGCACGTGCGAGCAAGTCGCGTCATAATCGTCATTTACCTCGACCGAAGCACGGCTGCCGGATCTATATAGTTTGGTTTGACGGGATGATAGAATATTAGGGAGGGTCGGACTTTTTTAGTTTAACGGTACGATAAAATATTACGAAGGGTCGGACTTTATACGATAAATATTATTCAATGAATATAAATTAATATTTTTTATTCGTTTTGTTTTGGGGGTGCACGTGCGCATGTGCTCCTGTGGAAGAACCGCCACTGAAACTAGTGCAAATAGAATGGAACTTTCAGCGCTATCACATAGATGTCCGGTAAAATTTGAGCGACTTCTGTGTTCTTAAGGTCATTTTTGATTATACAGTGAGGACGTAAAGTAAGGAATAAATTCATTATCTCGCAAACTACAATTTTTAAAAAAAATCGCTCGGACCCCTCGATTTTGTTTTTCGAACGCGCATATTCTGACATAAAATGGAGATATACAGTGAGTGACACAAAATTTTTTTTTCTTACATAGAACCCACTGTATATTATTGCATATACGGATTCTTCGGAAAATCCTAAACATTTTTCATGTAGCATGTGCTATACCTTAGCCCAAGCGTTTTGGAGTTATTCTCATTCAAAATTTGAAAATCAGATATTTCGCAATCAATCAAGATTGGCATTGATTCATGCACGCTGAGGAAAACCTGTAGTCAGCATGCGTGAAGCGCAAGAAAAGTCAAGTAGGCTTTGGAGTTATGATGCGAACAAACCCAAAAGAATTAATGTCAATAGTTACTGTTATTGTCAGTTTTATGTGTATTTTCCTAACGTTTTACTAGTTTTCAAAAGACTCATTTCGTTTTTTCATAACTAAATTAAATTAAAATGCGGCTCACTGAGAAACAGCGCATAGAGGTTTTGATGATGATGGGCTACGGTGATAGGGTTAGAACACAGCAAGAAACTTGTGAGTTATTTAATCAAAAATACCCCAATCGTCCGCCAATATCACAATCAACAGTAAGCAAAATTGAGTACAAGTTTAGGCAATTCGGTCATGTAAGAGATGTCCCTAGATTTGGTCGTCCTCAAGTTGATGAAAATCAACAATTAGAAGTCTTACTGGCAGTTCAAGATAACCAGCATGTGGTGTCTAGGCAGGTAGCAAGTGACGTGGATATTGGAAAAACAACAGTTCTTAAAATACTGCATACAAATAAATACCATCCTTATAAAATTCAAGTTCTCCAAGAACTTTTGGAAAGGGACTTTGTGAGGCGCCTTGAATTTTGTGAGCGTTTACAGGATATGTGTTTCGTAAACAGAAATTTTGTAAAAAATATAATTTTTTCCGATGAGTCCACATTTTGCTTGAATGGTGACGTAAATACCCAAAATTATGGATATTGGTCCGATGTAAATCCACACTGGATGAGGGAAGGACACACACAATTTAATGAAAAGATCAATGTGTGGGCTGGCGTTGTCGATGACATTGTTATAGGGCCTTTCTTTTTTGACGGAAATTTAACAGGCGAGAGATACTTGAGTTTTTTAGAACAAGAACTTGTTCCAGCCCTGGCCACCCTTTTTTCTGAGTTAGAACGTCCCGATTTGCTACATCATAATATCTGGTTGCAACAAGATGGTGCTCCCCCACATTTCGCTGTGGGAGTTCGTACATATTTGGACGATACTTTTCCAAACAGTTGGATTGGAAGAGGTGGTTTTATTGAGTGGCCGCCAAGGTCACCCGATTTAACACCACTCAACTTTTTTTTATGGGGATACCTTAAGGGAAAAGTATTCAAAAGCCAGCCTGCAAATTTAGATGATTTAAAAGATCGCATCCGGCAAGAAATTCGGCAAATTACGAGAATTTGTAGATCGGTTAGGCTATTGTCAGTTGACCAACGGAAGACACTTCGAACATTTACTTTAGAAAAATTATTTGTAAGTTCACCTAACTGTTTTTTCGATAAATAAGACATTTTAAAAATAATTTTATTCTTTGTTTTCTCCATGACTTTTTCCACTTTTCAAATTTTGAATGAGAATAACTCCAAAACGCTTGGGCTAAGGTATAGCACATGCTACATGAAAAATGTTTAGGATTTTCCGAAGAATCCGTACATGCAATAATATACAGTGGGTTCTATTTAAGAAAAAAATTTTTTTTGTGTCACTCTTATTTGCAACACCCTGTATATCTACATTTTATGTCAGAATATGCGCGTTTGAAAAACAAAATCGAAGGGTCCGAGCGATTTTTTAAAAAAATTGTAGTTTGCGAGATAATGAATTTATTCCTTACTTTACGTCCTCACTGTAGAATAAAGTTATTTAATAAATTAGAAGAAATATTTTTCTTAGATCTTGTTATATTTTTAGGAACAATTGATGGCGAGCATTATACCAGCGCCTTTAATCAATAAAGTAAAAGAAAACTATCTAAGGAATAAAGAGTTATTCTCCAAAACAGGGAAACTAAGACTGGATAATCCCTTTAAGTAAGCTTGTATTATAAAAATAAATAAGTCGCATTCCTGAGGGGGGGGGGGGGGGGGGGGGTTCTTCAGTACCCGCCCCCTATCTACGGCATTGGTAAAAAACTCATATGTCCTTTTCCGATTTAAATTTTGTTCAAAAATATCGCCATTGACCTCTAAAGATTTTCTGCTTCGTCTACGAAGCTGATGCTCTCTCTCCTGATGACTTCATATATATCTTTAATGTAAACAAAAGTCTAGTCGGTGTAAGGTCGGGAGGAGATCTTGCCAATCCAAAGAAGCTTTCGTCCGAATATTGCTTGACCTGAGGAGCGAACTTTGTAACTCGCGATGCATGAAACTCAGCATATAGTTTTTTTAAATGTTTTCCTCTTTTTAGACAAGAACTTCTAGAAGTTCACGAAGATGTTACAATTTTGTTTGCTGATATCGTCAACTATACCGTAATGACAAAAAAACTAAACATTAATGCTTTATTGGAAACACTTAACGAATTGTTTGGACGCTTTGACGATGCTTCAGAGGTAAAACAAACATTGAAACATATTAATTAATTTATTTTTTATTTATTCTCTATAGATAACGAGTGATATGAGGTTCGTCATCTTATAAAATAAAATTGATTAGAAAGAGAAAATCCGTATTCAAATAAATGATTTAAGTGCATTGGGAAAACGATGAGGGTTTATTCTTAAAAATTAATTCTACCGTCATAATTTTACTTCGAAAAGAACCGATGGAGATTTTGTTCCTCTTAAAAATTGACAGGAAACACGTAGCTTTGTTAGGATTATCTGGATTTAAAAAAAGAACAATTACGTAGATAATATCTAATTTATATAATATTTCTTCTAGAGACTCAAAGTTATTCGAATTAAATTTTTGGGGGACTGTTACTATTGCGTATCGGGGCTTCCTCCAGAGCCACCTCCAAACCCGGCCGAAGCATGTGTTGATCTAGGTTTGAAAATGATCAAAATTATTGCTGATGTAAGGTAAGAAGAATACAATATCTTATGAACTAGTGTTTGTGGGTACTGCTTTATGTATTTCCTAAAGTATGCAGGCAACGCCAAGGCTAAGAATAATACATATTCCCTGGGCTAGCTAGACAATGACGAACAGTTTGGTTTATCTGGATTGTCATAACCTGAAGCAATCCCAATTATTTTTAGACAGGCGAGGAGAATCTGCTTACATTCCGAGTGTAAGGTAGCGTCGGGATGATATTTCTCTGAAGGAGATAATATCGACCGACTAAACTCCCGTGTAAGTCAGGAGTATGTTATCTTTAACTTCTGTTCTGTAATCGAGAATTATGTTTTTAGTGCTTTTAAGCTGTTATTTGGTCTCAGCTAGGGAATCCAATCCCGCACCCAAATTTTAATCACGCAAACCTGCGGGATTTAGCCCTAGATCCCGCGGATCCGCGGGATTTGCGGGATAGCAAACAATGAACTGCGGTATTTTTGGTTGATGCGTCGAGGATTCCCCGCCATTCTGGGCTATTGAAAATACGTTACAGAACAGTTTTCTTGCGTACGTGCGAAAGTAAGGGCGTTGTTTCACGCAAACCTACGGGATTGAGCCCATCGATCCCGCGGATCCGCGGGATAGCAAACAATGAACTGCGGTATTTTTGGTCGATGCGTCGGGGATTCCCCGCCATGCTGGGCTATTGAAAATACGTTAAAGAACAGTTTTCTTGCGTACGTGCGAAAGTAAAGGCGTTGTTCTACTAGTATCTAGTGACATTTATCAAGTGGTTGAATATAATAATGGAATTTAAACAGCAATCACAAAAATGAGTGTCAGTGTAGTTTACAAAGACAACAAAGGTTCAAGTTTAGTTTGGAATTATTTTTTAAAGTCTGAAGATGGTCTTACAGCTAAATGTAAGTTATGCCCTAGCATTATCAAAATCTCTGCTCGTTCCACCAAATGTCTTCACACCCACTTACAAACAAAGCATAATATTAATTTGAAAGTCCAGAGCAGCAGCGGTAGTGTTGATATTGATAAAATAACACAGGAAATGAAAGCTAGTACCAGCAGTTCGAGTATTTCGTTTAATTCTATTGCTAAGCGCTCAGATGTTGGTTCTCCTGTGCTACCTAAGAAAATGAAAATTATAGATTTTTTTTCATCTGAGAAAAAATTTCCGATCGAGGAAAGAGTGTCTCGAATGGTAGCTCAAGATGGTATACCCTTTGGAAAGTTTATTACATCGATCGATATGCGCCAACTATTCGAATCAGCGGACCACAAATTGTGTAAAATCTATTCCGCCTACAAGTGTCGAGTTTGTTCGGATTTGCGGGATCTAGCATTTGCGGGATTGGATTCCCTAGTCCCAGCTCTTGGATTTTTCTTATTCGAATTTAATCGAATGAGCAAAATACGAGAGCTACGAAACATGTAGGGGGTAAACGTAGTGGGTAGTTCGTGTTTTTTGTTACAATGTATTTAGTATTTTTATTACGTCTTTATTTCTGTGCAAAACAAGTTCTTAAGTGATTTTGTGTGTGGATTTTGGAGATTAATCCAGTCGTTAGGAAGTTTATAAGTTGTGTTTCGCAGTGAGTGTGTGCGCGATAAAAACAATCTTCGTGTTGTTCGCCATATTGGCCATATTACCTCAAGTGCACCATGATGGTGCTCCATATGTCATCTGATGAACACTTTGTACATGGTGACCTTTGTCTTGAGATTTATTCTGCTTCTATGAGAGAGAATATTGCGCCTAGTTGTCTATTGGCTTTCTTCAATGTGTTGGCTGTATTTACTTTCAAAATGAATCTTTTGTCAAAGTGTAGGCCTAGGTATTTGACGCTTGATCTTCAGTCTATTTTGCTTGTTCCCAACAGTAACTTTACCTTCCGGTAATTTAAATTTCGATTTTGAAAAGTAAATTGCCTGTGTCTTATCTGGGCTAATTTTGATCTTCCATTTCATCAAACCATTTTTCGAGAATAGTGATATTTGTTCTTAGCCTCTGGACATTATAATCCGAGGGGTCCTTGATGTCGCTGTGATGGCCATATCATCCGCGAATACGTATGTTTCGTTCACCGGAATCTGAGGAATATCTGCTGTGAATATATTGAAAAGTGGTGG
Organism: Barypeithes pellucidus; assembly: GCA_963991005.1. Classification (NCBI taxonomy): domain Eukaryota; kingdom Metazoa; phylum Arthropoda; class Insecta; order Coleoptera; family Curculionidae; genus Barypeithes; species Barypeithes pellucidus. The sequence goes on along the minus strand of OZ022564.1, from coordinate 29,588,108 downwards.
GGCTATTGCTGAACCATGCGGAACTCCAGCCCTAATGTTCTTGGATGTTGATAGTTGGTCGTTGTTGGTTGGTTGTTTTCTAGATAATGCAATCCAAAAATTACGATGCTTCGCATTCATTATTCAATTATCGAAAATAACAAGTACTGAATATGCCCTAACGCAATCTAGTGGGAATCTACAACAATGCAAAAGGCAGTACACATAAATATCAAGTTAGATTATTTCATGCAGCAATTGTAAGAATTCGGTTTTGATAATAGAGAATTGAATACGATAGCAACTGAATAGCGTTACCCCTTGCCAAATAAATGCTATATGTATTATATGATTTATATTTTTTTTTTAGAGAAAAGAATAATTTGACAATAGACATGCGAATTGGAATACATACAGGCAGAACGATTAGTGGAATTATTGGGAAAGTTAAATATCAATTTGATATTTGGTCTAAAGACGTTGATATTGCAAATAAAATGGAGAGCGAAGGAAAAGCAGGGTAGGTGTATATCATTGTTTTAAGAAAATACTTACGCACTCCTGCGGAGAAGTGCCCATCTGATTTACGGTCTAAACCAGGGGTTCCCAAACTTTTTCAGTTTTGTCACGGCGCTATGTGTGTGTTTTTGCATACTTTGGAAACCGCTGGTCTAAACTCTCGGGCAACCTTATGCTCAATATCGGTTAGGCCGTAAACAAGACGGAACTTTCTTTTGACAACAGTTCTAAACACGACTAATAATTTATTTTGTAGCAAAGTCCATATTACCAACATAACTAAGGATCTTTTAGAAAAACCCTACGATATGGAACCAACGACCAAGGGAGATACTGTATCTCAATTCAAGAAATATAATCTTCAGACTTTTCTTGTGACGCCTGTAAGTTCCATCTGGTCTACTAAAATACCAATTTAAAATATGACCTTTACTTGATAATGGCAGATAGATTTTACTTGGGCGTAGGACCAATAAAAACAATTCCTTCCTATGAAAAAATTGACTATGTTTAATAGTAAAATATTTGTCAGATATAACCTAAAAGACCTAACTGGAAGACAATGATTGGTGCTAGGGGATTGCGAACTATTCCTAATGCTACAACTGACCGCAGTCTACCCTATCTTCAAATATCTATATCTATATCTGCAAAAAGGTCTTTACAAAAACCTACCACATATTCTTCAGACCAAAATTAGCCGATTTAAATAAACTTACCTTAGTATAAAGTTGCTTAGCTGAGTTGGTTGATCTGAATTTTGTGCCCAAACCTCTCTTGTTCCATTGGCGTAGAAATCTGAAACAAGCAATTAGTAAAAAACCCAGGTACAGTACGTTTCACGAAAATTGGATACGACTTAATGATTTCCTGGGTCGGTCCCATTGTGTCGACAAGAGCTTGGCAATAAACAAGCGAAGTATGAAGGGACGGACTAAGGAAAACAAGTAATGATATTAATGTAATCAAATGAAATAACATTTTTTTTAAATATTACTAGTCATATTTATTTACATTTATAATGTCATTCTATAGATAGTTCTGTTTCGCTATCGCTATCCTCATCAAAATTAATTATAATTGGATTAATTATACGATCCAGACTAATATACGAATTTTCTACAGTTATTACGTGACGGACTGAATTTTTCCAACTACCTTGGGGAATATCATTAAAGCATTTTCGTATTAATTCTACAACACTAGAACTTAAAGTCGGAGAAATATTTTCAGACCTCACCAGTGATTTTAACTGGTGCCACATATGCTGTATGGGGTTAAAAATGCAATAATAGGGTGGGAGCCGTAGCACTGTATGTCCAATTTCTTCTGCCAATGTGTCGCAAACATATACTTTTTTTATACAAAATGTCTTTAAAACTTCTAAAAGATCACTTTTTTTATAACTTTCTTCAAAATATATATCATTCGCCGCCATGTAGTTCTGAATCTTCAATTTTGTATTATATGAGCTTGGAGCTTTATGTAATGGGCGACTGTGATAGCTCGCATTGTCCATTACTATCACGCTATTCTGAGGAATGTTTGGTAAAAGACAATTCTTGAACCATTCCTCAAAAACTAACAAATTTTACCAGAAAAAGATATTTAAATATAAATTAAGCAACCTAACCTACCTGATGTGCCTATATTTAATTATAATTATTACAATCCGGTCCTTTCCACATAATAATAACAAACGGTCATAAATAATGGGATGGCCCAGGTACTTTTACTGCAGCCATTAAGTTATATCCATTTTTCGTGAAACAATCTTTACCACGCTCATGGATTGATATTATTCCGAATTGTGTCCTGCGTTTCTTTTACCACATAAAGCTATGCCAACGTACCAAATTTCGGCAAAATAGTATAAGCAGTTTTTGAATTAATCCAGAAAAACGATTTTAAAATTGTCCCTTCAGCGCCGTCTAGTGCCCAAACTAAACAATTTTGTACTAAGGTAACTGTGGTCTGGAGAATATGTGGTAGGTTATATATTTAAATATTTTAAATGTCAACTTCACATCTTCTTACGACATCACCTGCTTTACAAAAACTTATTAATATAACCTCAGGTACCTATTGACTCCGAAGATCAGTCTCCAAATGGAAGTATAAGCGACACAGATGACAATATGAACCACGTAACGCCACCGCGAACGTCTATATTTAGAAAAAATGGCGCCCCTCCAAATCTTAACCATCTAAATCATTTAGAGTTGCATCGTATTACAGAAGAACCCAGAACCACGTTAACTATAATAGAGAGTAATAATTTAGACCAAGATATAAAAAGGTAAGGAATAATTGGTCATATTCTCGTAAAAATCATAAACATTACATATATACTTACTAACTTTAAAAATACTTTGTTACGGTTTTTTATTCTTGTTTGTTATGGAAATGATTTATAATATTTAAACCTGCAAATCCTGAGATGAAAACAAGTTGCCGAAAAAATCATAAATGGTGAGTTAATAAGCGAATTAGTCATCTTATGTCAATCCCGAACACACACGTGGACACACTGCGGGATATACAACGTGTATCAGCCAAATGGAATCAATTCTATGTGTGCGAAAGAACGCTCGGACACGTCGATTGGTATTTCTAGTTCCGCATTTTTTTTAATACAAACTTTTCATACAGGGTGTGTCATGTAACAGTGGCCAATATCAACTCTCTTATTTTAAATGCAACAACCTATATATTATTCAATTTTTGGATCCCTCAGAAAATTTTAGACATATTTAATGTACAATATCCTATATCTATCTTCAACTGTTTCGGAAATATTAAGTGTTTTCAGATTTATTGCAAAAATTAACAACACACTCAAAAAGCAATAAGTAATACTGTTCATTTCTTGATAATGTAAAGAACAAACAAAAAAAAAACATTAATGTAGGAGATGTTGAAACTGCTCGCTGCGCCCACTCCCAATCTACCAATTTGGAAGAGGTAGTGCAGGACATTGATTTGGTAATGGGGCGGTCCTCCATCTTGCTGAAACCAGATCATATTCGCTGGAAGTTGTGGGTTTGCTGGATCAGGATATGAGTTTGTTAAAGTTGACAAGACATTATTTTGGAGCAGTGCTAAATAATTATCGCCCTTTAAATTGCCATTAATGAAAAAGGGACCTATGATATGATCTCCAACAATTCCTACCCAAACATTAACTTTTTCAGGATATTGCGTATGTTCTTTTCGAATCCAATAAGGATTTTCCCAAGACCAATAGCGGCAATTCTGACGTTCAGCATTACCATGAAGTGCACAGGTGGACTGATCAGAAAACAAAACATGTTCTAATTGGATCACATTGTTATCTAACATTGCCATCATTTGTTCACAAAAATACATTCATTCTCCTATCAAAATCGTCTTCAATGAGCTCATGAGTAGATATCATTTTATAGGGATACATTTTATTTTCTTGTAGTGTTCCAATAATCGATGAATGGCTAACATCGCATATTGGGGCTGCTTCTCGACTAGAAGTATGTGGGTTTTCCTCAAACTCAAGCATAATATCTAATTTTATATCATCACTTATTGCATTGGCAGGTGACAAAATTGCTTTTCTATTTTACTAATTCTCCCTTGAGTTATAGGCGGCAAATTTGGAAATTTTTCATCACATAAGCGAGCAACTTTCATTTGTCTCCGTGATTTATCTCCATAACCAATCATCTGTCACCATTTTTCTGATATGCAGTTAACGAAATTCAAACGACTATAACACTGACAACTACTGTCATGCAGAAAGAACAATTGCTAAGGTCACGCGTTTTAAACATAAGTAAATAAAACTATTTATACCCTTTTTTATGTCATATCAGTAAAAAGAAACGCTGAAATGCAATAAATTTGAAAACACTTAATATTTCCGAAACAGTTGAAGATAGGTATAGGATATTGTACATTAAATATGTCTAACATTTTCTAAGCGATCCAAAAATTGAATAATATACAGGGTGTTGTATTTATTGTATTGGCTACTGTTACATGGCACATCCTGTATGAAAAGTTTTTATTGAAAAAAATGCGCAACTAGAAATACCAATCGACGTGTCCGAGCGTTTTTTCGTACACGCCCCCATTTATTTATTATAAAATTTATTCCATTTGGCTGATACACGCTGTATAAATAATTCAATGCGGTAGGTCAGTTAGCTTACAACAGACGTCAGTGGCCGCTTGAATGTTGGCCGATGTTGTCGGTTTTACTATTCTACACTGCTAACTCTTTAGAAAAAAATCCTATAATTTTAACACTTTTTCTTTCATACCTCTTTGATAATTATTTCGATAATTTGAATAAAAATGACAGCGAAAATATATGTTTTGTAACAGAAATCAAATAAATTTAAAATAGCGTTCAACGGGTTCCAACGATCAGGAACGAGGCACGCGTTGCGGTTTGGCATCACCGCTAACCCACTGACATACATGTACTTGTTAAATGAAAACAGATGTGTATGGCATCGCAGAACGTGGGGTAATTTTAGGGGTTTAGGACATTCGATTGGAAAAATATATGGAGGCTTCCTCTAGGACATCCAAGGAGTAACCCAATTAAAATAATAAGCCATTTCCATAACAGCCTGTATATTTTAGGCGAACACTAACTAATGGAGATGCAAACGGTGCAAGAAGAAATACAATATACCAAAGAAGAGCAAGTCAAAGGTACAGAGTGAATGATGATAGGCGACTGACAACCGATGTAAAAAGAAGAACCGCCTTTATGAGCAGCAATTTCAAGCGATACGTGGAGAGGACCGTGAAAGTAGATACAGAGATGGAGAAGGCTATCAATGAGATGTCATTCTCTAAAAAGGAGTAAGTATTGGCTTCTGTGGACTGTTTAATTTACATGGATACCATATGCTTATTATCTTGAGGATGATAACAGATAGGTATAGGAAAAGTTAAGGAAAGTCATTAAGAAATTAATAGGCCATAGGCCATCCACCATCAATCACCCTGTATATTCAGGGTCCCGCAATAGTGAGTCAGTAGCTCCTACACGAATTAAGTTAGGAATTTCATTCATATGCCGATCAAAATATTTTTCCATATGCAGAGTAGTCCCAACAAGTGATAACATAAAGTTATACTTTATTAAAATGGTACACTCAGTATATTATTGCATATTTAGGTTCGTATTAGTGTCCTCTATATACGCCTAAAATATTATCTAATTTGCTTCAGTGGTTTAAGAATTAGAAACTAAAACAAAAGTTATCGAGTCCGGAGAGGAAAAATCAAAAAATCATTTTTCTTAACCACGGCATTGGGTGAGATTTATGACAAGGGGTCTAGAGAATACTATGAATCTAATAATGTTTATCTATTTTATATATTTCCCGATTCGCTAAAATTATCCAGGTTAGTGCCTGTATTTAAGAAGGGTAATATAAACTCAACGTCTGATTATAGACCGATTTCAATCATTCCAATTTTCGGGAAGGTGTTTGAAATAATCATAAAAAATAACATCAGTCGTTACTTTGAGACCAATGGTTTGCTCAGTGGTCTGCAGTATGGCTTCAGGCAGGGGCGTTCTACTGTCCAAGCAGTTGTCCAAATTGTGCGTGATATAGTCGAGGGACTTGAGAGGGGAGAGCATGTCAATTTGATTCTGTGCGACCTTAGCAAGGCCTTTGACTGTGTTTCGCACGGGCTCCTGATTGAGAAGCTGTATCGGTATGGCATTAGGGGTAACACTTTGAGTCTGTTGATATCATATAATAATATGTCCCTGAGAGGGCAATATGTTTCTCTGGATGACGATAGGTCGGATCTTGGAGTGATTGAGAGTGGAGTGCCCCAGGGATCCGTCCTCGGGCCTCTTCTCTTTGTGATATATATAAATGACTTATTCTCATTTCTCCTCCCATATGGTTGTATCTGTTATGCTGATGATGCAACTTTATTGTGTGAACACAAGAACATTACAGACTTAAAAGTACATAGTTCACGACTGGCTGAGAGGGCGGAGCTTTGGTTTTCACAGAACTGTCTCAAACTTAATGCAGGTAAAACTCAGGAAATGGTATTCTCAACAAGCCGTGATGTTGTTGAAGGTCATAGTGTTAAAGTACTGGGTTTAATTATCGATGACACTCTTAGTTGGACTCCCCATATCGAATCTCTTCGGAGTAAGCTATCATCGGCAATTTTTGTAATAAGAAGCCTAAAATCAGTTCTTGATCACCGGTCAGTTCGTAATATCTACTATTCGCTTTTTCACGTCCATCTTTCTTATGGTGCTATTTTGTGGGGAAACTCATCCAATTCTGTGCAAATCTTTAAATTGCAGAAAAAATGCATTCGAGTAATTGCGAGTGTTGGTCGACGTGATCACTGCAAGCCGAATTTTATAAATTTAAAAATTTTAACGTTGCCATCGCTGTTTGTTTTACACCAATTACTTGAAATTCATAGAAATATTAAACATTTTCGACATAATTCCGACATTCATCACTATGATACAAGATCGGCTAATTTGTTTAGACCAAATAGGTATAGGCTCAGTAAATCTATTAACAACTCGCTCAGAATTGAGCTATATAATGTGCTTCCTTCAAGGGTTAAAATCTTTAACGAAAAAAATTTTAAACTTGTTATAAAAAAATTCCTCGAAGCAAATGCTTTCTACTATGTCGTGGAATACCTTGATGTTGCTTCAAAATATAATTTTTAATATTGGTTTGTTTGTTTGGTTATGTCTGTTGTTTGGCTTCTTTAAATTTTCGTATACACTTTTGTATTATTTTATATACCATATGTTTTAGTGAAATTTTAATTAATTTACTTTATAGTATTACTTAATTTATTAATGTAATCACGACTTCCTACAATTTGTATTATACAAAAATGTGGTTAAATAAAATATGTTTAGGTTTATGTTCACAAAGTGTTCATAATAAGGTTTCAAAAAGACACATTTCAAAATAATTTTTCTCAAAATTTTGAAATGAAACACCCTGTATATTATTTGTCTATTGGATGTAGAACTCATAAGCTTTCAACAATGCTTGAATTTTTATAGTAAATCTGAAATCGGTCGTAAAATTACACAACTTTAAATTCATTTTTCTCTACCCGCTCAAAATATTAAATTGCCTTTTTTAATTTTCTAGTCAGTACGTAAAGGCATCGGAGATAAGTAGCTTGCTTATCTTTTACAACAAAAAGAAGGAAATAGAATATGTCAAAATGAAAGATCCCATGTTCAAGTATTATGTATTGAGTCAAGTGGTGTTGTTATTTTGCATGTACCTCATTCAAAACGTAGGTCTGGACCGGTAAGTGGTTGTATTTTATTACTTCGTTAACATTAATTATTCTAGTCTGCTTATACGGTACAGTCGTGGCCAAAAAAAAAGCTTCATCTGATTGACAATTCGAAATGCCTAACAATCTTGAAATTTTCAAAAAATAAAAAAAATGGTACATTACGTATCAAGGGCCGAAAAGAGGAGACATTACGTATCAAGGTCCGGAAAAGCCTCCGACGGCCCGAGATATGTACCGTATTTTTTTTTACAAGTGCTCCGAAGCTTTGATGCCAAATAAATAAAGAAATTCTTCAGACAGTTTTCCTGTCTACATGACATGAAAACACTCGCGCATGGAGAATGTAAATATCTATTTATTATTTTTGACAAATAGGCTCGGTGGCCTATAATAATAGTGGTATAGCGTACGCCTTGTGATCTGAGAGTCGCGGGTTCAAATCCCGCACTCGGCATCTCTGGTTTTATTTATTTTTTTACAAGTGCCTGAGTCTTTGAGGCCATATAAATAAAGAAATTCTTCAGACATTTTTCTAAAACATCTTTGAAAAATTAACTGCCAATTTAATTTATATATAATCCGCTATTTATTATCGCTTGTAGTATGGCTCGGTGGGTAGAGTGTCCGCCTGGCGATCTGAGGGTCGCGAGTTCAAATCCCGCACCGACAATTCTGGTTTTATTTACTTATGAGCACATGGTGACTCGAGGCGGGCGGGAAAAATCTTTCCCGCCCCCTACGATACTTTCCCGCCCGCTCTCTTGGCTACGCCACTTTCGGTGAAGAGAAGATGCATGAAAAGAGGCACTTTCGGGGCACATGTAAAAAAAATAATTTTACATACGTCTTCTCATTTTTAGAGGTGCATGGCTAAGATACGAATTTATAGTATCGCTGTTAGTAATTCTGCTAGTACTATTACCTAGTACATGGACGTACTACTTATACCTTAAATACTCTACAAACTTCAGAGAGAGCACACCGAAAAACTGCATCATTAGATTTTTCTACAATACTTCAAGAAGCATCACCTACAATTTTTGGTATAGATTGGCCATATATACGGTGGTGTGGATATTGTTTCTTGCCTGCGTTTTTCTTGAAGTGGTAAGTAAACTGTCTCTTTTAAAATTCTGAAGAAGAAAAGAACGCTTAGTGGTCGGAACCGGTAAACTAAATTACAAAATTTTTTGAGAGAGAAGACCGTCTTTCACTTTGTTTCCTTCATAAAAATAAAACTCACTTAATGGGAAGCCTTCAAAATTTATATTTTTTCATTAATCAAAAAAGTATTAGAACTATTAAAAGATCTCGGGAACTAGAAAATATATTTTGTGAAATATTGGTAATCGCTATAAAAGATGCTGATCTTTATAATGAAGATATTTTGACGTACCTATCACTTCCGGTTATACCGGAAGTCGGTGTCAATATACTTATTTTAAATGGAACACAGTTTCATTCACGGTGAAATATATTTGTGTGAAATATTGGTAATCGCTATAAAAGATGCTGATCTTTATAATGAAGATATTTTGACGTACCTATTACTTCCGGTTATACCGGAAGTCGGTGTCAATATACTTATTTTAAATGGAACACAGGTTCATCTCGGTGAAATATATTTGTGTGAAATATTGGTAATCGCTATAAAAGATGCTGATCTTTATAATGAAGATATTTTGACGTACCTATCACTTCCGGTTATACCGGAAGTCGGTGTCAATATACTTATTTTAAATGGAACACAGGTTCATTCACGGTGAAATATATTTGTGTGAAATATTGGTAATCGCTATAAAAGATGCTGATCTTTTTAATGAAGATATTTTGACGTACCTATTACTTCCGGTTATACCGGAAGTCGGTGTCAATATACTTATTTTAAATGGAACACAGGTTCATCTCGGTGAAATATATTTGTGTGAAATATTGGTAATCGCTATAAAAGATGCTGATCTTTATAATGAAGATATTTTGACGTACCTATCACTTCCGGTTATACCGGAAGTCGGTGTCAATATACTTATTTTAAATGGAACACAGGTTCATTCACGGTGAAATATATTTGTGTGAAATATTGGTAATCGCTATAAAAGATGCTGTTCTTTTTAATGAAGATATTTTGACGTATCTATCACTTCCGCTTATACCGGAAGTCGTTGTTAACTTGATTATTTGAAATGGAACAACCTATGTATTATTACATTTTTGGATTCTACGCAAGATTCTAGACAGATTTCGTTTTTCATGTCATACACCTAAGTCTTTTTAGGTTTTATGTCTAAAATGACGTTTGTAGACTATTAATTATTAATTTTTCCTATAAAGAAGCCTTGATTATTTCATTTGGGTCTTTGTTGAAATGGACCTGCTTTAATAGATGTTTTATAATAGTTTTAAACTATTAATACAGAGTGTTCAAAAAATAATATTAAAAATGAAATTGAGAAAGCTGCAAAAAATCTATATTCTTAAATTGAAACCTCTAAATTTTATAATTTTTTTCTATTTTAGCATTAAAAATAAGGGTAAGTGTGAAGTTGTCTATTCCGAAAATTTTTAGTTTTCGAGATATTGCCAATTTACTATTTTCATATGGCTATTTTGTTGCGTACTTTAAATTCAGTTACTTCTAGTTGGCTATGACGGCGTTCCAAAATAGCTAAAGAAATATTTCAAGCCGTTACTTGCCATTTGAACATTATTATTAATAATCACGCCGGGGCGCTTAAATTATACAAACGAAGATTATTTTGACTTGTTTATTATTTATGGATAATGTGATAAAGTAATAACAAGAACATGTGACAAATTTATTTCTTTGGTATTTGATAGTTTTCCAATGCCGGCATAGCCAACTAGGAGTAACTGAACAACAATACAATGACAATATTTAAGTATATATTAAGTAATTAAAGTAAAATATTTTCGGAATAGACAACCTTACACAAACTTACCCTTATTTTTAATGCTAATAGAAAATAATTATAAAATTTGTGGGTTTCCATTTGAAAATGTTGATTATTTGCACTTTTCTCAATTTCATTTAATCTTATTTTTTGAACACCCCGTATTAAAAGTTTCAAAATATTATAAAAATATCAATTAAAGCAGGCCCTTTTCAACAAGGAATCGGACCCAAATTAAATAATAAAGGCTTCCTTATTTGAAAAATTAATAATTATTTCTATTTCCGTTTAAAATAAGCCGATACGGACTTTCGGTATAAACGAAAGTGATAGATGGGTAAAAATTTTTTTACAAGCAACTTTCAGTCCTTAGCATATAAGTTACTAAAATAAATTATTTGCCTGTAGAAACGATTACAATTTGCGAAATATATGTTACTTCCTGCATTAGAAAGCAATTTTAAAAGTATTTTTTTAGATTATAGCTGCAGTATTCAAATTTGAATTTAAAAATGTATCGCCGGTCACGTGTCCCTAGTCAATAATTTCTTAGTTTACCCTTTTATATTTCTCGTCATTTTACTAAAGTTACTTTTATATATAAATAATTTACACTCCTAGTACAATTTGTATTGAAAAAATAATGTTCAAAGATCGAAAGTTTAGTTTCTCTAACGCAATTATTAACCAGAAGTTCCGTCCCTGCAGCTGCATGTATCGCCGGTCGCGGCAGAAATTGGTTATAAATAACGCCACTACAGGTCTAATAGTTTTACGAATATGACTGTTTAGGTAAGTTCCTTATTATGTTTATTTAGGTATAAATAGAATAATGCCTACTTTTTACCAGGCGTATGTTTTTATGTTGTATCGCCGGTCACAGGGATAACTCGGACCTAGTAGTCATAATTAAGGGAAAAATACTACACGAAATCATTCTCTTGAGTACTGATACTCGTTTTAGTCTAAAAAAGTTTAAGAAATAGCTTGTATTAGCTGTTATCCACGAATTTGTGTATTTTTGTATCGCCGGTCACTGTATCGCCTGTCACACATGAAAATGTTACCGGAGATACATTGTTGTGACGGTTTGTTATCCGAAGCTATATACAATATTTTTTTATTAACCATTTATAAACCATTAAGGAAAAATATATTTTGATGTGCAAGTTTCGTTTGCACCTTAGGTAGATTAAAAATATGACTAATTTTCTTCGTATTTTAACATTCTATAAGGAACATTCCAAAACTTTAAGCCAATATAAGACAGGGCTGTTATAAATAATAGGAAAATGGTTATAGTGACTGATTAAAATAACTCAGTTCCAAATATTGGCGATATATGATTCAGAAGAGTAAAATTAGCCATGTGACGGGCGTTAAATTATTAAAAAATCGATGCTATAGACCAACATCTTTGTGACGATGATCTTTTGCGCTGACATATATAATTCCTCTAATTAGATACTATAAGGAACCTATTAAAAAATTAACAGGTGTTTTTGAGATTATTTATTATTAAAATCCGATTTACTGAAAGTTGCCTGTAAAAAAATGTTCACCCAGATTCGTCAAAATCAGGTCAGCATATTTTGTAGCGATTGAGAATATGTCACACAAATAGCTTTTTTAGTTCCCGAGATCTTTTAATAGGCCACTCGCCGTGCATGACCCTGTATACTAAAAAAACAAATAAAACTTACCCTCTTTTAAAGTACTAAAGTTCTTCATGTCAAATATGACACAATAAAATGCACTATTTCGACAATATGTATTTAGAAAACAAAATAAAGGAAAGGACCCCGCACGGAACATATGGGAATCGGCCCTCGGTTAAAAACTTTGATACTCGGGGATATTATCCAAAAATCGATGCTGATCAAAAGTCTCCATGGGCCCGAGGTCCGAAAATGCGATCCCGGGGAGCTACCTTCATCGCAATCAAAGCAGTAAAACTGAGCAAATGCAATGGCAATAGTGTGTCAGGCTTCCATAGCTCCTATACTAATTAACTTAGGAATTTCATTCATATGCCTTATACTGTATTATATGGTGCATTTCAGGAAAATATTTTACAATATACATGATGGCCCATAAAAGTGTGGTAACATAATGCTGTCTTTTTTAAATGGGACACCCAGTATTTTATTGCATATTTAGGTTCGTATTAGTGTCCTATATAATTGCCTAAAGTTTTATTTCATTTCATTTATGTAGTCAAGAGTAATAAATTAAAAATTAAAAAAAAAGTTTTGGAGTCTTAGGAAAAAAATTCAAAAAAACTACCTAAAATAACTTTTTTCACCAAGGCATTAAGTAGAATTTAAGACAATGGGCCTAGAGATACTGTGAATATAATAACGTTTATTTATACAGGGTGATTATAATTAGGTTTCAAACACGACACATTTCAAAATAATTTTTCTCCAGATTTTCAAATGGAACGCCCTCCTGTATATTATTTGGCTATTGGATGTAGAATTCATAAGCATTCTTTTTTTGTAATGGAAGCATATAAGTTATTTCTAGTCGTTCTCGAAATAATTGCTTTCATAAATTATGTTGTTTAAATACAGTTTTTACTATGAAATTTAAGCATAGGCGACTAGATTAATAATTATAAACTACAGTAAGTGTTCAAAATGCCTATCATGTTGATCTGAGCACAAGTTAATACGCTCTTCAAGTGATCTATTGACATTCCTCAACATTTCAGATGAAATACTAGCAAAACGGCTCATTAGTGATGGTTATACCTAAAAACCATGGTAGGCTTTGAAATAAAATAAGAATTCATATAATTAACAATTGAATTTAAACAACATAATTTATGAAAGCAATTATTTCGAGAACGACTAGAAATAACTTATATGCTTCCAAAAAAAAAATAATGCTTATGAATCCGCCATCTAACGTTTATTTTTTCAACTAGTGCTTATTTCGTGAATAGTAACACTTCAGCTCATTCTGATTTGACAGATAATTAACATCCAATAGTCAAATACTATACAGGGCGTCCCATTTGAAAATCTGGAGAAAAATTATTTTGAAATGTGTTGTGCTTGAAACCTAATTATCAACACACTGTTATTATATTCACAGTATCTCTAGACCTCATGTCTTAAATTCTACTCAATGTCTTGGTTAAAAAAGTTAATTTAGGTAATTTTTTTGAATTTTTTTCAAAGACTCCAAAACTTTTTTTTATAATTTTTAATTTATTACTCTTAAACTACATAACCAAATGAAATAAAACTTTAGGCAATTATAAAGGACACTAATACGAACCTAAATATGCAATAAAATACTGGGTGTCCCATTTAAAAAATACAGCATTATGTTATCACACTTTTTTCGGTCATCTTGTATATTGTAAAATGTTTTCCTGAAATGCACCATATAATACAGTATAAATCGGCATATGAATGAAATTCCATTCATTCATTCTTACTATTTTGATTGCAATGAAGGCAGCTCCCCGGGATCGCATTTTCGGACCTCGGGCCCATGGAGACTTTTGATCAGCATCGATTTTTGGATAATATCCCCGAGTATCAAAGTTTTTAACAGAGGGCCGATTCCCATATGTTCCGTGCGGGGTCCTTTGAAAATAGAATTTTTTAAAAAAAATTAATAAAATTTCTTATTTAAACTTAAATGTATTTTAGTACTGGTGTCATCAGCGAACTGAGGAAGAGCTTCTTAGCCAGAAAAGCGGGATTTGTATGATACCTTGGGTAAGAAGTAATTTTAGGATTTTTATTTTTAGATTTATTTATATTCGGTAGATTACGAATAATTCATATTTCTGTTTTAGCATATGAGTCAGTCATGCGCAATGGCTTTGATTATGACGTTTTTATTTCTGAAAATATTTATTTGGATTAAGCTACTCTACGCTCTCATAACAGCGATACTCTATAGTTATTGTGCCTTGTTTTATGTTAACCCTCTCTATGAAGTAAGTATAGATACACTCCCCCGACAATAAAACTTGGACAAAGATAATGCTTTTAGGGTTTATACCCCTGTAACTTTGTTAATTGGTGTCCGATCTTGGTGAAATTTTTAGCAAACTGTAGACTTGTGTCTTGGGATGATATTCTGAATTTTAGTTTCCATTGATCATTATACAGGCAGAAACAAAAGTTACTTTTTTTACCCTTAATTTCTTAACCCCCTGTGGAAAAATTGAGCGGTATAATTTAACTGAATTATATTTTGTTTCGAAGTGTGATGTTTTCTTAACACAATGTTTTTTGGTTCACGTCATTAACTGCTTTGTAAAAGAAGATACAAATTTTTAAAAAAAGTATTGCAGTTTTTCAATTTTATTCACAATTCAGAACATTACATTATTTTATGGAGCAGCATAAACAAATATCCAAAAATTAATAGCGCGTATTGCCACCTCATGTTCTCATTACTTCTACCATGTGACGAGGCATGCTTCAATAGAATTTTTAGATATTTGTTTATGCTACTCGATAAAACAATGTGTGTTCTGAATTGTGAATAAAATTGAAAAACTGCAATATTTAAAAAAAAATAGATAATGACGCGAACCCAAAAACATAAGAAAAGGTCACACTTCAAACCAAAATAAAATGAAACTAAATTCTACCGCTCAATTTTTCCACAGGGAGAAATTAATGGTAAAAAAGTTACTTTGGTTCCTGCCTGTATAATGATCAATAGCTGATTATTTTTCGAAAACTAAAATTTAGGATATCATCCCAAAAGAATAAGTCTACATTTTGCTAAAAAGTTCACCAAGATCAGACAACAATTGAAAAAGTTACAGGATGAATTGTGATTAAAATTGAAAAACTACAGTACTTCCTTTCAAAATTTGTATCTTCTTTTAAAAAGCAGATAATGACGTGAACCAAAAATCATTGTGTTAAGAAAAGGTCACATTTCAAAAAAAAATACAATGCAGCTAAATTCTATCGCTCAATTTTTCCACAGGGCGTTAAGAAATTAAGGGTAAAAAATACCTTTTGTTTCTGCCTGTATAATGATCATGACATCAATATTTTTTGAAAATTAAAATTCAAGATATCATCCCAAGATACAAGTCTACACTTTGCTAAAAAATTCACCAAGATTGGAAAACAATTAAAAAAGTTACAGGACTATAAAAAGGACTAACATTATATTTGTCCGGGATTTATTATCGCATGTTTTCAGTTTAGCCTAAGGATCCTTCAGTATTAAGAAAATTAATAAAATAAAACATAAAATTAATTATTTCCCATTTTCTGATAATTCCGACACTTAATTTGCATTGCTTTCGATTACATTTATTATTAAAGAATTAATTAGATTGTATAGATATTTTCAGTAAATTTATCATTAACAAAAAAAAAATCAGGAAAAGAACTCCAAATTATACGGCGAAATAAAAAGAAGTTCTTTTGAAAGAAATTATTTGACACAAAAACTGCCAACTTCATATTCGATTTAATGAAAAATTTAGATTACAAATCATTACTTAAAATTTTAAGTACGGTTACTTATCGTATGAGACGCTTAGATGGTGTTTACGTGTCGGTGCAATGCAAGAGGGATATTCTCTACTTAACATACAGTAGTGTTACGTGTTTTCATTAAGTGTGGTGTAAGCCGGCATAAGGCATAGTGGCGTGTGTGAGTCGAAAAAAAACCCGGAAAAATCGAAATATTTTCAGTCGGAACAAGAGTACCCCCCCGTTTTCGAGGATGCTGTATACTATGGCGGCGTCACAATTTCTTTTTGGGGTTGCGCAACCCCTCAAAACGGCCAAAAACCACCCCCCAGAGGGGTTAAACGCGCTTCAAGAGGTTTCCCTGCAGAGAAACACACTTTCACCCCATTTTCGAGGATGCTGAGCAGGGTGGTGGTGTGGGATATCGCGTCCGACCCCTTCCAACCCCTCCACCGGCTAATACTGGCCCTTGAAAGGGGTAAATATATTATTTTCAAATATCAGCGGCAAATATATATTTCTCTGCAGGGAAACCTCTTGAAGCGCGTTTAACCCCTCTGGGGGGTGGTTTTTGGCCGTTTTGAGGGGTTGCGCAACCCCAAAGAGAAATTCTGACGCCGCCATCGTGTTCAGCATCCTTAAAAACGGTGGGGGGAATATATTTTTGCCGCTGATATTTGAAAAAAAAAATTCACCCCTTTCAGGGGCGAGTATTGGCCGGTGGAGGGGTTGGAAGGGGTCGGACGCGATATCCAACACCACCACCGTGCTCAGCATCCTCGTAAACGGGGGGAAAGTGTGTTTCTCTGCAGGGAAACATCTTGAAGCGCGTTTAACCCCTCTGGGGGGTGGTTTTTGGCCGTTTTGAGGGGTTGAGCAACCCAAAAGAGAAATTCTGACGCCGCCATAGTGTGCAGCATCCTCGAAAACGGAGGAGGGGGGGGAGGTACTCTTGTTCCGGCTAAAAATATTCGGTGTTCGTCCGACTCACACACGCTACTAGCAGGTAAAGTAAATAAATCAATTTTCATATCGCTTAGAGTTTTCTGTCAAAGAAGTTATTGGAGTAGCCGTTTTCGACATTTTTCTATCAGTACCAGACACCCGGGGACAAATAAGTACGAGACCATTATTAGCGGATGGAAAAAATATCGGGTTTACAAAGCATAAATAAATTTTGAAGAATGGGGACAATTTCTTGAATTAAGTAGATTCGAATACATATTATCAGTTTCTATATTTTCTGAATTGAACTCAAGGGACCTTCAACATCTATATAGTTATTTTCTTTTTAGGAAAGTGAGACCTTTAATCCGTACCTATCTCCGCAACTGTCACATATCCTATTCATTGCCTTCTTGACATTTACCTTACACCTAATCGACAGACAAACAGACTACATGAACAGGTTAGATTTCCTTTGGACTACGAAACTTTTGGAAGAGAAAAAGAAGGCAGACGAACAACAAGCCGTAAATACGAATATGTTGATTAATATTTTACCAAAACACGTGGGTAAGTAATTAAGATGATATTTTGATATATCAAATTTTTCAAAATGTTGATAAGTCATTTTTACAAATGAATATGTACAAGTATAATATGTTTGCATCTTTTATATAATCCAATTTAATATTTAGAATAGCTGTCAACATTTTGAATTTGTTTATAATAAATTGGCTATGGCCCACTGTTATAATTAATATTTTCTTTGACCTATTGTACTTTGCCGCCCTACCCTGTATATGCAATTATTAATATTATTTATTTTTTAGCAAAAATATATTTGGATGTGAACAAAGAAATGAACGATCTGTATTATGAAACGCACAACCACGCGGCTGTGATGTTTGCCTCATTGATATTCGATGAAGATTACATGGAAGACGAAAACAGCTTCTTGTTGTTGATGAACGAATACATTACTATTATAGATACTGTAAGTAATTACACAGCCTAACCAATATTGCCGTAAGACAGGCGTCAAGGAGATGTTTAGACTGGATGATTTCTTTTGACTCGGGTTAGACATTCAGGCAGTACTAAACCAACGATGTGACTTTGTAGCCACATACAGGGTGTTATGGAAATTACATATTATATTTAAATGGGTGACTCCTTGGGTGTCCTAGAGAAGAGCTACATATTTTATTTTTTTTAAATCGACCGTTTTAAAAGTGGGGTAACAAACACTCTTACTCACAGGTCAGTCTGCGCTACTGTACAACAATTTACCCAGAGCCAATGGCAATGTTGCCAAACTTAATGTAAAACTGAAATTCTATATAAAATTATAAAAATAAATTATTTTCTACCTACTTGTATTTATCTTTATACCTAAAGAGCGAGGAAATCCAGGCACAAACACAATCAGTTTTTTTTTCTTTTTCATGGGAACACTCCTGGAAACACTTTATGTATACACAGTAATAGTGAAATAGAACCGATAGTTAGCTTTTGAAAATACAATAATACAGATTATACTACAGATTATTAGATTTTCTAACACGCGACGAAATTTGACGTCCAGAAGAAACGCGTCAATAAAAACAATATTCAAAGATTATTTATGGACGGGCAAGATACACGCGTAAACCGAAAAAATAGAGCGGATTGCTGAGAGTGTGTTGGTGATCGATGAGACACATGACACAATCCGGCCGCTGGTTGGTCTTCAACTAACAGACAACAAGCGTGCGGCGCTCTATGAAACTACTTCGCTCAGCCGATGTAAGGCGTCAAGAAGTCATTGGCATTTGACCTAGTGACGTACGTGGGTGGCTATTACTATTCCATATGATTTTCGGGTTGTTTAAAACATAGTCCGTCGTAAATGTTCTTCAATTAATTGTACAAAAAGGTATTACAGAATGGAAAAATGTTTAAATTATTTTATTTTGTCTAAAGAGTTTAAGATGTACATATGACAACACCGGCCAGAATTCCTTGATTGCTTACATGTATCGCAGTGCCACACAGGTGTTTTTCTGGTTTGACGTCAGGTCACTTTTAACGCTGAATGAATTGAAAGCGCCATTTATGGGTATTTTTCTTCAATTTGTCTTTATCTCAGGAATTGCCGGTTTAAATATAATACATCATTTCCATAACACCCTGTATAATAAGTTTTTCATCATTAAAGCGACCAGAAAAAGTAAATGAATTATACACGACTATAAATGAAGTTATTCAAGTGCGCGCATTGGCAGATTTATTTTTGAATCAGATGTTCCTATTTTAACTAAAATTGAATGTAATAAAAATATGTCGTACGCGGTCTTATCAAGCATATTTTAAAAATATTTTAAATACCGAGCTGCGTTTACTCACAGGTTGCCAAGCATGCACTATTTTATGCGAACGTTTAGCCAAATATACTTAGTTTTTTTACTTACTGGATGCGTAAAGTTAAAGGATTGGAAAACGCTATGAAAAAATTGCTTTAAAGAATATATTGTTATAAGAATAATAATAACAATTTCAAATAAAACTTGCTGCTACCCCAATCGATATGTCAGACAGTCTAAATAGCAATAAGTTAACTAAAAATCTTTATTATTAACGGCTAAAACTTCACGAAAAGAAATCAGCTGATGACTCTTGTCTCTTTCTAATCTGACAAAACGCGGCATATTTTTAAATTAAATTGATGCAATATAGAGGGCTCTGATTGCTAATTTGGGATTGTTTGGAATCCTCATCTTAACAACAACAAGGTATGTCGACTTACACTGCACTGATGACTGATGAGAACAACATTGTTCCAAACAAGTTCGAGACAAGTGGTGACATCCTACCAATAGAACAAGGTTCCTTTTCTTGGTACCATAATCCAATATGCATTAGTATTTTGATATCTAGTGTTGAGCCAAATACGGTAAATAACTAACTTACAGTCCGTATTGTATAGGGTTCTTCAGGTGGCCAGAAAATAATTCTCCTTGCATATTTATCATTAGCACTGTGTTCCTATGATTTATTAAATTACAGCTTATCAATCGTAAGGAGTTTTCCAAAGTAGAGAAGATAAAAATTGCCAAGTGGACTTACATGGCCGCTTGTGGACTGACGATACCCGGCGAGAACGAGAACGTAGTTCATTCGATAGAGACCCATCACACTTCTAGTACATTGGAGGTGCTTTTAAATTTTGCCTCGAATATGTTTAAGGAATTCAAGGACAAAAACGGTTTGGTCAACGATATTCAATTAAGAATTGGTAAGTCTTTTAGTAAAAAAACTGTAATAAGTAATATCCCTAATTTACTAAACGAAAAAAAATCAAATTGGGGTCATAAGGTAGGTATTTATTTAGTAGCTTAGTGGAGGAGAGGGAAAAGAAATTATAATATGTATTTTTCAATAAAATACATTGTGTTATGGAAATCACGTATTATATTTAAACCGGCAATTCCTGAGATGAAAACAAATTGAAGAAAAATATCCAAAAGTGGCGCTTTAATTTAATATGCCCTGTACATAAACTGACCTAAAACCAAAATTAAGCACGTGGTGACACTGGGAGAAAGATAAACAAAACAACATATGGCGGAAAACGTCAGTGAATTTTGAGCAGTGTCACTCTTTAGAAAGTCAATAACCGTTTGACAGATTGGAAGTTGTTTATTTTTCAGGGTACATTATTATAAACTTTAACGTTCAGTTCGGTTCGCTGGGAAACAATCTCTGATTTATAAACTTGAACTTACTCGAACCAACCGCCGCGGGGTTTATAAATGGTCAGGTATGTTCTCATTTGTTCAATTCGAACGACACCAGTCGGAACTGAACAACTTAAATGCCACTTTACCTTTTAGAAAAAAAACTGCAATTTTATTTACCTTTTGGGCCTTATTTAAAACCAACTTAATTTATAAAAAACACCAAGTAGGTAGTCCAAACAAAAACCGGCAAAATAACCTCACAAAACAAAACACAAAAACAAAAGCACAAATTCACATTAGTTTTCGTGTAAATTTGTATGCATCTCATGAACACATCTAAGTATTATTCAATCTGAATTAGTATTTTAAAGTGCTACTGTGTAGACAAAAATACGCCCTTATTGTATAAAGTTTCATCCACTGGTCTGGGAAATAATATAATTATTTCATCATTGGTATTTAACATCCAAAAAGTTCTAGTAACTACACGTTTCAGTCTGTTTCGGGTTTATTCGGTCGATCGATATTGCGTTATTTGAAAATATCTAAAAATACAGGGTTGCCACTTTCGATGTTTTATAAGATTATATTCATAAATTGCGGAATTTCCTTCTGTAATATTACTTCCTGTATAATTATTGTCTCGGAAATAGCAACCGCGCTATTTTTCCGAATATATACGAAGCACTCGACCCTTGGTTGGACTCGTCTATGTTAAGACTGAAGGGAACATAATTATTTCATCATTCTTCATTAAAGGATTAAAAATTGTTTTAGGCCCATTAGAAATTAGCGTTTTCATTATTTCTGACTTTCTATTGCGAAATAATTTGTATCCTATCTTCTGTGTGTGCTGTTGTTCGATGTGTACGATACTGTAATTACGCGTTATTGTTTAGTGTTTCTGTGTAATCTGATAATAGGTGCATATCTTCAAAACAATTAATGTGAAACTCGTGGGTGTCTGTGTGTTTCTTTAAGTGAGTTAGTGTAATTTGTTCTGTTTCACTATGTATTTTTTTCTATCGACGATATGCCGGTTATGTTCCGAGATTGGAAATCAGATGCCGAATGGGGTTTAGTGGGTATAAGTTCTTACTCGTGTCGGCGGCCTGGATTTAATTTCTAAGTAAGCTAAATATTTATTTTTATAAGAATCTAAAGTTTTACACTTTTCCACAGTTTGGCAGCATCACTTTTACACAGCTGGGCAATGTAATATAATTCTGCCGCGGAATGACCTGTGGGTTTATGGGTGAATTACCCCACTTTTTAAACGTTCGATTAAAAAAAAATATGTAACGCTTCTCTAGGACACGCAAGGAATCACCCATTTAAATATAATACGTCATTTCCATAACACCCTGTATATAGTATAGTCAAAAAGGCTACTAGTAAGTCGACAAAGAAAAAGTAATGGTAGTAATAAAGGGCAGGCTTAGGGCCAGTTCGATCCTATTTTAGTTCTTCTGGGTTTATTATCCATGTATTTTTTAGGTATTTGTCATGGACCAATTGTAGCTGGTGTAGTAGGTTCAAAGAAACCTTTATATGATATATGGGGCGACGCTGTTAATATGGCTTCCAGAATGGATAGTACGGGACGCCCAGGTAGGAACTTATAACATGTAATATAAAGTGGAATTGCTTCGGATTACGACAGTCGGAAATTTTCTTAGTAGATTGATGGATTTTTATTTTTTAGGAAACATTCATGTTTTAGCAGCCACAGCTCAGCGCATAGAAAAACTGGGTTACGAATGCGAAGCAAGAGGAATAACGCAAGTCAAAGGTGTCGGAGATGTGATGACGTATTTCGTTAAACTCGATGAAAACTTTAATTTGCTTAAGCGGAAAGACTTTACAAACGAAGAATGACAAGAGGAACTGGAGAAGATAGTTTTATGGGTCGTTACTAACAGAAGTTACCGTTACTTCGAACTGAGATTAAAACACCCCTGCAGACAACAAAATCTAATCTATCTAATTCACAAAGTTTATCCTCTAAAAGGAAAATTGTTTCTTTACGTTTAAGACCGAGATAGATGGCACTCTTTTTTAACCGCACCTGTATATTAATTCTATGTTTATCCTTTATTTCATCAGATATATGCTGCTCTTTAGATTGTGATGTATCAATGATAACCGAACTATTTTAAGAATATTTTTATACTTTTCCTGTTTATTTATTTTTATTTTAATAATTTATTATTTACGAGTTTCGAAAAGACAGTGCCTGTACACTTATTGCTGTTGTGAGAGAGTTGAGCAAAAACCTTTTATGTATCTAATATTAAGTGTAAATAAACCTTATTTAGTGACTTTTTATACTCAGCGTTTAAATTTATTTGTATCCCGCTTTAATTTACCTGCATTGAGATTTATGGTTTTTACGTTATTATTTAAATCCTATTTTTTTTATGATCAAACACAAGCACTACAGGAAAAATCCTTATGGGAGTGATGCGTGTGCGAATAAAGCGATTCACGTTGGTTTTGAATCGTTGGAGGTTATATTCGTTGGGAAAAACGACCCCGGGAAGGTCGTTCCATAAAGATGAAGTCCTCCAGGTGAAAGAATTCTTAAATAATGAAGTTCGAGGAGCTTAACCCACATATGAATGGGCGGCAGTGATTCGTCGTGTATTTCTGCTATTCGCCGCTCTGGGCAAGGCCAGCCGAGCACTTTCCATGAAAATATCTGTAGCAGAGAGTCAAATCCCCAACCTCTCTTCGATGTTCCAGACTGTCGAGGCTCGTGGTCTCCGATCAGACGAATGGCCCTCCTTTCGATGGAAGCCAGTAGCCGAAGAGTATGTTTGGGTGCAGAGCTCCAGACATGAGAGCAGTACTCTAGTGATGGTCGAATCTGGGCTTTGTATAGTGTCAAAAGTTGTTGAGGTGTGTACAACTTTTTGGTTCGGAAGAGTACACCAAGTTTCTGTAAAGTTATCTTGGCGATTGCCACAACGTGGTTATGCCAAGACATATTTCCTCCCAGATTGACGCCCAGCAAATTAATAGATGAAGCCAGTGGGATTGCGTGTCCTGCCATGACTATATCCGGTTCTGTAATCTTTTTAGAGAAAACTGCTGCCTTTTATTGCTGCCTATTATTGTGATGACTCCTTTTTTAATAGAAAGATTAGAAGTCCGCAGGTTCTCACTACGGCTGTTCTATTCTTTACCAAGAGGCCAAGTCCCAGCCTGAAGGAAGTCCTAATTACTCCCATTTTTGGAACGCGATGTCTTTGAAAGCACTACTTAAAATATAATAAATGAGAGATTATTGGAAATTTAAACGACCGTTAAAACTTGTGCAACTAGACACCCTTTTCCATTTAAGATCTTAAGGGTAACATCTACCCCTCCCAGGGGGTTAAACTACGTTGGCTGCAAATATTGTTTATAAGCGTGTTTAATAAAATTGACCTGTCGTTCCGATTTTTAATATTTTTCAAAAAACATGTGCCATCGCACGTTTGTTTGAAAAACACAGGGTGCTTCCAAGATTTTAGATAATTTTAGTGAAATTTGGGTTATGAAAATTACCTTAAATAGCACATATTTTAGCACTAAAAAAATGTAGGGCTAGCATACTAGATTTTTTAAGTTATTTATTTTAAGCTTAATATTTGACAGAGTTTGATAAAATTAGATTTATTCTGTAAACGAAGCTGACTTCAAATAAAAATAAATGGATTTTTTTTTAGTCATAAATTTCTAAAAAGTTATGCTATCAAAATCTGATAAAGTCAGTATCGTACCTATTCTTTGACAAAAATTATTAGAGCGCCTGAGCCGCACCCGGGTGGAAAGTAAATTGTTTTTTTGTAATTTTTAAAAAAATCGATATCTCAAAATAATATACGAACACACTTTCTTAAAAATGCTAATAGCTTTGCGTGTTTAGATATGTCTACTTTTTCCCTAATTGATAGAGTGGTCCTCAGCATTGAATATTGTGACCAAATCGTTGATATCTTCTTTGTCTTGGCATTTTCACTGAAATAAGTAGGTCTCAGAACCGGGATTTTGAACTTTGTTTCCCGTACACCATTCTTTGAAACAGTTATATGCCTTGTCATATCTCGGGGGGCTTTTAGTTGGCAGAAGAAGATTTTCTTCTACTATTTTTGCTGCTTCTCGAATTTTTGGTGGAGTAGCAGCAAAATCAAATTTCTCATCTGATAGGATTTTTCTGTTGTTAAAATAATATATTGTTTAGTGACATGGAAACCATATTCAAAAAATTGTATTTGCCATCTTGATGTGCATTATACCTTCGTTATTTTACCACCTGCGGTTATTTGAAATTTCTGTCTAATTTTTCAATGGAAAAGTCAAAATGACATTTATCTTTTATTAATAATTTTAAGTCAAAATAATAAGAAGTGGATGTTAGATGTTGTTGCAAATAAAACAGTATAAAAAACCTCGGTGAAAAGTTTAATTACTGCCTCGAGATTTAGTTAACCTAGCCGCTTCGCGCCTCGGTTAACTACCGACTCTCTCGACATGAATGAAACACTTTCCACCTCGGTACGTAACATACTATTTCATAATTCAAATTTCACTAAAATTACTAAAGCCGTTTCGGAAATATCTTGACAACACCGAAAAAACTAAACAATTTTAACACCCTTTATTTCAAACAGAGCATCTGCTGATCCATGTTGATGGGAACTATTTGTCATATTTTTAGGTAAGGAATCACCGCATGAGCGATGGCTCATGTTGCTTTAAACACCTTGTATACCACCCTACCTAATCATAATATAGAATTTCAAAAATTCCTTGATTTCAACGAAATAACTGCACCTTTTGTACTTGATTTTATAGTACTTATTTGTTTTAAATTTTTAATTCATCGGTTTCGACTCAAAAATTCTTAAAAGAATTTTACACATTATTTAAACTACCCAAGAAAATCTACAAATCCCCATCAGTTAAAAGAAACCCCACCTTCATATGCGTTTTACTAGTGCCAAAATAAAGGATTTTTGTGTTTCAAGTTAACATGCAGTTTTTCAAGTGGCATATGATACGATTATCTTTAGTCCCACTTAAGTTTACGAGTTAAAAAATGATTTTATTAACAGCCATATATATTTTTTGACAGCGAAAATGTCCAACTGTATTAGCGTCTTAAGTACTACATAGCTTTTTAATAGCAAATTTATGAGATTGGGACAACATAAACGTCATCGTATATCATTTTTTAAAGTTATTATCCCGGTAAATTACGTGCATTTTTTTTACTCATCATTTTTCATTTAATAAATATATTAGGTGGTTTTCTCTTGTTATAACAAGACATTACGTACATTGCATATTTCGCACAAATAGAAAAGTCATGCGCGGAGCCGCTTAGCGGCCGTACTACGATCGTATTTTTTAAAACTAAAAAGAACATATGCTGTTACGGCTCTTGTGTTATTTTTTATAAACCAAATACCCAAATTGAGATGAGAGCGTTGCTACGCTCGCATTTTAATCTAATATTTATTATTTTTTAATCTAATATGTATTATTTTTTAATCTAATATTTTATATTTATTATTTTTTATTTTAATATTTATTATTTTTTATTCTAATATTAATTATTTTTTATTCTAATAGTTCTTACCAAATGGGAAACTTTTTAATTATTAACTCTACAAAAAAAAGTGCCTCTTCCTAAAAAGTCCTGCTTAGTGAGAAAATAAATTTGCACAAGAATATTTGTATGTTAGACATACAGGGTGGCTTCAAAAAGTGCCGGTTTTAAAATTTATAAAAGGCGTCGGCTATATTTACAAAACTAATAGTCGTAAAGATTTGATAATAAGTATTTCTGGATAAGTAGGCTTTCATTTGTATGCAAAAAGACGGGGGCCATGTGGAGGTCTAGATTATTTTTGGAGTCATTTAGTTTTATTTGTTATTGGGAAATTAGAAATTGGCCACCTCATAGAAATTAGTGAACTAATTTTTATCCGTCATAAAAGTACTTCTCTTAAGTAGAGTTTTTATTGTGTAATTGTTATAGTTTGTTAGCCTTTATACATGCACTCTCCAAGTTTTTAGTTTTGTAAATATAGCCGACGTCTTTTATAAATTTTAAACCCGGTACTTTTTGAAGCCACCCTGTATGTCCAACATACAAATATTCTTGTGCAAATTTATTTTGTCGCCAAGCAGGACTTTTTTTCGTAGAGTTAATAATTAAAAAGTTTCCCATTTGGTAAGAACTTCCGAAGACACACTGGATTATTATTTTTTATTTTAATGTTTATTATTTTTTATTCTAATATTTATTATTCTTTATTTTAATATTTATTATTTTTTAATCTAATATGTATTATTTTTTATTCTAATATTAATTATTTTTTATTCTAATATTTATTATTTTTTATTTTAATATTTATTATTTTTTAATCTAATATGTATTATTTTTTAATGTAATATTTTATATTTATTATTTTTTATTTTAATATTTCTTATTTTTTATTCTAATATTAATTATTTTTTAATCTAATATTATTATTTTTTATTTTAATGTTTATTATTTTTTATTCTAATATTTATTATATTTTATTTTAATATTTATTATTTTTTATTTTAATATTTATTATTTTTTAATCTAATATGTATTATTTTTTAATCTAATATTTTATATTCATTATTTTTTTATTTTAATATTTATTATTTTTTATTCTAATATTAATTATTTTTTATTCTAATATTATTATTTTTTATTTTAATGTTTATTATTTTTTATTCTAATAGTTTATTATATTTTATTTTAATATTTATTATTTTTTATTCTAATATTTATTATTTTTTATTTTAATATTTATTATTTTCTAATCTAATATGTATTATTTTTTAATCTAATATTTTATATTCATTATTTTTTATTTTAATATTTATTATTTTTTATTCTAATATTAATTATTTTTTATTCTAATATTATTATTTTTTATTTTAATGTTTATTATTTTTTATTCTAATATTAATTATTTTTTATTCTAATATTATTATTTTTTATTTTAATGTTTATTATTTTTTATTCTAATATTTTATTATATTTTATTTTAATATTTATTATTTTTTATTCTAATATTTATTATTTTTTATTTTAATATTTATTATTTTTTAATCTAATATGTATTATTTTTTAATCTAATATTTTATATTCATTATTTTTTATTTTAATATTTATTATTTTTTATTCTAATATTAATTATTTTTTATTCTAATATTATTATTTTTTATTTTAATGTTTATTATTTTTTATTCTAATATTTTATTATATTTTATTTTAATATTTATTATTTTTTATTCTAATATTTATTATTTTTTATTTTAATATTTATTATTTTTTAATCTAATAGGTATTATTTTTTAATCTAATATTTTATATTTATTATTTTTTATTCTAATATTAATTATTTTTTATTCTAATATTTACTATTTTTTTTTACGTAAGTACGCGACGTATTTTTGTTAAATATAAACAAGGCGGTCTTGTTTACTATCCAATATACTTTATATACTTTACAATAACCGTGCGATTTACTTTACAAAAAACCGTGCGATTTACTTTACAGTATGTAAAATTTAACTTATTTAGATCTGTGCGCTTTACTTCGCAAAAACCGCGCGATTTACTTTACAGTATGTAAAATTTAACTTATTTAGATCTGTGCGATTTACTTTACAAAAAACCGTGCGATTTACTTTACAGTATGTAAAATTTAACTTATTTAGATCTGTGCGATTTATTGTACAAAATCCGCGCGATTTACTTTACAGTACATAAAATTTAACTTATTTAGATCTGTGCGATTTACTGTACAAAATCCGCGCGATTTACTTTACAGTACATAAAATTTAACTTATTTAGATCTGTGCGAGTTACTTTACAAAACCCGTGCAATTTAGTACGTAAAATTGAACTTATTTAGATCTGTGCAATTTACTGTACAAAAACCATGCGATTTACTTTATACACACATGGATGGACGGACACGCAATCCCACTCGCTTCATCTATTAGTTTGCTGGGCGTCAATCTGGGAGGAAATATGTCTTGGCATAACCACGTTGTGTTCCGAACCAGAAAGTTTTACACACCTCAACAACTTTTGACACTGTTCAAAGCCCAGATTCGACCATCACTAGAGTACTGCTCTCATGTCTGGAGCTCTGCAGCCAAACATGCTCTTCGGCTACTGGATTCCATCGAAAGGAGGGACATTCGTCTTGGAGACCACGAGCTGACGAAGAACCTCGACAGCCTAGAACATCGAAGACAAGTTGGGGGATTTGACTCTCTTTTACGGATATTTTCATGGAAAGTGCTCGGCTGACCTTGCCCTCTTAATTCCGCCCAGAGCGGACACGACGAACCACTGCCGCCCATCCATATGTGGTTAAGTTTAGTACTCCTCGAACTTCATTATTTAAGAACTCTTTCATCTGGAGGATTTCATCCTTATGGAACGATCTTCCTGAGGTCGTTTTTCCCAACGAATATAACCTCCAACAATTCAAAACCAACGTGAATCGCTTTTTGCGAACACGCACCACTCCCAGAGTGCCCTAAAGGAGTTTTCCTATAGTGCTTGTGTTTGATCATAAAAAAAAACACTACGTAAAATGATTCTGTAAGCTGCCTTGTTGTAAATGTTCTTACACAACTTCCATGTAGTCCTATCAAGAGAAAAATAAAAGTAAAGTGCCACTGCCACTGCCACGGCCACTGCCACCGCCACGGCCACTACCACAGCCACTGACACAAAACAAAAGAAATATTAAATATTACGCTGTAACAATGTTCTTGTAACCAACTTCCATGTAGCCCTATCAAGAGAATAATGACAAGTGCCACTGCCACAGCCACGGCCACTGCCACGCCACTGCCACCACCACTGCCACTGTCACCGCCACTGCCACTGCGACTCCACGCCATCTAGCGCTAACTTACTCAAATACAAAAGAAATATTAAATATTACGCTGTAACAATGTCCTTATAACCAAATTAAAAAAACTTTTCTATATATAGCTGTAAGAATATCAATAGAACTTACATTATACAGCAAAATGATTCTGTAAGCTGCACTTACTCAAATACAAAATTAAATAGAAAAAAATTGTTACCCCTGTTATTGGTGTAGGACCTGTAATATATTCCGGGTCCGATATGTGTGTATAAACAAATAAAAAAGGATGTAAAGTTCGTATTAGTCCTCCATATTTTACATTTCGACAAATATGAGCAACTCTATTAAAAGCAAAGTCCACGATTGGACAATAGTGTATAGCAAAAAAAAAATGCCAGTTAAAATTTGGATTATTAAACATACAAACCCGAACAAACCTAATGGGCTGTCAAAATTTCATATTGAGAAATATTAGGAGGAGTTGGTAAGTTTCATACGGAAGAGTCAAGAACTTTAATAATTATAGGGTTTTTTATTTGTTTTATCATTTATGTATAAATTAGATCGCAAAGGACCTAGTATTGACTGAGTAATTTTAACAATAACAATTAAAGTTACTAATAGATAAATTATTAATAAAATTATAATTATTATTCTAGGGGCATTAAACAGTTTATTTATAGATAAATTAATATTAAAAATATTATGATTAATAAAATCATAACTATTTACATTTTTTATAATATACCTATAATTATCTAGGATTAAATTTGTTGATATTATTATAATTAATATTCTTACTCTAATAAAAGTAATTTTGTTAGAAAAATATAATTTTTCATTACAGGCAATTCTTGTAATATAAATAAATACTACTAATATTCCCCCTACTATAATTAAGAACAGAATATAGGAAAATCAAAAATTTAGATTTAAAGTTCCAGAGATTAAAGAGATAACTATAGTTTGAAGAAGGAGAATAAAGCCAAATGATATTGGATGATTTAAAAAAATAAAAATAATTGATTCTATTCATATAATTAAAATAAATAAAATTATATCAGGAGATAGTTTAGTATAAAATATTAATTTTGGAGATTAAAGATTAGAGTTTTCTTTTTCCTGAAGTTTTAAAACATTTTTCTTATTTTTGGATTACAAGACCAATATTTTATTTAAATTATTAAAACAATGTTCATTTATTTTTTTACTTGTTTATTATATATTTTTCTAGGATTTTAGTATTTGTGTCTAAGCCAAAGCATTTACTTTTAATTCTTTTGAGATTGGAAACGGCAATTGTTGCCTTGTATTTAGGGATTTTTTTCTTTTGGGGATAGTAAATTATGAGTTTTTTTTTCTATAATTTTTTTGACTATAAGAGTTTGTGAGGGGGCCCTTTCCTTGACTTTGCTTGTTTTGATAATTCTTGTTCATGGTAATGATTATATTATATCTTCTGAATTTTTATAATAGAATTTTTGCTTAGAATAATTTTTTTAATACCTTTTTTTTTTTTCAAATTATTGGATATTTTTAGTTATATTTATTATTTTAATATTTTCATTGTTAAATAATATTACTGTTTAGGCATCGATCTGTTATCATTTACTTTAATTTTGTTGTTATTTTAGCAAAAAAGTAGCAGTGCCGGAGGAGATTAATATTATAAAAAAGTTTTTTCTTATAAAATCGGTAATTTTTCAAAGAATTTTCTTGAAACTCGTAGAATTGTCTATATGATTTAGGTGCTCCCGAGAATTGTCATTTTACGAAAAAATTTCCAGGATCGGAGAGGCCGACCTCCCCTTTATTTATAACTTTTTCCTTAATAAAACAGTAATTTTTTAATGAATTTTCATGAAACTTCTAGCACTGCCTATATGATTTAGGTGCTTTAGATTTACACGAAGACTTATAACGCGGGCTAATTTGTATTTAACCAAACTTGCACGTAAACCGATTCGATATTAAAAGCATACGACAGACATGAGATTATGTTGCGGTTTTAATGAATGAATAATATTATAGGCCTACGTGCCATTTTTAACCGATCTCTTGCAATTTCCCGCAATAACCTATGGGTTTCCTGTAAAAAATATATATTAGTAATTTCTATTAATCAGCGATATTAAAAATAATTATTGAATTGTTTATTTGGGTTTCGACCAGAAGACTTTTTAAACTACCTAGTTTTAAGATGAAGCAAAATTTAGTTTAGATTGCGGTTAAAAAAAATTAGTTTATAGTATCATCAACCGATATTTACATATTTTTTGCAATGTTTACGAATTTCTCTCAGATTGCTTGACGCCTTGTGCGTTTTACGACCTGTTGATATAATTGAAACCATTGTGTGGTTTTGAAATTTTCTTCATATAATATGTATTGTACAGTGTCACCATTAAAGTTGGAACATATGGGGTATTGTTTGATTTAGGTAAAATTTAAATTTACCATGAGTTTTTGCTTCAAAAAGGACCAAAAATTACATAGTTAAATGGGATTATGCGGATTTTGTTAATGTCAAATTTTATTTTCTCCATAAAATATCGAAAAGTGGCAATTACTGATCGAACTTAAAAAGAAATTATTTGGAAGAGTTGTTTGTATTGCCATATTATGCCCACATACCAAATTTGAATTACTTATATGATAATTTTTGTTATCTATCTATTCTTGGCCAATATCTATTTTGTAAACGGAAGTCGACCCTACCACCGTAATTATACGGCGGCCCTATATTCTAATATGTCCACCATTTTTTTCAACGTATTTATTATTTAAAAAACAAGACTCTCCTATTCGTTGGTTAAATCTTTCAATTTATAAGGAGTTGTACTCCACAGATGGCAACATTTTTAAATTGTAATTTAATTTTTTGAGGAAAATTAATATTTTGGTAGAATTTTTGGTATAAATTATAATACAAACAAATTTTTTTAGAATTCGATCAAAAAATGCCATTTTTCCACATTTTGTTAAGAAAATGTCAAATATGACAGTTAACAAAAGTCTGATGGTCCCATTTAATTACATATATCATTTTTGGTCTTTATTGAACGAAAAACTTATGGTGAAGTCAGATTTTACCTAAATCGACCAATAAAATTTTTACACATGATTCCTTCCTTTAATGGCGACACTGTTATACAGTGTGTACAGTCCCATTTTCGACACTTTTATAGGGTATCTCCGTAATTGCTAGTGCTATAAAAAAAGTGATGTAGGTGCCATGTGATCTTTTTGAGTCAATCTTAAAATGGAAAAATCAAAATTTTAAAATTTTCGCTCGCTTATTTATTTATTTATTGACAATTTCAAAATTACCATATATTACCATAGTTAAAAGAGATACAGAAAAATGTTTTATACAGAAGTCTCTTCATAATGATTATTGAATAATCTGCCGATTTCCGAATGAGTATACAGGGTCAGGTAAAATAGTTATCGGACCTAACCTCATTTTTTAAAATGTATATTTTAATCTAAAAAGATACTATTTTAAATTCTCCTTTCAAATATATAACACACCATGGATGATATTGGTCTCCTAGGCGATTTATTTAAACTTTATTACTGTAAACCACAGGAGACCATGAAACAAAAGCTAATATCCTAGAAACAACTATGTTGACTATTGACATTTAACGTCAATTTCATTTTTACATATTCATTTGCGAAAATGACCTATTTGATATGATATCAGTTTATATTCAAAGTAGAAAAATCGAAGAATTGGCGAAAAATGTATATTTTCTTCGCTATCCGGAAATACGGTAACCATTTAAGGACATATTCCGAACATTTGCGATGATTCCCGTTACTGAATCTTTTATTTCGTTTCAAAGTAATAAAGTTTAAATAAATCGTCTAGGAAACCAATATCATCCATAGTGTGTTATATATTTGAATGGAGAATTTAAAATAGTATCTTTTTAGAATAAAATATACAGGGTGTTCCATTTTAAAAAATCAGGTTAGGTCCGATAACTTCGTTACCTGACCCCATATACTTATTCTCAACACGGCAGATTATTCAACAATCAATATAAATACACTTCTGTATAAAACATTTTTCTGTATCTCTTTTAACTAAGAAAATATAGGGTAATTTTGAAATTGTCAATTTTTTGATTTTCCCGAAAAAAAAACGAGCGAAAATTTTCAAATTTTGATTTTATCATTTTAAGTTTGGCTCAAAAAGAGTACATGACACCTACATTACTCTTTGATAGCACTAATAATTACGGAGATACCTTATAAAAGTGTCGAAAATGGGACACCCTGTACTGTAAGTAAGTTTTTTTTGGTTCTTATCAAAAATCGAAATAAAAAGAGAATCTCAACGATTCCTTAACAACGGATAACTTGATTGTATTAAAACGATTCTTGCTTGATAAAGATTTCCATAAAATATTATTATAACAAGAAGGGATGCATAATAATTAATATCATGTTATTGTCTTCGAAATGGTCTCTAAGCTTGAAAAAAATTATGAAAGAGAATATTGGAATATTTACTGTAGGTTACAATTATTAGTTAATTGCATTTAAACAACATAATTTATGAATTAACTTATAGGTTTGCATTACAAAAAAAAATGTCAAAATATACATTGCATTCTATTTATACAGGGTGTCCGCTAATTAATGGCACTTGGAAAAACCACAGACTCCTTACGTAAAAATATTAGGATTTAATTATACTTACCTATATCCGAAAGTTGATATTAACCGAGATAAAGGGCGTTAAAGTTAAAATTTCATTTTAGCTTCTCTCTAATAACTTTGAGAGAAACTAACATTTTTACAAAATTTGACAATTATGGTTTTTTAGGACGAGAAATTGATTTCTTTGTGATTATTCAATGTCTGAGGCATTTTCTGCAAATTCATAAGGTCATAACTTTTTTCTTCCTCAATATATTTAAGTTTTTAATAAAAGTAATACTTTTCTCATATTTATTACGTAATAAAGGAATACTAAGTTCAGGTTGCCCAGAGTTACCGTTTCGGAGATATTTGCATTCAAATTGTTTAGTGCGTTAGCTCAGGCAAGCAAATAATATTTTGTTACTTCTTACCAATTAACTGCTAATTAATATTCAGTAATGGTAATTGGGAATAATAAATACAACAATTGGATTGTTCTTTAACTTATTTTAATTAAAATAACTGGGACCCTAGAAAATATCGTGTCGAAAGAAACCAACAGCAATGAAAACATAAACTTACGATAAACTCAAAAATAAACATTTTCTGACAAACCTATCTTACAATAATCAACAAACAAATAACAACGTGGATATTTCATAGCAACTGCATATCTAAATTTCTTTCTTTGTTTTCTCATAGGTTACTTTAAGCAAAAAAAATTGTTTGCAAATTAGTAATAATTCGGCAGGGTGCACTAAACAATTTAAATGCAAATATCTTCGAAACGGTAACTTTGGGCGACCTGAGCATACCATTTTTACGTAATAAATATGAGAAAAGTATTATTTTCATTAAAAACTTAAATACACTGAGGCACAACCCAACGACCTAATGAAAATTAAAATTTCATAAAAAAATCAATTTCTCGTCCTAAAAAGACCATAATTGCCAAATTTTGTAAAAAAACGTTGATTTCTATCAAAGTTATTAAAAAAAAACAAAAATGTTTTAACTTTAACACCCTGTATCTCAGTTAATATCAACTTTCGGATGTAGGTAAGTTTAATTAAATCCTAATATTTTTACGTAAGGAGCCTGTGGTTTTTCCATGGACCATTAATTAGCGGACACCCTGTATAACGGCATAACCGCAAGTGAGAGACATCAAGATATCTTCATTAAAACGATCGGCGATCATTTATAGCGAGCACCTATATTTTTTAGTTCCCGATATCTGCTAATAGGGCACTCATCGTGAATGACCCTGTATAAGGTACCTGATAACTGCAAATCACAAAACTGGTTAATAGAAAAATACTAATCATTTATAAGTATTATCATTAAAAAGTCATGAGACTGTTTTGCGGTTTAGACTGGATAAGAATGAGGAGAAGGTAAGCTGTAATTCAGTCCGATATTATGCATTATCGTTAAATATGAGTCAAAGAAGATAACAGGGGGGATATATCGACATGCACAGGGGAATCCTGGAATTTAAAATAAGGTCGGGTTCTAATAAAAGTATTTTTAGATGTCGATACATACTGGGCGAGTTTTTAAAATTAATACAAGGTGATATCTCAAAAACTGAAAACTTCCAGTTGCGCTCAATCTGACATGTAGCTTCCTAAATGTTGGTGATTTTCGATTAGGCTTCTTCCGTTTAGATTCCGATTTGTTCTTATGACACTCCTCGCTCTAATAGTTGCAATATTTTGACCCTGAACTAGCTAGATATTATGTATCTAGTGCAAAAAGTTATTGTTTAGTCGTTAAGTTTAATTATCGCAATGTTTTGTATACAGGGTACGTACACCAAGTAAAATGACCTATTAGAAGAATCTCGAGAACTAAATGAGATTTTATATTGAAAATTTGCCTGTGGCTATAAAAGATGGTTTTCTACGTTTATAAAATATTTTGATTGATGCGGTGTTGCCGGATCATACCGAAAGTGGTAGACTCTTCGGAATTTTAAATGAATTACCCCATATATTTTTTTTTTTTGGAATCTAGTTAAAAAACAGTTTTCTGTATAATATCATATACCTATCGTTAAGAGTTTTTGAATTATAAATAATCTTGTGATTTTTTAACGCCGTTTCGGGACCTGCCATATCTTTTTAGCGCTTACAGCTAGAAAGCTGAAATTTTGAAAATAGCTTCACAAGAGCATCAAAATTTTATAATTTTGAACTGTATTTAATTAGTTTTATACAGGGCGTCTCCATAACAATATTTCTGAGGGGGATGAATTATTGCAAAAATTTTCTTTTTTTCAATGGGACACGCTGTATTGGATATATTTTGCTAATGGAGGATCGAATTGTCTATCTAATGATATTAAGTGTTCCTATACCTATCTTCAATATTTTCGGACGGACGGAAATTTAAAAATAATCTTAAAAAAATATATTTTTTGGTAGTTGGCTGTGGAATGGATCCATAGAAACAAAATAATGAAAAATCCATTTGACGTTATGTCTGTGTTGTTGTAAAAAATATAGTTAACAAATAAGCAATTTATTAATAAATAAATAAACAAAATTAAAATTACGCATCAACACCAATAAAATAACTAATAACTAAATTGTTGGCTCTTAAACATTCATGAATTGTGGTGATAACATGTTCATGTTCATGTTCACCTTTTTCAGACCTCAGAGCTGTTCTTAGTCAATTTTTTAAATCTTCCCTTATTGTGACGAGTGTCTTGTATACTATTTCTTTAATGCTACCCCATAGATAGGGGGGGGGGGGTAAGATCCGGAGACCTTGGAGCCATTTCCATGTGCCTCCTCGGCCAATCCACTTTTTGGGAGTCATAGGAGCTGCATCAGGATGAAGTTCATTAAATTTTCTGCAAGTTCTGGATAAAACTACCACACTCCCCATGAATATAAAATAAACTTAAAATATCTAAGCTCGAATAATGTAATTAGTTAATTTTTATTACAATAACACAGACATAACGGCAAATGAATTTTTCATTATTTTGTTTCTTTCTAATAAGTGATCGGCCAAGTGGGAAGACCTGAAAGACCATTTTCGGACTTTTCCTTGGATGATCGTATGCTTCTCTTCTGATGCTCCATCCGTCTGTGCTGGGGAGGTCTCCGACGTCATTCTAACGAGCATGGAAGCATTTATCCCCTCCTCCCAGAAACTCCCTTCCAACGGCAAGCCCTGGTTTAGCAAGGATTGTGAGCGTGCTGTCAAATCAAAAAATCTGACTTACCGACAGTGGCGTAAAAACCCTACCACTGAGAATCGTACCATCTTTATTACCGCTCGAAACCAATGTAAGCTAACAATAGATCAAAGCAAAGAAGCCCATAACGTGAGGATCAAAAACAAACTTCTTGATTCTCCAACCGGATCAAGGTCCTTTTGGTCAGTAGCTACGGCCGTCAGCCTAAATTTTACCAAATCAACTGTTCCACCTCTAACACGTCCAATAGTACAATAGCATCCACAGCCGGAGACAAAGCAAACTTACTTGCTGAACTATTTTCATCGCATTCCACTGTAGATTTCCAGGGAAGAACACCACCCGACATTCCTGCAGTTGAATCCGAAATGACCGAAATCGTATTCCGTCAGCGTCCCGTCAAACGAATCCTGAAAGGACTCGACGTCAAAAAAGCTACTGGTCCAGACGAAATTCCTATTATAGTTCTCAAGAGATGCGCCGATGAACTAACACCAGTATTTTGTAGACTTTTCAACTTATCCTACAAAAAAGGAATATTTCCATCAGGTAAGAGAACCCTGCCTAACAACTATCGACCAGTCGCATTGCTTTCAGTTATATCAAATGTAATGGAGAAAGCTATTAACCAGCTAAAGTACCTGGAAGGCTTCAACATTATCAGCGATCATCAATATGGTTTTCGGAAGTCCAGATCAACGGGAGATCTTTTAGCCTATGTCACCCATATTTGGAACAACGCAATCGAACATCATGGGGAGTCTCGGGTTGTTGCACTGGATACTTCTAAAGCTTTAGATCGTGTTTGGCGTGAGGGGCTTCTCAGTAAACTGCGATCCTATGGTATGCCCAGTCGATTCTGTGCATGGTTGTCTAGCTTTCTTAAGGACCGCTTTCTACAAGTGGCTATTAACGGATTTCTCTCAGACACCTTCACCATCAATGCCGGTGTTCCTCAAGAGTCCATATTGTCTCCCACCCTCTTCTTACTCTACATTAACGACCTTCTAGTGAAAACTAAAAATCCGATATTTAGTTTTGCTGACGATAGCACACTTATCTCATCTTTCTCTTTGAATGCGCAAACATCGGCTGCCGACGCACATCTTCGCAGACAGCATAAAGTATCACGCCTCAACAAAGACCTGGAAGAAATTTTGGCTTGGGGTGACAGTAACCAAGTAGAATTTAACGCTAAAAAAAAACAGGCAGCAGTTTTCTCTAAAAAGGTGAACATTACAGACCCGGAAATAGTCATGGCCGGACACTCAATCCCACTGGCTTCATCTGTTAATTTGCTGGGCGTCAATCTGGGATGAAATATGTCTTGACATAGCCACATTGTGGCAATCGCCAAGATAGCTTCTCAGAAGCTTGGGGTACTCTTCCAAACCAGAAAGTTGTACACACCTCAACAACTTTTAATACTATACAAAGCTCAGATTCGATCATCACTAGAATACTGCTCTCATGTCTGGAGCTCTGCACCCAGACATACTCTTCGGCTGCTGGATCCCATCGAAAGGAGGGCTATTCGCCTGATCGGAGACCACGAGCTAACGAAGAACCTCGACAGCCTAGAGCGTCGAAGACAGGTTGGGGATTTGACTCTCTTTTACAGATATTTTCATGGAAGGTGCTCGGCTGACCTTGCCCTCTTAATTCCGCCCAGAGCGACGAATAGCAGAAATACACGACGAACCACTGCTGCCATCCATATGTGGTTAAGCTTAGTACTCCTCGAACTTCATTATTTAAGAATTCTTTCATCTGGAGGACTACATCCTTGTGGAACGACCTTCCTGAGGTCGTTTTTCCCAACGAATATAACCTCCAACGATTCAAAACCAACGTGAATCGCTTTTTGCGCACACGCACCACTCCCAGAGTGCCCTAAAGGATTTTTTCTATAGTGCTCAGATTGACGCCCTGGCGGAATTAAGAGGGCAAGGTCAGCCGAGCACTTTCCATGAAAATATCTGTAAAAGAGAGTCAAATCCCCAACCTGTCTTCGATATTCTAGGCTGTCGAGGTTCTTCGTCAGCTCGTGGTCTCCAATCAGACGAATGGCTGTCCTTTCGATGGAATCCAGTAGCCGAAGAGTATGTTTGGGTGCAGAGATCCAGACATGACAACAGTACTCTAGTGATGGTCGAATCTCGGCTTTGTATAGTGTCAAAAGTTGTTGAGGCGTATATAACTTTTTTGTTCGGAAGAGTACACCGAGTTTCTGAGAAGCTATCTTGGCGATTGCCACAACGTGATTATGCCAAGACATATTTCCTCCCAGATTGACGCCCAGCAAATTGATAGATGAAGCCAGTGGGATTGCGTGTCCGTCCGTGACTATATGCGGTTCTATAATGTTAACCTTTTTAGAGAAAACTGCTGCCTGGGGTTTTTAGCGTTAAATTCGACTTCGTTACTGTCACCCCAAGCCAGAATTTCTTCCAGATCTTTGTTGAGGCGTGATACTTGCTGTCTGCGAAGATATGCGTCGGCAGCCGATGTTTGTGCATTCAAAGAAAAATATGAGATAAGTATGCTATCATCAGCAAAACTAAATATCGGATTTTTAGTTTTCACTAGAAGGTCGTTAATGTAGAGTAAGAAGAGAGTGGGAGACAATATGGACCCTTGAGGAACACCGACATTGATGGTGAAGGTGTCTGAGAGAAATCGGTCAATCGCTTCTTGCAGAGAGCGGTCGTTAAGAAAGCTAGACAACCATGCACAGCATCGACTGGGCATACCATAGGATCGCAGTTTACTTAGAAGTCCCTCATGCCAAACACGATCCAAGGCTTTAGAAATATCCAGTGCAACAGCCCGAGACTCCCCATGATGTTCTATTGCGCTGTACCAAAGATGGGTGACATAGGCTAGAAGATCTCCAGTTGATCAGGACTTCCGAAAACCATATTGATATTCGCTGATAATGTTGAAGCCTTCCAGGTACTTTAGAAGATGTTGGTTAATAGCTTTCTCCATTACTTTTGATATAACTGAAAGCGATGCGACTGGTCGATAGTTGCTAGGCAGGGTTCTCTTACCTTTCTTTGGTATAGGCTGGACTCGCGCCGTCTTCCAGCACGATGGAAATATTCTTTGTTTGTAGGATAAGTTAAATAGTCTACAAAATATTGGTGTTAGTGCATCTCTTGAGAACTATAACAGGAATTTCGTCTGGACCAGAAGCTTTCTTGACGTCGACGTCGTTAATGACTACTATTATTGTACTTTAAGTATATTTTATTGCAAAATGACCAAGTTTAAATAAAAATTGTAAAAATGCTTAAATCAGATGCAATGGATCAATCAGAAATCGTAACAACTAAGGTAGTAAGAGGAAGCATTATATCGATCAGCGAAGTCAATCGACGTTGGGCACGGTTAGTACTTGTATGGGCGACCGCTTGGGAATACCATGTGTCGAAATTTTTTAAAAAGATTTTAGTAAATTTTCTGAAGATTTTAATAAATTTTACAAAAAATTTTAGTAAATTATACAAAAGATTTTAGTAAATATATTGGTCATTTTTACCAAAAAATTTCGTTAAAATTTTACTATAATTTTATGGCAGTTCTTACTAAAAGTTATTCCAGTAATAAATTATGGTTAGTTTTACTATTTTTATAGTAAAGTTACTGAGTTTTTCGTTCCGTGTAGTATATTTAACTAATTTTTCTTTGCGTGTAGCGAGATTGGATGAAAACGAAACTTAAACCTGGATATTTTGCACGAATATCGTAGATCTGGTGGTAATATTATATAAATAGCTAGACAAGAAATTCTATATATCCATTCCAGACATTTTCAAGACCAATCTACAAATAGACACACGAAATAATGAGTTTGTAATTTTTACAATCGAACGGAATAGCCATAGCCCGCACTTGCACCAATCATCGCCTCGCTTAAGTGCACACGTTAGCAGCTCATATAACTCGGTCAATGAAAGGCTTTTTTGTGCAAGATAGAGAAAGACCCACTCGAAATACCGAAAATTTTTATTTATAGCCTCCCATTATCGGATCGAATAAATTTCAAAATTAGACGTCTGAAGTATCGAAATAATTTTTCATTTGCTCCACGATTTCCAAACATATTTTCGGGAATTGTGTAAATACGGCGTTGCTAAGTACAGGGCACTGTAAACTTTTAAAATTTAAATAGGTAAACACTGCAATCATCAAACAAAGGTGTTAATGAGTAGATACAAACTCAATAATTGTTTTCTTAAATAACAGGAACATCCTTAAAATATTATTAATTAAAATAAATTCAGTTTTACCTCATCACGAAGTAATTACTTAGGGGAGACCGAGGAGAATTGTGACAGAGTACAGTTGTGACAAAGACGATTTCTCGGAATCTATAGCCGTCAGCGAGCTGGCAACAGCGCACGATTGTTTGTTTATAGACGCGATACTTGACGCAGTACGCGCCAATGGCCCACGATAAGCGGTTGCGTGATTACGACGTCTGCATGAAAAACAACCGAAAAGTAAACTTTTTATAAAATTTTTGATTGTATTTATATCATGATGTATTACATTCACGTGGTTATGCTATTTTATCTTATATTGTGTGGGTTTTCGAGTTTCAAAGCGTGGCATTATCTTGCTGTGTTTGCATCTTGTTTCGAAATTACGAATTATTATTCTGACCAGATCGCGATTTTTGGCACCTAGGAGAGTAGTGACACGCTGTCACAACTCTCCTATTAAAGGTTATTTTCTAGTTAGCTTATTTTACACGTTTTTTGCAAAATATTTTTTTCTGTTTATTTTTGTTCCTGTTTTGCTTTGGTCAATTCTTACAACCTAAGTTTGATATAATGATGCCATAGTTACTTATAAAAGATTTAATACTCTTATGTTAATGTTTCATGTTATTGTAATTCCTACAATTATGCCAAATCATAATTAAAGTAATTTTATGCAAAAAAACGTGTGTTTTGTTTATAATTCATATGAAAGTAATTTTATTTATTAAATATAGTCTAGATACACAGCTGTCACAACTTACCTTGGTACCTGTCACAATTTACCTCGGTGTTAGGAGAGTTGTGACAAAGGGAGTAGTTTCAGATTTCGTGGATTTTCTCAGAAACCCTATAACTTTTATTGACTTTGATTACTGTTTTTAAAAGAGTAAGGATTGATCTACATTGCGGCATACAATTTATAATGGTGGTATGTTTCTTTATTGGGATATGTTCTTTTAAGTAAAAATTGTCGCAACCCTCCCCGGTCTCCCCTACATATATATAGTGATGACCAATATCGTAATTTTTCAATCACGTTGTGAAACGTGATTGTTATTTTTTGATATCAGTGAAATTAAAGCGTGACGTGATCACGGTTTATAAATTTTTATCACTGTTAAGCGAGGCATTAACTAGATAATATACGTAAGAGAATATTTTGCTCGCATCGTAAAATAATTAGTGGGTGATGGATATTTCCTCCCAGATTGACGCCCAGCAAATTAATAAATGAAGACAGTGGAATTGCGTGTCCTGCCATGACTATATCCGGTTCTGTAACCTTTAACCTGTAACCTTTTTAGAGAAAACTGCTGCCTGGGTTTTTTTAGCGTTAAATTCGACTTGGTTACTGTCACCCCAAGCCAAAGTTTCTTCCAGGTA
This sequence comes from Barypeithes pellucidus, assembly GCA_963991005.1. NCBI lineage: Eukaryota > Metazoa > Arthropoda > Insecta > Coleoptera > Curculionidae > Barypeithes > Barypeithes pellucidus. The sequence continues at coordinate 29,544,795 of OZ022564.1, read as the reverse complement.
TATGTTAAGGCGTGATACTTCATGCTGTCTGCGAAGATGTGCGTCGGCCAATGTTTGTGCATTTAAAGAAAAATATGAGATAAGTGTGCTATGTCAGCAAGACTAAATATCGGATTTTTCGTTTTCACTAGAAGGTCGTTAATGTAGAGCAAGAAGAGAATGGGAGACAATATGGACCCTTGAACCCTTGAGGAACACCGGCATTGATGGTGAAAGTGTTGGAGAGAAATCCGTCAATCGCCACTTGCAGAGAGCGGTCCTTAAGAAAGCTAGACAACCATGCACAGAATCGACTGGGCATACCATAGGACGCAGTTTACTTAGAAGTCCCTCATGCCAAACACGATCAAAGGCTTTAGAAATATCCAGTGCAACAGCCCGAGACTCCCCATGATGTTCGATTGCGTTGTTCCATAGATGGGTGACATACGCTAGAAGATCTCCAGTTGATCTGGACTTTCGAAAACCATATCGATGATCGCTGATAATGTTGAAGTTTATTCGAGACGATCAACCACACCGTTTAGGAATAAAACTGGAATTAAAGTTTTTGTTAGCAGTAAAATCAGTTTTTCAAATAGAAAAAGTTTGGGTTTTCGACTTTTTATTATACGACTTACCTACTACCTTTATTTTAACATACAAAAACACAAATCCCAGTATCCTGCATTGCATTGCCTGTACACCCTGTACATCTTGAAACATGTAACGCCCTTATTTAGGAGCTTTTGATAGTACTAGAAAAGTTAGGAAAATTGTGCTATAAATATTTTCCTCCTACAAAAAAAAGGCGAGGCAGAGAAATTCTTATTTATAGCAGCCCATTATCAGATCGAATAAATTTTAAAAGTTGGACGTCTCGGAAGTATCGAAAACATTTTTCAATTATTTCACGATTTTCAAATATATTTTCGGGGAATTGTGTAAATATAACATTGCTAAGTACAGTGCACTGTAAACTACTAAAGTTTAAATAGGTAAACATCTCAATGATCAAAAAAGGCGTAAATGAGTGAACACAAACGCGATAATTATTCATTTCCATGTCATTATTCATTCTCATTATCCGCTAATTAATGGTACATGGAAAAACCACACTCCTACAAGACTCCTTACGTAAAAATATTAGGATTTAATTATACTTATATACCTGCGTATATCCAAAAGTTGATATTAACTTAGATACAGGGTGTTAAAGTCAAAACTTCATTTTTGTTTTTCTCTAATAACCTTGCGAGAAACTAACGATTTTTTTTTTAAATCTGCCAATTATGGTTTTTAGGACGTACAATTTTAATGTACAATATAAGGGGCGCTGCTTGTGGCATTATTCCCACATTTACTAGTCACTGTTTTTTTGTGCCTCAGTGTATTTAAGTTTTTAAGGAAAATAATACTTTTCTCATATTTCTTACGTAAAAAAAGTATACTAAGTTCAGGTCGCCCAGAGTTACCGTTTCGGAGATATTTGCATTTAAATTGTTTAGTGCACCCTGCCAATTACACTGGGAAACAAATTTCAACTTTTTTTTTGTTTCCTGAACAAAACCTATTTTTTTGGATTCAACTGTACCCAAGTAACTAAAAAATACCTATTAAAGATTTTAGTTGGCTCGCAAAAAAAAAATCTCAATTATTTGTTACAAAATTTTAATTCATAGGCATATACAATGGACATACAAAATACAGATAACAATATATTGTTGGTTCAACAAAAGCAACTAAATAGCACATTTTTATCATTGAATCCAAAGTTTAGACACTCATTTTGCGCTTCTTAGCTTGCCTTTTGAAAGCAGCCTCTGGGGCATCTCTCGTAATAGTCCAGCAGTAGTCGGCTAACATCTCACAGTTCCATTTTCCCTGATATCTTCTTTCCATGTTCGAAATATCCTGGTGGAACCTCTCACCGTGTTCGTCACTTACAGCACCACAATTTTCCGGAAAGTAATCCAGATGAGAATCCAGGAAATGAATTTTCAACGACATATTACACCCTAGGTTTTGGTAACACAAAAGAAGTTGGGCAACCAGGTCTTTATAATTTTCTGCTTTTATGTTTCCCAAGAAATTTTTTGCAACCATTTTAAAGGCATCCCAAGCGTCTTTTTCCTTGCCTTCAAGTATGGAATCGAATTGCGCATCTCCGAAAAGTTTTCTAATCTGGGGACCCACAAATATTCCCTCTTTAATTTTAGCGTCACTGATTCTAGGGAACTTTTCTTTTAAATAACTAAAAGCACGGCCTTCTTTGTCCATTGCCTTCACAAAATTTTTCATAAGTCCCAATTTTATATGAAGTGGCGGTAGTAAAATCTTTTCTGGGGCAACTAATGGCGCGCTGGTCACATTTTTCTTTCCTGGCTCAAAAGACTCTCTCGGTGGCCAAATTTTCTTTCTGTAGTGATCCGATCGTGCTCGACTGTCCCATTCGCAGAGGAAGCAGCAGTATTTGGTATAACCTAGCTGCATTCCAAGCAAGATCGCCACAACTTTTAAATCCCCACAAATTTGCCATTTATATCTTTCATATTGTATGGTCTCAAGTAACAATTTCAAATTGCTATATGTTTCTTTCATATGGACTGCATGACCAATTGGGACTGAAGGCAATTTGTTTCCATTATGGAGTAACACAGCTTTAAGACTTACTTTTGAGGAATCAATGAAAAGTCTCCAGTCTTTTGGATCATAGTCCAGATTTAAAGCTGCCATTAATCCCTCAATGTCCCTACAGGCTACCAAATTGTTATCCATGTTAAAAAATGGTGTTAGGTTTTTCTGACGGCTTCGGTACACAGAAACTTTTACTTCATCTTCAAGTAAATTCCATTGTTGCAATCGAGAGGCCAATAGTTCTGCTTTTGTCTTGGGCAGTTCCAAATCCCTTATAAGGTCACTTAATTCACTTTGACTTATTTTGTGAGGCTTTTTACTTGGAAGTTCACAGACAAAATCGGAGTCTTGCGAGGTTGATGGGCCGGCGACATTTTCCGGTACACTACCGTTTGAATCCTCTTGATCATCATCAGAATGAAGGGTATATTCCTGAGGTGGATTAGGTATAGGCAACTCGTCACTATGAGGCACCGGGCGTATGGCGGATTGTAAATTTGGATACTGTATCGCAGACCTTTTTTTCTCTGAAAAGCCTTTTTTGATGGGAGGTGTCAAACAAAAGTAACAGTCAGTAACGTGGTCTTTCGGTTCTCGCCAGATCATAGGAACAGCGAAGGGCATCTTACGGTTTTTTCCACTTAGCCAGCCGCGAATGTTGGACGCACATTTGTAGCAGCAGATATGGGGAGCCCAATTTTTATCCTGGTCTCCAACTTTGCAGCCAAAATACAAGTGGTAAGCCTTTTTTATTAAAGGGCTAAGCGTACGTTTTTGTTTCACAAAAGTCATTTCACCACATATATAACAAAAATGATCCGGCTTATTTACACAAACTCGCGACATGTTGCTCAAAACTCTCTAATTTCTCAAATACGAACAGCTCTCGATCAACTGGTGGTTGAAATACAACTAACTAACAATTTAGGATTTATATTATATGTATTTAAACCCCTTATAAAGTACACCTGTTATAATAAATCCAGGTATTTCTCATTTAATGGTGAAATTTTCCCATATATTAAGGGCAGGTAGGTAAATTATCATAATTGGGATGGATCTATAAAACCGGAGCCAACTGAGCCTTTTGCAAGACAGATTGTTAATTAGTATAATAAAATAAGTAAGATTTTGCTATTTTGGTCTCGGAAACATTTTTGCTGTTCCCCAGTGTTATTATTAATTTGCAAACAATTTTTTTTTTCTTAAAGTAACCTATGAGATAACAACTGAAATTTAGAGATGCAGTTGCTATGAAACCTCCATGTTGTTATTTGTTTGTTGATTATTGTAAGATAGCTTTGTTAGAAAATGTTTCATTTTTGACTTTATCGTAGGTTTGTGTTTTCATTGCTCTTGTTTTCTTTCGACACGATATTTTCTATTAAAATAAGTTAAAGAATAATCCAATTGTGGTATTTATTATTCCCAATTACCATTACTAGAACATTAATTATCATGTAAAAGTTAATTGGTAAAAGGTAACAAAATATTATTTGCTTGACTGAGCTAACGCACTAAACAATTTAAATGCAAATATCTCTGAAACGGTAACCGGGGGGCGACCTGAACTTAGTACACCTTTTTTAAGTAATAAATATGAGAAAAGTATTAACTTAAATACACTGAGATACAAAAAAGTTATGGCCTAATAAATGTGGGAATAATGCAGTAGCCACTATACAAACATCCTGTATCTCAGTTAATATCAACCTTTCGGATATAGGTAAGTATAATTAAATCCTAATATTTTTACGTATGGAGTGGTTTTTCCATATACCATTAATTAGCGGACACCCTGTATAATAAAGAAGGTTATTTTATGGAATTACATATATAAAAAACAAGTTACAATAAACCTTTATTTTATAAATAATTACAAGTTTTATACATCTGCATACTTAACTTATCTTTTCTCTAAATCTAAACCTAAGATATATACACGTTTGGCTTAATATAGCTGTATGACTCAGAAATGATGTAAATTAGGAAAATTTACTTTTTTCACAAATATATTTGGGTAACTAAGTAAATTATTTCAAACCTTTACTTTTGTTTATACCCCGAAACCTTATTTAACTAAAAATTAAAGTAAATTCTACTTTTCTTTGGCTCTGTAACGTTTGGCAACAGAATTTGGCACATTTCTATAATATTAAAAAAATTGACATTATTCGCAAACCGGTCACAAAAAAACTGTCTCTAGAACTAGCAATGATAATGTTCTCTTCCAGATATTATTTTGTTACTTTTAGAATGAAAATCTCAAAATTCTAAGAACTTTGGATTAATTAAAAATAAATGGTTTTAAAAGTTTCAATTTTCTGATACAACTTGTATGATTTTTTTTTGTTGAAAAAATTTATTTCAACAAAATTATTTATATCGACGGCGGGTCCGAGCGATTTTAGATAAATTAAGCGTTATTTCATATACAGTGAGACGCAGAACTTACGCAGCGTATGGGAAAAAAATTTATTGTTAGATTTCAACAAAAACCGATATTAGCAATCGTTTCTGAATCATTGAAAATCCCAAAAACCATGAGACAGTGGCGTTCGTCTTTAGGAATTTGGCGGGAAATTAAAACAAGATTTTTAACTTTCATTTGAGTATTATTTAAAAAGTATTATAATTAGAATAAAGTTATATTAATAACCATCGACGTGTATATCTTTTTATTAATAATAAATTGATTTGAGAGTCTAGCATGCAAAGGCCATAAAAATATTTCGTAATGAAGCAATGGCGTACAGACAGAATTGAAAAAAAATATTTTTCTTAATAAAGAGGGGAACTAAGAAGTGTAATTTTAGGGAACGTGATTGTTTTAGTCTAGTTAATAGTATCGTACACTAAAAATTGCCTTATGAAAAATGACAAAGATTTAATTTGACAAAAAACAATTTTTTTTTATTCAATTGTTTTCAAAAGTTGTGAACGTCTTTATAATTTATTTCTAAACAACATTTCTTTTAAAAAATGTATCTCTGATCTTCTCATTTAAGGTAATTTAAGAACTCCTAAAGATGAACGCCACTGTTTAAAGGTTTTTGGGATTTCCATAGATCCAGAAACGATTGCCAACATAGGTTTTTGTTAAAATCAGTAAAATGTTTTCAATATGCTGCGTACATTCTGCCTGTCACTATACAGCGTGTGTCGTAGAAATTGTAACAAATGGGAAACTTTTTTGTCCTCATTTTATCGAAAAAAGTCATTCCTGCTAAAAAGTTTTGCTCGATTGAAAACCTCCTTGGCCATACTCGAATATCCGAAATATTGTATAGCGTGGCCAAGAAATGTGAAATTGATCTAAGAATACATCAAAATGCCGTTTAGAAGTTCTTTTTCTCTAAACATGCTGATGAGAAACAGCCACATAAATTACGAGATATAATTAGGTCATTTTACAAAACGAAATAAAATTTTATTTCAAGATCAAACATAAAAACAATGAGTTAGATTACATAAGAAATTAAATACAGAACGCAAAAAAGTCCGAACAATGTAGTGACAATGACACCTCAAATTACTATGGTCTTAACTGTTTCAACAAAATTATGTTTCAATGCAGCTTTAAAAATGCTAAATAAAAAAGAGGGACTTTATAAAATGATCTAATTATATCTCCTAGGTGGCTGTTTCTCGTTAGCATGTTTAGAAAGAGAACATAATTATAGAAACAGCTCCAAAACAGCACTTGGCTGTATTTTTAGAAATAAGGGTATTTTATTCTTAGATCAATTTCACATTTTTTTGCCACTCTGTACAATATTTCGAATATTCGACTATGCTTAAGGAGGCTCTCAACTAAGAAACATTTTTCAGCAATAGTGACTTTTTTCGATAAAATGAAGGATAATAAAGGTTCCCATTTGTTACACTTTCTATCACACACCCTGTATACGGATGATCCGTTCCTTTATCATAACCCTGTTATAATCCTTGGGATTTAAAAGCATTCAATTTTCAATTATTTTAAAACTATTTTATTCTTACAGCGTTCCAACAGTGCAACAACAATCGTCATATTTTATACAGGGTGTTTTTTAATTGAATGCCGATACTTAAGGCTGTTAATCCTAGGGTGATTTTAAGAAGAAAAGTTAATATTAATATTTGTCCTAAAGCCTTTCATTTTTGAGCTACAGAATGTTAAAATTTAAACAATAACTTTTTTTTATCATAATTAGATATTTTTATGAAATCTTGTACACACCATTATCAAACAGAAATAAAATGTTTCTATTGTAGTTTTTTACGTAGAATCCAGTGACGTACTCAGATTTTTTCTACATTCAATAATAATCATTAAGGAGCATTTTTGATATTGAATGGTTGAATAGAAAAAACGGTAAGCATATTATAAAAATAAAAATTATTAGGCTGGGTAAAGCTTCATAAATTTTGACGTTTCTTTTCATAAAGACAATCGGGTTGGCATTGATTTCCCATTATTAAATTTTAACATTCTGTAGCTCAAAAATGAAGAGCTTTAAGCCGGCAACTGACTTGTAACATTTCGGTGTAATGTAACATGTTACACCGCGAGCATTCGCGCAGTGAATATAGCGAGCCGTACCATTCGCGGCGAGCGACTCGCGCTCACCGGTGCTCCATCGGGTTGTAGGTTTTTTCGCGAATCCCTTTGATGTGCTCGGCTCTAGTCGGTCGCTGAATTAGTTTGTTCGTTGCGAGCGTATGGGAAAGTCACGTTTATTCTAATTTTATTATTTAAATAAAATTAATTTTCTAAGGTTTTGTATTTTTTGTGTGAATCGGTATGCAGTGGGAGTGAGAACACCCTTCTCCTTATCGAAAAATATAGGCAAAGAGCAAGTCTGACATTTTCGACGACACTGTTAAGACGAATGGTGGATCACCCGCGAACCGAGCATTCGACGCGAGCATACGGGTGATGAAGAGAACGGGTTGCTGTAATGTAACATTTGTAGCAAGCCTCGTAACATGTTACATTACACCGAAATGTTACAAGTCAGTCACCGGCTTTAGAATATGTTAATATTAACTTTTCTTCTTAAAATCACCCAAGGATTCACAACCTTAAGTATCGGCATTCAATTAAAAAACACCCTGTATAACCAATTGTAGATTTTTTTAATGCGAAAAAGTACGATCCCCTCTTTCCCGAGTTTTACGGAAGATTTTTTTCTTATTTTGATAAATATACAAATAAAAAATAAGGAACTATGTCGAACGAACTTTTCGTAACCAATTCGAAAAAGTAATTGTTTTCTTTATAAAAAAAATAAGTTTTGATAGTCTCACTGTAAGTGTCAAAATAAGAAAAGAGAAGGCAGGGAATAATGGACGTTACTTTGAACACTTTGCAAGTAAGGTCAATTAGAAATAAAAGCCGTATTAGAGTCGGCAATTCTTCTCTTGCGCGTGCAATGATAATTATAATTGTGAGCACTAAACCGTTTTTGATCAGCTGGCGCATTGCCAACAATCAGAACAGCAGTTGGTACTGTCGAAATCCCTAAAATACCCCCAGAACTAGAGATGGACAAGCCTGTTCCTTTTGATTACCAGGTGAAGCAGCTACTGCTACTTACAAAAAACAGGTCAAAAAAGGTGCGACGAATTAGCAGTACATATGCTTAATAAATAATGTGAACTGTGAATTTAAGTACCAGTTAGTTTAAATAGCCATTAGCTGTTCATAGCTGCTTCGACCAACTAATAAACAGTTAAAAATAACAGAATAATCCATCTCTACTCAGACTTGCACCGGCAATGGCAATTAAAATGGCGCTTGTCCCATTTCTAGCCATACGAGACAGCTGATCGAGAACGGTGTACTGCGCATGAATCCGTGCAATTTTAATTGCCAGAAGAGTAGAATTTCCGAGTATAATATGGAATCCATTCTCGCATTGCGCAGGCAATGCGAGCAGTAATGGGCCATCTGATCGAGAACGGTTTAGTGCGCATGAATTCGTGCAATTATAATTGCCATTGCAGGCGCAAGAGACATAAATTGCCGATTCTAATACGGCGTATTTATACGGGGGTACCTACCTACCTAAAACCATTCACTTCTTACATGCTATATTTTAATGGGGGTTCATAAAAAGAATGTGGCGTATTAGACAATGGCGGTGAGGGTAACGAGGAGGGTAGTGACGTAGAATGTGGTGGGGAGATGAACGGTTTCCTATCACATTGACTTGATACCTGCATGCTGGTGCTTGACGGTCTCATTACTGAAACAAAAATATTATCTATAAATGTCGGTTTCTTATGGCCGTATTAAGATGAGGACTCCAAACAATCCCCAAATTAGTAATCAGAGCCATCTAAGTTGCATCAATTTAATTTAAAAATATGCCGCTTTTGGCAGGTTAGAAAGAGACGAGAGTCATCAGCTGATCAATATTTCTTTTCGTGAAGTTTTAACCGTTATTAATAAAGTTTGTTAGTTAATTTATTGATATTTAGATTGTCTGACATGTCGATTGGGGTATCAACAAGTTTCAGAAAGATCTGTGACAAAAATTTGAAAATTGTTATTATTATTCTTATAACATTATATTTTTTAATGCAATTTTCTCATATCGTTTTCCAATCCTTTAATTATACGAATCCAGTTTTAGATTAGAAAAAAAATAAGTATATTTGGCTAAACGTTCACATAAAATAGTGCCTACTTGGCAACCTGTGATTAAACGCAGCTCTTAAATAACAACGACTTAAAAGTTTTATTATATCTCTTCCGGGAGTCGAACCCAGACTTCTTGCTTTTCGGGTGAACGCTTAAACCAATTATGACGATTTCGGTGAGTTTCGGAAACGCGTTTGCATGAAAAGCAAGATAACCGCGTTCGAATACTAAACTAGTCAAAATTCCGCAAATCATATTTTCATTTATTTTAATCTTTAGAATATTCAAATAACAGGTTTGCAATTTTTCTAAGCCGAATTTCTTTAAGCAGATATGTTTATATCAAAAACAGCTATTTTTTTTATCAATATTAAAAATAACGTCAATTAAAAAATTTAGATTGACGTGGAGTAAACAAAACATCATTGTTTTCATTTATTTTTTAACAAACAAATTATAGTGTGCCTATTAGAAACGTTGATCAAAAACTTGTACTCTGTTTGTTTTGTCTAGAATCTTAAGATGTATCAAAATTTGTTAAAAAAATGCGGTGTTGCCGTTTAAGAAAACAATTTTTTTTTAAAATAGCGCCCAATCTGGCAACAATTCATTTATTTTTTTCACACATTTTACTTAGTTGAACTAATTCCTAAAACTTTGCTTCGGGAACTATATGTCTATCTTTTCAAATAAAAAGCCTTAGTCAAGCCTATGTCAAGTTTTAAAAAAAATAACACTGTATAGATATTTATGTAAGAATGATTAGTTGCAATATTGAGAAGTACAAGTAAATTTTGCCATTTTCTTCCGATGGAATAAAGTCGTTGAAACACCGATGGCGCAAGTGCTTGAGATTATGTTGAAAAATTAAATTATTTCTGGTAGTATTGTTTTTAACGAACCGTTTCGTCAAATTGGATCGATTTAAAAGTTAAAAAAACTTATGAATGGCACAACAAGCAGAGTTACTGCTAATAAAACATTCGGCAAATAATAAGCTTTAGCCTTGCAGATTAGTTTATAATTGTAAAAAATACCCAGCATACTATTATTATTTGTTACTGCAAAACAAATATACGATATGCATTCTCTGTTTAGATTTTCACATAATTCAATAATTAATTGTTTTAAATAAAATTTAAAATACGTCTAATCTACTTGGCGGTACGAGGTGAGCACGCGGCCTGGATATTTCCGGGTAATATTGGTTTGTGGGGCATTGCGACGCGGAAAACACATCACATTATGCATGGTTTTGTTAAGGTTACATTATTTCTGTATCTCTGTGCAAATAGTTATTAGAATAGTGTAGAATGGACGGCGACCAGCAGCTGACCATACACTTTTCCTATTTTTGTAACATATAACATCCCTTTCCCAGAACTCGTTCATTAAACAGCATAATTGATGTGTATTTACTGTTTCTATTACCATGTCGGTTGTACCTTTCATGCATGCCGTCGTATACCTCGTCTTCCGTCCTATTTTGAACTTCTAGAGAGAGAAGAGAATTCCCGCGCTTGATTTCGCTGTTGGAATCTTAATTCCACCTAGAGCGACAAATAGCAGAAATATCCTTATGGAAATCGTAAAACCGTAAAATGAAATAAGCGAAGGGGGCCCATGCCAGAACACCTTCAGCCCCCCTCCCCCCAGAAACAAAAAACCAACTACGATACTGAGTGTTTGACGGTCAGAAATAATACGATATCATAGATAATAGTAATAATGAATACAAATTCATAGAATAATGAATAAAATGTACCTTAAATAATCAGGAGGTCGGCACTACAGCAACAGTACATAATAATGAAAATATTATTGATTATAGATACATGTTATTACAATTATTAGTAGGTAATGACATCATTATCGAACTAACCATATACGGTCTACTATTATAGACCAATTTGAACTTATTAAATGACCACATAATAGAAATGAAACATTCATCGAGTGGTGGAACATGCTGTATATCGGCTATTTGAATTTGACACCTATATTGTGACGTATTCAAATACTACTACCATATGTTTCAGCAAAATATACAAAGTGTACGTAGGTTTTGTTTAGATATATCTAATGTTTATTGAAAAATACCACTTGCGATTAATCCTAACAAAACGTTGATGTATGGCCTATTATAAATATTATCGATCAACTTAATTTTGGTTACTCTGAGAAACTAAAGAAATATTGAGGATCATTTATTGGCTATTAAAAATAGTGTTTCCTTGAATATTGCAGCTATAGGGTTATTAATGTCGCAGAGAAATTGAATTTACTACATTGTTGCATTTGCTACGTCGCAAACGTAGTAAATGTAATTATTGTTTTGATTGGCTGAAAGTGTCAAAAACACAACATAACCTCAACTTTATTATTATAAATTTGACGTTAAAAGTTGGAAATTCGAGTGGAAAAGTAGAAAATAGTAGTTTTTGGTTATTGATCTTCGATTACTTTTAGATCTAAATAGAAATATTCTAAAAATCAAACGTGAAAGTAGCAAATGTAGTAAATGTAACAAAATACGTAGTAAGGGCATATATAACAAATTCCATTTACTACGGTAGTAAATTACGTAGTAAATGTTACATTACCAACGCTGATGATCGTTCACGGTGAGTACCTATTAAAAGATCTCGGGAACTAAAGAAGAGAATTGCTGAAAAAATTGGTATTCGCTATAAAAGATGTTAATGAAGATATTTGGATGTATTTTACAGGTCAGGTTATACCGGAAGTTAGATTTAACATCGTTATTTTTAAAGGATACCCTGTATATTTTGGATTAGAATTATTTTAGCAAAAACAAAGAAAATTCTATTATAAAACTAGAATATTTACTCTATAATATTTGCTACCAAAAATATTTAGAATTTTTACCTTGTAACCAATAAATCACCACTTTAAATACGGAACAAAAAAAAATAAGTGTAAGAAATTCAATTAAAAATTATTTATGTCAAGACAGTTAATTGTAGAACTAGAATTATTTTCTTAGAGCACGCGCTTAACGTAGAAAACGCCCCGCGAAGCGGGCCGTTCTCTAAAGTACAAGCGCTCTAATTGTTCTATGAACCGTGTATTTTATAATACTTTTTCTATTTGGGTCTTCAAAGGCTGAAAAACTTTAAAAAATATAATGGATTTGTTACGGGTTGTGACAGACACCGTCAGCATGTTATAAGAGGGTTAACATTACACAACCGGATATAGTCATGGACGGACACGCAATCCCACTGGCTTCATCTATTAATTTGCTGGGCGTCAATCTGGGAGGAAATACGTCTTGGCATAACCACGTTGTGACAATCGCCAAGATAGCTTCTCAGAAACTTGGTGTACTCTTCCGAACCAGAAAGTTGTACACACCTCAACAACTTTTGACACTATACAAAGCCCAGATTCGACCATCACTAGAGTACTGCTCTCATGTCTGGAGCTCTGCACCCAAACATACTCTTCAGCTACTGGATCCTATCGAAAGGAGGGCCATTCGTCTGATTGGAGACCACGAGCTGACGAAGAACCTCGACAGCCTAGAACATCGAAGACAGGTTGGGGATTTGACTCTCTTTTACAGATATTTTCATGGAAAGTGCTCGGCTGACCTTGCCCTCTTAATTCCGCCTAGAGCGGCGAATAGCAGAAATACACGACGAACCACTTCATTATTTAAGAATTCGTTCATCATTATGGAACGACCTCCCCGAGGTCGTTTTTCCCAACGAATATAACCTCCAACGATTCAAAACCAACGTGAATCGCTTTTTGCGCACAAGCACCACTCCCAGAGTGCCCTAAAGGATTTTTCCTATAGTGCTTGTGTTTGATCATAAAAAAAAATATATATATTTCCGAGTATAGGTATTTCAGATAAACATCTAGTAAAAATGATCTATTTGCAAGGTTAAAGGTTAGTATTTTAAACTTTTCTAGCAACAATTTTTGTCGAATACATAATGCATAGAAAACTAATTTCAACGAAATCGAAGTAAGCTTAAAATTCGAACCCTACTTGCTGCCAACATAAAAAAAATAAAATTTCAGTTTCATAAAGTGGCAGGTTATTGAATTTTTTTATATTTCATAATGTAGCCATTATGAAACCCAAATAGAAAAATCTATTGGTGACGTTTTAAGGTGTAGTCCAGCATATAAAATAAATAGGTATCCAATATTAGGCACCTTCCTAATATTAGGCGCTTTCCCTCTACCCATCTCCAATCGTTTCGGAGATAAAAATCATTAAAGGAATATTTTTATAAAAGAAAACCATGTCAAGGTAATTTGACCTTACCTTGTAACTAATACAGTTACAGGTTTAAAAGTTTGAGAAAATTTAGAGACGGTATGGGTCTTCTTTATTTCATAAAAATATTAGACATTTTTTTATACAAGGTATTTTAAAAACTATACCTCTCTAGTATAATATCATAAATACTATGCTGTCCGACATCTTGTTTTTAGTTAGTTACTTATTTAGACTTTTATAAATCAAAATTTTCAAGATTGTAAAAATAACTTAGCAACGTCGCACAGAAAGAGTAATTATTATTAATTAAACCAAAAAGTTTTGGTTTAAAATTAATTAACAAAATTACAGGCCCTGGTTCCTTGTCTGGTGATATAAAGGTAAACTTAGACCAAACGTAAAAATACCACGTAAAATAACATTCCTCGCGTTCCGCTCGTCCAGAGATCGTCTAAAATTTCAAACATGTCATTTCACATTCATTCATAGCCTACTACTTGCTACTATTACCGACCGTCAATTTTTCTAATGCGTGTCTTTTGTTTTCTTTAGCGGCGCTTACTGCGATAAAGTATGTTGACAAGGTAATCCGAGATGTCGGTTTAACATGACAGATGACAGCTAGTTGACGTGGTAATGCGTTACATTGTGGGTGGCCGAGGAAATAGCCGAAAATAAGAGAATCGGTTGAATAAATGTTACGTGAATCTGGTGCCAAAACGGGCCAGAAAGAGGTTTACGATGTGATTTTATGGCATTTTTAGGGTTAAAGGGGGTAAATTTGAATATTTTATTGTAACAGGATGTCCCGGGTACCAACAGAAGAAACATTTGGTGCAAAGAAGGGTAGAAAAGTAACACATCTTAATTCCTAATTAGGATTTTTTATCTTTTATGGAAAAATGTATTAAGTAACACATGTACAGGGTGTCCCATTTTCGACCCTTTTATAGGGTATCTCCGTAATTGTTAGTGCTATCAAAAAAGTAATGTAAATGTCATGTGCTCTTTTTGGGTCAAACTTAAAATGGTAAAATCAAAATTTGAAAATTTTCGCTCGCTTAAGAGATACGGGGAAAAAATAGACAATTTCAAAATTTCCCTATATTTTCTTAGTTAAAAGAGATACAGAAAAATGTTTTATAAAGAAGTTTATTTATATTGATTGTTGAATAATCTGCCCTTCAGAATAGGTATATGGGGTCAGGTAAAAAAGTAATCGGACCCAACCTAATTTTTTTAACCCTGTATATTTTAATCTAAAAAGATACTATTTTAAATTACCCTTTCAAATATATAACACACCATCGATGATATTGGTTTCCTAGGCGATTTATTTAAACTTTATTACTTTGAAACGAAATAAAAGATTCAGATTTAGGTAAAAAATAACGGGAATCATCGTAAATGTTCGGAATATGTACTTAAATGGTTACCGTCTTTCCGGATAAAGGGCAAAATATACATTTAGCGCCATTTCTTCGTTTTTTCCACATTGAATTTAAAATGATATATCAAATTTTTCAAAATGTTGATATTTTCACAAATAAATTGAAAATGATATTGACGATAAATATTAATAGTCAACATATTTGTTTCTAGGATATTAGATTGAAATATACAGGGTGTTCCATTTAAAAAAATGAGGTTAGGTCCGATAACTTTTTTACCTGACCCCGTAGCAATCAATATAAATATACTTCTGTATGAAACGTTTTCCTAACTAAGAAAATATAGGGTAATTTTGAAATTGTCAATTTTTTGATTTTTCCCCGTATCTCTTAAACGAACGAAAATTTTCTAATTTTGATTTTACCATTTTAAATAATTTTGATATAAAATATTGAAATGCATTTTTAAGTGTAAGTGGTCCATTAGGTGGGCAATAAATGTGATTTTTTATTAGTTGTACAATCGAATTGGTGCGAGTTCAATAACCATATTATTAGCTGTTTTGGGAACGGCTTCAAGTCAAACAACATTAGACAAAATAACCAATTCATTAGAAGAAATGTAGTAACGTGCAAGCTCGGATTATCGTTGTGTTAAGCTTAAAATTCAGTCTTTGCAAAAACGGTAATCGATTACTTAAAAGCGAATATCACGGAAATGGCGGGCTCCTGAAACAAGATTTCCGGTTTGGTGGAAAAAGCATATGTTGAGAAAACTGCGTGTGTGGTTTCGGAGATATTTGACTGTAAAGATTTAAATCGATTTTTAGCAAAATATCCATTATATTTATTAGGCTGTAATATCTGGAACTAGGAATGTGTTTTATAAATAAACTGCATAATGGCGGTGGACTACGTATCATTATCAAACTGCAAACTTTGTCGTATGTACTTCCATTATCTTTATTGTCGTTTTTACCACAACAACGGTTTAATTACAATGTATTTATGACCATTTTTTAATGTAAACTAAAACTCTTTTGGTTTACTCTTATTTTATTTTTTAGTTCACACTATTCAACGGTTTAGAGATATACTAACTGAAACATGTTAAAAACCAACGTAAATATAGCCAAACCTTCTTAATTATTAATTTTAAAACGAGTGATTCTTCATATAAATAGTTAAAGAGACAGTGACAATAGGGTGTCCGTGAAGTGGAATAACAGTAATTTGGTTTCTCGTGCAGTTTAGGTCCCCCTCTACAACTTTTATATCTCATGAAATGCCGTAGAGCGTTGCTGAGAGGCGCTGTACCGCTTTAGATAGGAAATTCTCAATAAATTCAAAATTATATCGAGCCATGTCTGAAAAGGAATTTACAGCATCTGCGTGTCACGGGAAACACATTTTCTGACAAGTCAACCCTTGCATATACTTTTCGATTATGATCGATATAGTTTAGAATTTATTGGGAATTTCCTATCTAAAGCGGTACAGCGCCTCTCAGCAACGCTCTACGGCCTTTCATCAGATATAAAGTTGTAGATGGGGACCTAAACTCCACGAAAAACCAAATTACTGATAGCCCACTTCACGGACCCCCTATTGTCACCCTCTCTCTAACTAAAAGTTCTGCATGGTCTAAAAGAGTGAAATGTCCGCGAAAATATTTATTTTTTAACATACCCATACAAATACACCCATGAACATACGAAACGACTCATTATGATTTTAAGTACTTTTTGCGATATCATATTTTTTGATCCCCTTAATAGATTTTGATAATTTTTTTACTTGTGGGTAGCCCGACTATTTAGCTACATATTGACTTAGCGAAGTTTAATGTACATTTAATATCTATATACTCACGAGAGTAAATGTTAGCCTGTTTTCTACATTTTCCTTCTTTATATATCTAATTTTTATTATTTTATATTCTAATATTTATTATTTTTTATTTTAATATTTATTATATTTTATTCTAATATTTATTATCTTTTATTCTAATATTTATTATTTTTTATTTTAATATTTATTATTTTTTATTCTAATATTTATTATTTTTTATTTTAATATTTATTATTTTTTATTCTAATATTTATTATTTTTTTATTGGTGGTGATGGTCTGTAACGCAACAAGAATGCCGCATCATATATACCCTACATGAGAAGGTAAGTATACATAAAATGTAACGTTCTGGAAAAAGCGATACGACTTTAAAACTGTTAAAGATAAACAGACAAATGAAAAATGTAGAGAGAAGACTAACTTTTACTCTCGTGAGTCCTTAGATATATGTATGTACCTGAAAACCTCCTCTCGCAGGTTAAATTTTAGTAAAAATATAATCACTTTTTATTTTATCCCGTATATTAAATTGAAGGAACGGAAAAATAAAACATTGCTACGCCAATGTGTAGCTAAATAGTGGGGTTATGCCCCCGTGAAAAGTTTATCATAATTCATTGAAAAGTTTATCAAGAGATGTACGCGGTCCGCAAAAAAGTACAGCCCGTCGGAATACGAGGTTGGAGACCACTGATCTAAAACGTAAAATGAAATAATGATATACCATATTTTTACAGTCGTATGCGAGGTTTGTCAAAAAATATGTTCTGATCAACATTTCTTCTAACAATAACAATTTTCGATATTGTCAAAAATAAAGGTTCTTGAACAAAATTCATGTCTTGACAAACTTCGTCTACGACTGCAAAAATTTGGTACCTGATGATTTCATTTTACGTTTTAGACCTATCAAAATTTTTTATGAAGAATTGAAGAAAACTGTATTGCATACGACATTCAATTTTTTAAAAGTTGCTCCAGAGTAAAGTACTCTTATTTTTCGTTTCAGATACAATTTTTAATTTGTAAAAGTTGTTTAGAATTAAAAGTTAGGTGTGAATACGAAGTCACGGCCTTCTATTCAAAAAACGAAAAAATTAGATTTTTTTGTCTAATCTTTGACTGAAGATATCAAATTATTTTTAAAGGTTCGTTTAATGTCTACTTTTTCTTAAACCATTCAAAAAAATTATGTCAAAATTCTTATTTTGGAGCAATTAAGTTTAAACCAAATTTAATTCTAGACAATATAGGATCTTCTTAAATTACTTACATAAGTCTTGTCTTATAAATCATAAGTAATTCAAGACGATTCTGACGATATTTTCTACAATTAATTTTGGTATAAACCTAATTGCTCCAAAAATAAACGAATTTTGGCGTAATTTTTTTGAATGGTTTAAGAAAAATTAGAAATAACGAGAAATTTACAGTTTAACCAATATTCTCAGAGTAAACATTAAATAGAACTTTTAAAAATAATATGATCTCTTCAATCCAGTCTCTATACTATAGACAAAAAAAACATTTTTTTTCAAGGTTTTTCAATAGCATACGTGACTTCGTATTCGGACATAACTTTTAATTCTAAATATCTTTTACAAATGAAAATGTATCTAAAACGAAAAATAAGAGGACTTATTACTGTTGGGCTACGTTTAAAAAATTCGTATCTCCCTCGTATGCACTATGGTTTTCTTCAATTTTAATGAGGAGCGCCTTTTTAGTTCAAGGAGATGCAGAAGCAGAATAAAATTTTCTGAGAAATCAATAATGAAACAAATTTCCATATGGACAAGAACTCTGTCGGTCACTGTATACAGGGTGTCCCAGAATATGTGGGCAATTTCCCGGATTCAGATAGAACACTTAAAAATAATGGGAGAACTTCTTATAAATTTTTCTTCCTACGGCCTCCCCTACGGAGATACGGGCACATAACGGACGTCCCTGGAAATCGTTGATTTTTAAATAATTAAAAAGTAAGTACTAGGTGTAATTTAATAATTTTTTAGTATAATGGTTAATAGATGAGTCTCCTTAAAATTCGCCTTTTTAAGTACATTTGGTTCATTTAGTTTGCCAGGGACGGACTAGACATAACACAAAAATAATGTTTTTTACACGAAGGAACACATGAAGGAACGACAATAATATTTTTGGATACTCTAAACCTTAAGCTGAAGAAAAGGCACCCTTGATCAATGTCGATAAAATGAACTGTTTTTGAGAAAAAAATAATTTTGTCCATACATTAAATGCATGTCGGCATAATCAGTATACGTAAATTCCATTACTAAGTTAGTAACTAATAAGACAAAGAAGAAAACCCGCAAATTTCAAGACACTACCATAAACAGACATTGGCATAAATATCCTTATTTCAATTGGTACATATGAAAAAATCCATAACAACAATGAGGGAATTTTATGAACATAAAACAACAACCAATATTGAACAAAAATATATTTTTTTCGAAAACAGTTCATTTTATCGACATTGATCAAGAGTACCTACCTTTTTTCAGCTTAAGGTTTAGAGTATCAAAAAAAAAATTATTGTCGTTCCTTCATCATACAGGGTGTAAAAAAAGCATTTTTGTGTTACGTCTAGTCCGTCCCTGGCAAACTAAATTAGCCAAATGTGCTTAAAAGCGCGACTTTTAAGGAGACTCATCTAGTAACCATTATACTAAGAAATTATTAAATTACACCTAGCACTTATGGACCCGTACCTCCGTAGGGGAGGCCGTAGGAAAAAAATTTATACGAACTTCTCCTGTTATTTTTTAGTGTTCTATCTGAACCCGGGAGATTGCCCACATATTCTGAGACACCCTGTGTATAAATGTGACAGTGCTTGTCAATGAATTACCATAACTATTTAAAATACTATCTGTATCAGTACATAACAGTTGGAGAAGACTGTTTACAACTTGTTATTCGCACACCAGATACAAAAATAACTATATTATGAATATAATCTATTCCACTCACAAATTTCAAAATGTTTTATTTTATAGAAACTCGAGATAATAATAACGTCAGAATTTTTGCACCTTCTGTAAATTTAACTTCTATATCCGTCGGAGTGTGTTCGGGATTTTTTAGTTTACAAAATACAAAATCTAATACTTACGATTTTCAGAGGATGTCGAAATCACCCCGTATTGATAATAATTATCCACCGAAGGCGGTGGGGTATCGTGGTTCTCCTGCATAGGACTTAAAGGCGCCTTCAAATAACTACTCGAAATAGCACTATCCGGATACGACGGCAAAAGCCCCGGGTTCGTTCCCCAGTCCCTCTCACATTGCTGCTGATACACCGACGGATAATCGTAGTTGGCGTAGGGACTTCCTGATGCAACTTGGGGCGAGGGGGTGTTGTACGAGCACGTCGAGTAATCCTGGGATTGCACTAATGCCTGATGGTCGTAACCGGTAGCTTGGTTGACCATTGACGTCATATTGTTAGCGAAGAAAGATCCCGGATGGTACTGTGGCTTCATAGCTTGACACTTTCTTCTAAAACCTCTCGGGCGTCTACGAAAAGAACCTTCTTCGAACATAAATTCACTTGCGGGATCTATGGTCCAGTAGTGTCCTTTCCCTGGACGTCCGAGGCCTTTTGGAAGTTTGATAAAGCACTCGTTCAAAGACAAGTTGTGGCGGACCGAGTTCTTCCATCCTTGGTAGGTTCCCCGGAAGAATGGGAACCTTTGTTGCAGAAACGAGTAGATTTCGCTTAAAGTCAGCCGTTTTGTCGCAGAGTGCTGAATAGCCATCACTATCAGGGCTATGTAGGAGTAAGGAGGTTTCTCTTGGCGCCTGATACCGCTCTTTTTGTCGGTGGACGACGGCTTGTTGTCTTGATCAGCGGCCGTGCTTTCCGGAGAGACATTGGTGTTAGTGGCGTGCTGAGCGGTGCTGGAAGATTCATTCGGTAAAATCACTGTAGGATGGTGTAACTGTAGCTGATTGAGGTGCTGCTGGATGCTGAGCGAGGAGGGTGACTGACTCGAAGCACTGACTTCGCCCAACTGCTGTTCCTTCATCATTCTTCAAAACATTTACTCAAAATCATATAAACTATAAACAATTTAATCTCTATTTGATACACACTGGAAAGTATATACACAATATTGTATATTTACAACACAAACGGTTTATATACAAACACGGCCGCGGAATCGTACACAATTTATAAGTTTTATATACAAATGTCTCGCGTATGAGATTGTAAAACAGAATGATATTAAAATGCGGTACTAAGGAAGACTGGCGTGAGCGGCCTGAGATGGAACTACTAAGAGCGAAATAGAGATATGTGAGGTTTGCCTGAAAACAGATTTTCAGGCGGTGCTACGTCTTGAAATCTGTGGTGTTTAGGTACGGGTCTGCAGCGTGGCCCCCCTCTCGGCCGAAACTAAACTGGCGAATAAATTAGGCGACGCTCGCGAAGATGCCTCGTTGTTATCAGGAATTGCAGGAAAAAAAGTATAACCAGTTTATGGCCGGCTAATTCGGTGGGTGACAAACAATTATAGGACTTTTTCTTATTTGTTTATTTTTGGTTCAAATTTATTTGACTAATTTCAAGTTCAGCGGTAAATTTAGGGGAATTTTGTAAACATATTTGGTAATTTTTATTTTTACCCGTAGAAAGGGGAAGTAGATATTGTATTAAAAACAATGACTTTTCAAGACTTTGACATTTTAGAATTTTTGAGTATAAAAGAACATATTTACCATTTTTACAGTTATTTTGTTTAGTTCCGTAAATACAGCCGAGCGTTGAAAGACGAAAGAATGAACGTGCGTTATAACTTTACGATAATATCTCAGATCTGTTATTTATAATGTAATTTTGTTTTTATAATTTAAATAACAGACAACAACGTGTTTCTTTGGAAATTAAATACAGTGTGTACATAAAGTAAGGAACAAATTCATTATCTAGGAATCTAAAAATATTTCGGAAAAATCCTCGGACACTTATATAATAATTTTTAATGGCGCATTTTTTCCCATACAAACTTAATATACAAGGTGGCTCATGTAGTAGATATGACATTATCGACGATTTTTTTAAATGGGAACCCCTATACTTTAGTTCAGATCTGTAATCTCCAAGAACAGCTGATTTCAAAAACATAACACACTTAGGGCCTAAAATTCATAGTTTCGTTACTACAGGGTAAAACAAATAATATTATTTAAGATATTTTTTTTGGCTTGGGAGGCATCAATTAATTACGTGAGGCGTTTTTAGCGATTTTTCAACCCCCCCTTACCCCAATAAAAGATTTCGTGACATTTGGCTCAATCCCTTCCGCCATCACCCAATTTTACCTGAAAGCCTTACGTAATTAATGGACGCACCATCATTTGCTGTTACTAATGTTTTTTCTCAAGTAGGCTTATTTGCTGTTATGTAACTATGGTATTTAGATAATGTCATTGTCATTACATTGGATTTTTCTAGTAAGTTTATTAGAAGTAATAAATTTTATTTTAAAACATATTGAGTTACTATGCGTTTATCTTTAACACAAAGAATAGAAATTCTTATGATGATTGGATATGGTGATAGGATCCGTACTCAACAAGCAGTTTGCATTTTGTTTAACACTAAGTATCCAGCAAGACCAATTACTAGATCAACTGTGAGTAAACTTGAAATGAAATTTCGGGAAACGGGTTCAGTGGAAGATATTCCCAGAAAAGGCCGTCCAACTATTCCGGATGATAAGAAATTAGATATTTTATTGGCTATGGAAGAAGATCCCCACAACAGCGTCCGCCAGATTAGCATTGATGATGGGGCGGCTGCTATGACCGTTCATAACCTATTGACGGTAGAAAAATGGCACCCGTTTAAAATCCGATTGGTTCATGAGTTGAATGAAGATGATCCAGATCGTAGGATGGAGTTTTGTCAAATATTAATGGAAAGATGTAACTTAGATCCTTTGTTTGTTGAAAATATCCAATTTTCGGATGAATCTACCTTTAAATTAAATGAAGAAGTGAACCGGCAAAACTGTAGATACTGGGCAAAAGAAAATCCCAGGTGGATGCGTGAGCACCATACTCAATATCCTCAAAAAATTAATGTTTGGGCTGGTATTGTGAAAAACAAAATTATTGGGCCATATTTTTTTGACAACAATGTAAACGGGCTAAATTATCTTCATTTTCTTCAGAACTTTCTTATCCCTACGCTAGTTAACTTATACCCTAGTAGAAATAATCCAGGAATTCTAGATGAAAATTTGTGGTACCAACAAGACGGCGCACCTCCAAATTATGCAGCAGTAGGGCGCCATTACATAAACCAAGTTTTTCCGAACAAGTGGATTGGAAGACGTGGGCCTGTTGAATGGCCGCCTAGGTCTCCAGACGTGTATTAGACGGAAATGGCAAAATTAAAATATTGACATGTCATTATTGACATTTATATTTTGTGTTTCGTGTGGCTCACAAAATCGTTCAAGTTTCTAAAACTATCAGTTTTTATGAAAACTATTAGTTACCTATTTGTTCCCTTTTCTATAAGTAGTGTTAAATATTGTGTATTTAGCTATAAAAAAATTGTAATTTGTTTCTTCTTCTCTAGGTGCAGTCTCTGCTGTGAATGTTGACAATCATCAGGGCGATTCTAATTTTTGAGACCACAGCTCTGCATTGTTCATTGTTAGTACATCCAAATCACTCCCTAAGGTTCTTCAGCCATGAGTTCCATCTTCTCCTTTAGATCTCTTCCCCTGAATTTTTCCTTGCATAATTATTTGTAACATTCCATATTTTTCTCCCCTCACGACATGTCCCATATACAGCAGTTTTCTTCCCTTGATTGTTGAAATTATTTCTCTCTCCTTGTGCATACGCATCATTACCTCCATGCTGGTTACCCTCTCTACCCATGAAATCTTCAATATTCTCCGGTATAACCACATCCCAAATGCGTCCAGCCTCCTCACATCAGCCACCCTCAGTGTCCAGGACTCCATCCCATAATACAGTATAGACAACACTTAGCATCTTATCGTTCGTATCTTTAATTCAAGATTTAAATCTCGACAGCAGAAAAGTCTCTTCATATGGTGATCTTTCACATATAAATGTCCGAATGTCCTGAGTTGTTTTTGTTATCAGCATATATTTTGTTTTGCTTATGTTCAATGATAGTCCATACTCTTAGTTTATTGTGACCATTCTATTACCTACCGTCTGTAGATCTGCATGCGTTCCAGCCAAAATAACCGTATCGTCAGCATATCTTAGATTATTTATTGTCATGTCGTTAATTTTAATGCCTATGTCCTGATCCTAAAGTGCTCTACTTACTATATCCTCCGAGTACAGATTAAAGAGGATTGGACGAACACCCCTCTGTATTTTTACTTATTCTGATGTCATGTTTTCTATTCTTATTGTTGCGTTTTGGCCATAGTATAGGTTTGAAATTATTTTTAAAATTATTTTGCTTAATTAACCTATAACAACCAGTGTTGGGAGCAGGGACTGTCCAATATCCCATGGGTAAGGACAAATATCTTTAAGAGCTTGATTTCTACGAGAAAGATTTTGAGTATCGCAATAGTATTCATAAACCTGAAATTATCTTTGAAGTTGAAACGTCGTTCCAAGGGTATAGAAATACTTTCTTGACCTGAAGCTATGTCAATAGATATTATATTTTAAATAATAAATCATATTTGAATTGATATAATTAAATAAAATTTAAAATCCGTATAAGCATCAACTAAGTATACCATTTTAAAATTGAATTTTTTACTTTAGTATAAACTAAAGAAGTTTTATATCTACGACCGTCATAATGTTAATCACGTCCGTTAGCTGCTGACGTTGTTTATGCTTATTTGGTCTACATGATCTCGATTTGAATCGTTCTGCGATTATCCACGTTCGTTATCTTTCCCCGATGTGTGCTCCGTCTCATGTTAATATATTTCTGGCTCTGTTGCTAAAAAGAGAAGGAAATAATTGCGCCAATCACGGCCCCTGCATTTAATGACGCTTCTGGTTGTGTACCTGTACCGATATATTTTTTGGTGTATCGGCATCGGGTTTGTTCCTAAGATGGAAGACACAAATTATGCATAAGTTTCATACACTATTTGGTCTACGATTGTATAAGTTCTTCTTTTTCGAAATTAAGAAAATCGAAGCGAAGCGGGGAGTTTTCTAAAGTACAAGTGCTCTAATTGTCTTATGAACCGTGTATGTTATAATACTTTTTCTATTTGGGTCTTTAAAGTCTGAAAAACTATAAAAATATAGTAGATATTTCCATTTGAATTAATATTTTCTTTTTGGGTTGGCAATACTTTTACAATTTAATAAAATGTTACAAGTATCAAATATACCATGATAGAAACAACTGAACACAACAAAGCTTCTTCCCATCCGTCATAATTAAAAATTAACATAGTATTAAAGTAAATAAAAATGAGTTATTAAGAAAGTTGTACTCCGTCAGAAATACGAGAAATTGCAGAAAATAATCTAGAAATTTTTTTAAAAAGAATATGGTGCGAGCAGAACAAAGTTCAAAATATTGAATAAAATAATAAATAATACTATTGAACAAGATATTGTGTCGACACAAAATCTGACCGGAAAAACAATTAATGCCCAGGAAATGTCTACAGTAACTATAAATATGTATATATAAAGTAATATGTATAATACTATGTATATCGAATTAAAAATAAAAATAGTACCTTATTGCATAAAACTTTAGAAATAGAGCATAAACTGGAAGATATTTCTATTGTTTTTGGGTTATGTTGTTTTATAGTGGTGACTAGAAATTAGTTGACGGACACCGTCAGCATGTTATATATTTCCGAGTATAGGTATTTCAGATAAATATCTAAGGTTAAAGGTTAGTATTTTAAAGTTTCCTATAAAAATTTTTTGTCGAATCCGTAATTCCTAGAAAACTAATTTCAACGAAATCGAAGTAAGCCTAAAATTCGAACTCTACTTGCTACCAAAATAAAAAAAAATCAGTTTCATCAAGTGGCAGGTTATTCAATTTTTTGCATTTCATAATGTAGCCATTATGAAACCCACATAGAAAAAGTTACTTTTTTTTAAATAAGTGAATACGTAGACGGAGATAAACACAAAACGTGCAAATCCATTAACACCAAGCGGGATAAAAAAATAAAAGATGACCTTGCAATTTATGTTCGAAATATTCCCATCGGCTATCTAATTACTCCGGCAATGACAACGCCATAAAAGATGAAAATTAGTGCTAATGAAAAAACAACATAAACTAGGAAATCCATTTCATTGTGCCATAAATCATCACCGGCGTCGAAACGATATTTTTATGATGCTTAATCATTAAGATGATCACTTGAACTCTAGTAGAGGATTAGGCCGTCCTCACTTCTAATTAATTTAAGATGTTACGCCATTAACGACTTCAAAAAGATCGTGTACTTAAATGATTTGAGATTTAAAAAATATCTTTGCGTGAAATTCGGTTTTACATGTGCACGCAAATTGTATCAGATGATTTACCAAAGTTAACGGTTACACACATAAACATATAATATAAAAGGGGAGACAAAACATCCCATTCATAAAACACCATTTATTTGCAAACTTCTACAGTTTCACCAAAAAAAAAACATAACCTCATTAGAATAGGCGAATTTCTTACACACCACGCACTGACGAAGCATTATCGATAACTAATAAATAGCCCTAAATAGTTTTAGTTCGAAAAAACACTAAAAATTAATCTAAAAACACAATAGACCACAAACAATCACAATAGCAGAAGCGATAAACCATCATGTCATTTTTACACTAGCAGGTACAAATGAGCATACAGCATTGCCACTGTGATTTCCTTGAAACATTGCAATTTGATGTTGGGATAATATTATACTTTTCGGTTTCAAGCGCAGGCGGTAGATGTAGGAATCTCAGTACAGACTTGGCATCATTGATTACTGTTTAAAACCTTGTATGATTCTGACAGAATAAAAACAATTCCGTCTATTTATTAATTAAATAATTTTGGTTGCACACGTAAAAAAAGAAATACTCTCCTCTATGTATTTTGTTCCTCTCAAAATCTTTTACTAAATTTGAATATGTGGATACATGTTTCTATAAAAAATATTCTGTTTGAATAAAACCATTCATATTCAGCAGTAATAATTAAAATACTCATTTTCGTTTTAATTTAAATAAATATTTTTATTTCGATTAACATAAAAACTTTTCCAGAGTTATAATCGCCATTTGCAATTTGAAACCAAACCATAAATTTACATTTAAATTCTGGTAGACTCTCGACTACACTGGCAAAAATGCATTTAGCAATGTCGTGGGTTACAAAATTGGAGCTACCTCAACTCACCTCTCTATGTTGTTCTAACTGAACCTACGAATTATCACAAATTATTTAAAAACGCTACAATAATTTGGGTTCTTTTGGTTCGCCTCAACCCAGAAAGATATTTTTTATCAAAATTTTAAACATATTTGGGATCACCACAATTCCTCATCTTGTAACTATTTTCTGAGTTACCTGACTCAGTTTGGGGTTTGGGTTGGGAAAACTTACTAATTGATTATAAAGTGCCGTCTTAACCCGGACGTGCATTATTTTAACTCATTACCATGTGTAAATTATTTTGAGTTGGAATAATTCAGGAAACGTGCTCCAAAACCTCATATCGAGGCTAAATCGCAAGATCGTAAGGTCACGGAAAGTTCCGAATTCATGCTCGTGCCGATTTGGCGCGGTTTATTCCATTGTTATTCGTCAATTCTCCTTCGATCGCGCGTATAGCCACCTGTTGGCCGTTGCGCCGTTTGCGGGATTTTTCTTCTTTGTTCTCTGTGCGTGAAAATTTGTGTTTTGCATAATTTTGGTCAGTTGGCGTAAAATGGAGGGACAGGAGGGAGATGCATATAAATTGTTATTATTGGAATGGAGCCTTATTATTAATAAGCAATCGTCGTCACTTCGTCCGCATGGTTTCTTAGCCGTAGTATGCTCTCCTGTCTATAATTAATTTGATTATTTTTTTAAATATACAATAAAAATTTCATATCTTGAAAAAACAAAAGGCAAATGAAGGCCACAATATGCAGGCGTTAAATCAAAGAAATATTTTGAGTTCAGATAGTCCTCAATTCAGGTACTGGTAGTCCAAAATTTGGAGTCTGGTAGCCCAAAGAGTGAGTTATTCCAGCCACCATCGTAAGCTAGAACAACTTAAATGTCAAGTTTTGATAGCTCGAATCATGAATTAATGTAGCCCAACTAGTAACGCATCACAATTCACATAGGTACTGGATAGCTAGCTATCAATAATTTAAGACGGTGGAGCGTGAGCTATTCCAACGCATAAAATAACCCATCTGTGCTATCATAACTGATGAATAGTGAGCTGATGCAATTTCTTCGATTTGGTTGCCGTAATTCAGAGGTCCGGGCTGTCCCCTATTAGCAACACGCTTCGGTCTAGGACAACTCATATTTGAGTTATATCAACTCGAAATTTCGCTCAGTGTAGAATATGCATTTTGAAATAAGAGGAAAACTTGTTTCATGGCTTTTTTATACCTACATATTTCGTTTAAAAATAACTTTTTTTTAATATTTAAAACGAGCTTATAATATTTTTAAAACAAACATGTTGGTGAGTTTTAAACCATACGTTTCTTAAAATAAAATCATATTAGGTTTTATTTGGCTACTAAAATATGGAATATTAAAATTTAAAAAATTAAATCGGTTCATCCCTACCCATCTAAAATTCCAAATTGTCCCTATCGGTACTACTACGACGTCAAGGTAGAAATCTGTTAAGGGTAACAATGTTTTTTGACAAAGTCTCCGATATACAACAAATAATTTGAAAATTCCATCCATACGGAAAGTGACGAAGAAACGATATATGAAATTCCGATAGACTGGAAAGTCCAAACCACCTTGCTGACATGCTAACTGGCGAACAGTGACGAATAAAGAAGTTTAAAATAGCGGACATATCCCACTAGATTTAACTAAAAGAATACAATGGGAAGATTCAATTTTACCTAGCCATAAGTAACCTAAGAGTTACTTACAAGTAGTAAGATAATATTGTGAATAAACAGAGTTATCTATCAAATACCAATGTATGGAAAAATTATTATTTCCCAGACCACCCGATGATACCGTATATAATAAGGGCGTATTTAGTCTACACAGTAGCACTTAAAATACTATTTCAGATTGAATGGTACTACCAAAAAAAGAAGCTTTTCCACCACCGAACAAACCCGAACAAACCCGTTAAGTATTAGAGGCTTCTCTGATGATAGGTATGTACACCTACCCTGTACTGACGAAATCAAAAGAGTTCGGTGGTGACATCCTATCAATGGAAAAACTTCTTTTCTTGGTAGTACCATTCAATCTGAATTAGTATTTTAAGTGCTACTGTGTAGACTAAATACGCCCTTATTGTATAAGGTGGTCTGGGAAATAATAATTTTTCCATACATTGGTATTTGATATTAAAACCACCTGAAAAGTATAGACTTTTTACTTTAGAGTTATCTATGTTGTGGGTGTTCAAAAAATGAACGTAATTAGAACTTACGCTGCACTGACAATTATGGTTTTTAAGTTATTCGTTTAAAAAAAAAACACTATTGTGTTGACTCTTCTTTTAGAAGAAGAAATATAAGGGGTAGGTAGTCATTCCCGGTGACAAGGAAATGCAAATTTGTGGAATGCAATTTTTTTGGAAACTACTACTCAAAAAATAATAAATTATTTTATTATTGGAAATATATTTAAATAACATTAAAATGTGCTACTTGCCCCCCCCCCTCCCTTTCCTATTTAAGGGTAACATATATCCCTCCCAGGTGGTAAAACCATGAAGGCTGCAAATATGACGTGACTCCGATTTTTAATATTATTATTTATTGGAAGCAAGATATTAATGGGGGGGGGGGGAGGAGTTGGAATTTGGAGTTAGGAAAATAGAAATTATAGGAGGAAAAATCAAATTGTCAATCGAAACGTCTAAGATACGTCGATAAAAGTTGGATAAAAATTTAGTTTGTAGATTAACGAGTGTGTTTTAAATATTAAAAATCTTACTAGACTAGTTGGGAGATCAATAATATACTATGTCTTACATTTACCTAATTCTCAAAGTTAGTGCCATATCAATGACCTCAGGGGAAGAGTACATGTCTATCACTAGTTGTATAATTGTATTTTATCTGTCAAATGTTAGCTTCAATTTTGATCAGACACAATCCTTTAGGGCACTCTGGGAGTGGTGCGTGTACGCAAAAAGCGATTCACGTTGGTTCTGAATCGTTGGAGGTTATGTTCGTTGGGAAAAATGACCTCGGGAAGGTCGTTCCATAAGGATGAAGTCGTCCAAATGAAAGAATTCTTAAATAATGAAGTTCGAGGAGTACTAAGCTTAACCATATATGGATGGGCGGCAGTGGTTCGTCGTATATTTCTGCCATTCGCCGCTCTGGGCGGAATTAAGAGGGCAATATTAGCCGAGCACCTTCCATGAAAATATCTGTAAAAGAGAGTCAAATCCCCAACCTGTTTTCGATGTTCTGTCGAGGTTCTTCGTCAGCTCGTAAATACAAGGAATAGGAAAATAATATATTTGGTATGTATGCCTCATTTTAGCTTAAACCTCTTTGGTTATTTCTAATAATAGTTCCAAAGCATCTTATATACTTATGTAGGTATGTATTATGAAATAGTGCAGCATTCGAATTTATGAGTATGAATTCATATGAATGAATATAGACGAATATGAATCAGGGCCGTAGCCAGAATGTTTCTGCTATCAGGGCAGGGCGTTGACCTTCATAGCTAGGCCATTATAAGATTAGAGAAAATACATACACATATCGGCACTGCAGAATAGTAAGGACACAGTTCTCTGCCAGGGCGAAATTTTCGCCTGTCAGGGCGGCGGCCTGATTCGCTCCCACCTGGATACGGCCCTGATATGAACTAATATGAATCTTTTAATGAATAAATATGAATTAATATGAATAAATATGAATGAATATGAATGAATATGAATTAATATAAACGAATATGAATGAATGAATACGTGGATATGAATGAATGTGAATTAATGAATAAGTGGCGACTGGCCGAATGGCAGACCTGCGCCAAAGTCAAAACAAAAATTGAATAAGTGGATATGAATGAATATGAACAAAATACGAACGAATATGACGTTGAATGAATATTTCGATATCGGCACTATTACTGAACAAGACGGATTAAGGCGCTGTTATACAAACTAAAATAAATTTTATCGTCATCACGCGAGTTTTTGTTCGGACCTCTTCGTCGATTATTTTCTTTTATAATATAAAAAATATGCAGTCCCCTTAATAAATCGACCAGGACATCGTAAAAAGAAAGACGTGAGAAATTCCGTTCTATGCTCGGGATGCTGCGATGAAAATATCGTAAAATGGTGGGCGTCAGAAGCGGCCCGAAGGCGGGATCTTTTGACAGCGTGGGGAGTAGCCTTAATTAGTGACGATTAATTTTTCTGAAACAGCGGCGGCGCAGCTTAACTAAAAAATAATCATTTAGGAACACGTACTGAAAATAATTTTTAACAAATTCTCAAATTCATTGCGGATTATTGTAGCTTCAAATTTGAAAAAATAAAATAAATTCGTGAAATACTAGTTTTTTCCATAAGTAAACAATTGAATTTAGACATACGGTATGTTCTAGAAAAAATGTTTTAAATTTATTGAGAATTTCGAATAATTAATAATATACAAAGTGTTCCATTTAAAAAAATTAGATGTAACGTCACCCCTTGACAGTTGATGACGTTACTGACATATGGAATGCATAGTCAAATAGTAAAGTTTTCGTTCTATCGATTGTGGAAAACCCGGATCTGATATCACTTTTCGTTCTCCTGTACTTATGCCGTTTCGAAACGGTTGCCCAACCCTGTATACAGGGTGTCCGCTAATTAATGGTACATGGAAAAATCACAGACTCCTTACGTAAAAATATTAGGATTTAATTATACTTATCTATATCCGAAAGAGATACAAGGTGTTAAAGTTAAATCTTCATTTTTGTTTTTCTTTAATAACATTGAGAGAAACCAACGTTTTTTTTTACAAAATATGGCAATTATGGGTTTTTTAGGACGAGAAATTAATTTTTTTGTGAAAATTTAATGTACAATGTTAGGGAGTGCTGTCTTAATGAAAATAATACTTTTCTCATATTTATTACGTAAAAAAGGTATGCTAAGTTCAGGTCGCTCAGAGTTACCGTTCGGAGATATTTGCATTTAAATTGTTTAGTGCACCCTGTCCAATTACTAGATATTATATTCGACTGATTCCGCGGTTGGTTCTTTATGAAACATTTTTAAAACAATTTAATGTAAAGGAAGAAGAAGTTTGCTTTTAAATGTTTCAATGTATTGAGATGATTACTCTACATGTTTCGGCTATTTAGGCCTTTGTCAAGAGCCTTGCAAGATGAATACTAAACTTAAAAATTATTTTACGGGTATATTAATTTGCGAACAAAATTTTCTTCTTAAAGTAACCTATGAAGAAACAAATGAAATTTAGAGATGCAGTTGCTTTGAAACCTCCATCTTGATATTTGTTTGCTGATTATTGTAAGATAGCTTGTCAGAAAATGTGTCATTTTTGAGTTTATCGTAAGTTAAGTAACAATGCCGAGACCCAATTTGTTTTTAAACGCAGAAGTGAGGGATATGTTGAGTGTATACGCGCAGGAAAATATTAATGGATGAGGTGCCCAGAGGCGATATTCGGAACTCTATCCTACAACCTGATTTAAAGATCTTTAAAAATATTTACGACCGATTAGGCGAAACAGGTACCTTTCGTCCTAAACGGAATTCCAAATAACTCGCACAGCTATCTTACAATAATCAACAAACAAATAGCAACATGGAGGTTTCATAGCAAGTGCATCTCTAAATTTCATTTGTTTCCTCATAGGTTACTTTAAGAAAAAAATTTTGTTTGCAAATCAATAATAATTTTGCAGGGTGCACTAAACAATTTAAATGCAAATATCTCTGAAACGGTAACTCTGGGCGACCTGAACTTAGTATACCTTTTTTACGTAATAAATATGAGAAAAGTATTATTTTCATTAATAAATGTGCGAGAAATGCCGCAGACAGCGCCTCCTACATTGTACATTTTCAAAAAAAATCAATTTCTCGTCTATAATTGCCAAGTTTTGTAAAAAACGTTAGTTTCTCTCAAAGTTATTAGAGCAAAACAAAAATGAAGTTTTAACTTTAACACCCTGTATCTCAGTTAATATCAACTTTCGGATTTAGGTAAGTATAATTAAATTATAATTTTTTTATCAAATACCAATATGGAAAATTATTATTTCCAGACCACCCGATGATCCTTATACAATAAGGGCGAATTTTTGTCTACACAGTAGCACTTTAAAATACTATTTCAGATTGAATGGTACTACCAAGAAAAGGAAGCCCTCTCCATTGATAGGATGCAACCACCTGTAGACTATGTAGACCGGTTTCGAACTTATTTGTTCTCGTCAGTACAGGGTAGGTGTACATACCCATCATCAGAGAGGACTTTTAACTTAACGCCGTACTATCGACGGCAGTCGACAAAATACAGCGCGCAGCGCCATCTCGTAGTGGCCCCACACAATCTGAACAGACGTTATTTGATTAAATCAAATTTTAAAAATCCATCTAAGAAATAAAAAGGCTATGCTTGTCAGGTGGTATTAATATAAAATACCAATATGGAAAATTATTATTTCCAGACCACCCAATGCTCCTTATACAATAAGGGCGTATTTTTGTCTACACAGTAGCACTTTAATATACTATTTCAGATTGAATGGTACTACCAAGAAAAGGAAGCCCCCTCCATTGATAGGATGCAACCACCTGTAGACTGATGATTGGTATGTACACCTACCCTGTACTGACGAGAATAAATAAGTTCGAAACCGGTCTACATGTGGTTGCATCCTATCAATGGAGAGGGCTTCCTTTTCTTGGTAGTACCACTCAATCTGAAATAGTATATTAAAGTGCTACTGTGTAGACCAAAAATACGCCCTTATTGTATAAGGAGCATTGGGTGGTCTGAAAATAATAATTTTTCATATTGGTTTTTCATATTTGATATTAATACCACCTGACAAGCATATACTTTTTATTTCTTAGATGGATAATATTTTTACGTATAAGGAGTCTGTGGTTTTTCCATGTACCATTAATTAACGGACACCCTGTATAATAAATAGACTCGGAAGCAGAGG
The DNA here is from genome assembly GCA_963991005.1 of Barypeithes pellucidus. Taxonomy (NCBI): domain Eukaryota; kingdom Metazoa; phylum Arthropoda; class Insecta; order Coleoptera; family Curculionidae; genus Barypeithes; species Barypeithes pellucidus. The sequence continues at coordinate 29,510,651 of OZ022564.1, read as the reverse complement.
AAAGTAAATTGATCGTCGGCTTTTCATGTAAAAATATTTGCATACTTGTAAACTACTCTTTGTGGGAGATCCAGCTAACCGTTAGGTAGTTCGTTACAGAATCTTTTTTCCGACTGGGGTTTAAGTTAGTAATCGATAAACAAGTTCTTAAAAATGCCTTTGATCTAAAATAATTCCCCCAGAAAAACACATTTTTTTTCTCTCGAACCAGAAACTTGTTTTGCATGTGTGTTCTGTTCACTTTCCGTCTTTACGTCATTCCGGATTTCTCTGACACCTCTTTACGCAAAGCTTTTCAGCTCTGCTGGAAGGTTTCGAAATTGTAAACAACTCGTTCGGAACCCGTGCAAGTAAAAAATGATATTGTCAAGTTGTATGTACACCACATTTTTAACAACGTTGTAAATGTGGAACAGATTTTTTGGGAAATCCTAAAAGTCAACAAGTCTTTTTCGTGTTAAGGTTTTCAGTAACCATGGCCGTAGAAAACTTTCTTTATAAGGGGTCGAATGAGTAGACACTTTTTAAATCCACTTTATACAGGGTGTCCCATAAGGTCGGCGAGGTACAATACTGTTCATTATAAACCCGTACATCTAATTTGTCCCGGTGTAAGTCGTTCGTTTTTATTTTTGGCATACACTTTTAAAATTGCATGGTGGCAATTGTTGTTAGACGTCTAAAAGTCAAACATTTAAAATGCCTCGTCAATTAACTATTGTAGAGAAGGCACAAATAGTAGCAATAATCCAAGACGGATGGTCAATTCGTTCCATAGCACAATTATATGGCAGAAATAAGAGCACAATCCAAGAAATTAAGAAGCGCTGGCAACAAGAAGGGTCATTCGACCGACGAGAGGGTTCTGGAGGTCCTAGAATTTCCAGTCTTGAAGAAGATGCTTTGTTTCTAGGCCACTTAAGAGATAATCCCTTTCAAATGGCGAGGCAAGCTATGAATGCCACAGGATTTCCTGGCTCTCGACCTACGGCCAGTAGAAGAGTCAATAAATCAGAATTAAGAAACCGCGTGGCCGCGAAAAAAATTAAACTAACAGAAGAACGAAAGCAATCGCGGTTACTGTTTGCATTAAATTATATATATCGCGAACCTCAATTTTGGAATAGGGTAATATTCACGGATGAAAAGACTTTCTAATCTACATACAATGGATCAATTCGAGTGTATCGACCAGACCGAACAAGATTTGAAGAGCGTTATACCAGTGATCTTGCTTTTAGACCGGGGCGCTTTTCTGTCAATGTATTGGGTTGGATAAGTTACTATGGGCTTGGGGTATGCTGGAAATTGGAGGGAAGGTTCAATGCTGAAATTTATCGTCAAGTTCTAGAACATATTATGCTTCCATCTGTTCGCTCCATTTATCCAAATAATTCTTTTATTTATCAGCAGGATAATTGCCCAGTGCATACTGCAAATGTTGTGAAGGACTGGTTTCACAACAATAATGTAGAAGTGTTACCTTGGCCTTCTATCAGTCCGGATATTAATCCGATAGAAAATGTATGGGCTATAATCGTAAAGAAAATCTATCATCGGAATTTTTTTCCTCATAATTCTAATGAATTGTGGGAAATTATACATCAATGCTGGGAAGAACTTGACCAAAATATTGCAAGAAATTTAATAAACTCTATGCCTAATAGATTGGCACAGGTGATCGAAAAAGAAGGTTCAATGACCAAATATTAATTTTTTAAATCTTTTATAATTCTTGTTTAATATAATTTTAGTTTCTGTTACGTTTTTCTTTTATTTACTTCATATTATAATCCAAATTTGAATTTTTGGCATAATCTAACCTTTAACATAAATGATAACCTAACAATAATAATCAGTCACAAAAGCCTGTTCTAAATAGCTTAAATAATAGAGAAACTAATTATAAGACTTGTACGGGTTTTTAATGAACAGAACTGTACGATACATATTATGAAAATCATAAACCTTATGTCTTTAGGAAAAAGTCACATACATTATCTTACAAATATAATAACTTAATCAAAAAATTACCCCAATAACCGCTCCCGATTAAGGAATTTTTCCCAATAACAATGGCAAATCCTCGAATTTAACAATAGGTAACAAAAAAAAAACAGGAGGGAAAATTTCATTCATGGCGATACCATTATTAGTAAATTTGGTTTTGAAATTAACAATTTTATTATTTTTCCACAGCAGAAGTTTGAGTTACTACTAATTATGTTTCATATGACTTAATGTTTTAGAGATAATGCTGTATCATGAGTGTTGGACGTACTTTGGATTACACAACATGCAGGGTATCTATTTTTGGGTGGTTTTACGGGGTATCTCCGTTTTTAGTAAAGATAGAAGGATGCGGTTTTCGCAGCACTGTGCTACTTTTTGTGAAACAAAAGATGCCCACTTAGAATTTTTCTAGACCTTTGATAGACGGGATGTTTTTGAGAATTTTATATTTTGGGACACCCCCATATTTCGGTTACCCTGTAACTCAATCAAAAGAAACTAAAAGGTCCCCTTTGTAGTTTTCTACGTAGAATGCATTGACATACTCAGATTTTTCTACGTTCAATAGTTTTCAAGAAAAAAAAAACAAACTTGCTTTTCTTTAAATGGGTCACCCCATATATTTTTTCATAATGTAATTCAGTTTTTAACAAGCTTCTCAGAAATATATACTACTTTATGTTTACTCTTAATATTAAGGTTTTTTTTTAAATATACAATTTTTTGAAGTGGGCCATGACGGATATTTAAAATAAAACAAAAGAACACTGTCAGTTGTGTCATAGTGAAAAATTCTCATGTTTCTGTCAGAATATTCAGGTTCTCTAAGTTGTTTCATAATTTGTAGTGTTGGGAAAACCCGATGATTTTAATAATCGAGTACTTGATAGTCGAGCGATTTTAATAATTGAGTGAATCGCTCGAGCGATTAATCACTTGACATTTTTATGACTAAGAAGAATGTGTTGATAAAACACCAGCGGTTGTTTTAGAAATTTAGTCTAGTTTTATTATGGAAGAACAGTTCATTCTCATTTTTTAAAAAATTACGTTCTTTAATTTTTTAAGAAATTACAATCGCCGCTGGCTAGCCAGTCAAAACAAAATCCATGTCGCGATGAATCCACTAAGGGATTTTTCATACTTTTTTATATGCACCTTCTCGTTTATGTGAAAGAAAGACGTAAGTCGTGTTTACCTTCTCAGCGTCAAACTCGAATGTCGGCAATCGGCATAGCTCGGGTGGTGCGGCGCGTAGATTGAAGGTCGGGTATCAAGTGACAGGCGATGGTTTTCGGTTTTTCGCCTGAATTTATAACTAGAGTATTTCGTATCGAGCGAGAAACTGTTCGAATTCGAAAGCAGCTTTTTAACTCGATCACACTACAGCGGTACATTTCCGTCGGCGTCAAGCGAAGCGCGGGTATCGAGTGAAAGATAATAAGTGACGAGCGACGATTTTCGCCTGAATACATAACTCGAGCGGTTTTTTTTTAATAATCGAGCGATGTCGGTTATTTCAATAATCGAGTGATAAAGCGGTTTTCGCTCGAGCGATCATAACACTAATAATTTCTAATTAATAAAAAAAATTAGTTTGTCCTAATTATTAGAGTCGATGTAAATATGACATACTCGTTTGCTATATCCAGTGTAAGGAATTTGCAGATGGAACATTAGAAGTGTATTTCAATGGTAAATATAAGTATTTTTGTAGTATGTAATTCTATGATTTCTTGAATTATTTGTAGATATCTCGCAAGACGACAGACGGAAAAAATAATTCTTCCACAAAATGATAAAGTCAAATTTAATTGAACAAGGTTCATTTTCACAATCTCAACCCAAAATCTACCATAAGGAAAATCGAGAGATTAATGAAATAAATGTGCTTTTGCTTCAATTGAAACAATCCTATTATAATAATAAATAATAAGGCATAATCGAGAACAATTTGAGAAATATTTATGAGAAAGTTCCTAAACGTTCAATTTTTGTTTCTTATATTTAATCGCACCAGTAATTGTTTTCTTTTAAATATCCGTCATGGCAGTCTCAAAAAAAATGTATATTATTTAAAAAAACGTAAATTTCGGGCATAATTCTAAGACTAAAAATAGTATTATATATTTCTGAGAATCTTGTTAAAAATAAATTACATTATTAAAAAATATATGGGATGATCCATTACAAAAAAGCAAGTTTTTTTTCTTGAATACTATTTGACCGTAGAAAGTTATCTGAGTACGTTACTGGATTCTACGTTAAAAACTACAAAGAGAATATTTTATTTTTATTTGATCAGTTACAGGGTAACCGAAATATTGAGGGTTGTCCCAAAATGTAAAATTCTCAACAGCATGACGTATATCATAAACGAGGAGGCCTAGAAAAATTTTAATTGGGGCATCTTTGTTTCACATAAAATTAGCACAATACTGCGAAAACCCCACCCTTCTATCTTTACCAATAATGGACATACTCCGTAAAACCATCCAAAAATGGACACGCTGCACAGTATTCACCTGAAGACGATTGGAGATGTTTACCAGTTGAAACAATATGGTGATATAAATAAATAAAGGCAATGGAAGTCCAAATACGTCTATCACTCAAATGACTGAATATTGCAATTACACAGTACAATATATCGAGACAACAATTTTGTACAGCAGGAAATGTTGATCAATCAATCTATATACTTAATAATTGACCGAAATCAAGTATTTTCGATCGAAAAACCCCCTAAATATTAATTTAAGGAACCGAAAAGTTCGAAATCCAATCGCAAAAATATTGCGTTTCGTTCTTTTTCCACACCATTTTAGTACAATGATCATAAGACAAATAGGTAAAAAACGGGCAATAATACTATAAGAAAACAAATTTCTTTGATTCTTAAAATAGGCGACGACGCCGGCGTCGTTGCATTATGCGTCTTTGTAGACGTCGCGCCGCCTCAACAAGATCGCTTTAATCTTGCGGCATTTAACCAAAAATATAAACAATACCATCAATGTGTGTCCCTATGCGGCGGACCACCCAAACCGTGGCGGCGGAATCATCTGATCTGACCGGGTCTTTAGTTTGAATAATAAACAATCTTGAACGCAAAGGTATATTGCAGTGACAGAATTAAAAGTCTTTTAATGCATTTTAACTGTCATTGGCGTAACTTTATAATATTTCTACATTTCCCGTCAGGCTTTTCTAAGATAGAGAAAATACTGGACATGTCGCTTGGCCCCCAAGGTCACCAGATTTTACACCGTGTGATTCTTTCACCAAGAAAGAAATAGTTTATACAGAGCCAATCGAAGATGCGGATCGGTTATAGTTTTTGCAGAATTATATCGTTGATCTTTTGACTGCAATAAAATCTCATTATCCATTCGACCATAAAATAAATAAGGAAATCCTAAATTTCAAAACCTTTTCGAGCAGAGCCGTACCAGGTATACAATATAAATACAAAGTGATTTTTAATAATTTTAATCTTTAGTGGTTTTCCGGCGAGTAATTTTTAGTTAGGCTTATTAGTGGTAGAATGTGGCGTCCTTGGAATTGTGCAGATAGGGGGGCATCTTCAAGTGTCGGGAATGGAGACTTAAATATTTAACAGCTGTTAAACAATTTAGAGATGAAAATCGTCCAATTATTTACCTTGACGAAACATGGTTCGATTCCCATGACACTCCAAGAAAAGGTTGGGATGATTCTTCCAAAACATGTCAAACCAAGGCACCATCAAATAAAGGCAAAATAATTACAATATTACATGCTGGTTCAGAGAACGGGTTTGTTCCAAATTGTTTGTTGCTTTCAGCTAAAAACATAGCAGATTCTTCTTTAGATTACCATCAAGATACCGACGCACAACTTTTTGAAGATTGGTTTAAACATAAACTCCTTAAAAATATACCTGAAAATAGCGTCATTGTAATGGACAATGCTAGTTATCATAGTCGACAAGCAAAAATCATTCCTAATTCTAATAAGCAGAAATTCAAAATTTTATGATTGAAAATGATTTATATTTTGAAGAAACTTACAAAAAACGAGAACTGCTACAAGTATTAAAAACTTTTAAAATAAATAAGGAATACGAGTGTGACAAACTTGCAACAGAAAATGGACATACAGTGTTGCGTCTTCCTCCGTACTATTGTATATTCAATCCTATTGAGCTAATATGACACAATACTATTTCTCCTACATTAAATGCATCTGTAGTAGAATTAATTAAAAACGAAATAAGAAAAATTTCTGCAAACAGCTGGAAAAACTGTGTACAGCATGTACTTAAGGTGGAATATTCTTACAATTGTATGATTACAAATGTTCAACCCTTAATTATGAGTTTAGGCTTAGATGAAGATAGTGATAGTGATACAGAGTTAAATTTTGAATAAATTATGAATAGTTTCTTAGAATTGAATTAATTTTTATTGTACTTGTTATCCTAATAGTAAAGTTATACTTTTAAATTATATTATTTTCAATTATCATTAATTGTTATCATTATTTTACATGTATTATAGGTACCTAAAACTGAAAATACCTATCTATTTATTTTAAATTATAAAAATAAATCATGTGGTGTGGTATACAAGCCGGACCTGATCCCATTTATTGAGCTTTGAAGAGGTTCAGGCGTATACAATAGGGTTTAATCAGGTAGTTTATTTATGGCAGTAAGAATCAACGGTATTTTTTTTTTTTTTTTTTTTTTTTTGGACACACGATGAGAAATCTGCTTACAGACACCCGGCCCACGCGGGGGTCGGGTAGTGTCAGGTTAGCAACATTGCGGGGAAAAACCAGACCAATGTCAACCTACAGAGTGTAGGTTTCGCCTACGAATGTAGACGAGCCGACTGACTAAAACTCACCGTCTGAGTTAGGTATCATACCTATAACTCACTTTCACTAGATCGCTACGTTATCTGCATATCGGTTGTTGCTCAGCGTTGCTGATTTTTGATTATTCGGTTCCAGCTCTCGAAACTTTTCCACTCGAAATTAATCGAGTGAGCAAATTTCGAGAGCTCCGTTCATTAGATGGTAGGCGTAGAGGGGTAGGTAGCTCTATTTTTGCTGTGATTTTGAGGTGTATGTAGCTTTTGAGTGTTTTTTAGTGTATCTAGTGTTTAGTGTTGTTTGCCTTCATTGCTGAGCAATGTTAGCAAGACAGGGTTATTTTGAAGCGCTGATGTGAGAATGGAGAATCTCTCCATCAGCACCTTGGGGTCTAACAGGAGCAGGCTAAACAGCTGACTGTTTGCCGCTCCCGCTAGGAGTGTTTCTGGGATGTTTGCGGGGGTTTGGGGGGTTTTTGGGCTTGGAGTTGCCGCTGCTGCGTAGGAGGAGTTTGGATTCACCTTCTTGCAGTCTGAGATGTTCTTTTTGGGGGGGGTGGGCGGGGCTGGGGGGTTGTTTTGGGGTTTTTGGTGATTGCGTGGGTTTTGGGGGCATAAACTGTAGTTGGCAGGATGTGCGCCACCGCAGTTTATGCATTTTGCCGGGAGGTCAATTGATTTAGTGCACTCAGTGTAGAGATGCTCGCCCGCGCATCTGTGACACGCAGGAGTGGCGAAACATCTCACCGCTAAGTGGCCAAATTTCTGACATTTATGACACTGATTGATGTGTCTCTTGTTGGTGGGGTTTTGCGTTTCAACGGAAACGCGCATGTGGGTCAGGTACTGGACTTTGTGGATGTGGGTCTGATTTTGGGGGAGGAGCACCTTTATGAGGGGGCATTCTGTTTTGGCAGCCCCCAGACGGAGCCTGTAAATTTGGGCGGGAGAAAAACCTAGGCTCTCGAGATCAGCTTTGACAGCTTCAACCGGGATGCCTCTGTCTATCCCCCTAATGATGATGTTTAACATTCTTTCTTCTGGGAGAAAGAATGTGTGGTAAGGTATGCTCTTTTCACGCAGTATCTGGGTGATACCTCCGTGATCTTTTGGTGTTTTTGGGGTGATTTTAATTCCCAAGCGGGTGGATACCGCTTCAAGGAATTCGAGGTTTTGTGCTCTGATGAGCATGACTATCTGCATCCACTCTCCAGTGGCGCGGATTATTATGGGGGGGATTTGGGTGTTTTTGTTTGTTGTTTGTTTGTCATTCAGCTTTGCAAAATGCTCCTTCAGCGCCGGATTTGACGTCTTGGGGGCATTCAGCGATAGCTGAGGGAGGGCGCTGGTCATGGGGTTGTCTTGTTTGTCGGGGAGGGGCGGGAAATCCTCAGCATCCATTTTTTCGGATGCTGAAGTCTCCCTGGACTTTGTCTGGGTTTTTCGGATTTTTTGTGGTATAGTAGGCTTCTTAGCCGGGGGTGAGGGGCTTCTCGAGGAAGCCGGGCGGGGAGTTTTAGCAGATACTTTTTCTCTGAGATTTTGTATTAGTAAGTCGGAGGCATCCTTTTCGCTCTGTTGGCAGAGGATCCGGTTAAGCAACTCTACGTTCGTTTTTCTATGGTTTTCCTTGATGGATTCGATGGTGTTGACCAGTTCGGTTACTTGTGTCAGAAGGGAAGCATTTTGTTGTTGGAAGGAGTTTTGCTCCTTTTCCCATCTGTTTCTCTCTTCTTGGAAGCACTTTAGCTCCATTTTCATTTCGTTGTTCTCTTTTAATATGTTGGTGGTTTCTGTTGTAGGTATTTTTGTACTTGGATAGAGTGCGTCGAGGATTTTTCCATGTTCAGTTATTCTGAGCATCCACTCATCGTAGTTTCCATTTGATTCAGCAAGAGTGGGGTATGATGGGGATGCAGTGATGTCATTCCCTATCTTCTGTGAGACGGGCATGTCCTTTGTAGCTGTCACTACAGGGATGGATATTTGCGGTGTGGTTATGGTTGGCAACATTTTGGGTGTTTCTTTGTCGGCGGTGTCTTGGAGGAGGTAGAATCGGTTCCCCCTCAGAGCTTTAGTTGAAGTGGATGAAGCGTCGCTGACGGGGCTGGTGCCTCTGGGAGAGCGAAGACTGTTGTCTGGTTTTGTCGGGGGGGTGTTTCGTGGCATTGTTGGAGAGTGGGGAGGGTTTGCTGGGGTTTTGGATTTGGGTTTGGAGTTTTTGCGGGGGGCGGGAGGTGCCAGTAGTAGTCGTTTTTTAGTGTACAAGCTGTGGTGCATTGTGTCAGAGTAATGAGGTGGTGCTACAAACCTTCCTGCTATTTACCTGACCTGCACTTCCGTCTTTTGATTGAGCTGAGCTTCTGGGACTGAAGCTCTGCGTCGGGCTGGGTGTTGGTGACTTCTCTACACTGCTGTCCAGGTCGGGCTGGCACTGGCAGCGCTAGAAAAGTCAGAATAATTAATGAAATGTGTTAACACGCTAAATCTCCGGTAACTGCCTTCAAAAAGGCAATGCCGAGATTTCTGCCAACATGGTAGTGCAAAAACTCCCTATGTTGACAGCGGAGGCGTGGTCTAAGCTTATGGCGGGAAGAAGTTCAGAAGTCTGCCATGGAGGGACAGCTGGAGCGATTGAACGTCTGGCTTCTACGGAGGTTGGTGGCACACTAATCAACGGTATAATTCTGCAACAACTATACGATAAGATTCAGGAAGGAAGTAAATGAACGATATGAGAAATGTCCAGAGAGTTCGAGATCATATGCTCCGAAGAGCCCAAGCTTGTATTGAAGCGAAAATAATTATAGAACCACCAGTGGCATCGGAATCATCTGAGTCTTGAGTTCCAATAATAAACAATCTTGAATGCAAAGGTATCTACAAGTATTTTAAGGCATTTTAACTTAACTAACATTGGTGAGGCTACAAATGAGTTACGACGCAATATTCCAGAAACTTCAGTGTTTTCAGTGCGCTATATAGATATCAAACAAAATTCATAATAGTACATTATATCTTTAAAAAAGCCCCGATACTAAAATATCAACAATTATAAGTTTATACAAAAGGCAATCAAGTACATACAGTGTTACCAAATTTCGCTGAAACTAAGATTTTTAAATTAATTTATTTAGATTATTTCCATCACCTGTCAAATTTACTGTTTCGACCACCTAAATTTGTTTCATTTACACCAATTACACGTAAATATTTTGATAAAATTTGCATCTTCCGTAGGTAAGTGATAAAACTGTATCATTGGTCAGCAATACTTTTAAAAAGCGTTTCTAAGTAGGCAGAGTACTATAAAATTTTTTAATAAATCTCAAGTACGAATGACTTATCCTTCCTATTCAAAAACTTTTAGTATGTCAACACTCCTTTTGTAATATACTAACTAATACTACCTTAGACCCATAAGTTTTGGCACAAATTTCAACCAATTATTCTTTATAAATAAAGTTTTTTAATACATAGTAATTAATTGTTTCATAAGCAACAAAATTATGAACTTAAATATCGAGAACCATGGTCTTCCACTAGACGCAACAACACAACGAACTAGGTTTTGGACGGCATTTATATCGATTTTTTTTATTTTTCTACACTCGTATATCCTGCGTCAAAGTTCCTACTCATTATGTGCTTCCCATCCTCCATCGTAATCTTATCGAGATAAAAGAGCCCAAAATCTTCTATGGGCCCAGCCTGGGAAGGTTAGGAGGGTTGTCGTTTCGCTGAACAAATGATACGTTTTGATCTGCTAACCAATTTTTTGTTTGTCTTGCATAGTGGCAAGGTCTGGCCAGAACATAATATCGTTTCCAGCATGTTCATCTTCAATAAAATTAACCAGTTTCGCAAGACAATCATCGATATACCTTTGACTATCCAGGGCTTCACCTCTTACTCGACCCAAGGCCTGGATACACCTCTGGTGGAAATAGCGCACCATCCCTTCATTTTGGAGTTGCTATACTTCTTCGTCATCTATAAAATTCTGACCCGGTTGTTAGCAAAATATACTCTTCTTAATGCATGGCAGCATCTCGGGATTCTGGCTGGTTGGTTGGCTGTATATTTCGGAGCCTTTCTTCTTTTTCGGTATTTCTGGCCATTCTGCGATAGTTCCCGCGCTATGGTGTTCTTAGATGTTCGATATTCTCGTGCTAGTTTTCTTGTTGATGTATCAAGTGTGTTTTTCGCCCTTCTTACCAGTCTTTCTGATCTTACTCTCGTAAAAATTCTAGGCCTTCCACTTTTTGGAAGGTTCATACAAGGAACACCTTGCTCACATTCAGCAATTGTCCGATAAATGGTTCTACGCGATATATTTTGATTTTAAAAAATGCGTATTATTTGGGATTAGGGGCCCGTCCAAGTAAATTATAAATACTTTTCCGAATTTCTAATTTGTAAGCCATATCCACTTAATCAATTTAAAAACTGAACTGCCAACGTTAAGTGAAGGTGTCAAACAAGTTTTTGTTACCAGGGCAACTAGATATTTTCTTCTTATTACCAATTTTATGGCATCTGAAATTTGTGCCAAAATTATGGGACATACGTTATTTTTAAAATATATTTCAAAATCTTCTGAAGCATTTCAAAGTAAGTTCTTCTGTATAGTTGTTGCAGAATTATACCGTTGACTCTTACTGCCATAAATAAACTACCTGATTAAACCCTATTGTATACGCCTGAACCTTTTCAAAGCTCAATAAATGGGATCAGGGCCGGCTTGAAAATGTATACCACACCACATGATTTATTTTTATAATTTAAAATAAATAGATAGGTATTTTTAGTTTTAGGTACCTATAATAAATGTAAAATAATGATAACAATTAATGATAATTGAAACTAATATAATTTAAAAGTATAACTATTAGGATAACAAGTACAATAAAAATTAATTAAATTCTAAGAAACTATTGATAATTTATTCAAAATTTAACTCTGTATCACTATCACTATCTTCATCTAAGCCTAAACTTATAATTAAGGGTTGAACATTTGTAATCATACAATTGTAAGAATTTTCCACCTTAAGTACATGCTGTACACAGTTTTTCCAGCTGTCGCCAGAAATTTTTCTTACTTCGTTTTTAATTAATTCTACTACAGATGCATTTAATGTAGGAGAAATATTATTTCTCCTAATATTGGATTTTAATTGGTGCCATATTAGCTCAATAGGATTGAATATACAATAGTACGGAGGAAGACGCAACACTGTATGTCCATTTTCTGCTGCAAGTTTGTCACACTCGTATTCGTTATTTATTGTAAAAGCTTTTGATACTTCTAGCAGTTCTCGTTTTTTGTGAGTTTCTTCCAAGGACGCCACATTCTACTACTAATAAGCCTAACTAAAAATTACCCGCCGGAAAACCACTAAAGATTAAAATTATTAAAAATCACTTTGTATTTATAAATGCATCAGGCATAGGTATAAATTGAATTTGTATACCTGGTCCGGCTCTGCTCGAAATGTTTTAAAATTTGGGATTTCCTTATTTATTTTATGGTCGAAGGGATAATGAAGTTTTACTGCAGTCAAAAGATAAACGGTATAATTCTGCAAATACTGTACCCAATAAGAAAAATCTTTTAAAACTTCAGAAAAAAGAAACCTCTGATATAATAATGTGTACTTCCAATTAGTTTGAGATTCTTATTTAAATTGCCCGATTAATGAACCTTTAACAGTTTCAGTGGCGTCAGCAATAAAATCGTTTACTAATCATAAACCGGGGTCGGCGGTAGTTCAAAGCGGCTCTTTCCTGTTAACTGACCGTCAAAAGTGCCAATGACAAGAAGCTGATAGAATTAAGGCACAATTAGGTCGGGTTGATGTAATGGAATTGGCCTGTTGTAAAATTTTATTTCGCTCTTAAATGGTTGCAGTCTGTTCAACGACGGGGAACTTTCTGACAATATTTTTAAAATAGTTTTATTTTTTAACATTATTTCCCTCAACTTTAACGAGCGCCACCTGTAGTTCAACGACAATATGTCATTAATATGACAAGTTTTGTTTATTAAGTGCTCGACGGGACCCATAGCCATGACGAAAAACCTGTCAACGACTGTCCATTTTGTCATATATTTATGATTTCATTTATTAGATAATTTATGATTTTAAGAGAATTGGTCTTGATATTGAACCTCGCACCAGAAAAGTTACCTGCTTTATCATTCCCTTAAAAACTAGTTGCCAACGGTAAATAAGCAAAAAATAATTATCGATAGTTTAATATACAGGGTTGTTTGAATTAAATATGTGCAGTAATTTTAAGAGACGATTCTTTGGGTGTTTCTAAGACGAAAGGTTCATATAAACATGGGTCCGCAAACGCTTCGATTTCAAGATACAGGGTGTTAAAATTTTTTTTTTATCGGGCCTTATCTTATTATATCTTAACCTTTTGTCGATATTGTTGAAATTTGGCAGTTTTATTTGTAGTGTTAAGGGGCTAAGTAGATTAAATGTATTGAGTCCAGTCGGGCGGCACCTTAACGAATATTATTGAAAGAAAAAGTAAGCCACTGGCTTTTTTGGAACACCTTTATCTTGAAAACGAAGCATTTGCGGACCCATGTTTATATGAACCTTTCGTCTTAGAATCACCCAAAGAATCGTCTCTTAAAATTACTGCACATACTTAATTACCACCCTGTATATATTTCGTTAATAGCAGTTAAAGTTTGAATTCACCAAAAAGCTAATATTAGGACATCAGTATACATAGAAATATAAATATACTAAATACTGCGATGACTAAACTTAACAACTAAACAATAACTCTTTGCATCCATAAATACACAACTAGCTGTTTGGGAGTTAAAATATTGCAACTATTATAGCGAGGAGTTTAAACGAAATCCTTATAAAATTGGAGGCGTGTAATAGGAACAAAATAGCCCGAAGGACTCTAAACGGAAGAATCCTATCGGAAATCACCATTATGGTTGCCAATACTATGGGTATTATGAAAATGACTTTGAGTCACTGTATTCAAACCCGAAAAAAACTGGAGTGATGTAAACAATTAGTGTTGTATATGTGAGACGTCAGCGAATATTGTCCGGTGTTGTCATATTTACACGTCAAACACTTACCCTCCGAGTTATGCAAATTTTTATTTAATGTGCATAAAAACATATTTTTTTGAAAATTGAGTTTTATAATGTGGGTTCATTTATGAAAGAACCTATTTAACATTAAAAACTCTCCATAAAGCCCATAAATATTATTTTATCAAAAAAAAATATAAATTCCTTTTTGTCAAATCACCTAGAGTTAAATTTTCGAAAGATCGAAAACATCGATTCGTCAGAGACCCGCCATTTGTGTGGGTGGAGTATATTTTAAGCCATCTTGTTAAGTGAGTCAACTAAAATCGTAGAAACTCACGGAATTTTACAGCAGGTAGATTTACCTGAACCTGTTTAATATACTGTGGCTGGATTTCTATTGGCTGCAAAACAGAAAGAAGCTCGGTAAATTAACAGTAACTGGTGAATGCCAACAATAAAGGAACATAATAAATTTGAATGTGAACAACACAACCAAATGTTTCACTTACTTGATATTTTGGGCCTAAAAAAATTATGCGGTATATGTATTATAATAGACACCATAAAACTAAATACACATCGTTTAACACGTTTCTACTATTTCGCACAACTTATTTTTATTAATTAATCAATTAAAATAATTATTATATAAAATGAAACGAACGTATATTCGGTTACTTGTCACTAATTTATTAAAAGGTTTTGGTCTTACGGCTGTTTCGTAGTACAACTACATCTTTAAGACGCATGTGAGTGGAGAAAAATTCTATCCCTATTAGTTTATTTGTGCAGGTTTTTGGGATGGGACTTCTTCCTTCCTAGGTTTCGGCATAACTGTATTACCTTCCTCAGGACAGTTAAATGTGCATTGCATGAATGACATGTTCCTTTTACTATTCGGTACAATAGTCGAATTTTCTGGTGTTGCAATTATATTTTTTCTGCCATGGACACAACAGCCGTTGATGTACCTGGTCGCAAATCGGGTGTTATTTCAGCACTGCCACACGTTCTAAACACTTTATTGGCTATTTCTGTCATATGTGCTACCGATTCATCAACATACCCTTCAGCGACCGTTGATGACTTCCAACCTCCATGTTTCAGCCATTAGTGTCATCAAGTCTCCCCCAGATTCAACTAAAAGTGTAGCAGACGATCTTCAAAATGAATGACTCGTATATAAGTTAACATTTTCAAGTTGAAGAAAATTAGCTACTGTTTGAGGTACCTTATAAAACTTGGCCACAACCTGATTAATACATTTTCCATTGTGATATGAATAAAATAGGTGGCGATCCGGGTCCGTTACACTATTCGGACACACGAATTTTAAATTTTTACTATTTTTTTCTAAAAGTATACATTTTTAGTAGTAATATTTAATAAAAAAATTTGCGGAATACTCAGTAATTTTTAAGAAATTAATTAATAAAAATCCTGATTTTATGGTTTTTGAGTGATTTGACAAGGTTCTGACCCCAACATTTTTAGCGATGTTGCCGGATTTATAATTTTATAACAAAAATAAAAAGTAAAGGTTCTGTGTAATGACTACACTTGAGCACCCACGGAATTTAACAATTTTTGAAAATGTAATGGAAAGATATGGTTGTAGAAAAAAAAAACATAAGAAAGTTAGGGTAAGTTACATAAATTGACACTGCCCTGGGAAAACCACTGAAAACCCGCCCCCGCTACACCTTTTGTAGCCGATTTGTTTTTGTATTCGGCAAAAAAAAGACACGAAAGTTACATAAATTGACAGTACCTTGAGAAAACAAGTGAAAACCCGCCCCCGCTACACCTTTTGTACCCGATTTCCTTCTGGATTCGGAAAAAGAAAACATAAGAAAGTTACATAAATTGACAGTGCCCTGGGAAAACAAGTGAGAACCCGCCCCCGCTACACCGTTTGTAGCCGATTTCCTTCTGTACTCGGAAAAAGAAAACATAAGAAAGTCACATAAATTGACAGTGCCCTGTGAAAACAAGTGAGAACCCGCCCCCGCTACACCTTTTGTAGCCGATTTCCTATTCGGAAACAGGAAACATAAGAATGATACATAAATTGACAGTGCCCTGGGAAAACAAGTGAAAACCCGCCCCCGCTACACCTTTTGTAGCCGATTTGTTTGTGTATTCGACTAAAGAAAACACAAGAAAGTTACAAAAATTGACAGTGCCCTGGGAAAACAAGTGAAAACCCGCCCCCGCTACACCGTTTGTAGCCGATTTATTTTTGTATTCGGCAAAAGAAAACATAAGAAAGTTACATAAATTGACAGTGCCCTGGGAAAACCACTGAAAACCCGCCCCCGCTACACCTTTTGTAGCCGATTTCCTTCTGTATTCGGGAAAAGAAAACACAAGAAAGTTACATAAATTGATAATGTCCTAACAAGTGAAAATCCGCCCCGCTACAGCTTTTGGAACCTCATTCCGCCACGCGCCTCTTATGGACTCAGTGCAGCTCAACCGAGCCACTGAAAACGCCATCCCTCGGCCCATAAGAACTGTGTACAACATAGTGCCCGCAGCGTGTAGCGGCCACCGGCGGCGTGGCTGTGTTTGCGACCAGCCAGGCTGGTCGCAAACACAACCACTTTGTGGTCGTCACCGGTGTAGTTTAAATATCTGCCTAACAGGAATATTCATATTTTGAAAAAAAGATCCCGAAAACAAAGGATAATCTTTCCGGCATTTCAATAAAAGCAGGAATTCAAGGCATTTGCATTAACTTTCTGCATAATAGTGCATACGAGACGACAATTTCTGGTTTTGCATCTGAAATTATCTCTAATCAATCCTATGTATTGTATTGTAAATATTTTGCAAAATCCACATCATACTTGCTTGTAATTGCGTCAACATTATCTATATTTGCTATTTCCATTTTATTTTGATTTGTTCTTTCCTTTTCCTTCAACGCCAAAGTATAACTGCTCTTGGCAACAGTGTTATGCAATGTCAAATTTGTGTTCGACTTAAAAGTGACATCTTCAACAGAGTTGCCAGTTGTTTTTTATTAGCTACATAGGAAAAAAATATTGCACAAAAACCGATATTTTTTGGCCTTTCTATCGCAGTTAACCCTCTTAAAAGATATTGCTTCTTCTTCTTGTGGTGCCCTATCCGTTGCGGACGTTGGCGATTAGCATGGCTATCTGAACTTTGTTAACTGCACTCCTAAAAAGTTGTATCGAAGTGAGTCCGTACCACTGACGCAGGTTATGCAACCACGAGTGTCTTCGTCTACCAGGACCTCTTTTACTCTCTGTTTTGCCCTGTAGAATGAGTTGGAGAAGTCGGTATTTCTCATGGCGCATTATATGCCCGAAATATTCCATTTTACGCTTCTTAACGGCAAACAGAATTTCTGTATTTTTATCGAGCCTTCGGAGAACAGCCTCGTTGGTAATTCGATCGGTCCACGATATGCGCAAAATACGACGGTACACCCACATCTCAAATGCTTCCAATTTCTTCATCAACGGGTCCGTCATTGTCCATGCTTCAACTCCATTTAAGAGAATTGAAAATATATAGCATTTCGCAAGCCTGATTTTTGATTTTAGAGATATATCTCTACTAACGAATAGTGGCTTCATGTTGTTAAACGCTGTTCTTGCTTTTTCAATTCTTGATCTTATTTCTATAGACTGGTCCCATTGCGAATTAACGATTGATCCAAGATAGCAGTATTTATCAACCTGTTCTACTGGTTCATTTCCAAGTATTAGTTGTCCCACTTGTTGCTGTTGCTTGCTGATAGATATTGCTTAGTCGTGACATAACTACATTGACAATAAACTGCGGTCTTATATCGATATAAACAAACCCGAACAACCTAAAAACTGTATTATTGCAGAAAGCTTTTCTATGTGGCAACACTGTTAAAATACCGAATTTTGCAAATATGACATGTTCGCAGCGTAAATTTTAAGAATCAACAATTTTACGACCGCATCTAATTTTACTTAAAAGTATTCATATTACACAATTAAACAAAAAAAAAGTTAAAAATACAAGTAATTAGTGTGTCCGAATAGTGTAACGAAACCGGCGATCCTTTGCTGCTGTTGGACGAAGGGCTATGTACATTCGGTAAAATATAATATATTTTTCAATAACTACAAATCTCCTGTTTACATCATTCTTTGTTTGCTTAATTTTCGCAATTAATAACGTTCCCGAATCTTCGATATCATCTAATGTTATCTGGCTGATTTCACAAATTCGAAAAGCTCCTAGATTCGCAAATAAAACAACAACCTTGACCATTAAATAAACTTCATCGGGAGCATTATTTAAAAAATCATTAATATCTGTAATCGTAAAAATAGCAGCTTCCTTGGGCGTGTAACCTTTCCCATTTTGTTTCAGAAATGTAATTAGTTTGAAATGTCTACATTATTATTGGATTGTAACATACTTTTAATCATTGAATAATTCGACCACACTGTCGATGGCTTTTGTTGTTGTGCCAATTCCGAAAAATAGGCCAATAACACCGTCTCCAACAAAGAACTGCATGTCTTTTTCATCTTCCATTCCATAAATCTTGAATAAGCGGTTACGTAAATTTTGCGCGATTTAGCTAGCAATAATTTTTTTGACGCTGCTTCTACCAATTCCGGTGGAGTCAGAGAAAACTCGGAATCAGACATTTTTAACTTTATAATATTCAAAATAACTAATAAACAACAACTAAGTTCTTAGTTTTTAAATTAAGTCACAGAATTAAATTGACAGATATATGATTATTTAAAAGGTTTCCTTAGCAACGCAGGTCTAATTGTCGCTATAAGTAAAACAGCCTACTAGTTTAAAAATTCAAATTTTACATCGATACTTTTCTACTTTAATATATTGTAATAATATTTTTTTTTTTACAAGTGCCCCGAAAGGGCCTCTTTTCGGGCACTTGTAAAAAAATATATAAAACCAGAGATGCCGAGTGCGGGATTTGAACCTGCGACTCTCAGATCACGCTCTCTGGCGTACGCTATACCACTAGGCTACCGAGCCTATTTGTTAAAAATAATAAATAGATATTTACATTCTCCATGCTCGAGTGTTATGTCATGTAGACAGG